>JARQOC010000004.1:510608060-511301026 GCA_033576535.1 Allobates femoralis
CCTGGGGCTGCTGCTGTATAACCCTTGGGCTGCTGCTGTATATACCCCTGGGGCTGCTGCTCCTGTATATAACCCTGGGGCTGCTGCTGTATAACCCTGGGGCTGCTGCTGTATAACCCTGGGGCTGCTGCTGTATATACCCTGGCGCTGCTGCTGTATATAACCTTGGGGCTGCTGCTGTATATACCCTGGGAAGGCTGCTGTAACACTGCTGGGGCCTGTATATACCACTGGGGAGGCTGCTGTATACCACACTGCTGGGGGCTGTATACTACCACTGGGGAGGGCTTTATACCATCGGGGGGGCCTGTATACCACACTGCAGGGGGCTGTATACCTGTGCTGGGGTCCACCCTCGGCTTATACACGAGTCAATAGGTTTTCCCAGATTTTGGCGGCAAAAGTAGGGGGGTCGGCTTATACACGGGTCGGCTTATACACGAGTATATACGGTATGTATCAAATGGTTTTAAACATTCGTATGGTAGTGACCTTCCAACCGGTTTCTGAGTTCCCAAGGTTATATAAACTGAAGCACCACGCTTGACGCATTTTGCCTTCTTATATATTAGAGGGCTCATCAGAAGATTACGGTGTTTAAATTTATTGTTCAGTCTTATGACTATACAAGCCAAGAATATTGATAATTCCGATGGGCAATTATACCCAGGGTTCAAGATATGGTCAGAGTGATAGAATGACCCTAAATATCTTCCAGGGTATAAGGTGTATCATCATAGAAGAGACATCCAAAGAATGAGCATCAGGGGGTCTAGGAGTGTGACTTTTATGGATTTGTCTTATTCGACACATATCATGTTTTAATCCAGATCTGCACAATCAACTGGTCTAATCAGGATGTATCCTCAAACCCACCATACAGCCATCCTGTGCCTGTGGATGCATTTGATACATATATCAGGTTTTTTGAAATGTGTTATTCTCTTTCTCCTAAAAAACAGCCTCTGTAATGGTTTACTTTCTAAAGAGGCTTTAGAACACAAGTACGTTTATGGGGTGATATTAACCCTTTGGGATGACGTTATTTTGAATCAGCTTTGGGTAAAGGAATAATGACCTCTCTTGTTTCTGGTGACATGTACATACTTTATCTAGTGTAAAGTTCCCAAATTTGTATATATGTGTATATGTTTGTCTAAATTGTGGGTCTCTGACTTTTTAACTTTTTGATATGAATAATAGAGAGTCAATACTTTTGGCCAACACTGTATGATGGTTTGTTTTTTGCGGCACGAGCTGTACTTTCAGATACAATCATTTATTTTACCGTATAGTTATCATGAAAATTGCAAAAAAAAATCCAAGTGCTGTGAAATTACAAAAAAATGCAATTACATGTTTGTTTTTTGGGTATTTTATATGCCATGTTCACTATATGGTAAAACCGATGTGATGGTGAGATGCCTCAGGTCCGTACTGGTTTGTAGATACCAAACATGTCTACCTTTACTGGTATCTAAGTGGCGAAAAAAAATTCAGACGTTTAGAAAAAAAAAAATCGCACTTTTTGCGTCGTAGCTTCCTCATTTTTCAGGATCTGTTGCTGTTTACTGGCTTATTTTTTGCATCTTGAGCTGACGCTTCTAACTATGCCATTTTTGGGTGGATGCGCTGTTTTGATCGCCCATTATTGCATTTTATAGCAATGTTGTGGCGTCCAAAAAAACGTAACTTTGCATTTGGACTTTTCTTTACGTTATGCAGTTTACCGCTCTAATTAATTGATTTTATATATATTTGATAGATTGGTCAATTCTGAAAGCGGCGATACCAAATATGTGTATTTTTACATTTTTTTTATACTTTTATTGTGAATGGGGGTAAAGGGGGGTGCTTTGAAGTTTTTTTTACATGTTTTTGAAAACTTTATTTTTTTATTGATTCTTACTTTTACACAGCCTCTTAGAAAGGTACCCTGTTGACAAGTCTGATTCTTCTGAGAAATACCAATGAGCTGCAGCTCATCGGTATCTCTCTGAATAGCAGACTGTGTGTGGTTGGCAGCGCCTGCCAACCACAACCCGGAAGTGCCCGTGACAGCTTCCGGGGTCAAGCCAGGACCCTGGGCTCTCATGTGAGCATGGATATCCCGTGATACTATCGTATCCTGGATCCAATCGGTGCTGTTATCCTGACATCTCAGCCGATAAGATCAGCTGAGATGTTAGGTGTTTGATGTGGGCTCCACGCCGTAGCTCACATCAAACCCCCCTTACTGGCCCATGACATTGTACAACGTCATGGGTCGTGAAGGGGTTAAGCAAATCTCTGAGACCTTTACAGAACAGTTGTCATTACACTGAGAAAATATTGTACATAGATGATCTCAATTTGTTAATTAGGTACCTTTTGGAAGCAATTGGTCACTCAGAATTTTATTAAGGGGTATTAGACTACAGGGGGTTGTCTTATAAAATTCCAACTATACAACATTTAAGTGAGTAAATTAATGTTAAAAAATGTGGAAACGTTCATGGGGTAGGAAATCTTTTTCAAGGCATTGTATGTGATATGAATTATGGTATATAGTATTCGCTAACATTATCTACTACTAGGACAAACCTATCTCATTCCCAATATTTGGGCCAAGTTAAAGTAAAGAAGCTTATACTCCCTGTGAAAATGCTGTCTTATTTCTTGGAGTGCACATGATGTGGTGATGTCACATGCCCAAGCCCAATTACCACCAGCTTTTCTCTCCCTACCTTTGGACATATGATTAATCAATGGGAAGTGAGGGCTGCAATTTTTTTTATTTTATTGTGGCCAAACATTGGGAATGAGAAGGTGTTATTCTAGTAGAGGACAATCCCTTTAAGTACTAATATAATGCTTTAAATGTAAGTAAATAAGGTGTTTAGTATATAACTCATTATTTATTTATCTGCACTTACTAGCTGTAGTACCCGGCTACGCCCGGGTTAATAAATAACTGATGTTAGCTATAACAAAATAGAATTTGAATATGTCATATTAATGACCTGTAAGAAAATAGAAGCTGAGCTGTGATTGATTGCTATAGGCTGCCTAATAAATCTCCAGCCAATAGTAAACCCTCCCCCTGGCTGGGCAGTATATGTTACCTAACACATACACATAATAGACAGCTCATGTGACTGACATCTGCCTTAGTTCCCTATATGGCACATGTGTTGCACATTGGCTGTTTTTAATCAGATGTTTATGTTTGGAAATTAAAGATAGCACACGTATGAGGCGAGTTGTGTG
Organism: Allobates femoralis; assembly: GCA_033576535.1. Classification (NCBI taxonomy): domain Eukaryota; kingdom Metazoa; phylum Chordata; class Amphibia; order Anura; family Aromobatidae; genus Allobates; species Allobates femoralis. Next base: position 510,611,310 of record JARQOC010000004.1, read on the forward strand.
AGGTGATTTGTGCACATCTGTGTCTGTCTGTGTGGTGTGTGTGTCCCTGTGGGGTGAGTGCATGTGTCCCTATAGGGTGTGTATGTGTGTGTGTCCCTGTGGGGGGGGTCTGTGTGGTGTGGTGTGTGTATCTGTATTGTGTGTGTCTCTTTGTGGTGTGTGTGTGTCCCTGTGGGGTGCGTGCATGTGTCCCTATAGGGTGTGTATGTGTGTGTCTCTGTGGGGGGGTTCTGTGTGGGTGTGTGTGTTCTGTGTTGTGTGTGTCTCTTTGTGGTGTGTGTGTCCCTGTGGGGTGAGTGCATGTGTCCCTATAGGGTGTGTATGTGTGTGTGTCCCTGTGGGGGGGTTGTTGTGTGTGTCTCTTTGTGGTGTGTGTGTGTCCTGTGGGTGAGTGCATGTGTTCTATAGGGTGTGTATGTGTGTGTGTCCCTGTGGGGTGGTATGTGTGGTTGGGGTGTGTATCTGTGTTGTGTGTGTCTCTTTGTGGTGTGTGTGTCCCTGTGGGGTGAGTGCATGTGTCCCTATAGGGTGTGTATGTGTGTGTCTCTCTGGGGGGGTATCTGTGTGGGGTGTGTGTGTCTCTGTGTTGTGTGTGTCTCTTTGTGGTGTGTGGGTGTGTGTCCCTGTGGGGTGAGTACATGTGTCCCTATAGGGTGGCTATGTGTGTGTCCCTGTGGGGGGGTGTGGTGTGTGTGTGTCTTTGTTGTGTGTGTCTCTTTTGTGTGGTGTGTGTGTCCCTGCGGGGTGAGTGCATGTGTTGCTATAGGGTGTGTGTGTGTCTCTGTGTTGCGTGTGTCTCTTTGTGGTGTGTGTGTGTTGGGGCTGCACCTTAGCGACTATACACTTGCTGTTACTCTTTGTGTGCTGTGGTGTGTATACATGTCGCCGTGCGTGGTGAATATCTCATGTTGGGGCACCCCCTTAGTGACTTTATGCTGGTATGTGCTGTTAGTCTTTGGCGCTATCATTAAGCCCCTCTCATTCACTACTGTCAACTGGTAACTGTCACTTTTTCCCCATTATGTAGATAGGGGCAAAATTGTTTGGTGAATTGGAATGCGCAGGATTAAAATTTCGCCTCACAACATAGCCTATGACGCTCCCGGGGTCCAGACGTGTGACTGTGCAAAATTTTGTGGCTATAGCTGACAGCTGTCGATTTTCCTCCAACAGTTTTCCATTCACTTTTTCCCCATTATGTAGATAGGGGCAAAACTGTTTGGTGAACTGGAACGCGCAGGGTTAAAATTTTGCTTCACAACGTAGCCTATGACACTCTTGGGGTCCAGATGTGTGACTGTGCAAAATTTTGTGACTGTAGTTGCGACGGTGTAGATGCCAATCCCGGCTATACATACACACACATATACACACACACACACATTCAGCTTTATATATTAGATTCACTGCTTAATTATTTGAACAGAAAATAAATGTTTCATTTATCTACATGGCTTTGAACATATTTCATCTATTTTTGGTTCAGTACAAGCTGATGACTTGAAATCAATGCATAGAGACTGTCAACAATTAGTATGAGCCATCTCAGGGATCTGCTGGTAGTCTGTGAACATTGTTTACTGTGCCATAAATATGTGTATCCAGCGTTTTTTAACTGTCAACTTGTGATCTATGCTTCCAAATATATCTCAATTCAATTCAATTCAATTCAAATGAACTTTATTGGCAGGACTAAGTACATGTTAGCATTTCTAAAGCAAATTGTAAGAAAGGGAGATGGGGGAGGAAGTTGGGAAGCATATAGAGGTCCAGGATATATCAGGCACCTTTTAGAGGGTAGGGGAAAGTCCAGGGTGGCGTATAGAAGTCCATGACATATCAGGCTCTTAGTCGGGTGATAGGGACATGTCTAGGGTGAAGTATAGAAGTCCATGATATATCAGTCTCCTCTTAGTCTGGTAGGCACTGAACATATGTGCTGCTATTGCTGCTGCACTTCCATTCCCCAGTAGTATTGCCGTTTTTTCTTCCCCCTCCATGGAGATCAGACAGTCTTTGAAGCGAGTGTCCCTCACTGCAGAGTATTTGGGCACCTCAGCAGGAAGTGGGCCTTATCCTCCACAGTCTTTGTGGGGCACTGCTGGCACAGTCTGCTCTTTCAGGGCTGGTAATTCGGTCAGTGCCACCCGGATTTGATGAGTAGGCTGTGGGCGCTCAGTCTGTATCGCCTCAGGATCCGCAGCTCTTTGGGGTTTTCTAGTTTCTCGAGATATGGGGCCAGTTTGTACTCCCTTTGTAGGTTTTGGTATATCATCAGTTTCTGTGATTTTATTATGTCGTTCCTATCTCTATGAAAATAAAGTGTCATTTAAAACATTTTTTTAATCTTTTTCTTTGTTTGTGCAAGGCAATGACACCTCCCTATAATGAATTAGAGCACTTTTCAGACTTATTTCTATCATGCAATCAATTAGCGTAGTTAACAAACCTTCAACCCGTCCAGGTATGTGTTATTTTATGATAAATTTGCCTCTTGATTAGCTAAAACATGTTTTTGAGACAACACCTGATTTACAAATGTGTGCTCTTATGAGAGAGGTTGAATAACTCAGAATAATAGAAATAACTCTGTAGTCATTGAACATTGCCTTTTGTGTTGAATTTTGAGGAAACACTAGTCATATTGGTTTTGTTGAGCTATTTGAATTGTTCTATTTTAATTGGTTTACTGCAAAAAGCAAAATGATTGTAAATTATGGCAATAAATCTAATTTGTAATAGGATTTGTAATAGGGGTGAAACAATTTTTATTTTAACTGTTGACATTTAGGATACTTAATAATAAACTGCAGTGAATGTGATTTCATGATCTGCCTAAAATGAGATAATTGTTCTGTTCTTTACAAAATGTAATTGAGGATTGGTCTATTCTTTTAGCTTTGAAGATTCTACCCCAAAAGGCTAACCAGAAAACAGTAGAGGAGGCTTCGCCAGGTGCTACGGAATTCTGTTCATCATCCCTGGATGCAAACGTCAAGTGCCAGATATCTGTATTTCCAATTCACTTCAATCAAATTCTTCTAATTATCAACTGATTTACTTAACTTTCAACTTTTAGCTTTGAATTTTGCACTGCAGTAAATATCCAGAAATGTGTGGCCTCGTCACTCAGCATCTGGAAAGCTTCTTTTAAAAGGTTCTTACAGCTGTGATTAAGATGGCTTTTATGGTTTCCCCAGACTTGCTTTCTGATGTAAATTGTTAAGCTAAGTACCATAGAGAAAACATACGTATTATAGAGTAATAATTAATTCCAGTTATCATATTAAATATACAAATCCAATTTCTGACCAAATAGTTAAACCTAATTCATTCATATTAATATTTTCAATACCGTAGTTTTAAAAATTCTAAATCAAACTATGTAAAGGAGAGTTCAAGGTATTTTACTGTAACCTTAGCAATTATCTTTTTGCAAACACACATGTACTAATTTTTTCAAACCATATAAAATTCCAGATTCTGCTTCTGATAACCTTATTGATCATAACAATTTTACTGGCATAAATGCTTTACCAGGTGATAAGCTATTACATTAAAAGCATAGATAGTGGCATTTGAATTATTTAATTTTTTGGAGAATCTACTTGTTGGAAGCATATGGTCAAATTCCTGTAATCCCAAGAAGCCACATCCCAAGCTACTTGATTGAAACTGAAGCATCAAGCTGATTACCATCATGCACTTCTATTTTTACCTCTCGTAGGCCCCTTTCACATCAGTGGTTTTCGCTGATTGCAGCAGTTGCGGTGAAAAAAAACGCAACTGCCGCGATTACTGCATAACAGCTGCACTTGCGGTTCACTTGCGGCAAGCCCCATACAATGTCTATGGGGCTTGCAGCAGGTGCGGCAAGTGCGGTTTCGGCACTTGCCGCAGGTGCGGCAGCGAAAAAACCACGGCATACCGCTTGGGTGCTTGGCTTACATGTGCCTGATCATGCTGGTGGTGGTCAGGCTGCTAGTTTTCGTACCCTGCTTATGCTGGCATGGCAGGTGTTGCAAATGGCCTTTTTAGAGTCATCTGGAGACCAACTTAAAAAACTGCCAGACTCGGGAAGACCAAACATTTGCACAGGCACCTTGTGTCGTGTTGTTGTTCCGGGGAACGGTTGCCTGCCTTCTGCCTGCGGACCCGACCCTGCTTCGTACTGCCTGTTGGGATGCTACGCCTCCCTCCCCCTGTGCACTGCTGTCCTCGCTCTGCATATCCTCCTGCCAGGTTGGGTCAGCACTGGATCATCCACCACGTCGTCTTCCTCTTCCTTGGCTAATCACTGGACTGCTCCTCCTTCTCCTCATGTGCCACCATGATGACCGTTACAATAGTTAGGCTGTTGTTTCAGGTATACCCCCAGTGGTAAATTTTGACGCCCATTCTTTTAGAATGGGCATTACAACGACAGGATACCCGCTCCTTTTCAATGGGAAAAATATTTTGAGGCACTCCTGCACGTCTCTATCCAGGGACATGTGGAGCTCCAATTTGGTGCCGTCAAAGGCCTCATCACCCACTTCTTACATGGGCTCGGTTTACCTGTCAAAGGGCTATACTACAATACACCCACTTCCTTACAATGGGCACTTCAGGTTTACAGGCCCTCATGCATGTCTGTATGCATGGGTCATTGTGGAGCCTCCCAATTTTTGGCTGCCCTGCCAAAGGGCTTATACTACAATACACCCACTTCAGGTTTACAGGCCCTCATGCACGTCTCTATCCAGGGGCATTGGTGAACCTCCCAATTTTGGACTGCCCTGGCAAAGGAAAATACTACAATAGACCCAGTCCTCAAAATGGGCACATTATGTCAAGAGGCCTTCATGTACGTCTCTTCTCAGGGACATTGGAGTGCCGCACAATGTTTTCACGTAAAATCTTTCATGTAATCACAAAAAGTAACATACACCAGCTGTATCTCACTATTGGGTATGTGCCCTTAACATTTCCACCCTAAATATTCATTTTGGTATCATTTTGGAAGGTTTTCTGGTGACTCGCTTAAAATTGGCGTGAAACTCGGACAAGATTGTTGACAGCTGTGACTTTTGAGTGAGAAATGCTTCCAGGGGTCTTCCCCATGGTGTTGCCATGTCATTTGAGCACTCTTCTGAGACTTTTGTGACATTTTTAGGGTTTCTACATGCTGCCGGCAGTCATTTCATAAAAATACTCGGGTCTCCCATAGGATAACATTGGTTCGGTACTCGGGCCGAGTACACGAGTATCTTGGGATGCTCGGCCCGAGCTTCGAGCACCCGAGCATTTTAGTACTCGCTCATCACTACTTTTTAATGATCTCTTTACTCTTAGGCCTGAGTCTGGGACAAGGGGGCATCCTCTACTGTCTGGAGGAAAGAAGGTTTAATCATAATCACAGACGCGGATTCTTTACTGTAAGAGCAGTGAGACTATGGAACTCTCTGCCACATGATGTTGTAATGAGTGAGTCACTACTAACATTTAAGAAGGGCCTGGATGCCTTTCTTGAAAAATATAATATTACCGGTTATATATACTAGATTCTTTGATAGGGGTTGATGCAGGAAACTAGTCTGATTGCCATATGTGGAGTCAGGGAGGAATTTTTTCCCCAATGTGGAGCTTAGTGTTGCCACATTTTTTTTTTGCCTTCCTCTGGATCAGCATGTTAGGCTATGGATTGAACTAGATGGACTTTTAGGTCTTCCTTCAACCTTAAATACTATGTTACTATGTTACTATTTAACTGTTAAGAATAATTATCCGCTTCAACTCATGCTATCTATATAATCAGCTTTCGGGGGTCCAATGGTTTTCCAAACTGGATCTCAGAGGGGCATACGATCTGATACGTTTTTGTGAGGGTGATAAGTGGAAGACAGCGTTTTTGACATCTAAAGGTCATTTTGAAAATTTCGTTATGTTTGGTTTAGCTAATGCTCCCGTGATTTTTAGAATTTTATGAATGATATTATTATTATTTGGGATATTTATTGTGGTTTATTAAGATGATATTCTAATTTTATCACCTGACCTGGGTTCCCATCATAAACATATCCGTCTGGCTCTGCAAAGGTTAATAGAAAATTATTTGTTCTCTAAAACTTGAAAAATGTACCTTTTCTGTTCAGGAAATATCATTCTTGGGTTTCATTGTGTCTATCTCTGGTTTTAAGATGGATCCTGGGAAGGTTCAGGCCATCATTGATTGGGTTCAACCCAGCGACCTCAAGGCCCTGCAAAACTTTTTGGGGATCGCAAATTATTATAGAAAGTTCATTAGAGGCTTTTCCCACATTGTTAAGCCTCTTACAGACCTCTCTAGTAAAGGGGCGGAGCTAAAGGATTGTTCGCCAGAAGCAGCCAGGGCTTTTAAAAATTTGAAGAAATGTTTATGTCTGCTCCTGTGCTTGTTCAATAGGATCTCCAGAGGCCATTCATTATGGAGGTAGATGCCTTTGAGGTCGGAGTGGAGGCTGTATTGTCTCAAGGTCCAAAGACCTTAACTAACCTGCGACCATGTGCCTTTTTCTTTAAAACATTTGCTCCTGCTGAAAGGAACTATGATGTGGACAATCGAGCGTTGCTTGCAGTCAAGTTGGCTTTTGAAGAATGGAGGCATTTTTTGGAAGGAGCTTTTATCTGGTCACCGTGGTGACAGATCACAAACATTTAGTCTATATTGCATCTGCCAAGCGATTGACCCCTAGACAGGCCAGATGGTCTTTATTTTCACTAAATTTAATTTTTCTATTACATTCAGTTTGGGATCTAAAAATATAAGAGCGGATGTCCTATCTCGTAGTTTTGATTCGTTGTCTCCTCCGGAACCTCCTTCCTCCATTCTTCCTCAGGGTATTATTATGGCCATGGTTTCCTCTGAGCTGGAAGCTGAAATACGTACTGATCAGTCCTTGGCTCCTTCCAATACCCTGAATGCAAGTTGTTTGTTTCTGTGAACCTCTGATTATGTCTTTTACAAGAATTCCATGATTCTGTGTTGAGTGGTTATCCTGGGATCACTGCCACCCAGAAGGCAGTTGCTAGACTCTTTTGGTGGTCCACTATGCATAAGGATGTTAGAGAATTTGTGTCAGCTTGTGAAACTTACACAGAAAGGTACAGAATTGCCGGCCGGCCAGGGAATTAGCTCCTTTGCCAATTCTGGAAAGACCATAGACTCATTTGTCCATGGATTTAATTTCTAATTTACCTCTGTCTGGAGGGGATGACTGCTATTTGGGTGGTGATTGATTGATTCAGCAAACAAGCTCACTTTGTCTCATTATCTGGGTTACCCAATGCTGAAACTCTCTCCAAACTGTTTATTGTTCATGTGGTACAACTGCATGGCATTCCCCTTAATTTTGTGTCTGATAGGTGAGTACAATTCATCTCTAGCTTTTGGAGGGCCTTCTGCAACAAATTAGGGATTAATTTGTCCTTCTCCTCTACTTATCACCCTGAATCTAACAGGCAGCCAGAAAGAACAAATCGGTCTCTGGAACAAATTTTGAGATGCTTTGTCACTGATCAGCAGGAGAACTGGTCATCGTTTCCTGAATTTGCCTTCAACAGTCAGGTTACTCAGTAAACTGTGACCTCGCCGTTTTTCTGTATTTATGGGTTGAACCCTAATATTGGTGAATTCTCCAGGATAAGTTTTGCTAGGGTAGATGTCATCATTCAGTTGCTGAGGAATGTTTGGCGGGAGGTTAAGAAGAACGTTTGGGTGGCTCAGCATGAGCAGAAAAGTAAGGCCAATAGGAGGTGCTTGTCTGGGGCCATTTTAAAGGTGGTGATAAGGTATGGCTATCCTCGAAGAATATTAGATTAAAGTTGCCCTCGCTGAAATTGCCTCCTAGGTTAATTGGTCCTTATGAGATTTTGGAGGTAGTCAATCCAGTCGGCTTCCGATTAAAATTTCCCCGTCATTCTGCATTCCTAATGTGTTCCACAAATCGTTGTTGAAGGAGTTTGTTCCCTCTGCGCTATCTTTCATGCCCTTCCTCCTCCGGTGTGCATTGAGGGGAACCTGGAATATGAAGTTCAAAAGATCATTGTTTTCTGAATGGTCTGGACTTTCCTTTAATATCTGGTGCATTGGAAGGGGTATGTGTTATGATCCGGTGACCTTGGAGCTGCATGAATATCTTTCACAGGAGTAAGTGGTAACTATACTGACCGCAGTTCCTGACTTAAAACCGCAACTAGAAGTAGCCGTGGGGTGTGACTAACCATATCCTAGACACCTCAACACGGCCGGAGAACTAGCTACCCCTAAAGATAGAAACAGGAATTCTATCTTGCCTCAGAGCACAACCCCAAAGGATAGAAAGCCCCCTAAAAATACTGACTGTGAGTAAGAGAGGAAAAGATACACTCAGGCAGAAAACAGAATTTAGCAAAGGAGGCCACTCTAGCTAGATAGGTAAAGACAAGACAGAATACTATTGCAGTCAGTGTAAAAATCCTTTCAAAAATATCCACAGCAGATAATACAAAAATACCCCTGAGTCTACTCAAACTCGGCGCCCTCTAAATCTATGGAACTCCTGTGAATCCAACTATGATGACACAATCAAAAGCTGTACAAGCCAACAACAAATGAATACCACTTAAATCCTAGGAAGAAAACGTCCTAACAGAGAGCAGGTTAAGACAGACATGCAGACCAAATATCCACAAAAATCACAACTCTGAGCAGAAATAGACATTTCCTAAACAAGCACACAGCATGTGTGCCTCAAGAAAACAAAACCATTCACTTAGCTGGAAGTTTTGCAGCAGGGCAGGAAGAGACCAGGCAGAGGTGAAACACCTCCAGGAGCAATTGACAACTGGCAAAGACTGAAAAAATCCTGCAAACCTAAATACCCCAGTCTGAATTCCAAATATCAAAATCACCTTACCAAGACTGCAAAACAGGATCAACTGCATTACCAGCCACAACTACAGGAGGGAGCCCACAAGCAGAATTCATAACAGTACCCCCCCCCCTTGAGGAGGGGACACCAAACCCTCACAAGAACCCCCAGGCCTATCAGGATGAGCCAGATGAAAATCACAAACCAAATCAGGGGCATGGACATCAGAGGCAAAAACCCATGAATTATCCTCCTGACCATAACCATTTCCATTTGACAAGGTACTGAAGCCTCCGCCGCGAAAAACGAGAATTCAAAATCTTCTCAACCACATACTCCAATTCCTCATCAACCAACACAGGGTCCGGAGGAGCAACAGTGGGAACCACGGGCTCAACATACTTCCGCAATAAAGATCTATGGAAGACATTATGGATCGCAAAAGACGCCGGAAGCCCAATCGAAAAGACACAAGAGTAATAATCTCAGAAATCCTGTAAGGACCAATAATTGAGGCTTGAATTTAGGAGAGGAAACTTTCATAGGAACATGTCTGGAAGGTAACCAGATAAAATTGCCAACCCGAAGCTAGAAACAACACACCAACAACAGTTAGCAAAACGTTGAGCAGTCTCCTGAGACGACACCAAATTGTCCACCACATGAGCCCAAATCTGCTGCAGCCGCTTCATCACCGAATCCACACCTGGACAGGCAGAAGGCTCAACTTGCCCTGAAGAAAAACGAGGATGAAAACCAAAATTACAAAAGAAGGGCGAAACCAAGGTAGCAGAACTAGCCCTATTGTTAAGTGCAAACTTTGCCAAGGGAAAAAAAGCCATCCAATCATCCAGATCAGCAGACACAAAGCATCTCAAATAAGTCTCCAAAGTTTGATTAGTGCTCTCGGTCTGACCATTGGACTGTGGATGAAACGCAGACGCAAAGACAAATCAACACCCAGCTTAGTACAAAAGGCCCACCAAAACCTAGAAACAAATTGGGAACCTCTGTCAGACTCAATATTCTCCGGAATACCATGCAAATGAACAACATGTTGAAAAAACAATGGAACCAAGTCTGAGAGGAAGAAAATTAAGGCAAAGGCACCAAATGAACCATCTTAGAGAACCTGTCACAAACAACCCAGATAACCACATCCTTTGGGAGACCGGAAGATCCAAAATAAAATCCATAGAAATATGCGTTCAAGGCCTCTCAGGTACTGGCAAGGGCAAAAGCAACCCACTAGAATGTGAACAACATGGCTTGGCCTGTGCACAAGTCGCACAGGACTGCACAAAAGAACGCACATCACGGGACAAGGAAGGCCACCAAAAAGATCTACTGACCAAGTCCCTGGTACCAAAAATGCCAGGATGACCGGCCAACACAGATCAGTGAACCTCAGAAATCACTCTACTAGTCCATCTGTCAGGAACAAACAACGTCCCCAGTGGACATCGCTCAGGCCTGTCAGCCTGAAATTCCTGCAGAGCTGTCGCAAATCAGGTGAAATGGCAGAAAGAACCACCCCTTCCTTCAAAATGCCGAGGAGGAGAATAAGTCAAAAACTCCTAGAGAGAGCATCAAGCTTAGCATTCTTAGAACAGGAAGGTACGAGACCACAAAATCAAAACGGGTAAAAAACAAGTACCAAAAACAAGGTCCTGCCTAGGATTGAGTCTCTTGGCAGACTCGAGGTAAACCAGATTCTTGTGATCGAGTGAAGACCACAATACGATGCGTAGCCCCCTCAAGCCAATGTCGCCACTCCTCAAACGCCCACTCCATAGCCAACAACTCCGATTGCCGACATTCTAATTGCATTCAGCAGCCAAAAATTTACGGGTAAAGAAGGCTCACGGTTTCATGGAGGAACTGACAGGATCCCGCTGAGACAAAACAGCCCCTTCCCAATCTCAGTAGCATCAATCTCAACCTGAAACGGAAGAGAGACATCCGGTTGGCGCAACATAGGAGCAGAAGTAAACCATCGTTTAAGCTCCTGAAAGGCAGAAACAGCCGCAGGACCAGTTTTCCACATCAGCTCCTTTCTTCGTCAAATCAGTTAACGTTTAGCAACGCTGGGAAAATGGCAATGAATAGGCAATAAAAATTTGCAAAACCCAAATTCATCTTCCAAGACAAGGGGAACAATATGAAGCCCTAAAAAATAAACCTTCTATCCCAAAAGAGAGAAACTGACCCTAAAAAAAAACTTTGTCCAAAGAGACCTTTGAAAATAACATACAAAGACTTGTCACGAATGGGTCTGAAATACCAATCTATGTTAAAAAATCAAAATCATCTAAATAAATACATAAAAACATCAAGAACTTATCAATATGAAATTCCTAAAGATATCATGCATAAAGAGACTGAGAAAAACGATGGAAGCATTGGCGTGTTGAATGCCGTCTTCCATTCGTGACCCTGCTTAATACGCACAAGATTATATGCCCCCCGAAGGTCAATCTTAGTAAACAAACTTTCCCCCTTGATCCTAGAAAACAAGTCGGAAATCAAATGTAAAGGGTATTAAAACTTGATCGAGATCTGATTCAAGAGGCGATAATCAATACAGGGTCTCAAGGAGCCATCTTTCTTAGCAGCAAAAAAAAAAAAACACTCCCAATGGTGAAGAAGACGGCTGAATATGCTCTTTCTCCAAAGGCTCCTTAATATAGCTCCGCATGGCAGTATGTTCAGGCACAGACAAGTTGATAAGGCGACCCTTAGGAAACTTACAGCCCGGAATCAAGTCAATTGCACAATCACACTCCCTGTGTGGTGGAAGAAAACTGGACTTGGGCTCATTGAATACATCCTGAAAATCAGACAAAAACTCCGGAATCTCAGAAGAGGAAGAGAAGATTGACATCAAAGGAACATCATCTTACCCTCACAAACCCAACTATTCACAGACATAAACTTCCAAATAGTGATGGGCGAATCCTAAATTACTCGGAATTGCTTGACTCTAGCGAGTCCGAGCCCGGGACTCGCTACTCGCTGCGAGTCTAGTGAGTCCAATGTTAATGAATGGGGAAGCGAGTAATAGCGAGTAGTGTGCGATTTACAAATCACAGATGTGTCTCGGAAGCTTCAGCCTGAAGAAATCCTAGTTTTGCCATTGATTTGCATTGGACTCGTTTACTTTGCAAGTAATCGCTGGGAAACTCGCACAGATAAGAGTCCTGTCTGCTCTGTGTGCTGGCTGCCACAGCTCCAGGGTCCTAGAGCCCGCCTGCTGCCTGATGTAGCAGAGCTGAGATTGTCCTCAGTCTGCTCATTCCCTGTACATAGACATCTATATCTATGCACAGGGGATGTAGCAGAGAGGACATCGCGTTTTGGACTGCGTCGGACGGAAGAGGATTTTTTTAATTAAAGATGGAGTCCCTAATGGCTTTTTTTTTTTATTTCTAATAAAAATTTTTCTCTGTGTTGTGTTTTTTTTAAAACAATTTAATAGAAATTCATGGCGGTCATGTCTAATATTGGCGTGACCGCCATAAATTTCGGGCTTAGGGCCAGCTGATAATACAAAGCTGGCCCTAACCTCTTTATTACCCAGCGTGCCACCGCCACCAGGGCCGCTGGAAGAGCGGGGTTCAGCGCCAGAGGATGGTGCTTCAATGAACGCGCCATCTTCTGGGGCGGCTGCAAGCTGCAATTTGCAGCGGGGGGTTCCCAGAAAGCTTGGGCATCCCTGCGCTGCGGATTCCAGCCCCCAGCTGCTTAGCTGTACCTGGCTAGACATAGAAATTGCGCGGAGCTCCACACATTTTTTAATTATTTCATGAAATTCAGAAAAAAATTTCACGTGGGCTTCGCCGTATTTCTGGAACCAGCCGGATCCAGCAGGCAGCGACGGGCTGCCCCCAACCCCCAGGTGCCTATTTGTACCTGGCCAGACACAAGAATATATGGGAGCCCTTTTTTTTAATTATTTCATGAATTTCATGAAATAAAAAAAAATGCGTGGGGCTCCGCGCAATTTCTATGTCTAGCCAGGTACAGCTAAGCAGCTGGGGGCTGGAATCCGCAGCGCAGGGATGCCCAAGCTTTCTGGGCACCCCCCGCTGCAAATTGCAGCCCGCAGCCACCCCAGAAGATGGCGCGTTCATTGAAGCGTCATCCTCTGGCGCTGAACCCCGCTCTTCCAGCGGCCCTGGTGGCGGTGGCACGCTGGGTAATAAAGGGGTTAATACCAGCTTTGTTATACAAGCTGGTATTAAGCCCGAGATTCTTAATGTCAGGCCACGTTTGACCCAGCCACTAAGAATCTCGAATAAAGGGTTAAAAAAACACAACACAGAGAAAATTTTTTATTTTAAATAAAAAAAAAAGCCATTAGGGACTCCATCTTTAATTAAAAAAATCCTCTTCTGTCCGACGCAGTCCAAAACGCGATGTCCTCTCTGCTACATCCCCTGTGCATAGATATAGATGTCTATGCACAGGGAATGAGCAGACTGAGAACAATCTCAGCACTGCTACATCATCTCTGTGAGCAGGCGGGCTCTAGGACCCTGGAGCTGCGGCAGCCAGCACACAGAGCAGACAGCTGGACTCGGCTCTTTACTTTGCGAGTTTCCCTGCTATCACTGGCACAGTAGCCGAGTCTAATGCAAGACAATGGCAATCCTAGTTTTGTCAGCGTTTGCCATTGATTTGCATTGGACTCATGCGAGTAAACGCTGGGAGACTCGCAGATTACCGAGTCCTGCGAGTCCCTTACTACTCGCCGAATAACGAGTCCTAGCGAGTAGATTCGCCCATCCCTACTTCCAAACTAAAACATTATGTACCAGCAACCACGGAAAACCCAGCACGATCGCATCATGCAAATTATGCAAAGCCAGTAATCGACAATCTTTCTGATGAGCTGTCTCCATGCGCATGGTCACCTGAGTCCAAAGCTGGGGCTTATTTTTAGCCAAGGGTGTAGCCCCTTAAAGGAATAGGGTTCAGCAAAGGCTGCAAAGGAAAACCACAACGCCTGGCAAACTCAAAATCCATTAAGTTCAAGGCGGCGCCTGACTCCACAAACGCCATAACAGAAAGTGATGACAATGAACAAATCAAGGACACAGATAATAAAAATTTAGGTTGTACAGTACTGATGGTAAATGAACAAGCGACCCTCTTTGTCCGCTTAGGACAGACAGAAATGACATGAGAAGCGTCGCCACAATAAAACACAACCTATTCTGACGTCTAAATCCTTGCCGTTCAGTTCTGGATAGAATCCTATCACACTGCATTGGCTCAGGATTCTGCTCTGAGGACAACGCCACAGAGCACACAAGTCTGCGCTCCCGCAAATGCCGATCAATCTGAACGGCCAGAGACATAGAATCACTCAGACTGGAAGGTGTGGGAAACCCCACCATCACATTCTTAATCGATTCATAAAGACCCTTTCTGAAAATTGCCGCCAAAGCATCATCATTCCATTTAGTTAACACAGACCATTTTCTGAATTTATGACAATATACTTCCACCGCCTCTTGACCCTGAGAAAGGGCCAAGAATGTCTTTTCAGCTTGATCCACAGAATTAGGTTCATCATATAATAGTCCTAAAGCCTGAAAAAAGGAGTCAACATTAAGCAATGCAGAGCAAGTTCCCAGATATTCTTTAAGAAGATGACCTACTATCGTCCCTTATTTAGGCAGCAGCATAATGCTACAACTTGTAGATGATGCCAAGAAAGAGGAGGTGCTACATTGTATAGCAGGCACTCCATCAAGTGGCCTTTTCTCCACCTCAACTTCAACATCACACACAATCTAGTTCTCAGAAGTGTCTTCCGAATCACATGTGTTTCCTCATGTACCAATACTCTCCAGCCACCTTACTGACTGTGGGGCAACACAGATGGCTGTGTCTGCAGAGCTGTTCACCTGTACTATTGCCTGGGCATCAGAGGTCTGCTCTAAAGCTTCATTGAGTCAAGAAGTGGAAATGATCTACAACAATCCCCAAAAGCTTTGTGAGCTGGATCCGGGCTCGGACAACGTAGGGTCCAAGGATAATCTAGACCCTGATTACCAGACTATAATGAGATAATGACACTTCTGGTGACGAGACTCAGATACCTAAGTTGAACATTTACTTGACTTTGCGCTCAAGCCGGGAAAACTGTGGCTCTGAGGTCAAGAAGTGTGAGAACACAGAGGGTGATGATGAGGTTTTAGATCTTTTATGCCTTTTCACAGTCACACTGTTTATGAGCTCAGCAGAGGAGGTGGAGTAGGATGAAGTTGATGAGGTTAGATTGTAGTTTCCTAACAGAGATTGAGTGCTGCAACCACACCAAACACTGTGACCTCAGCCACAACTCTGTCACTGTGCAGCGGTGGTGTCAATTCTGTAGTTCACATGGACACTAAGCCTAAACTAGCCTGGGCCTTTTTTCAGATCACGAAGGATGATCCAACTCATGTTATCTGCAAAATTTGTAACATGAATCTGAAAAAAAAAAAACATTAATTTGAATACTTCGTGCATGAACCGTCACATGGACATGCAGCATAAGTTACAGTGGGAACTCACTTTGCTATGATACGATTTCGTGGGCCTAGCCAGCCACCGATTCCCACATCAAGCTCATCTACTCCTTATTCATTCTCCATCAGTATGGGAACTGTTGTCACACAGGTGTTTGACCCGAGAACTTCCACCTTTTTACCTGCAACAGCCATTTTGATTGACAGGCCATCAGCTGTTTTGAAAGTGGACATGCCTGCTGGTGTTGACTGATGTCACACATCGAGAGCAGCACATGTATAAGAAGCCAACATAATGTCTCCACCTGCACCTCCCTCAGAATCCAGGAGTTTCTTGGGTGTGCCCTACTCCACTCCATCTCAGCACAGCAGCCAGCACTTGATCCCACAGGTGTTGTCAAGTAAAAGACTATTTCCTCCTACACTTGCCAAAGCTAAGGCTGCCTTCAGACTTGCAGATGCATCTGCAGCATTTTGCAGATGCATCTGCAAGCATCTGCATGCAGACCGCTGCCCCTATGTTTATAATGGTGCGCACGGCGGTCTGCAGATGCTTGCAGACCGCCGTGCGCACCCATACACTCCTATATGTGATCTGTGCGCAGGCGGATGCCTGCGTACAGATCACACACATCTCGCGTCCATGGTGCGGGCTGGAGTGTGTGATTTGTGCGCAGGCATCCGCCTACGCACAGATCACATATAGGAGTGAATGGGTGCGCACGGCGGTCTGCAAGCATCTGCAGACCGCCGTGCGCACCATTATAAACATAGGGGCCGCGGTCTGCATGCAGATGCTTGCAGAAGCATCTGCAAAACGCTGCAGATGCATCTGCAAGTCTGAAGCCAGCCTAAGAATTTTGCTATCTCCAAGCTGTTGGATATGAAAATGCTTCCTTTCTGTCTGGTGGAAACACAGTTTTAAAATGTTTATGTCCGTTTCAGTCCCCCAGTACCAAATGCCCATTCACCACTGCTTCTCAAAGAAAGCTGTGCTTATATTACACTAGCATGTTATAGACCTCACAGCCTCCTTGAGAAATTCTTTGTGTGACAAGGTGCATTTCACCACTGACACCTGAATGAGTAAGTATGGCCAGGGGGGTTACATGTCACTGACTGGGCACTGAGTGACTCTGATAGCTGCAGTGGAAGGAACTGCTTCTTGACATCCCATCGGCTTGGAGGTAAAACCACTGTATCTACGAGTTCCTCCACTGCTTCTGCCTCCTCCACTTTCCCTAGGGCTTTCACATGCACCCAAAACCTCTCCATTTAGTATGACAGGTTTTCCAACTCTGCAGAAGGAATCCAGCAAACCTTCTTATTGCACTGCCAGCAAGGCTCAATGACATAAGGCTGTGTTTTGAGGCAACAGGGCCCACTCATCTATTGGATAACGGTATTACCTATTAGAACAAATTTAGACGACACAGAGTGTTGTGGTGGTAAAATTAATCGGTGCTTTTATTAAAAATAAATCCCCAATTGGATGTAGCCCGTACAATTTAAGGAAAAATAACACCCCTGCGAGCGCTTTCGTAACAGAAGAGTACAAAAGCCCCCTTTGTGCCAGGCTTTCCACGAATGGAAGGGCGGCTTCAGATGAACCTGCCCAAGGGCATAGGTGACATATTTGTACCCATGACTGCCAAGACGCGGAATATGCTGTCCAAGTCCGTGGTGCCAGCGACTGCCGTATGTAACGTGGGATTTCAGTCAAAACAAGTCCCATATTTCCTTCAGAACTTCTATTCTCGTCTGAGATGCGGTTGGATGACGCGCTTGAAACTGAAGGGAGTCATTATGAGAGAGAAAATAACATAGTAACATGGGGTCCTCTGGACTAACCATGGCTTTCACCCATAAATTGTGGCGTAATAATCTTAGCACTAAATTCCTCAGGCACAATGACGTTAATGGACATTTGGAGGAAAGTGAGTTAATTGTAAATGCTGAACCCGGGTTATTGACAAAAAAGGTTAACCAACGGTCACAAAAAATGTCGCTCCATATAGAAAAAAACAACCAATTGAGCGAACGTATCACGAAGGGACGGGGACCTGGCGAATTGTTCCCGATATTTAGGTAGCCATTTTGTCGCGAGCCAACGCTCATGGAATGTTACGCCTAGACCTTCTATTGAGGAAGAAAAGTGTAAGCCTAACGAGGATGAAGAAACGAATTCCTGCTGCCAGCAGGAGGACCCATTAAATTGAGACAAAAACGTTGACCAAATTTCCAAATCTAGACGAAGGCATCGGGAAATTTTTATGAGTGAGGATTCTGTCATGCCCGACATGCTCACGTATAGGCGCCTAAGGAAAGGGCGACCCGAGGGAATAATCCTGAGTGCAAAATTGAGGGGACCCGCTAAAGACTGAAAATCGTGTAACGAGGCCTCGGACGCATATAAAAATTTGAAAATTAAGATTTGTAACTTTCGTATTTTTTCAGCCGAAAGGCGGCATTCCACCTTTTCTGTATCGATTGTTATGCCTATGAACTCTATTGATGTGGACGGTTGAGTTGTCTTATCAACCGCAATTGGAACACCGAAATGATCCATCATTTTTAAAAACGAATCGAGAAGCTCGCTACAAATATTGAACTCTTTGGGGCCTAGAAATAGGAAATCATCGAAATAGTGGGATACTGCCCCTTCGGGAAAATTACTTTGAACGCACCATTGGAGGAACGTGGAAAAACATTCAAAGTAATTGCATGATAGAGAGAACCCCATTGGGAGACATTTGTCAAAGTAAAATTTGTCCTTGAAACAAAAACCCAATGAGTTAAAACCGTTAGGGTGCACTGGGAGAAGGCGAAAAGCGGACTGTATGTCCGATTTTGCCAATAGGGAATTTCGACCGAAAGAGCGAACTAGATCTATAGCTCCGTCAAATGAAGGATATGAAACAGATGCTAGCCTCGAATCCACTTGATCGTTCAAAGATGAGCCCACTGGATAAGAGAGGTGATGAATCATCCTGAACGATCCTGATTCTTTTTTAGGTACGACTCCCAGCGGTGAAATACGAAAATTTTGAAAAGGGGGAGAATCAAAAGGGCCCATACATCTGCCCAATTCCAGCTCTTTATCAATTTTTTCGCGAACCGTATTAGGAAAACGCTTTACCGATATGAGGTTATTTACAACACGACATCCCGAACCAAAAAATTGGGGGACAAAAAAAACGTCTCTAAAACCGATTTCCAGCAATTCAGCCCCGGAGTGATCAGCGTACCGTTTTAGCCATGGAAGGAGCCTTTGCAGATTCACTGGGCTCTGAGCTTTTGTGACTGGACTCCTTTGCTGTCAGCTGAGATTGTTTTTTGAAACATTTAGATGCTGAATGATTACCACCACACGTCGAGCATTCATGCCGGTATCTGCCATTCTGCAACCACCGACATGAAGATTCGTTATATGCAAAGCAGAAGCCCTTCCGCTGAGGTTGATTGGGGGTCTGTTTCACAGATGGTTGTCTCTGAGGGACCATCATCTGAAGCCACAGACCAACGTCCTTAACTCCCCATTTCAGAGAGGGACGCACAGCCAATTTCTAACGAAAGGCTTCGTCGTATGCTAGCCATGCAACGCCTCCAAATTTCCGGTATGCTTCCAGCACAATATCAATGTGCTGGAGCAAGCCATTGCCAAAACTGGGGTGTTTTTCTGACAATACAGAAGCATATATCAGAAAAGATTGAAGCCAATTGTTAAAGGACGAATATATTTTCTTTTTATCCTCGCTCTCTTTGCCTTCTCTCCTGTCAAATTTGGACTGTTCACGAGACCGCAGTAGAGCGAAGACATCCAAGAATTCCCCTCCCCATATCCTTTCCTTAATCGATGCAGATAAATGGAGCCCCAATGGGGACATCTCGCAAGGAAGAGCTTCTTTGAAGCAAGATTCTGGAATACCAGAACGAGTCTGAGAGGAACCTGCCCATCCTGCCGATGATCCACCATGGCTGGGGGACCATTTAAGGCCGAAGCGACAGCCTGCTGTACCAGCCTTGTAATTGACATTGACAGATTAGGGGATAAATCGTAATTACAAGTAGAAATGTTCTCACCATGTCTTGTAGCTGAGAAAGATCCGTCTCCTGGTGCAATCTCTGGTTCGGCATGGCTCGGGACGCTGACCTCTTCGTAGCAGCATCCTGCCTCTTGTAGTTGTCTGGTCGTTCCATCGATGAAACGGGATTGTCCTTGGCCCCATACCTGGAGTGCAGCCGCTGCAGAATTAGAGCTCTTTTGCTGCGGCTCGACTCTGATTGGTAGACCAGAGGCACTCAGGCAAGTAGGGCTATATGATGTGCTAGCTCCATCAGAGCTTTGTAGGTTTAGCCTTTGCCTCATGTCACTTTGTGAACCTGCTGCAACTCTTGGCACTGAGGGATTGCCCAAAGCCTGGGTGCCTGGACTCTCCTGCCTCAAGTTCAGCTCATGCAGAACTGCCACACACCCACTCATTACCTCTGACTCCTCGCCTCCTGTGTAATTTGGGGTGCTGGCTCTGTACCCAGTGTTTCGCTGCATTTGGGCCAATGGCGCATACATAGGGCCATTGCCCATGAATTGGCTCGCCCCCTCAGAGCTGCCTGCTGGGGATAAGTGTGCCCCAAGCCTGGCTCCTGCATCACCCAGTGCCAGAGCGGCAACCGGGATGCCGAGCTACTTCCGGGCCTAGATGTGGGAAGCCCCGCCCCGTAATCACATGGGGTGCATGACGACACTTCCGCTTCGGGTCTGTGCAGCCATGATCTCTGCCCGTCCTGCTCCTTTCTCTGACGGGACCTCGCCTGCTTTTTCCACCTGCTGCTCCTCCTATTCTCTGGAGGCGGTGAGTATGCCTCCTGCCTGTTCATCTTCTGTTGCAGGCTTCTGCGGTGTTCTGGGAGGGGGCTCTCTGGTTCTTCAACCGATCCATCCGCTCGCTGCTCAGTTCTTTCCTCTCCGTCGCAGGGTTCTGCCAGGCATCTCCGGAGCCAGTCCTCGCCGCCGCGGCTTCCAGCCTTCTTTAGAAGTTCCTCCAAGAGCGCTTCCATCATGCTGATCCAGATGTCCAGTCAGCTGTATCTTGACAACAGCCGATGAGGCACTGATTAACCAGGCTAGAGCTCCCCCTTTTATTTGCCAGCCATATGGCTGCTGGCCAATCACAGTTTCTTTAAACTTGGCGGGCAAATTCCATCCAATTGGAGAACATTCAGAAGAGAAACAGTATGTTAACCCTTTCATGTACAAACTAGATTGTGCGGCCCGTTGCCACAAGATGGCCCCCACTTAATTACTGGTTGCCATTTCAACATTAAAATGCCTGGGAAATTTGAGTCACACAGCTGAGGAATTGTGGTCAGACCAGGTTTGATCAATGTCTGTCTCCATTAAACCTGCAGCCAGAGAAGACCGCCTGCAACAATGCAGCAAACCTAGGTGTGGCCCTACTCTGGAACATGGTCACACACGTGCCTTGCACCTCTCAGATCCTGGACCTGTTGCCCATTAGTTTCTAAGCCACTATCCAGGCCTAGATGCACTGCTGCAGAAAGCACAGTGGTTGTGTAGTCCCTCCCGCTGTTCACACCTCACGACTCAACGACTTGCATCACTACAGATGTTTTTTGGTCTGCTGGTTAACTGCTTATACATACAATGTGCCAACATGATGGAATTCCACTCTGCACATGGTGGACTGACTGTGGCACAGTAATGAGCCCTGGTACAGTATGTCATGATGTATAGCCTGGGCAATACGATCCTGAGGTGAGTCAAATCACACAGTGGGTACAGATCAAGGACCTCTGCTCCCTTCTGCATAGTTTTGAAATGGCTACCAAGATGTTGTGATGCCATATGCTGTGGGACTGACCTCCCCTGAACTAGGAGGTCAGTGACCATAACACAGCTCTGTGCATCCTGACTTCCCCATGGTCGCCACGGGGCCAGTCTCCACTAAGTAGGGAGACTGGTACCCTTCACACTGGTACCGCTCAGCTTGCCTATAGTCACCCTCAACACAAAAAAAAAAAGAAAAAAAACAGGAGCGCTAATTAAAAGACCTTTTAGACTTTGCTGATAAGAAGTTCTAAAAATTTAACTCTCACCTGGGTTTGATGTGCATCATCCCTGCACAACTAAGGTGAGAGCCTGACCCATGGGAAACACTGTGCCTGTGTATGAGCTTATCGCTTCCTGGCTTCAGGAGGTGCGGTCCTCTGCTGCAGTCACGTGACCCAGTAGGCGTGCACAGATGACATCATGAAAGGTCTTGTATGCCAAGAGCAGCTCCACTCCTCACAATGGTAGAATTATCCAGATAATAAAAACAGCGGTATTAAAGAGCACTAGGGCAGTGGATATTTATTTTCATACACACCTTTATTAAATTTCTGCACTCTACTATGCAATGTGTTTCGATAGACCAGCTAGCTTTCTCAAGCAAACTATAATCACCCTCAAGTTATTTACCCAGCCGGCAGTCCTGCACCGCCTCCCATCACTCCAGCCTTCTTCTCCTTCCGAGGTCTGCGTCATTCTTGCAGATCCTTCGGGAGCAAGCTTAGATCTCACGCCCCACACACTCACTCCTGTTAAAAGGCCAGTGTACCTGTTCTTAATTTCACCTATGATGATCTCTCCAACTATCACTGTGTGACTACTTTTATTTAAGAGACCTTCTCTTAAGCGAGATGCCTGAGCAACAACGCCTCTCACTTGTCGCTTTGTTTTCCCTGAAGTCTCTATCCCATTCCCTGCTTTTTGCCTTTAGTATTACATCCTTACCTATACTCCTTGTCTCACCTAGAGCCTGCTACGTCTGCCAGAGGACTGACTTACACACATGCTATCTGTTCTTCCTGCTATGCACCTGCCACATTGATTCTGAGTACACTACACCTGCACTAGCCTGTCCGAAGGTTAACCACATCCAGTGTGCCTATCCCATTGACCAGAGTTGTGCTACTCTTGTACCTGAATTTTGACTCCTGGACCACCTTGAAGTTGTCTCACTACTCTGAGCTTTTTGCTAGCTCCCCATTGACTTTTATCTAGTCTTGTACACTTGTGGCACCCCAATGGTCCAGTTGCCACAGTGACATTGCCTCCCTCACAGGAGGTGATGTCATGCCTGGAAGCAGGAGGAGGTCCTCACGCTAGGTAACACCCAGCATGCAACAGAACTCCTTACTATAGGCTAAAAGGGGGAGCTCCAAACCCGACTTCAGGGAAGCTGCCCTGTTTCCAGCACAGAAGAGGGGTTAGAGAGTCTGTGGAGAGAGAGACAAGAAGATGTGGAGGAGAGCTTGGGGAGTGGAACCGTGAGTGGGCTCACCCAGGAATGGAGCGCTAGAGATAGAATGCCAGAGTCCTTGGTTGTGCGGGTGCTGAACGCCCCAGCAGCCGAATCTGGAGGGCAGGAGGCTGCAAGTCTCCTGGCCACACCAAACACAAGGCTGCACAACAGCATACAAGAGCCCAGAGCTGCCACTAGTGCAGCGGTACCTGTGATAGGCTCGAACTGTCTGCGATACCGGGAACTATCACGCAGTAAAAGGGCCGCAGCATAGCTATAAGCAGCAGGGATCTAAAAGGAGAGCGCAGAAGGAAGGACTCCGAACCCACCTGGCGGGGTGGATCCCCAATTGCTTCCAGGATGTCCAGATCACTTCTACCACCTGTAACCAGTGCCCGGACTGCACCATCATCTATCAAGAAGTAAAGCTAAAGGAAGCTACAATCTCTGTGTCCTCTGGTTATTTCCCATGCTCTCTATCCTGCACCCCAACGATTACCACCATCTTAATAGACTGTCCCAATAAGCCTGGGGCCCCGCTCCACCTGTGGGGAACGATACCATCCCGGCTGCACTACCATCTGCCCAGGGAGTCCTAATCTGCAGCATCGGCCATCCCTAGCCGAACACCACAGGTGGTGTCGCGATGACCACTGTAAATACTACCCCTTTAACTACACGGCCAGGGCACGGAGCCAAGTCACAGCCACTGTGACCTCTCAAAGAACTTACTGGCCCGGTTACCAATTACCCCCCGGCTCTGTGGGTGTCGCACACTGACCGGACTGTATTGGTGCGTTTACCTCACTAAAGACTTTGGTTTACTTTATCTGCATCTCTTACCTGTTCCTACCTACATGTCAGCCTCCACTTGGTGGTCTAGTGGGTCCACATGTCCACACTGACACCTCAGTGTGCCTCACAGATATTTAGCGTTGAAAATGCAATTATCAGAATGACTATTCCGGTCATCTACAGTACATGCTGGAAAACACTTTGACCAGTATGCGGAGTCAGGTTGTGGTCCAAGATGAAGAGAAGGAAGTAGAGGAGGAGGGGGATGTAGAAGGAATAACAAGATATGAAAGGTCCAGACTGTCTGGGAGTCATTTGACCATTTTATAGACCATATTTTGCAATGTCAGGAGAGAGGACAAGTCTGACACATAGTGAACACCTAGAGAGGATGATGCAGGAATATATACAGCTCAATATCGATGCCATGCCTGTGGACCTGGCCCCTTGTGCATTTTGGGTTATAAAAATAGAAAAGTGGCCTGTGCTCACCACTCATGCGTTGGACATT
The DNA here is from genome assembly GCA_033576535.1 of Allobates femoralis. Classification (NCBI taxonomy): domain Eukaryota; kingdom Metazoa; phylum Chordata; class Amphibia; order Anura; family Aromobatidae; genus Allobates; species Allobates femoralis. Next base: position 510,635,314 of record JARQOC010000004.1, read on the forward strand.
TTGTCGAGGCCGGCAGCCAGCACTCTCTCAGAACGTGTCTTCAGTACCGCTGGCAGTGTCCTGATGGGTAAGCACATCTGGCTGTCCACACACAATGTAGAACACCTAACATTTATCAAGATGAACAAGTCATAGATTTCAAAGGACTTTTCCACCCCAGTGTCAGACTGGGGAGACTACGCAATGGTGTGCTTTTCAGTGTGCTGCATGCATCTCCCCAAAGAATAGTCAAACTCTAGGGCATTTGATTCCACTTTAGTGATGTCTGTGCCTGTTTCTTTTAGAGGGAGACTCTTGTAGGGGTCTCTTTGCTGTGTGGTGTGTGGCACCCCAGAGTCACAGTGCCACAGTGTCACCAGAGAGCAGTAAGGGGTATTCCACTCAGGCAACACACAAACAACACCAAAACCTCCAGGCCAGAAGGGGAGACCAAGCCCTGCTTCAGGGTGAGCTCTCCTATATATTCTGGTCTGGGGAGGAGTAAGTCAGTGCAGTTCCTGTGAGGACTGTGAAGAGTAGTTCAGTGCAGTGTGGGGCAGCACTGTGAAGACATCCTGGTGGACTGGTAGCTGCTTAGCTCGTCCCAGGATTGCTAACTTGTTACAGGCCTAAGGCTAGGGTCTGAGGAAGGAGGAGCGAGACAGAAACCTATCAGGAGGGGCTGCATCACCCGTGCTCACTCTCCGCAGAGGAACACCACGAGAACAGACAAAGGAGTCCGAGACTGTGCAGGTTCAGACACACCGGCAGTCAACACCGGAAAGTGTGGGACTCCAGATTCTCCAGCTACCCAGTGCCAGGGACTCAGCAACATATAGAATCCAGAAACACTGACTTCCCGGGTGGGGTAGAAAAGTGAAGGACTCGAGTTGCCTGTCATACTGGTAGACATAGACAGAGACATGGCTGTCAGCCTAGCTGAAGCAACTGCAGGGCCACTACGCAAACACAGTGAGGAACCCAAAAGGACCCTGCTGGGTGAGAAATACCCTGAACTGCTCTCCAGACTCCAGGGACAGCTTGTAACAACTACTTTAACTCCAGTAAACAGACTGAGAAACGACTATCAGGAGTCTCTGTGTGTTAATTATGTCTATTGCCCTGTGCTCTGTAACGGAGCTCTATACTTGCAGCATCGCAGAAAAGTCCCACCTGAGGAGCCACAGCCTGTCAGCCCTGCACACTGACTGGAGAAGCTGCAGCAAAGTAAGTGACTGTGTGAATCATCATCCTTCACAAAGCCCCATCCAAACCATCCCTCCTGCCCTGGGGACCCTCCAGCCCTACCCGAGGAGGGCTTACTATCCACGCTGCCCCAAGTCACCGTCCCCAGCAGGAATATGACAGCAGTGGTTCTACTAACTACATACCCCAGGTGGCTTCACGACAAATCCCCTGTAAATATACCCCTTTTTGGACTGATCCCAGGCCACGGGACCGGATCACGACTACCACGATCCCCGAGAAACCTCCACCTGCCCAGTTCCCGAGTACCCCATAAACTTTTAAATGCTGGGCCCAGACCTCCTGCCTTGCTGCTATTGTGGCCCAATACAAAATGTATAAGATAAATGCCACTTTATTGTGGTCTGACACTAATTTTTGAAAAAAGTTGGGACTCTTATTGGGGCCTCGTTACTGTGTGGTGCATGACTTGAGTAGGACTCTTGAAGTACAATACCTACTCCTGACATTACTGCACCTCTTTCTGAATATTGAATCCTTTTGTCCATAGAATCAGTGATTGACAAATTTGACATTTTCACATCCACTGGTTTTGTGCTTAAAAGCATTGTTTGCTAATCTCCTAAAATATTGGTGTAAACTATAGTATTTTGGGCATAAAACCATTGTTTGCTAAATCTCCCTAGACCTATAGAGGTCACTAACCCATGTGAATCCTCTTCCTCTATAGTAGTCCATGAAGCTAATACTCGTGCCACCTTAGTGCGGTGGGGCATAAAATTGACTGGAGTTGGTTGCATGAGCTTTGAAGGCCCCTTGCCCAATAGACTTACAGAGGTCACTGATCCACCTGAATCCTTATACTTGTAGTAATCCATGAAGCTAATGCTTGCGCTCATTGACTGTAGCATGAAATTGTCTGGAGTGGTTGCATGAAGTATGAGATCCCCCAGGCCATTGGGCCTATACAGGTCACTGACTCACCTAAATCCTTATACTTTTATTAATCCATGAAGGTTGATACTCGTGTCACATGATTGTGGTGGGCATAAAGTTGACTGGAGCGCTTGCATGTGTTTTGAGGGCCCACAGCCCACTGGGCCTATACAGGTCACTGACCCAGCTGAATAATTATTTAGATAATACTCCATGAAAGTTATTGCTGTGCCACCTTATACTAGCGAGGCATAAAATTAACTGGAGTGGTTACATAAGGTTTGAGGGCCAAAAGAGTTTAACATGTCATAAAGTTGACTAGAGTGATTGCATGAGGTTTGAGGGACCTCTCTTGGCCTATAAATGTCACTGACCTAGCTAAATAACTCTTTCAGTAGTATTCCATGAAACTTATAGTTGTGCCACGTGACTATTGTAATCAATGAAGCTGACACTTATGCGACCTGAATGTAGTGTAGCTTAATATATATTTGAGCTTTTGCATGAGGTTTGAAGGCACCCTGTCCAATAGTCCTATATCTGTCACTCATCCCCCTGTTCCTGACCAATGAATAACCTTGAAATACAAGGCCAGTGTGGCGCCCTGGTCACGCAGGTAACCATAGACCTCTCTAATGCACAGCTGGGTTTCCACAGCAGGTACCTACTTCATACAACACCTTCCACCCCGGCACAGTAGGGGGAAGCTTCACTTGCTGACCTTAGGCAAGATCCCCTATAAATAATGCTGCTGGGGAGGAGCTAGTCAGAGTGTGCAGACGCTAGAAGAGCTGCAAGGACGTCCTGGTGTTCGGTGCTGCGTTCAGGCCCGAGCCAGTGACCCGGAGTGGCCCTTCAGCTTCCCACAAGCCTAAGTAAGACTGAAGGCAGGGAGCTCAGAGCAGAAAAGGGAGAAAGGAGCTCTAGGGAGTTCGTCCCAGGAAACGCCGGATATTGGGGATCTGCACCTGTGAGGGACTATAGGCCCACAGAAAACCCCATCGCACCGTGGAAGCTTCAGCTACCCGGTCTCCCAGGTGGGTCAAGAGAGGGAGCCATGTCACAGCGGGCCAGCTGCAGTGTCCAGAGAGGGTCTTCCCGGAGACCGCACAGGAGGAGAGAGAGACAGACAAAGGAAGATAGTGGAGGCAAGTCAGGCTACAGCAGGCTGTGCTTCAGAAACTACACAAAGCAGAGGAGGCCTTATACCCACTTGCTGTGGGAACGCACTGTGTAACCCTGTCACCCGTCGGTGTCCTGGACATATTTACCTGCAAGTCATCAGTAAAAAGGTAAAAGAGACTTTCCTGCGTGTGTGCATTCTTCCCTTCTTCTCCCAGCATCCTCTATAGACTATTTCACCTCTTCCTAAACAATCTCAGCTCTACTACAACCTGCTTCCCCTTTCTACGCTGCCCTAGAGGTCCTTGTCCTGCCTGCGGAGGACTAAACCATCTCAGCCGCATTACCACCGACCTCCAGAGGACTGTGGCGGCGCTGGTGACATCTCACCAGGTACTGTAGGTGGCGTCACGACAACCTATAAACTTGTACATAATCCCTTGCAAATACCCCTTTTCAACAGAACTGTCCCCCAGGACACAGGGTCAGGCGCGGCCGCCATTCCCCGTGAAAACACAGTTAACCCCTTCTGCCGCCCTGTTCCAGACCCTGTGCCATGTATGCAGGTCAGGCCATTTTATCATATTTTAGCTGGGCTATTAATGACACTTTCCTGTTGTCTGACCCTAATTTTTGGAAAAGGGAGGACTCATCTTGGGGTTTCCTTGCTGTGTTGTGAATGAGTTTAGCAGGACTCTCTGAGCACAATATCTACTCCTAACATTCCTGCACCTCTTCGTGAATCTTGAACATTGAAATGCTTGTGCCAGGCCTAATGCCTTGCTGCCATTTTGGCCCAATACTAAATGTATAAGATGAATGCCACTTTCCTGTGGTCTGACACCAATTTTTGGAAAAGCAAGGACTCTTGTGGGGGACTCCTTGTTGTTTGGTGTATGACTTGAGCAGGGCTTTCTGAGTGATATGCCTACACCTGTAACTCATCCTCATTTTACTTAATGTGGAAAACTGCGGCCACATTTCCCCTGTGACACAGTGATCTGTCAATTGTAACTGAGTTTCACCTACCTCTAGATTTCATGTGAATGTGAGCCACCTCCTATTTTAACTGATTTTGAAAAGTGTGCAGAATGACACAGACCATATCACGTGCACACTTGCTACGCCATAATACTATTTGTACTATGGCTTGATTGTTGTCACTTTTTCTCGTGTCTGGCACTAATATGAGCAGTTTGCCAGCTTTTGGACACCTTTGAAGGTATTTTCCATGCCTTTCATTTTGCCTTCCATTGATTTCAATAAAGTTAGGGTCAAACAATTTGGCGAACACCCTAATTTTCGGCACAGCGAACCAAGCTGAACACTAAAGTGACAGGGGGCCCCCTGGGCTCTGTTTAACTGTCCCTGAAAGGGGAGTCCCTGGGCTTCGTGTAAATGGCACCTGACAGAAGGGCCCCCTGGGCTTTGTGTAACTGGTCCCTGTTAGAGGACCCGCTTAGCTGCGCAAGTGCTCCCCTTGCCCTAACCTGAGCGAACGGTGTGAGAACTTTTCGTTGCCCTCTCTCCTAAGCTGAGCGGCAGCCACTGATCACAAAATGTGATGTAGGGACCCGTCCGACACTGTGGCAGATTCTTATTTCCTGTACCGCGATGAATCAGGAAATAGGGATCTGCTGCTCACTACATCATAGGTGGCATCATAGGTGAAAAGTACTCATACCATCTGCGAGACTTCCCGGACGCCATATTGGATCCAGTCGTCCGGGGGCGGCGACATGTTGACTGAGGATCCAGGAGGAGGGGAAGATGCAGGGCTGACCACTCTGCCCATGGCGCTGCACTGACCACTCTGCCCACGACGCTGCGCTGACCACTCTGCTCACGGTGCTGCGCTGACCACTCTGCCCACGGCACTGCGCTGACCACTCTGCCCACGGCACTGCACTGACCACTCTGCCCATGGCACTGCACTGACCACTCTGCCCATGGCACTGCGCTGACCACTCTGCCCATGGCACTGCGCTGACCACTCTGCCCACGGCACTGCGCTCATCACTCTACCACGGCACTGCGCTCACCACTCTGCCATGACACTGGACTCACCACTCTATCCACGGCACTGCGCTCACCACTCTGCCCACTGCACCGCGCTGATTACTCTGCCCACAGCACTGCGCTGACCACTCTGCCCACGGCACTGCAAAGACCACTCTGCCCACGGCACTGCGCTGACCAGTCTGCCCACGGCACTGCGCTCACCACTCTGCCACGGCACTGAAATCACCACTCTGCCACGGCACTGCACTCACCACTCTACCCACGGCACTGCGCTCACCAATCTGCCCACGGCACTGCGCTCACCACTCTGCCCACGGCACTGCACTCACCTCTCTGCCCACGGCACTGCGCTCACCACTCTGCCCACGGCACTGCACTGACCACTCTGCCCACGGCACTGTGCTGACCACTCTGCCCACGGCACTGCGCTCACCTCTCTGCCCACGGCACTGCGCTCACCACTCTGCCCACGGCACTGCACTGACCACTCTCCCCACGGCACTGTGCTGACCACTCTGCCCACGGCACTGCGCTGAACACTCTGCCCACGGCACTGCGCTGACCACTCTGCCCACTGCACTGCGCTGAGAACTCTGCCCACGGCACTGCGCTCATCACTCTGCCCACGGCACTGCGTTCACCACTCTGCCCACGGCACTGCGCTCACCAGTCTGCCCACGGCACTGCGCTCACCACTCTGCCCACGGCACTGCACTCCCCACTCTGCCCACGGCACTGCACTAACCACTCTGCCCACGGCACTGTGCTGACCACTCTGCTCACGGCATTGCACTGCCCACTCTGCCCACGGCACTGCGCTGACCACTCTGCACGCAGCACTGCGCTCACCACTGCCCGCAGCACTGCGCTCACCACTCTGACCAAGGCACTGCGCTCACCACTCTGCCCATGGCACTGCGCTGACCACTCGGCCTACGGCACTGTGCTGACCACTCTGCCCATGGCACTGCGCTGACCAGTCTGCCCACTGCACTGCGCTGACCAGTCTGCCCACGACACTGCACTGACCAGTCTGCCCACGGCACTGCGCTCACCACTCTGCCCATGGCACTGAACTGACCACTCTGCCCATGGCAGTGCGATGACCACTCTACCCACGGCACTGTGCTGACCACTCTGCCCATGGCACTGCGCTGGCCACTCTGCCCACTGCACTGCGCTGACCACTCTGCCCACGGCACTGCGCTCACCACTCTGCCCACGGCACTGCGCTCACCACTCTGCCCACGGCACTGTACTGACCACTCTGCCCATGGCACTGCGCTGACCACTCTGCCCATGGCACTGCACTGGCCACTCTGCCCACTGCACTGCGCTGACCACTCTGCCCACGGCACTGCGCTCAACACTCTGCCCACAGCACTGCACTCACCACTCTGCCCACTGCACTGCGCTGACCACTCTGCCCACGGCACTGTGCTGACCACTCTGCTCACGGCATTGCACTGACCACTCTGCCCACGGCACTGCGCACACCACTCTGCCCACGGCACTGCACTCACCACTGTGCCCACGGCACTGCGCTCACCACTCTGCCCACGGCATTGCGCGCACCTCTTGGCCCATGGCACTGCGCTCACCACTCTGCCCACGGCACTGCGCTCACCTCTCAGCCCACGGCACTGCGCTCACCTCTCTGCCCACGGCATTGCGCTCAGCACTCTGCACACGGCACTGTTTTGACCACTCTGCCCACGGCACTGCGCTGACCACTCTGCCCACGGCACTGTGCTGACCACTCTGCCCACTGCACTGCGCTGACAACTCTGCCCACGGCACTGCGCTGACCACTCTGCCCACGGCACTGCGCTCACCACTCTGCCTACGGCACTGCGCTGACCACTCTGCCCACAGCACTGCACTTACCACTCTGCCCACAGCACTGCGCTGACCACTCTGCCCACTGCACTGCGCTGACAACACTGCCCACGGCACTGCGCTGACCACTCTGCCCACGGCACTGCGCTCACCACTCTGCCTACGGCACTGCGCTCACCACTCTGCCCACAGCACTGCTCTCACCACTCTGCCCACAGCACAGCGCTGACCACTCTGCCCACTGCACTGCGCTGACAACACTGCCCACAGCACTGCGCTCACCACTCTGCCCGCAGCACTGCGCTCACCACTCTGCCCACGGCACTGCGCTCACCACTCTGGCCACGGCACTGCGCTGACCACTCTGGCCACGGCACTGCGCTGACCACTCTGCCCACGGCACTGCGCTGCCCACGGCACTGCGCTAACCACTCTGCCCACGGCACTGCGCTGACCAGTCTGCCCACGGCACTGCGCTGATCACTCTGCCCACGGCACTGCGCTGACCAGTCTGCCCACGGCACTGCGCTCACCACTCTGCCCACGGCACTGCGCTCACCGCTCTGCCCACGGCACTGCGTTCACCACTCTGCCCACGGCACTGCGCTCACCACTCTGCCATGACACTGCACTCACCACTCTATCCACGGCACTGCGCTCACCACTCTGCCCACTGCACCGCACTGATTACTCTGCCCACAGCACTGCGCTGACCACTCTGCCCACGACACTGAAAAGACCACTCTGCCCACGGCACTGCACTGACCAGTCTGCCCACGGCACTGCGCTCACCACTCTGCCACGGCACTGCACTCACCACTCTGCCACGGCACTGCACTCACCACTCTACCCACGGCACTGCGCTCACCAATCTGCCCACGGCACTGCGTTCACCACTCTGCCCACGGCACTGCACTCACCACTCTGCCCACGGCACTGCGCTCACCACTCGCCCACGGCACTGCGCTCACCCCTCGGCCCACGGCACTGCGCTCACCTCTCTGCCCACGGCACTCTACCCACGGCACTGTGCTGACCACTCTGCCCATGACACTGCACTGACCACTCTGCCCATGGCACTGCACTGGCCACTCTGCCCACTGCACTGCGCTGACCACACAACTCTGCCTCCACTGCTGCGCTGACCACTCTGCCCACGGTGCTGCGCTGACCACTTGGCCACGGCTCTGCCACGGCACTGCACTCACCACTCTACCCACGGCACTGCGCTCACACTCTACTCACGACACTGCGCTGACCACTCTGCCCACGTCACTGCGCTGACCACTCTGCCCATGGCACTGAGCTGACCGCTCTGCCCACGGCACTGTGCTCACCACTCTGCCCACGGCACTGCGCTCACCACTCTGCCCACGGCGCTGCAGTCACCTCTCTGCCCACGGCGCTGAGCTGACCACTCTGCCACGGTGCTGCGCTGACCACTATGCTCACTGCGCTGTGCTGACCACTGTGCCATGGCACTTTACTGACTACTCTGCCCACAGCTCTCTGCCGACCACTCTGCCCACGGCACTGCGCTGACCACTCTGCCCACGGCGCTGCGCCGACCACTCTGCCCACTGCTCTTAGCTGACCACTCTGCCAATGGCACTGCACGACCACTAAGCCCACGGCACTGCGCTGACAACTCTGCCCACGGCACTGCGCTCACCACTCTGCCCATGGCACTGCGCTCACCACTCTGCCCATGGCACTGCGCTCACCACTCTGCCCACAGCACTGCGCTCACCACTTTGCCCACGGCACTGCACTCACCACTCTGCCCACGGCACTGCGCTGACCACTCTGCCCACGGCACTGTGCTTACCTCTCTGCTCACGGCATTGCACTGCCCACTCTGCCCACGGCACTGTGCTGACCACTCTCCACGCAGCACTGTGCTCACCACTCTGCCCGCGGCACTGCGCTCACCACTTTGCCCGCAGCACTGCGCTCACCACTCTGCCCATGGCACTGTGCTCAGCACTCTGGCCACGGCACTGCGCTGCAACTCTGCCTACGGCACTGCACTGACCACTCTGCCCACGGCACTGCGCTGACCACTCTGCCTACGGCACTGTGCTGACCACTCTGCCCATATCACTGCGCTGACCAGTCTGCCCACGGCACTGCACTGACCAGTCTGCCCACGGCACTGCGCTCACCACTCTGCCCACGGCACTGCGCTCACCGCTCTGCCCACGGCACTGCGTTCACCACTCTGCCCACGGCCTGCGCTCACCACTCTGCCCACGGCACTGCGCTCACCACTCTGCCCACGGCACTGCACTCACTACTCTGCCCACGGCACTGCGCTCACCACTCTGCCCACGGACTGCGCTCACCATTATGCCCACGGCACTGCGCTCACCACTCTGCCACGGCACTGTGCTGGCCACTCCGCCCACGCACTGTGCTGGCCACTCTGCCCACGGCATTGCACTGACCACTCTGCCCACGGCACTGCGCTGCCCACTCCGCCCGCAGCACTGTACTCACCACTCTGCCCGCGGCACTGCGCTCACCACTCTGCCCGCAGCACTGCGCTCACCACCCTGCCCACGGCACTGCACTCACCACTCTGGCCACGGCACTGCGGTGACCACTCTGCCCACGGCACTGCGCTGCCCACTCTGCCCACGGCACTGCACTGACCACTCTGCCCATGGCACTGCGCTGACCAGTCTGCCCACGGCACTGCGCTTACAGTCTTCCCAAGGCACTGCGCTGACCACTCTGACCATGCCACTGCACTGACCGCTCTGCCGCGACACTGCGCTCACCACTCTGCCCATGGCGCTGCACTCACCACTATGCCCACGGTGCTGCGCTGACCTCTTTGCTCACGGCGCTGCGCTGATCACTCTACCTTTGGTGCTGCGCTGACCACTCTGCCCACGGTGCTGCAGTGACCACTCTGCCCACGGCGCTGCGCTGACCACTCTGCCCACGGTGCTGCGCTGAACACTCTGCTCACGTCACTGCGCTGACCACTCTGCCCACAGCGCTGCGCTGACCACTCTGCCCACGGATCTCTGCCGACCACTCTGCCCACGTCACTGCGCTGACCACTCTGCCCACGGCGCTGCGCTGACCACTCTGCCCACGCTGCTGCGCTGACCACTCTGCTCACGGCGCTGCGCTGACCACTCTGCCCACGGCTCTGCGCTCACCTTTCTTACCACGGCACTGTGCTGACCACTCTGCCCACGAATCTCTGCCGACCACTCTGCCCACGGCACTGCGCTGACCACTCTGCCCACGGCGCTGCGCTGACCACTCTGTCCACGCTGCTGCGCTGACCACTCTGCTCACGGCGCTGCGCTGACCACTCTGCCCACGGCACTGCGCTCACCTTTCTTACCACGGCACTGCGCTGACCACTCTGCCCACGGCACTGCGATGCTCACTCTGCTCACGGCACTGCGCTGACCACTCTGCCTACGGCACTGTGTTGACCACTCTGCCCATGGCACTGCGCTGATCAGTCTGCCCACGGCACTGCGCTGACCAGTCTGCCCACAGCACTGCACTGACCAGTCTGCCCACGGCACTGCGCTCAAAACTCTGCCCACGGCACTGCGCTCACAACTCTGCCCACGGCACAGCGCTCACCACTCTGCCCACGGCACTGCACTTACCACTCTGCATACGGCACTGCCCTCACCACTCTGCCCACGGCACTGCGCTGCTCACTCTGCCCACGGCACTGCGCTGCCCACTCTGCCCACGGCACTGCGCTGACCACTCTGCCCACGGCACTGCGCTGCCCACTCTGCCCACGGCACTGCGCTGACCCCTCTGCCCATAGCACTGCGCTGACCAGTCTGCCCATGGCACTGCACTGACCAGTCTGCCCACGGCACTGCGCTCACCACTCTGCCCACGGCACTGCGCTCACCGCTCTGCCCACGGCACTGCGCTCACCACTCTGCCCACGGCACTGCGCTTACCGCTCTGCCCTCGGCACTGCGTTAACCACTCTGCCCACGGCGCTGCACTCACCACTCTGTCCAAGGCGCTGCGGTAACCTCTTTGCACACGGCGCTGCGCTGACCACTCTGCCCTTGGTGCTGCGCTGACCTCTCTGCCCACGGTGCTGCGCTGACCACTCTGCTCAAGGCGCTGCGCTGACCACTCTGCACACGGATCTCTGCCGAACACTCTGCCCACGGCACTGCGCTGACCACTCTGCCAACGGCGCTGCGCTGACCACTCTGCCCACGGTGCTGCGCTGATCACTCTGCTCACGGCGCTGCGCTGACCACTCTGCCAACGGCTCTCTGCCGACCACTCTGCCCATGGCACTGCGCTGACCACTCTGCCCACGGCACTGCGCCGACCACTCTGCCCATGGCTCTGCGCTAACCACTCTGCCCATGGCACTGCACGACCACTAAGCCCATGGCACTGCGCTGACCACTCTGCCCACGGCACTGCGCTCACCACTCGGCCCACGACACTGCGCTCATCACTCTGCCCACGGCACTGCGCTCACCACTCGGCCCACGACACTGCGCTCATCACTCTGCCCACGGCACTGCGCTCACCACTCTACCCACGGCACGGCGCTCACCACTATGCCCATGGCACGGCGCTCACCACTATGCCCATGGCACTGCACTCACCACTCTACCCACGGCACTGTGCTGACCACTCTGCCCAAGGCACTGTGCTGACCACTCTGCTCACGGCATTGCACTGACCACTCTGCCCACGGCGCTGCGCTGACCACTCTGCCCACGGTGCTGCGCTGAACACTCTGCTCACGGCGCTGCACTGACCACTCTGCCCACAGCGCTGCGCTGACCACTCTGCCCACGGATCTCTGCCGACCACTCTGCCCACGTCACTGCGCTGACCACTCTGCCCACGGCGCTGCGCTGACCACTCTGCCCACGCTGCTGCGCTGACCACTCTGCTCACGGCGCTGCGCTGACCTCTCTGCCCACAGCACTGCGCTCACCTTTTTACCACGGCACTGCGCTGACCACTCTGCCCACGAATCTCTGCCGACCACTCTGCCCACGGCACTGCGCTGACCACTCTGGCCACGGCGCTGCACTGACCACTCTGGCCACGCTGCTGCGCTGACCACTCTGCTCACGGCGCTGCGCTGACCACTCTGCCCACGGCACTGCGCTCACCTTTCTTACCACGGCACTGCGCTGACCACTCTGCCCACGGCACTGCGATGCTCACTCTGCTCACGGCACTGCGCTGACCACTCTGCCTACGGCACTGTGTTGACCACTCTGCCCATGGCACTGCGCTGACCAGTCTGCCCACGGCACTGCGCTGACCAGTCTGCCCACAGCACTGCACTGACCAGTCTGCCCACGGCACTGCGCTCACCACTCTGCCCACGGCACTGCGCTCACAACTCTGCCCACGGCACAGCGCTCACCACTCTGCCCACGGCACTGCACTCACCACTCTGCATACGGCACTGCCCTCACCACTCTGCCCACGGCACTGCGCTGCCCACTCTGCCCACGGCAATGCGCTGCCCACTCTGACCACGGCACTGCGCTGACCACTCTGCCCACGGCACTGCGCTGCCCACTCTGCCCACGGCACTGCGCTGACCCCTCTGCCCATAGCACTGTGCTGACCAGTCTGCCCATGGCACTGCACTGACCAGTCTGCCCACGGCACTGCGCTCACCACTCTGCCCACGGCACTGCGCTCACCGCTCTGCCCACGGCACTGCGCTCACCACTCTGCCCACGGCACTGCGCTTACCGCTCTGCCCTCGGCACTGCGTTAACCACTCTGCCCACGGCGCTGCACTCACCACTCTGCCCAAGGCGCTGCGCTAACCTCTTTGCCCACGGCGCTGCGCTGACCACTCTGCCCTTGGTGCTGCGCTGACCTCTCTGCCCACGGTGCTGCGCTGACCACTCTGCTCAAGGCGCTGCGCTGACCACTCTGCCCACGGCGCTGCGCTGACCACTCTGCACACGGATCTCTGCCGAACAGTCTGCCCACGGCACTGCGCTGACCACTCTGCCAACGGCGCTGCGCTGACCACTCTGCCCACGGTGCTGCGCTGATCACTCTGCTCACGGCGCTGCGCTGACCACTCTGCCAACGGCTCTCTGCCGACCACTCTGCCCATGGCACTGCGCTGACCACTCTGCCCACGGCACTGCGCCGACCACTCTGCCCATGGCTCTGCGCTAACCACTCTGCCCATGGCACTGCACGACCACTAAGCCCATGGCACTGCGCTGACCACTCTGCCCACGGCACTGCGCTCACCACTCGGCCCACGACACTGCGCTCATCACTCTACCCACGGCACGGCGCTCACCACTATGCCCATGGCACTGCACTCACCACTCTACCCACGGCACTGTGCTGACCACTCTGCCCAAGGCACTGTGCTGACCACTCTGCTCACGGCATTGCACTGACCACTCTGCCCACGGCACTGCGCTGACCACCCTGCCCGCGGCACTGCGCTCACCACTCTGCCCGCAGCACTGCACTCACCACTCTGCCCACGGCACTGCGCTCACCACTCTGGCCACGGCACTGCGCGGACCACTCTGCAGACGGCACTGCGCTGCCCACTCTGCCCACGGCACTGCGCTGACCACTCTGACTACGGCACTGTGCTGACCACTCTGCCCATGGCACTGTGCTGCCCACTCTGCCCACCGCACTTGGCTGACCACTCTACCCACGGCACTGCGCTGACCACTCTGCCCACAGCACTGCACTGACCACTCTGCCCATGGCACTGCGCTGACCATTCTGCCCATGGCACTGCACTCACCACTCTGCCCACGGCACTGCGCCGACCACTCTGCCCACGGCTCTGCGCCGACCATTCTGCCCACGTTACTGCACCGACCACTCTGCCCACGGCACTGTGCTCACCACTCTGCCCACGGCACTGTGCTGACCACTCTGCCCCCTGCACTGTGCTGCCCACTCTGCCTACCGCACTGTGCTGACCACTCTGCCCATGGCACTGCGCTGACCACTCTACCCACGGCACTGCGCTGACCACTCTGCCCACGGTACTGCGCTGACCAATCTGCCCACGGCACTGCGCTGACCACTTTGCCCACGGCACTGCGCTGACCACTCTGCCCACGGCACTGCACTCACCACTCTGCCCACGGCACTGTGCTCACCACTCTGCCCACGGCTCTGCGCTGACCAGTCTGCCCACGGCACTGCGCTGAGCACTCTGCTCACGGCACTGCGCTGACCATTCTGCCCACGGCACTGCGCTGACCACTCTGCCCACGACACTGCACCGACCACTCTGCCCACGGCACTGCACTGACCACTCTGCCCACGGCACTGCGCTGACCACCCTGCCCACGGCACTGTGCTGACCATTCTGCCCACGGCACTGCGCTGACAACCCTGCCCACGGCACTGCGCTGACCATTCTGCCCACGGCACTGCGCTGACCACTCTGCCCACGGCGCTGCGCCAACCACTCTGCCCTTGGCAATGCGCCGACCACTCTGCCCACGGCTCTGCGCCGACCACCCTGCCCACGACACTGCGCCGACCACTCTGCCCACGGCACTGCACTGACCGCTCTGCCCACGGCACTGCGCTCACCTCTCTGCCCACGGCACTGTGCTGACCATTCTGCCCCCTACACTGTGCTGCCACTCTGCCCACCGCACTGTGCTGACCACTCTGCTCACGGCACTGCGCTGACCACTCTACCCAAGGCACTGTACTGACCACTCTGCTCACGGCATTGCACTGACCACTCTGCCCACGGCACTGCGCTGACCACTCTGCCCGCGGCACTGCGCTCACCACTCTGCCCGCAGCACTGCGCTCACCACTCTGCCAACGGCTCTGCGCTGACCAATCTGCCCACGGCACTGCGCTGACCACTTTGCCCACGGCACTGCGCTGACCACTCTGCCCATGGCACTGCACTCACCACTCTGCCCACGGCACTGCGCTCACCACTCTGCCCATGGCTCTGCACTGACCACTCTGCTCACGGCACTGCGCTGACCATTCTGCCCACGGCACTGCGCTGACCACTCTGCCCACGACACTGCGCCGACCACTCTGCCCACGCACTGCACTGACCACTCTGCCCACGGCACTGCGCTGACCACCCTGCCCACGGCACTGCGCTGACCATTCTGCCCACGCACTGCGCTGACCACCCTGCCCACGGCACTGCGCTGACCATTCTGCCCATGGCACTGCGCTGACCACTCTGCCCACGGCGCTGCGCCGACCACTCTGCCCACGGCTCTGCGCCAACCACTCTGCCCACGACACTGCGCTGACCACTCTGCCCACGGCACTGCACTGACCACTCTGCCCACGGCACTGCGCTCACCTCTCTGCCCACGGCATTGTGCTGACCACTCTGCCCCCTGCACTGTGCTGCCCACTCTGCCCACCGCACTGTGCTGACCACTCTGCCCACGGCACTGCACTGCCCACTCTACCCACAGCACTGCGCTGACCACTCTGCCCACGGTACTGCACTGACCACTCTGCCCACGGCACTGCGCTGACCACTCTGCCCACGGCACTGCAGTCACCACTCTGCCCACAGCACTGCGCTCACCACTCTGCCCACGGCACTGCGCTGACCACTCTGCCCACGGCACTGAGCTCACCATTCTGCCCACGGCACTGCACTGACCACTATGCCCACAGCACTGCGCTGACCACTCTACCCACGGCACTTCGCTGACCGCGCTGAGCACTTTCACCGCACTCACTGCTATCCACTGAGCCACCGCGCAATGCTAACTACTGAGCCACCGTGCTGTGCTAACCTCTGAGCCACCGCACAGTGCTAACCAGTGAGCCACCGCGCAGAGCTAACCACTGAGCCACCGTATACTTTGCTACCACAGAGCCGCCTGTATACTCTGCTACCCACAAAGCCGCCTGTATACACACAATTCATTTCACCGCACTCCCGTAACTATTAGTAAATAAACTATATATGGATTCTAGACTAGGGCCGCCATCTAGTATTTAATATTGCAGTTGCAGAGCAGTGAGCTTAACCACACATGACAGAGGACTTGGTGCAAAAAACAAGGCGTTACTATACTTAACATTGTATGTCCTCTGTCTTGTGCGGCTTCGCTGGCTACTCTGCAGCTGCAATGTTAAGTATAGGAATTGCTTGCTTTTTGCACTAAGTCCTCTGTGATGTGCAGGTATGCTGGCTGCTCATGTCTTTCTTAGACCAATTACATCTTTGGTTTGAAAATAAAGCACCATGTGACTATCATACGAGTTGTAATAGGAAGACTGATTGCATGGCTGGTTGGCTTGTTTAAGAAGAGTCCATCCAATGAATTCCATATGGGAGTGATGCACAGCATTTCTGACCAACCAATTTATATAGGAGGATGCAGTTTTTTAACATTGTAACTCCTATTGGTGTTTCTATCTTAATGATGGTTCACTCTGATTGGCTAAATGTTAATGTATTTCTCAGTGGCTTCAGGCAGCATGATGTCACAAACAGAGGTTATATAAGATGGGCAGGTCTAATGGATCCATTTGAGCCTCAGTGCTCTGATGAAGCCAGTGTTGGGGAAACATGTTAGAGAGGCCGTACTTTGATTTTCTATTAATGCTAATGCAGAGATAGTGATTCTTTATTAAAAAACAGTGTCATAGAATAGGGTTTAAAATTTACTACACATACGTTTATAGTGCAAAATATGAACTTATATACTGCGTTTTCTGCACTATGTGTGTATAATGATTTTTTTCAGTCATAGTTATAATCAAAAGTTGTTTTAATATTAATCTTTAGTTTAGGGGTTTAGTTGCCTTTGGCAAATTGTACTTATTTAAAATACCTGGTGCAAACAGTTCTAATACCCACCTGGTGAAGACCTCCCTTAATATAGCCTGGTATACCATGCTGTAATTCCACCTGGCCTTAATAACTTATCTTCAGGTCCAAACAGCTCTAGTACTGCCTTGTGCAAATGGTTCTTGTATAGCTTGGTGTCCACAGCCCTAATACTGCCTAGTACAAACAGCTCTAATACCATTTTGTGCAAACCGTTCTAATACCACCTATTGCACATGATTCTTATACTGTCTAGTGAAAACTGTGAACTCTAAAATTGCATAGTACAAAGAGCTCTATTGTCACCTAGAGCATACAGCTCTAAAACCGTCTGGTGTGAACAGCTGTAATATATTTTGGTGCATGCTGCCCTAACACCACCTTCTTCAAACAGTTGTATTAAGGGCCACTTTACACACACCAACTTATCTGTCCAACTTCTGACCAACTTGCTGGTTGCAGTGAAATCATGGACACATTGTTCCATTGTACACAGTCACAAAATGGAGCAATGTGTCCATGATTTCACTGCAACCAGCAAGTTGGTCAGAAGTTGGACAGATAAGTTGGTGTGTGTAAAGTGGCCTTAATAGTTTGATGCAAATAGTTTAAATACTGGCTACTGCAATCAGCTCTATGACCCTACCTGGTGAAAACAGGTATAATTTAGACTGGTGTGCACTAAGCCATTCCTGCATGGTGCAAATGGCTTTAGTGTAGCCTGATGTACACAGCCATAGCAACACATTGTGCAAACAGCTCTAATACCTACTGGTGCAAGCAACATTAACACTGCTTTACACAAAAAGCTCTAAAGCCACGTGCACACATTGAGTAATTGATGAGTTTTTTACCTGATGGTGGGTTTACACGTCACGATATCGGCGTCCAACTACGACCCAACTCCGACCAAAAGTCACGTGGTTCGTGAGTTGGAGCCGATATCGTTCCTGCGTTGTACGGTCTGAACATCCGATACGATGCAGGAACGATGCCTAACTGATATCGGGGGACGAATGAGCGTGCTATTCAACCGCCCGATATCGGATGCCAATTGTAGCCGCGTCGTCCCGTCTGACAGCCCAACTCCGATGTGTACTGCCACGTCACCCATTCACTCCCATGATAAATGGTCGTTCCTGGGTTGGGGGGTGTACACATCGTCGGGACGTTGTATCCAGATATCGGGCTGTCTAAACCGGCGATGCGATTGCGGGAAAAGCGCGCTCCCGCGTCGTTGGCTACGACATCGGCCCGATATCGCGATGTGTAAACCCACCATCAGGATTTGTAGCCAAAATCAGGACTGGATAATTAAATACAGAAGTGGTGCAGGTGTTTCTATTAGACTTTTCCTCTGATTGCTCCATTCCTGGTTTTGTCTACAAATCCTGAAGTAAAAAAACTCATCAAATATCAGTGTGTGCACATGGCCTTAGGATATGTGCTCACGATCTGGAGGAGCTGAGTGTTGGACACAGCTCCTCTGGACCTGAGTGAAGCTGCAGAGAGACCACAGAGAGACCGCAGCCACTCTGTACTCACAATGTGCGGCAGGTGAGGGGCAGCTTCTCCCTGCAGTCACCTAATGGCAGCTGATTCTGCAGCATGAAATAAAGATGCTGCAGAGGAGCAGACTGCCGGCAATCCGCACCGCAGCTCCAAACACGCTGCGGGCGGGTTACGCATAGTGAGGATGGGATCTCTTGAAATCCCATCCACTGTGCTTGTACTGTACTACGCAGTGTTTTGCATGCAGCGGCAAGACGTTGCATCCAAAATGCTGCGTGTACTGACTGTGAGCACACACCCTAATATAGCCTGCTGCAAACAGATGTTATACCGTTTGTTGCAAAAAGCTTTAGGCTACATTCAGACTCTGCAGTTTTTTTTTCTCTTCGGTTTTGCTGTGTTTTTAGCTGCAAAACAGGAGCTGTTAAAAAATGCACCCAAAACAAGGATCCATTAATGAATCCAGTTTTTGATCCGTTTTTGAGTGCTGTGTTTTTTTTTCCCCATTTAGACTGGCTCCTATGGGAAACACACTGGAGAAAAATGCAACAAAAATTGACAAGTCATTTTCCAAAACAGAGCTCTCCTAAAGTGAAAAAACAGATCACTTAAGGCTACATTTAGACTGGTTTTTTTTTCTTTGTTTTGTGCTGTGTTTTTATTGGAATCTTCAAAAAAAGATGCGTTTTTTTTAAAACCAATTGCACCTGTTTTTTCATCCGTTTTTTACTGTTGCGTTTTTTTCCCCATTTTGAAGGGCAGTTATGAGAAAAATGCAGGAGAAAAGTGCAACAGAAATTGACATGTCCTTTTCCAAAACAGAGCTCTCCTAAAGTGAAAAAACAGATCACTTAAAAGAGCACAGTCTGAATGGCAAAAATGAAAACCCATAGACTTTGCTGGGGTGTTATTTGAGTGATCATTTTCTTTAGTGCACTGCAAAAAATGCACAGTGAGAATGTAGCTCTAAGGCCTCGTGTACACACTGAGTTTTTTACCTCAGGATTTGTAGACAAAACCAGGAGTGGAGCAATCAGAGGAAAAGTCTAATGGTGGGTTTACACGTCCCAACATTGTCCTGATATTTTATCCAACGGCGCGGGAGCGCGCTTTTTCTGGGCAGAATTCCAAGATCGCATAGGAGATGTTACACAGCGCGATATCGGCATACAACGTCTCTACGATGTGTACGCCCCCTTGTACGGCTGACCCAAGAAAGACCAATTAACATGGAGAGGATAGGGGACGTTGTACTGCACATCGTAGTTGGGCGTTTACACGGCCCAATCCGGCTCCAACCTCCATCCAATATCGGGCCGTTGAATAGCACGCTCATTTGATCCCCAATATCGGTTTGACATCGTTCGTGCATCGTGTTGGACATTTATACCATACAACGAACGAACGATAGCGGGGCCAACGCACGAACCACGTGACTTTTGGTCGGAGTTGGACGCCGATATCGGGACATGTAAACACACCATAATAGAAACACCTGCACCACTTCTGTATTTAATCATCCACTCCTGGGTTTGGCTACAAATCCTGAGGTAAAAAGCTCATCAAATACTCAACGTGTGCTTGTGGCCTAATACCACCTGGTGCATAGTGGTCTGAAACTGCTTGTTGCTATTGGCTCTATTACCACCCGATGCAAACAGTTCTAATATAGATTAGTGCGCTCTGTCCTAATGTTGTCAAATGCAAACTGCTGTAAGGCTTTTTTTTGTTTTGCAAAAAGTAGTAAATCCGCAGCAACTCCTAGAGGTTGTTTTTTTCTTGGTAGGAGGTTTGCTGTGTTTTTTTTCTGTGGATTTGTTGCATCTTTGGTATTTTTTACTGTGTACTTGGTTCCTGCATTTTTGCTGCAGATTTGCAATAGAAATAATAGCAAAAATGCAGAAAAGAATGGACATGCTCATTCTTTCAAATATGCAGAAAAACAAGTGATGTTTCCATGTTCTACTCCAAAATAAGACAAAGCGTGTGGATGGCTTTTCCTAAATCACATAGGTTTTGAGGTTAACCAAAAACATAGGAAAGGATTAGCATATATTGGCCAGGTTCACACATACAAATCCATTTTTGCCTTAAATCTATTTTTGGGAACATTTTGGAACGTTTTCTTTTCAAAGTCCAAAAACGCATATGCGTTAACGCATGTGTGTGTGTTTTTTTTTAAAATGCATGCGTTTTTATTCAGCGGCCCAAAAATGTTGCTAGCTGGGGTGCTTTCAAAAAAGCATGCGTTTTTTTAACATGGCCCCCTATGGGAAAAGCATGCGTTAACGCTTGGCATATATAGGCATCTGTGTTCACACATATGCGTTTTTCATGAAAAAATTACTAAGTCCAAAAATTTGCCCAAAACGTCCAGGACCCCAGGGGACACTATTGGCACCCTTAGAAAAACTGATCCGTTTTTCTAAGGGCTTAAAAAACGGATTTGTATGTGTGAACCTAACCATTTACATAATCCAAAACCAATTTGCATTCTAAATCTGCAGCAAAAACACTCTGAACTAAGCCTAGATAGCTCTAATACCTGGTACAAACAGCACTTATACAGCCTGGTGCACCCTGCCTTTATACTGCCTGGTGCAAACAGCTCCATTTAACATTTGTGTGTGCCAGGAGTAGGTTGTAGCATTAATTAGAATACGCCAAAAGACTCGCTACTCTCGTCAGCGTTTGTGTCTGACCAGTCCAACTGCAGGACCTTAATCTCTAATCTCAGTGTCGTGCTAAAAACTAATGGCGGGTTTACACGTCACGATATCGTATTACGATTTCAATCAAAAGTCACGTGGTTCAATCGTCGGAGGCGAAATCGTTCCTGCGTTGTATGGTGTGAACGTCCAATACGATGCAGGAACGATGTCAATGCGATATCGGGATTGAATGAGCGTGCTATTCAATGCTCCGATATTGCATAGCAATTGAAGCCGGATCGTGCTGTGTAAACGCCCAATTACGATGCGATTTGATACGTCACCCATTCACTCCCATGTTAACTATGCGATCCTGGGTTGGGAGGCGGAGACATCGCACGGACGTTGTATTCCGATATTGCAGCGTCTAAACATTCAATGCGATGCGGGAGGAACGTGCACTAATTGCGCGCTCCCGCGCCATTGAACTGCGATATCGGATCGCAATTGAAGCGTGTAAAGCCACCTTCAATCTTGTATGCACTCATTTAGCATCTTAGTGCAGCTGCAGTAGGTTGCAGCGTAAATTAGGATACGCCAAAACACTCGCTATTCTCGTCAGTGTTTGTGTCTGACCAGTCCACCTGCATGGTCTTAATCTCTAATCTCAGTGTCGTGCTAAATAAGAAATCAAGTCTGCATTCATTTAGCATCTTAGTGCAGCTGCAGTAGGTTGCAGAGTAAATTAGGATAGGCCCGAAGACTCGCTATTCTCGTAGTATTTGTGTCTCACCAGTCCACCTGCAGGGCCTGAATGTCTAATCTCAGTGTCGTAATAAAAACCAAATCTTGTCTGTACTCATTTAGTATCTTAGTGCAGCTGCAGTAGGTTGCAGCGTAAATTAGGATAGGCCCAAAGACTCCCTATTCTCGTCAGCGTTTGTGTCTGACCAGTCCACCTGCAGGGCCTTAATCTATTATCTCAGTGTCGTGCTAAACACCAACTCTTGCTGCATTCATTTAACAATTCTGTGCGCCAGGAGTAGGTTATAGCGTTAATTAGGAAGAGCCAAAAGACACGCTATTCTCGTCAGCGTTTGTGTCTGACCAGTCACCCTGTAGGGCCTTAATGTCTAATCTCAGTGTCATGCTAAAAACCAAATCTTGTCTGCACTCATTTAACATCTTAGTGCAGCTGCAGTAGGTTGCAGCGTAAATTAGGATATGCCAATAGACTCGCTATTCTCGTCAGCATTTCTATCTGACCAGTCCACCTGCAGGGCCTTAGTCTCTAATCTCTGTGTCATGCTAAAAACAAATCTTGTCTGCACTCATTTAGTATCTTAGTGCAGCTGCACTAGGTTGCAGCGTAAATTAGGATACACCAAAAGACTCGCTATTCTCATCAGTGTTTGTGTCTGACCAGTCCACCAGCAGGACCTTAATCTGTCATCTCAGTCTCCTGCTAAAAAACAAACCTTGTGTGCACTCATTTAGCATCTTAGTGCAGCTGCAGTAGGTTGCAGCGTCAATTAGGATACCCCAAAAAACTCGCTATTCTTGTCAGCGTTTGTGTCTGACCAGTCCACCTGCAGGGCCTTAATCTGTTCTCAGTGTCCAGCTAAAAACCAACTCTTGTCTGCATTCATTTAACATTTGTTTGTGCCAGGAGTAGGTTTTAGAGTTAATTAGGATACGCCAAAAGACTCGCTATTCTCGTCAGTGTTTGCGTCTGAGCAGTCCACCTGCAGGGCAATAATCTCTAATCTCAGTGTCGTGCTAAAAACCAAATCTTGTCTGCACTCATTTAGCATCTTAGTGTAGCTGCAGCAGGTTGCAGAGTAAATTAGGATACGCCAAAACACTCACTATTCTCATCAGCGCTTGTGTCTGACCAGTCCACCAGCAGGACCCTAATCTCTAATCCCAGTGTCGTGTTAAAAAACAAATCTTTTCTGCACACATTTAGCATCTTATTGCAGCTGCAGTAGGTTGCAGAGTGAATTAAGATATACCAAAACACTCACTATTCTCGTCAGCTTTTGCGTCTGACCAGTCCACCAGCAGGGCCTTAATCTCTAATCTCAGTGTCGTACTAAAAAACAAACCTTGTCTGCATTCATTTAACATCTTAGTGCAGCTGCAGTAGAATGCAGCGTAAATTAGGATACGCCAAAAAACTCGCTATTCTCATCAGCGTTTGTGTCTCACCAGTCAACCAGCAGGGCCTTAATCTCTAATCTCAGTGTTGTGCTAAGAACTAAATCTTGTCTGCATTCATTTAGCATCTTAGTGCAGCTGCAGTAGGTTGCAGCGTAAATTAGGATACTCCAAAAGACTCACTATTCTCATCCGCGTTTGTGTCTGACCAGTCCACATGCAGGGCCTTAATCTGTTATCTCAGTTTCCAGCTAAAAGCCAACTCTTTTCTGCATTCATTTAACATTTGTGTGTGCCAGGTGTAGGTTGTAGAGCTAATTAAGATATGTCAAAAGACTCGCTATTCTCGTCAGTGTTTGCGTCTGACCAGTCCACCTGCATGGCCTTAATTCCTAATCTCCATGTCGTGCTAAAAACCAAATCTTGTCTGCACTCACTTAGCATCTTAGTGCAGCTGCAGTAGGTTTTAACGTCAATTAGGATACGCTAAAAGACTTGCTATTTTCGTCAGCGTTTGTGTCTGACCAGTCCGCCTGCAGGACCTTAATATCTAATCTCAGTGTCATCCTAAAAACCAAATCTTGTCTACACTCATTTAGCATCTTAGTGCAGCTGCAGTAGGTTGCAGTGTAAATTAGGATAGGCCCATAGACTCGCTATTCTCGTCAGCGTTTGTGTCTGACCAGTCCACATGCAGGGCCTTAGTCTGTTATCTCAGTGTCCAGCTAAAAACCAAAACTTGTCTGCATTCATTTAACATTTGTGTGTGCCAGGAGTAGGTTGTAACGTTAATTAGGAAGAGCCAAAAGACTCGCTATTCTCGTCAGCGTTTGTGTCTGACCAGTCCACCAACAGGGCCTTATTCTGTCATCTCAGTGTCCAGCTAAAAAACAAACCTTGTGTGCACTCATTTAGCATTGGTGTGTGCCAGGAGTAGGTTTTAAAGTTAATAAGGATACGCCAAAAGACTCGCTATTCTTGTCAGTGTTTGCATCTGACCAGTCCACCTGCAGGGCAATACTCTCTAATCTCAGTGTCGTGCTAAAAACCAAATCTTGTCTGCACTCATTTAGCATCTTAGTGTAGCTGCAGTAGGTTGCAGAGTAAATTAGGATTCGCCAAAACACTCACTATTCTCATCAGCGCTTGTGTCTGACCAGTCCACCAGCAGGACCTTAATCTCTAATCTCAGTGTCGTACTAAAAAACAAACCTTGTCTGCATTAATTTAGGATCTTAGTGCAGCTGCAGTAGGTTACAGCATAAATTAGGATACGCCAAGAAACTCACTATTCTTGTCAGCGTTTGTGTGTGACCTGTCCACCTGCAGGGCCTTAATCTGTTATCTCAGTGGCCAGCTAAAAACCAACTCTTGTCCGCATTTATTTAACATTTGTGTGCACCAAGAGTAGGTTGTAGCGTTAATTAGGAAGAGCCAAAAGACTCGCTATTCTTGTCAGCTTTTGTGTCTGACCAGTCCACCTGCAGAGCCTTAATGTCTAATCTCAGTGTCGTGCTAAAAACCAAATCTTGTCTCCACTCATTTAACATCTTGGTGCAGCTACAGTAGAATGCAGTGTAAATTAGGATACGCCAAAAAACTCGCTATTCTCATCAGCGTTTGTGTCTCACCAGTCAACCAGCAGGGCCTTAATCTCTAATCTCAGTGTTGTGCCAAAAACTAAATCTTGTCTGCATTCATTTAGAATCTTAGTGCAGCTGCAGTAGGTTGCAGCGTAAATTAGGATACTCAAAAAGACTCGCTATTCTCATCCGCGTTAGTGTCTGACCAGTCCACATGCAGGGCCTTAATCTGTTATCTCAGTTTCCAGCTAAAAGCCAACTCTTGTCTGCATTCATTTAACATTTGTGTGTGCCAGGAGTAGGTTGTAGAGCTAATTAAGATATGTCAAAAGACTCGCTATTCTAGTCAGTGTTTGCGACTGACCAGTCCATCTGCAGGGCCTTAATTTCTAATCTCCATGTCGTGCTAAAAAACAAAACTTGTCTGCACTTATTTAGCATCTTAGTGCAGCTGCAGTAGGTTTTAACATCAATTAGGATACGCTAAAAGACTCGCTATTTTCGTCAGTGTTTGTGTCTGACCAGTCCGCCTGCAGGACCTTAATATCTAATCTCAGTGTCATCCTAAAAACCAAATCTTGTCTACACTCATTGAGCATCTTAGTGCAGCTGCAGTAGGTTGCAGCGTAAATTAGGATAGGCCCATAGACAAGCTATTCTCGTCAGCGTTTCTGTCTGACCAGTCCACATGCAGGGCCTTAGTCTGTTATCTCAGTGTCCAGCTAAAAACCAACTCTTGTCTACATTCGTTTAACATTTGTGTGCACCAGGAGTAGGTTGTAGCATTAATTAGAATACGCCAAAAGACACTCTATTCTCGTCAGCGTTTGTTGGTCTGACCAGTCCAACTGCAGGGCCTTAATCTGTTATCTCAGTGTCGTGCTAAAAACCAAATCTTGTCTGCACTAATTTAGCATCTTAGTGCAGCTGCAATAGGTTGCAGCGTAAATTAGGATAGGCCCATAGACTCGCTATTCTCGTCAGCGTTTGTGTCTGACCAGTCCACCTGCAGAGCCTTAATCTCTAATCTCAGTGTTGTGCTAAAAAACCAAATCTTGTCTGCACTAATTTAGCATTTTACTGCAGCTGCAGTAGGTTGCAGCGTAAGTTAGGATACGCCAAAAGACTCGCTATTCTCGTCAGCGTTTGTGTCTGACCAGTCCACCTGCAGGGCCTTAATCTGGTATCTCAGTGTCCAGCTAAAAACTCTTGTCTGCATTCATTTAACATTTGTGTGCGCCAAGAGTATATTGTAGCATTAAATAAAATACGCCAAAACACTCGCTACTCTCGTCAGCGTTTGAGTCTGACCAGTCCACCTTCAGGTCAATAATCTCTAATCTCAATGTCGTGCTAAATAAGAAATCAAGTCTGCATTCATTTAGCATCTTAGTGCAGCTGCAGTAGGTTGCAGCGTAAATTAGGGTACGCCAATAGACTCACTATTCTCGTCAGCGTTTGTATCTGACCAGTCCACCTACAGGGCCTTGATCTCTAATCTCAGTGTCGTGCTAAAAACCAAATCTTGTCTGCACTCATTTAGTATCTTAGTGCAGCTGCAGTAGGTTGCAGCGTAAATTAGGATACGCCAAAAGACTCGCTACTCTCGTCATGTTTGTGTCTGACCAGTCCACCAGCAGGGCCTTAATCTGTCATCTCAGTGTCCAGCTAAAAAACAACCTTGTGTGCACTCATTTAGCATTAGTGTGTGCCAGGAGTAGGTTGTAGCGTTAATTAGGAAGAGCCAAAAGACTCGCTATTCTTGCAGCGTTTGTGTCTGACCAGTCCACCTGCAGGGCCTTAATGTCTAATCTCAGTGTCGTGCTAAAAATCAAATCTTGTCTCCACTCATTTAACATCTTAGTGCAGCTGCAGTAGAATGCAAGAGTAAATTAGGATACGCCAAAAAACTCGCTATTCTCATCAGCGTTTGTGTCTCACCAGTCAACCAACAGGGCCTTAATCTCTAATCTCAGTGTTGTGCCAACAAACTAAATCTTGTCTGCATTCATTTAGCATCTTAGTGCAGCTGCAGTAGGTTGCAGCGTAATTAGGATACTCCAAAACAATCGCTATTCTCATCCGCGCTTCTGTCTGACCAGTCCACATGCAGGGCCTTAATCTGTTATCTCAGTTTCCAGCTAAAACCAATCTTGTCTGCACTCATTTAACATCTGTGGTGCCAGCTGCAGTAGGTTGCAGGTAATTAGATAGCAAAAGACTCGCTATTCTCGTCAGCGTTTGTGTCTGACCAGTCACCGCAGGGCTTAATTCTAATCTCAGTGTGCCTAAAAAAAATCTAGTCTGCATTCATTTAGCATCTTAGTGCAGCTGCAGTAGGTTGCAGCGAAATTAGGATAGCCATAGACTCCTATTCTCGTCAGCGTTTGTTCTGACCAGTCCACCTGCAGGGCCTTAATCTCTAATCTCAGTGTCGTCTAAAAACAAATCTTGTCTGCATCATTTAGTATCTTAGTGCAGCTGCAGTAGGTTTCAGCGTTAAATTAGGATACGCCAAAAGACTCTATTCTCGTCAGTGTTTGGTCTGACCAGTCCACCTGCAGGGCATAATCTTATCTCAGTGTCGTGCTAAAAACCAAATCTTGTCTGCACTATTTAGCATCTTAGTGTAGCTGCAGTAGGTTGCAGGTAAATTAGGATACCCCAAAACTCACTATTCTCTTAGCGTTTGTGTCTGACCAGTTCACCTGCAGGGCCTTAATCTGTTATCTCAGTGTCGTCTAAAAAAAACTTGTCTGCATAATTTAGGATCTTAGTGCAGCTGCAGTAGGTTCAGCATAAATTAGGATACGCCAAGAAACTCACTATTCTTGTCAGCGTTTGTTTGACAGTCCACCTGCAGGGCCTTAATCTTTATCTCAGTGTCAGCTAAAAACTAATCTTGTCTGCATTTATTTACATTTTGTGCGCCAGGAGGTTGAGCGTTAATTAGGAAGACCAAAAGACTCGCTATTCTTGTCAGCGTTTGTGTTGACCAGTCACCTGCGGGCCTTAATTCTAATCTCAGTGTCGCTAAAAACCAAATCTTGTCTTCATTCATTTAGCATTTTAGTGCAGCTGCAGAGACTGGTGTGCAGAGTAGTTAGGATTAGTAGTCAAAGCTCGCTATTCTCGTCAGTGTTTGGCTGACCAGTCACCTGCGGGCCTTCTTTCTAATCTCATGTGTCCTAAAAACCAAATCTTGTCTGCACTCATTTAGCATCTTAGTGCAGCTGCAGTAGGTTTACGTCAATTAGGATAGCTAAACTCGCTATTTTGTCAGCGTTTGTGTCTGACCAGTCCCCTGCAGGCCTTAATCTATCTCATGTCATTAAAAACAATTGTCTCACTCATTTAGCATCTTAGTGCAGCTGCAGTAGGTTGCAGCGTAAATTAGGATAGGCCATAACTTCTATTTCGTCACGTTGTGTCTGACCAGTCCACTGCAGGGCCTTAATCTGTTCTCAGTGTCAGCTAAAAACTTGTCTGCATCATTTAAATTTGTGTGCGCAGGAGTAATTGTAGCATTAATTAGAATAGCCAAAACTCGCTACTCGTCAGTGTTTGTGACCAGTCCACTGCAGGGCCTTAATTCTAATCTCATGTCGTCTTAAAAACAAATCTTGTCTGCACTCATTTAGCATTTAGTGCGCTGCAGTAGTTGCAGCGTAATTAGGATACGCCAAAGATTCGCTATTCTCGTCAGTTTGTCTGACCAGTCCACCTGCAAGGCCTTATTTTAATCTTAGTGTCATGCTAAACAAATCTTGTCTGCATTCTTTAGCATTTAGTGCAGCTGCAGTAGGTTGCAGCGTAAATTAGGATCGCCAAAAACTCGCTATCTCGTCAGCGTTTGTGTCTGACCAGTCCACTGCAGGGCCTTAATCTTTTTCTCAGTGTCGCTAAAAACCAACTCTTGTCTGCATTCATTAACATTTGTGTGTCCAGAGTTTTGTAAGTTAATTAGGATACGCCAAAGACTGCTTTCTGTCAGTTTGCGTCTGACCAGTCACCTGCAGGGCCTAATCTCTAATCTCAGCGTTGCTAAAACCAAATCTTGTCTGCATATTTAGCATCTTAGTGCTGCTGCACTAGTTTGCAGCTAAATTAGGATAGCCAAAGACTCCTATTCTTGTCAGCTTTGTGTCTGACAGTCCACCTGCAGGGCCTTAATCTTATCTCAGTGTCCAGCTAAAACCAACTCTTGTCTGCATTTATTTAACATTTGTGTGCGCAAGGAGTAGGTTTATCTTAATTAGAAAGCAAAAGACTCGCTATTTTGTCAGCGTTTGTGTTGCCAGTCCACCTGCAGGGCCTAATCTTATCCAGTGTCAGCTAAAAACTAATCTTGTCTGCATTTATTTAACATTTGTGCGCAGAGTAGGTTGTAGCGTTAATTAGGAAAGCCAAAAACTCGTATTCTGTCAGCGTTTGTGTCTGACCAGTCACCTGCAGGCCTTATGTCTAATCTCAGTGTCGTTCTAAAAACCAAATCTTGTCTGCATTCATTTAGCATCTTAGTGCAGCTGCAGTAGTTTTATTTTGCAGGAGTAGTGTAAGCTATTAGATTGTCAAAAGACTCGCTATTCTGTCAGGTTTGGACTGACCAGTCCACCTGCAGGGCCTTCATTTTAATCTCATGTCGTCCTAAAAACCAAATCTTGTCTGCACTCATTTAGCATTTGTGCGCTGCAGTAGGTTTTACGTCAATTAGGATACGCTAAAAGACTCGCTATTTCGTCAGCGTTTGTGTCTACCAGTCCGCCTGCAGGACCTTAATTCTAATCTCAGTGTCATCTAAAAACCAAATCTTGTCTACACTCATTTAGCATCTTAGTGCAGCTGCAGTAGGTTGCAGCGTAAATTAGGATAGGCCCATAGACTCTCTATTCTCGTCAGCGTTGTGTCTGACCAGTCCACCTGCAGGGCCTTAATCTTTATCTCAGTGTCCAACTAAACATCAACTCTTGTCTGCATTCATTTAATATTTGTGGTCCCAGGAGTAGGTTGTAATTTAATTAGGAAACGCCAAAGACTTGCTATTCTCGTCAGTGTTTGGTCTGACCAGTCCACCTGCAGGGCAATAATCTTAATCCATTTCGTGCTAAAAATTAAATCTTGTCTGCACTCATTTGCATCTTACTGCAGCTGCAGTAGTTTACAGCATAAATTAGGATATGCCAAAAAAACTCGTTATTCTCGTCAGCGTTTGTGTCTGACCAGTCCACCTGCAGGGCCTTAATCTGTTATCTCAGTGTCCAACTAAAAACCAACTCTTGTCTGCATTTATTTAACATTGTGTGCACCAGGAGTAGGTTTGTAGCTTTAATTAGAATACGCCGAAGACTCGCTATTCTCGTCAGCGTTTGTGTCTGACCAGTCCACCTGCAGGGCCTTAATGTCTAATCTTAGTGTCATTCTAAAAACCAAATCTTGTCTGCACTCATTTAACATCTTAGTGCAGCTGCAGTAGAATGCAGCGTGAATTAGGATACGCGTAAAAACTCGCTATTCTCGTCAGCGTTTGTGTCTGACCAGTCTACCAGCAGGGCCTTAATCTCTAATCTCAATGTCGTGCTAAATAAGAAATCAAGTCTGCATTCATTTAGCATCTTAGTGCAGCTGCAGTAGGTTGCAGCGTAAATTAGGGTACGCCAATAGACTCACTATTCTCGTCAGCGTTTGTATCTGACCAGTCCACCTACAGGGCCTTGATCTCTAATCTCAGTGTCGTGCTAAAAACCAAATCTTGTCTGCACTCATTTAGTATCTTAGTGCAGCTGCAGTAGGTTGCAGCGTAAATTAGGATACGCCAAAAGACTCGCTACTCTCGTCAGTGTTTGTGTCTGACCAGTCCACCAGCAGGGCCTTAATCTGTCATCTCAGTGTCCAGCTAAAAAACAAACCTTGTGTGCACTCATTTAGCATTAGTGTGTGCCAGGAGTAGGTTGTAGCGTTAATTAGGAAGAGCCAAAAGACTCGCTATTCTTGCAGCGTTTGTGTCTGACCAGTCCACCTGCAGGGCCTTAATGTCTAATCTCAGTGTCGTGCTAAAAACCAAATCTTGTCTCCACTCATTTAACATCTTAGTGCAGCTGCAGTAGAATGCAGAGTAAATTAGGATACGCCAAAAAACTCGCTATTCTCATCAGCGTTTGTGTCTCACCAGTCAACCAACAGGGCCTTAATCTCTAATCTCAGTGTTGTGCCAACAACTAAATCTTGTCTGCATTCATTTAGCATCTTAGTGCAGCTGCAGTAGGTTGCAGCGTAAATTAGGATACTCCAAAACAATCGCTATTCTCATCCGCGCTTCTGTCTGACCAGTCCACATGCAGGGCCTTAATCTGTTATCTCAGTTTCCAGCTAAAAGCCAACTCTTGTCTGCATTCATTTAACATTTGTGTGTGCCAGGAGTAGGTTGTAGAGTTAATTAAGATATGACAAAAGACTCGCTATTCTCGTCAGCGTTTGTGTCTGACCAGTCCGCCTGCAAGGCCTTAATATCTAATCTCAGTGTCATCCTAAAAACCAAATCTTGTCTACACTCATTTAGCATCTTAGTGCAGCTGCAGTAGGTTGCAGCGTAAATTAGGATAGGCCCATAGACTCGCTATTCTCGTCAGCGTTTGTGTCTGACCAGTCCACATGCAGGGCCTTAGTCTGTTATCTCAGTGTCCAGCTAAAAATCAACTCTTGTCTACATTCGTTTGACATTTTGTGTGCACCAGGAGTAGGTTGTAGCATTAATTAGAATACGCCAAAAGACACTCTATTCTCGTCAGCGTTTGTGTCTGACCAGTCCACCTGCAGGGCCTTAATCTGTTATCTCAGTGTCGTGCTAAAAACCAAATCTTGTCTGCACTAATTTAGCATCTTAGTGCAGCTGCAATAGGTTGCAGCGTAAATTAGGATAGGCCCATAGACTCGCTATTCTCGTCAGCGTTTGTGTCTGACCAGTTTACCTGCAGGGCCTTAATCTGTTATCTCAGTGTCGTGCTAAATAAGAAATCAAGTCTGCATTCATTTAGCATCTTAGTGCAGCTGCAGTAGGTTGCAGCGTAAGTTAGGATACGCCAAAAGACTCGCTATTCTCGTCAGCGTTTGTATCTGATCAGTCCACCTGCAGGGCCTTAATCTTTAATCTCAGTGTCGGGCTAAAAACCAAATCTTGTTTGCACTCATTTAGCATCTTAGTGCAGCTGCAGTAGGTTGCAGCGTAAATTAGGATACACCAAAAGACTCGCTATTCTCGTCAGCGTTTGTGTCTGACCAGTCCACCTGCGGGGCCTTAATCTTTAATCTCAGTGTCCAGCTAAAAAACAAATCTTGTCTGCACTCATTTAGCATCTTAGTGCAGCTGCAGCAGGTTGCAGCGTAAATTAGGATAGGCCCATAGGCTCGCTATTCTCGTCAGCGTTTGTGTCTGACCAGTGCACCTGCGGGGCCTTTCTCTCTAATCTCAGTGTCGTGCTAAAAACCAAATCTTGTCTGCACTCATTTAGCATCTTAGTGCAGCTGCAGTAGGTTGCAGCGTAGATTAGGATAGGCCCATAGACTCGCTATTCTTGTCAGCGTTTGTGTCTGACCACTCCTCCTGCAGGGCCTTAATCTGTTATCTCAGTGTTGTGCTAAATAAGAAATCAAGTCTGCATTCATTTAGCATCTTAGTGCAGCTGCAGTAGGTTGCAGCGTAAATTAGGATATGCCAAAAAACTTGCCATTTTCGTTAGTGTTTGTGTCTGACCAGTCGACCTGCAGGGCCTTAATCTGTTATCTCAGTGTCCAGCTAAAAACCAACTTGTCTGCATCCATTTAACATTTGTGTGTGCCAGGAGTAGGTTGTAACGTTAATTAGGAAGAGCCAAAAGACTCGCTATTCTCGTCAGCGTTTGTGCCTGAGCAGTCCACCTGCAGGGCCTTAATGTCTAATCTCAGTGTCGTGTTAAAAAACAAATCTTGTCTGCACTCATTTAGCATATTAGTGCTGCTGCAGTAGATTGCAGCGTAAATTAGGATAGGCCTAAAGACTCGCTATTCTCGTTAGCCTTTGTGTCTGACCAGTCCACCTGCAGGGCCTTAATCTTTAATCTCAGTGTCGTGCTAAAAACCAAATCTTGTCTGCACTCAGTTAGCATCTTAGTGCAGATGCAGTAGGTTGCAGCGTAAATTAGGATACGCCAAAAAACTTGCTATTCTCGTCAGCGTTTGTGTCTGACCAGTCCACCTGCAGGGCCTTAATCTCTAATCTCAGTGTCGTGCTAAAAACCAAATCTTGTCTGCACTCACTTAGCATCTTAGTGCAGCTGCAGTAGGTTTTAACGTTAATTAGGATACGCTAAAAGACTCGCTGTTCTTGTCAGCCTTTGTGTCTGACCAGTCCGCCTGCAGGGCCTTAATCTCTAATCTCAGTGTTTTGCTAAAACTCCAATCTTATCTGCACTTATTTAGCATCTTAGTGCAGCTGCAGTAGGTTGCAGCGTAAATTAGGATAGGCCCATAGACTCGCTATTCACGTCAG
This sequence comes from Allobates femoralis, assembly GCA_033576535.1. Lineage (NCBI taxonomy): Eukaryota > Metazoa > Chordata > Amphibia > Anura > Aromobatidae > Allobates > Allobates femoralis. Next base: position 510,668,677 of record JARQOC010000004.1, read on the forward strand.
CGTTTGTGTCTGACCAGTCCACCTGCAGGGCCTTAATCTGGTATCTCAGTGTCCAGCTAAAAACCAACTCTTGTCTGCATTCATTTAACATTTGTGTGCGCAAGGAGTATATTGTAGCATTAATTAGAATACGCCAAAACACTCGCTACTTTCGTCAGCGTTTGTGTCTGTCCAGTCCACCTGCAGGTCCTTAATCTCTAATCCCAGTGTCGTGTTAAAAAACAAATCTTGTCTGCACTCATTTAGCATCTTAGTGCAGCTGCAGTAGGTTGCAGCGTAAATTAGGATATGCCAAAACACTCGTTAATCTCGTCAGTGTTTGTGTCTGACCAGTCCACCTGCAAGGCCTTATTCTCTAATCTTAGTATCGTGCTTAGAACTAAATCTTGTCTGCATTCCTTTAGCATCTTAGTGCAGCTGCAGTAGGTTGCAGCGTAAATTAGGATGCGCCAAAAGACTCGCTAATCTAGTCAGCGTTTGTGTCTGACCAGTCCACCTGCAGGGCCTTAATCTGTTATCTCAGTGTCCAGCTAAAAACCAACTCTTGTCTGCATTCATTTAACATTTGTGTGCGCCAGGAGTAGGTTGTAGCTTTAATTAGGAAGCGCCAATAGACTCGCTACTCTCGTCTGCGTTTGTATCTTATCAGTCCAACTGCAGGGCCTTAATGTCTAATCTCAGTGTCGTGCTAAAAACCAAATCTTGTCTTCACTCATTCAGCATCTTAGTGCAGCTGCAGTAGGTTGTAGCGTAAATTAGGATAGGCCCAAAGACTCACTATTCTCGTCAGCGTTTGTGTCTGACCAGTCCGCCAGCAGGGCATTAATCTCTAATCTCAGTGTCGTGCTAAAAAACAAATCTTGTCTGCACTCATTTAGCATCTTATTGCAGCTGCAGTAGGTTCCAGCGTAAATTAGGATACGTCAAAAAACTCGCTATTCTCATCAGCGTTTGTGTCTGACCAGTCCACCTGCAGGGCCTTAATCTGTTATCTCAGTGTCCAACTAAAAACCAACGCTTGACTGCATTTATTTAACATTTGTGTGCACCAGGAGTAGGTTATAGCGTTAATTAGAATACGCCAAAAGACTCGCTATTCTCGTCAGCGTTTGTGTCTGACCAGTCCACCTGCAGGGCCTTAATCTCTTATCTCAGTGTCGTGCAAAAATCAAATCTTGTCTGCACTCATTTAGTATCTTAGTGCAGATGCAGTAGGTTGCAGCATAAATTAGGATACGCCAAAAAACTCGCTACTCTCGTCAGCGTTTGTGTCTGACCAGTCCACCTGCAGGGCCTTAATCTGTTATCTCCTTGTCGTGTAAAAAATCAAATCTTGTCTGCAGTCATTTAGCATCTTAGTGCAGCTGCAGTAGGTTGCAGCGTAAGTTAGGATACACCAAACAACTCGGTATTCTCTTCAGCGTTTGTGTCTGACCAGTCCGCCAGCAGGGCATTAATCTCTAATCTCAGTGTCGTGCTAAAAACCAAATCTTGTCTGCACTCATTTAGCATCTTAGTGCAGCTGCAGTAGGTTGCAGCGTAAATTAGGATACGCTTAAAGACTTGCTATTCTCGTTAGCATTTGCGTCTGACCAGTCCACCTGCAGGGCCTTAATCTGTTATCTCAGTTTCCAGCTAAAAACCAACTCTTGTCTGCATTCATTTAACATTTGTGTGTCCCAGGAGTAGTTTGTAGAGGTAAATAGGATACGTCAAAAGACTCGCTATTCTCGTCAGTGTTTGCATCTGACCAGTCCACCTGCAGGGCATTAATCTCTTATCTCAGTGTCGTGCTAAAAATCAAATCTTGTCTGCATTCATTTAACATTTGTGTGTGCCAGGAGTAGGTAGTAACTTTAATTAGGATACGCCAAAACACCCACTATTTTCATCAGCGCTTGTGTCTGGCCAGTCCACCAGCAGCGTCGTGCTAAAAACCAAATCTTGTCTGCATTCATTTAGCACCTTAGTGCTGCTGCAGTAGGTTGCAGCATAAATTAGGATATGCCAAAAGACTCACTATTCTTGTCAGCGTTTGTGTCTGACCTGTCCACCTGCAGGGCCTTAATCTCTTATCTCAGTGTCCAGCTAAAAACTAACTCTTGTCTGCATTCATTTAACATTTAGTGTGCGCAGCGAGTAGGTTTATGGTAATTAGGATATGCAAAAGACTCGTTATCTCTGTCAGGTTTGTGTTTGACCAGTCCACCTGCAGGGCCTTAATTCGTTATCTTAGTAGTCGTGCAATAAATAACATCTTGTCTGCATTCCTTTAGATTTTGTGCTGTGCAGAGTAGGTTGTAAGCTTAAATTAGGATACCCAAAAGAATTGCTATTCTAGTCAGTTTTGTCTGACCAGTCCACCTGCAGGGCCATTAATCTGTTATCTCAGTGTCGAGCTAAAAACCAATCTTGTCTGCATTAATTTAGCATTTAGTGCAGCGCAATAGGTTGTAGCTGTAAATTAGGAAGGCCCATAGACTCGCTACTCTCGTCATGCGTTTGTATCTTACCCAGTATACTGCAGGGCCTTAATGTTAATCTCAGTGTCGTGCTAAATAACAAATCAGTCTCATCATTCTAGCATCTTAGTGCAGCTGCAGTAGGTTGCAGCGTAAGTTAGGATAGGGCCCAAAGACTCACTATTCTCGTCAGCGTTTGTGTCTGACAGTCCGCCTGCAGGGCCTTAATCTTAATCTCAGTGTCGGCTAAAAACAAATCTTGTCTGCACTCATTTAGCATCTTAGTGCAGCTGCAGTAGGTTGCAGCGTAAATTAGGATACACAAAAAACTCGCTATTCTCTCAGCGTTTGTGTCTGACCAGTCCACCTGCGGGGCCTTAATCTTTATCTCAGTGTCCAACTAAAAACCAAACTTGACTGCATTATTTAGCATTTGTGAGCTGCACAGGTAGTTAGCGTTAATTAGATACGCCAAGGCTCGCTATTCTCGTCAGCGTTTGTGTCTGACCAGTGCACCTGCGGGCCTTTCTCTTAATCTCAGTGTCGTGCAAAAACAAATCTTGTCTGCACTCATTTAGATCTTAGTGCAGTGCAGTAGGTTGCAGCAGTAGATTAGGATAGCCAAAACTCGCTATCTTGTCAGCGTTTGTGTCTGACCACATCCTCCTGCAGGGCCTTAATCTGTTATCTCTTTTCGTGTAAAAAAAATCAAATCTGTCATCATTTAGCATCTTAGTGCAGCTGCAGTAGGTTGCAGCGTAAGTTAGGATACATCCAAAAACTTGATTATTCCTTCAGGTTTGTGTCTGACCAGTCGCCTGCAGGGCTTAATTTTTAAATCTCAGTGTCCGCTAAAAACCAACTTGTCTGCTAGTCATTTAACATTTGTGCTGCTGCAGTAGGTTGTAGCGTAATTAGGAAAGCCTAAAGACTTGCTATTCTCGTCAGCGTTTGTGCTCTGACAGTCCACCTGCAGGGCCTTAATTGTTATCTCAGTTTCCGTTAAAAAACCAATCTTGTCTGCATCATTTACATATTTGTGCTGCCAGTAGATTGTAGGGTAAATTAGGATAGTCAAAAGACTCGCTATTCTCGTCAGTGTTTGTCTGACCAGTCCACCTGCAGGGCATTAATCTCTTAATCTCAGTGTCGTGCTAAAAATCAAATCTTGTCTGCATTCAGTTAGCATCTTTGTGCAGAGCAGTAGGTTAGCTTAATTAGGATACGCCAAAAAACTCACTATTTCAGTCAGCGTTTGTGTCTGGACCAGTCCACTGCAGGCCATCGACTCGTGCTTAAAAACCAAATCTTGTCTGCATTCATTAGCATCTTAGTGCAGCTGCAGTAGGTTTAATAATTAGGATAGCGCAAAAGACTCGCTATTCTTGTCAGTTTGTGTCTGACCTGTCCCCTGCAGGGCCTTAATCTCTAATCTCAGTGTTCAGCTAAAAACTAATCTTGTCTGCATTATTTACATTTGTGCGCTGCAGGATAGGTTGTCAGCGTTAAATTAGGAAGAGTCAAAGACTCGCTATTCTGTCAGCGTTTGTGTTTGACCAGTCCACCTGCAGGGCCTTAATCTGTTATCTCAGTGTCCAACTAAAAATCAACTCTTGTCTGCATTCATTTAATATTTGTTTGTGCCAGGAGTAGGTTGTAAAGTTAATTAGGATACACCCAAAGAATTGCTATTCTCGTCAGTGTTTGCATCTGACCAGTCCACCTGCAGGGCAATAATCTCTAATCTCAGTGTCATGCTAAAAATCAAATCTTGTCTGCACTCATTTAGCATCTTACTGCAGCTGCAGTAGGTTGCAGCGTAAATTAGGATAAATCAAAAGACTCGCTATTCTCGTCAGTGTTTGCATCTGACCAGTCCACCTGCAGGGCCTTAATCTCTTATCTCAGTGTCGTGCAAAAATCAAATCTTGTCTGCACTCATTTAGTATTTTAGTGCAGATGCAGTAGGCTGCAGCATAAATTAGGATACGTAAAAAAACTCGCTACTCTGTCAGTGTTTGTGTCTGACCAGTCCACCAGCAGGGCATTAATCTCTAATCTCAGTGTCGTGCTAAAAACCAAATCTTGTCTGCACTCATTTAGCTTCTTAGTGCAGCTGCAGTAGGTTGCAGCGTAAATTAGGGTACGCCAAAAAACTCGCTATTCTCGTCAGCATTTGTGTCTGACCAGTGCAACTGCAGGGCTTTAATCTGTTATCTCAGTGTCCAGCTAAAAAACAAATATTGTTTACACTCATTTAGTATCTTAGTGCAGCTACAGTAGGTTGCAGCGTAAATTCGGATACCCCAAAAGACAAGATATTCTCGTCAGCGTTTGTGTCTGACCAGTCCACATGCAGGGCCTTAATCTGTTATCTCAGTGTCCAGCTAAAAACCAACTCTTGTCTGAATTCATTTAACATTTGTGTGTGCCAGGAGTAGGTTGTAGAGTTAATTAGGATATGCCAAAGGACTCGATATTCTCGTCAGCGTTTGTGTCTGACCAGTCCACGTGCAGGGCATTAATCTCTAATCTCGGTGTCGTGCTAAAAAACAAATCTTGTCTGCACTCATTTATTATCTTAATGCAGCTGCAGTAGGTTGCAGCGTAAATTAGGATACGCCAAAAGACTCGCTATTCTCGTCAGTGTTTGTGTCTGACCAGTCCACCTGCAGAGCCTTAATCTGTTATTTCAGTGTCCAGCTAAAAACCAACTTTTGTCTACACTCATTTAGCATCTTAGTGCAGCTGCAGTAGGTTGCAGCATAAATTGCGATACGCCAAAAAACTGACTATTCTCGTCAGCGTTTGTGTCTGACCAATACATCTCAGGGTTGTGCTAAAAACCAAATCTTATCTGCACTCATTTAGCATCTTAGTGCAATTGCAGTAGGTTGCAGCGTAAATTAGGATACGCCAAAAATCTTGCTGCTCTCGTCAGCGTTTGTGTCTGATCAGTCCACCTGCAGGGCCTTAATCTCTAATGTCAGTGGCGTGCTAAAAACCAAATCTTGTCTGCACTCATTTTGCATCTAGTGCAGCTGCAGTAAGTTTCAGCGTAAATTAGGATACGCCATCGTCAGCGTTTGTGTCTGATCAGTCCACCAGCAGGGCCTTAATCTCTAATCTGTGTCGTACTAAAAACCAAATCTTTTCTGCACTCATTTAGCATCTTAGTGCAGCTGCAGTAGGTTGCAGCGTAAATTAGGATACGCCAAAAGACTCGCTATTCTCGTCAGCATTTGTGTCCGCGGCTTCTGTACTCAGTCCACACCTTGGCAGGGCCAATATACAATTAGTGCATAGCTTCCTCATTGTGTCCTTACGCTAATCAACCAAAACTCTTGTCTGCGTTTAATTAACATTTGTGTGCACCAGGAGTAGGTTATAGAGTTAATTAGGTATAGCCAAAAGACTCACTATTCTCGTCAGCGTTTGAGTCTGACCAGTCCACCTGCAGGGCCTTAATCTCTAATCTCCGTGTTGTGCTAAAAACCACATCTTGTCTGCACACATTTAGCATGTTAGTGCAGCTGCTGTAGGTTGTAGCGTAAATTAGGATACGCCAAAAGACTCGCTATTCTCATCAGCATTTGTGTCTGACCAGTCCACCTGCAGATCGTTAATCTGTTATCTCAGTGTCCAACTAAAAATCAACTATTGTCTGCATTCATTCAACATTTGTGTGTGCCAGGAGTAGGTTGTAGAGTTAATTAGGAAGCACCAAAAGACTCGCTATTCTTGTCACCGTTTGTGTCTGACCTGTCCACCAGCAGGGCCTTAAACTCTAATCTCAGTGTCGTGCTAAAAATCAAATCTTGCCTGCAGTCATTTAGCATCTTAGTGCAGCTGCAGTAGGTTGCAGCGTCAATTAGGATACGCCAAAAAACTCGCTATTCTCATCAGCGTTTGTGTCTGACCAATACAATTTAAGGGCCTTAATCTGTTCTCAGTGTCCAGCTAAAAAACAACACTTGTCTGCATTCATTTAACATTTGAGTGTACCAGGAGTAGGTTGTAGTGTTAATTAGGAAACGCCAAAAGACTCGCTATTCTTGTCAGCGTTTGTGTCTGACCAGTCCACCTTCAGGGCCTTAAAGGGAACCTATCACCTGGATCTAAGGCATTACACTATCACGACCTGTCCCTGCACCTTCCTAGCTGCTCCCTTTCTATCCCTCTCTGAGCTAAATCAGCCCTATAAAACAGCAGAAAAATAACTTAGAACTTACAGAAGTCCCTGAGGCTGGTGACTGAAAAGGCGGGCCCAGGCTCCATTCTGCCCCTCCTTGATGCAGCAGCACACGCCCCGCTGGGCGGCATTATTCTTTCTTCATCGCCGCCTCCTCCATTTGGAATCTCCCACCTGCTTTACACCTATCATGTTGTGGTGATGCGACCTCGATGTGTTCCCTGACCGGGACACAGCATATGGGAGATTGTATCTTATGCTCGGTAGCAGCACACACAGGGTGAGCTGCTACTGTAGCTGAGTGCTGATTAAAAGCACTGACGCCCAGGTGTGCGGGTCAGTAGGAGATGATATGAGCTTCCCTGGGCTGTGGGGAGGGGGTGGAGTGTGTCAGGACAGCAGCAGGAGCTGCTGTGTAGAGAGCTGTGTGAAAATTTAACACAGCCTGTGAGCTCTCTCAGAGTGGATGTTCATGAGGCTAATGAGAAAACGGTGAGGAGAGGTAGGTTGTGTGCTGACCTAACACAGCCTACCCGGGGGAAGGTACAGAGCTTCTATATCAGCTGTTGGGATTGTATGAGGTTGTACTCGGCTGCGCACCGGAACCTGGAGGTCTGTGAATAACTGAACTGTGCAATTAAACTGTGTGCTGTGTGAGTAAATACCTGAGTCACTGCCTTCTGTTGTGCCGATCCTAATTGCTACCTTACAGTGTAAAGCAGGTGGGAGATTCCAAATGGAGGAGGTGGCGATGAAGAAAGAATAGCGCTGCCCAGCAGGGCGTGTGCTGCTGCATCGAGGAGGGGCAGAATGGAGCCTAAGCCCGCCTTTTCAGTCCCCAGCCTCAGGGACTTCTGTAAGTTATAAGTTATTTTTCTGCTGTTTTATAGGGCGGATTTAGCTCAGAGAGGGATAGATAGGGAGCAGCTAGGAAGGTGTAGGGACATGTAGTGATAGTGTAGAGGCTTAGATCTCTAATCTCAGTGTCATTTAGCATCTTAGTGCAGCTGCAGTAGGTTGCAGCGTAAATTAGGATACGCCAAAAAACTCGCTATTCTCGTCAGCGTTTGTGTCTGACCAGAGCAACTGCAGGGCTTTAATCTGTTATCTCAGTTTCCAGCTAAAAAACAAATCTTATCTGCACTCATTTAGTATCTTAGTGCAGCTTCAGTAGGTTGCAGCGTAAATTAGGATAACCCAAAAGACTCGCTATTCTCGTCAGCGTTTGTGTCTGACCAGTCCACCTGCAGGGCCTTAATCTGTTAACTCAGTGTCCAGCTAAAAAACAAATCTTGTCTGCACTCATTTAGCATCTTAGTGCAGCTGCAGTAGGTTGCAGCGTAAGTTAGGATACGGCAAAAAACTTGCTATTCTCATCAGAGTTTGTGTCTACCAGTCCACCTGCAGGGTCTTAATCTGTAATCTCAGTGTTGTGCTAAAATACAAATCTTTTCTGCACTCATTTAGTATCTTAGTGCAGCTGCAGTAGGTTGCACTGTAAATTAGGATACGCCACAAGACTCGCTATTCTCGTCAGCGTTTGTGTCTGACCAATCCACCTGCAGGGCCTTAATCTCCAATCTCAATGTCGTGCTAAAAACAAACTCTTGTCTGCACTCATTTAGCATCTTCGTGCAGCGTAAATTAGGATACGCCAAAAGACTTGCTATTCTCATCAGCGTTTGTGTCTGACCAGTCCACCTGCAGGGCCTTAATCTGTTATCTCAGTGTCCAGCTAAAAACCAACTCTTGTCTGCATTTATTTAACACTAGCTGTAGTACCCGGCTAAGCCCGGGTTAATAAATAACTGCTGTTAGCTATAACAAAATAGAATTTGAATATGTCATATTAATGACCTGTAGGAAAATAGAAGCTGAGCTGTGATTGATTGCTATAGGCAGCCTAATAAATCTCCAGCCAACAGTAAACCCTCCCCCTGGCCGGGCAGTATATGTTACCTCACACATACACAGAATAGACAGCTCATGTGACTGACATCTGCCTTAATTCCCTATATGGCACATGTGTTGCACATTGGCTGTTTTTAATCAGATGTTTATGTTTGGAAAATAAAGATAGCACACATGTGAGGCGAGTTGTGTGAGGTGATTTGTGCACATCTGTGTCTGTCTGTGTGGTGTGTGTGTCCCTAGTGTGTATGTGTGTGTCCCTGTGTGGGGGTCTGTGTGGTGTGTGTGTATCTGTGTTGTGTGTGTCTCCTTGTGGTGTGTGTCCTGTGGGGTGAGTGCATGTGTCCCTATAGGGTGTGTATGTGTGTGTTTGTCCCTGTGGGGGGGGGGGTCTGTGTGGGGTGTGTGTGTCTCTGTGTTGTGTGTGTCTCTTTGTGGTGTGTGTGTGTCCCTGAGGGGTGAGTGCATGTGTCCCTATAGGGTGTGTATGTGTGTGTGTCCCTGTGGGGGTGTCTGTGTGGGGTGTGTGTGTCTCTTTGTGGTGTGTGTGTCCCTCTGGGGTGAGTGCATGTGTCCCTATAGGGTGGCTATGTGTGTGTGTCCCTGTGGGGGGTCTGTGTCATGTGTGTCTCATTGTGGTGTGTGTGGCGTGTCCCTGTGGGGTGAGTGCATGTGTCGCTATAGAGTGTGTGTGTGTGTCCCCTTGGGGGTGTGTGCGTGTCTCTGTGTTGTGTGTGTCTCTTTGTGGTGTGTGTGTTTTTTCGGGTGCGTGGTGAGTATCCAATGTTGGTGCTGCACCTTAGCGACTATACACTTGTTGTTACTCTTTGTGTGCGTGTGGTGTGTATACATGTCCCCGTGCGTGGTGAATATCTCATGTTGGGGCCCCACCTTAGTGACTATATGCTGGTATATGCTGTTAGTCTTTGGCGCTGTCATTAAGCCCCTCTCATTCACAACTGTCAACTGGTAACTGTCACTTTTTCCCCATTATGTAGATAGGGGCAAAATTGTTTGGTGAATTGGAATGCGCAGGGTTAAAATTTCGCCTCACAACATAGCCTATGACGCTCCTGGGGTCCAGACGTGGGACTGTGCAAAATTTTATCTCTATAGCTGACAGCTGTCGATTTTGCTCCAACTCTTTTCCATTCACTTTTTCCCCATTATGTAGATAGGGGCAAAATTTTTTGGAGAACTGGAACGCGCAGGGTTAAAATTTCGGCTCACAACATAGACTATGACGCTCCCGGGGTCAAGACGTGTGACTGTGCAAATTTTTGTAGCTGTAGCTGGCAGCTGTCGATTTTCCTCCCACACGTTTCCTTTCCCTTTTTCCCCATTATGTAGATAGGGGCAAATTGTTTGGTGAACTGGAACGCGCGGGGTTAAAATTTCGCCTCACAGCATAACCTATGACACTCTCAGGGTCCAGACGTGTGACTGTGCAAAATTTTGTCTCTATAGCTGACTGCTGTCGATTTTCCTCCAATATATTTCCATTCACTTTTTCCCCATTATGTAGATAGGGCCAAAATTGTTTGGTGAACTGGAATGCGCAGGGTTAAAATTTCGCCTCACAACATAGCCTATGACGCTGTCGGGGTTCAGACGTGTGACTGTGCAAAATTTTGTGGCTGTAGTTGCGACGGTGTAGATGCCAATCCTGGATATACACACATACACACACACATACACACATTCAGCTTTATATATTAGATTTGTGTACGCCAGGAGTTGGTTGAAGCGTTATTTAGGAAGAGCCAAAAGACTCGCTATTCTCGTCAGTGTTTGTGTCTGACCAGTCCACCAGCAGGGCCTTAATCTCTAATCTCAGTGTCGTGCTAAAAACCAAATCTTGTCTGCACTCATTTAGCATCTTAGTGCAGTTGCAGTAGATTGCAGCGTAAATTAGGATGGCCCAAAGACTCGCTATTCTCATCAGCGTTAGTGTCTGACCAGTCCACCTGCAGGGCCTAAAATCTGTTATCTCAGTGTCCAGTTAAAAAACAACTCTTGTCTGCATTCATTTAACATTTGTGTGCGCCGCCAGGAGTAGGTTGTAGCGTTAATTAGGAAGCGCCCAAAGACTCGCTATTCTCGTCTGCGTTTGTGTCTGACCAGTTTAGCAGCAGGGCCTTAATCTCTAATCTCAGTGTTGTGCTAAAAAACAAATCTTGTCTGCATTCATTTAGCATTTAGTGCAGCTGCAGTAGGTTGCAGCGTAAATTAGGATATGCCAAAAGACTCGCTATTCTCATCAGTGTTTGAGTCTGACCAGTCTACCTGCAGGGCCTAAATCTCTAATCTCAGTGTCGTGATGAAAACCAAATCTTGTCTGCACTCATTTAGCATCTTGGTGCAGCTACAGTAGGTTGCAGCGGAAATTTGGATACGCCAAAAGACTCGCTATTCTTGTTAGCATTTGTGTCTGACCAGTCCACCAGCAGGCCCTTAATCTCTAATCTCAGTGTCGTGCTAAAAATCAAATCTTGTCTGCAGTCATTTAGCATCTTAGTGCAGCTGCAGTAGGTTTCAGCGTCAATTAGGATACGCCAAAAAACTCGCTATTCTCATCAGCGTTTGTGTCTGACCAATCCAACTGCAGGGCCTTAATCTGTTCTCAGTGTCCAGCTAAAAATCAACTACTGTCTGCATTCATTCAACATTTGTGTGTGCCAGGAGTAGGTTGTAGATTTAATTAGGAAGCGCCAAAAGACTCGCTATTCTGGTCACCGTTTGTGTCTGACCAGTCCACCAGCAGGGCCTTAATCTGTAATCTGTGTCATGCTAAAAACCAAATCTTGTCTGCACTCATTTTGCATCTTAGTGCAGCTGCAGTAGGTTGCAGCGTAAATTAGTATATGTCAAAAGACTCGCTATTCTCGTCAGCGTTTGTGTCTGATGAGTCCACCTGCAGGGCCTTAATCTGTAATCTGTGTCGTGCTAAAAACCAAATCTTGTCTGCACTCATTTAGTATCTTAGTGCAGCTGCAGTAGGTTGCAGCGTAAATTAGGATACACCAAAAAACTCGCTACTCTCGTCAGCGTTTGTGTCTTACCAGTCCACCTGCAGGGCCTTAATCTGTTATCTCAGTGTCGTGTTAAAAATCAAATCTTGTCTGCAGTCATTTAGCATCTTAGTGCAGCTGCAGTAGGTCGCAGCGTCAATTAGGATACGCCAAAAAACTCGCTATTCTCATCAGCGTTTGTGTCTAACCAATCCAACTGCAGGGCCTTAATCTGTTCTCAGTGTCCAGCTAAAAAACAACACTTGTCTAAATTTATTTAACATTTGAGTGTGCCAGGAGTAGGTTGTAGTGTTAATTACGATACGCCAAAAGACTCGCTATTCTTGTCAGCGTTTGTGTTTGACCTGTCCAACTGCAGGGCATTAATCTCTAGTCTCAGTGTCGTGCTCAAAACCAAATCTTGTCTGAAATCATTTATTATCTTAATGCGGTTGCAGTAGGTTGCAGCGTAAATTTGGATACGCCAAAAGACTCGCTATTCTCGTCAGTGTTATGCCGATTTCAGACTGCGTCTGACATCCGATCCGTAGCTGTCCGCTTGAAGCAGACAGCCGCGGACCGGATCTGCACACAGGACTGGGGGGCTATTATGCCCTCCGATCCTGTGTGCAGCCGCACGCAGCTGCAGGCGCTGACAGGACAGGACCGCGGGCGCCGCGGTCCTCACCTATCAGCAGCAGGAACTGACTGCGGCTGCACACAGTATTGGAGGGCATAATAGCCCCCCAGTCCTGTGTGCAGATCCGGTCCGCGGCTGTCTGCTTCAAGCGGACAGCTACGGATCGGATGTCAGACGCAGTCTGAAGCCGGCCTTAGTGTCTGACCAGTCCACCTGCAGGGCCTTAATCAGTTATGTCAGTGTATAGCTAAAAACCAACTCTTGTCTGCACTCATTTAGCATCTTAGTGCAGCTGCAGTAGGTTGCAGCATAAATTATAATACGTCAAAAAACTCACTATTCTCGTCAGTGTTTGTGTCTGACCAGTACATCTCATGTGTTGTGCTAAAAACCAAATCTTGTCTGCACTCATTTAGCATCTTAGTGCAGCTACAGTAGGTTGCAGCGTAAATTAGGATACGCCAAAAGACTCGCTATTCTCGTCAGCGTTTGTGTCTGACCAGTCCACCAGCAGGGCCTTAATCTGTTATCTCAGTGTCCAGCTAAAAATCAACTATTATCTGCATTCATTCAACATTTGTGTGTGCACCAGGAGTAGGTTATAGTGTTAATTAGAAAGCGCCAAAAGACTCGATATTCTCGTCACCGTTTGTGTCTGACCAGTCCACCAGCAAGACCTTAATCTCTAATCTCAGTGTCGTGCTAAAAAATCAAATCTTGTCTGCACTCATTTAGTATCTTAATGCAGCAGCAGTAGGTTGCAGCATAAATTTGGATACGCCAAACAACTCGGTATTCTCATCAGCGTTTGTGTCTGACCAGTCCACCAGCAGGGCCTTCATCTCTAATCTCAGTGTCTTGCTAAAAATCAAATCTTGTCTGCACTCATTTAGCATCTTAGTGCAGCTGCAGTAGGTTGCAGCATAAATTTGGATACGCCAAAAGACTCGCTATTCTCGTCGGCATTTGTGTCTGACCAGTCCACCTGCAGGGCCTTAATCTGTTATCTCAGTGTCCAGCTAAAAATCAACTATTGTCTGCATTCATTCAACATTTGTGTGTGCCAGGAGTAGGTTGTAGTGCTAATTAGGGTACGCCAAAAGACTCGCTATTCTCATCAGCGTTTTTGTCTGACCAGTCCACCTGCAGGGCCTTAAAGGGAACTATCTCCTGCATCTAAGGCATTACACTATCACGACCTGTCCCTGCACCTTCCTAGCTGCTCCCTATCTATGCCTCTCTGAGCTAAATCAGCCCTATAAAACAGCAGATAAATAACTTATAACTTACAGAAGTCCCTGAGGCTGGTGACTGCAAAGGCGGGCCCAGGCTCCATTCTGCCCCTCCTTGATGCAGCAGCACACGCCCCGCTGGGCAGCATTATTCTTTCTTCATAGCCGCCGCCTCCTCCATTTGGAATCTCCCACCTGCTTTACACCTATCATGTTGTGGTGATGCGACCTCGATGTGTCCCTGACGGGACACAGCATATGGGAGATTGTATCTTCTGCTCGGTAGCAGCACACAGGGTGAGCTGCTACTGTAGCAGAGTGCTGATTGAAAGAACTGATGCCCAGGTGTGCGGATCAATAGGAGATGATATGAGCTGCTCTGGGCTGTGGGGATGGGGTAAAGTGTGTCAGGACAGCAGCAGGAGTTGCTGTGTAGAGAGCAGTGTGAAAATTTAACACAGCCTTTGAGCTCCCTCAGAGTGAATGTTCATGAGGCTAATGAGCGGACGGTGAGGAGAGAGAGGTTGTGTGCTGACCTAACACAGCCTACCCGGGGGAAGGTACAGAGCTTCTATATCAGCTGTTGGGATTTTATGAGGTTGTACTCGGCTGCGCCCCGAAACCTGGAGGTCTGTGAATAACTGAACTGTGCCATTAAACTGTGTGCTCTGTGAGTAAATACCTGAGTCACCGCCTTCTATTGTGCCGATCCTAACTGCTACCTTACAGTGTAAAGCGGGTGGGAGATTCCAGATGGAGGAGGTGGCGATGAAGAAAGAATAACGCCGCCCAGCGGGGCATGTGCTGCTGCATCGAAGAGGGGCAGAATGGAGCCTAAGCCCGCCTTTTCAGTCCCCAGCCTCAGGGACTTCTGTAAGTTATAAGTTATTTTTCTGCTGTTTTATAGGGAGGATTTAGCTCAGAGAGGGATAGATAGGGAGCAGCTAGGAAGGTGTAGGGACATGTAGTGATAGTGTAGGGGCTTAGATCCAGGTGACAGGTGCCCTTTAATCTCTAATCTCAGTGTCATTTAGCATCTTAGTGCAGCTGCAGTAGGTTGCAGCGTAAATTAGGATACGCCAATGACTCACCGTGGCCGGGACTCCGGGAGACAGGCGTTTCGTCTTCCTCCTTGTCACAGGGTGCCTTGCCTGCTGGTAGTGAGCCCGGTGGTACAGATCAAAAAGAGAGTCGTCATGGTTGAACAGATTAGGGGTTAATTTGTTTCGTGACGCCACCTATGAGAGTTCCGGTACCTTTACCGGCGCTGCAGGGCCTCCGGGGGATGGAATGCAGCAAGATGGAACGCTCCCCTCAGGCTGAGCGGTGATCCCCGGAGCCAGGAGCTGCACAAGATGTTCTGAGGCAGCTGCAGTTACCTTAGTATGCGGATAGACAGTTCATAAGAAGGCACGGACACTGTAAGTCTCTGTAACGGGTTCTGTACTGTAACCAGCAGGCAGTACATGGCATACAGTTACGGGTAGTGGACCGGGTGGACTCAGCAATGACCAGTGTTCCTCAGAGATCCGCGGTGTCCCTCCATTCTAACTACTTGTGTTGCCGTTGTCGCCCAGGAATGCCAGATCGGGTACAAGGAGGCTGCTTAAATGCCCTATCCGGGGTGTAGTTCCGGATGCTTTGGGGAGCCTTGGGTCCTTTGGTGGGTACACCGCTGGCTAGACGACTGTGTGTGGCGGTGGTGGGGTGCTCCTGTAAAGCTGTCCCTCCACTCCTCTGGTTCGCATAGAAGTGATAAACGACTCCCAGCTTCGGTACCAGCAAACCGGCTGTAGATTTGCATGGGATGTTTTTGAAGGCGCATATACAGTTAGGGCCAGAAATATTTGGACAGTGACACAATTTTCGCGAGTTGGGCTCTGCATGCCACCACGTTGGATTTGAAATGAAACCTCTACAACAGAATTCAAGTGCAGATTGTAACGTTTAATTTGAAGGGTTGAACAAAAATATCTGATAGAAAATGTAGGAATTGTACACATTTCTTTACAAACACTCCACATTTTAAGAGGTCAAAAGTAATTGGACAAATAAACATAACCCAAATAAAATATTTTTATTTTCAATATTTTGTTGCGAATCCTTTGGAGGCAATCACTGCCTTAAGTCTGGAACCCATGGACATCACCAAAATGGGTTTCCTCCTTCTTAATGCTTTGCCAGGCCTTTACAGCCGCAGTCTTCAGGTCTTCCTTGTTTGTGGGTCTTTCCGTCTTAAGTCTGGATTTCAGCAAGTGAAATGCATGCTCAATTGGGTTAAGATCTGGTGATTGACTTGGCCATTGCAGAATGTTCCACTTTTTTGCACTCATGAACTCCTGGGTAGCTTTGGCTGTATGCTTGGGGTCATTGTCCATCTGTACTATGAAGCGCCGTCCAATCAACTTTGCAGCATTTGGCTGAATCTGGGCTGAAAGTATATCCCGGTACACTTCAGAATTCATCCGGCTACTCTTGTCTGCTGTTATGTCATCAATAAACACAAGTGACCCAGAGCCATTGAAAGCCATGCATGCCCATGCCATCACGTTGCCTCCACCATGTTTTACAGAGGATGTAGTGTGCCTTGGATCATGTGCCGTTCCCTTTCTTCTCCAAACTTTTTTCTTCCCATCATTCTGGTACAGGTTGATCTTTGTCTCATCTGTTCATAGAATACTTTTCCAGAACTGAGCTGGCTTCTTGAGGTGTTTTTCAGCAAATTTAACTCTGGCCTGTCTATTTTTGGAATTGATGAATGGTTTGCATCTAGATGTGAACCCTTTGTATTTACTGTCATGGAGTCTTCTCTTTACTGTTGACTTAGAGACAGATACACCTACTTCACTGAGAGTGTTCTGGACTTCAGTTGATGTTGTGAACGGGTTCTTCTTCACCAAATAAAGTATGCGGCGATCATCCACCACTGTTGTCATCCGTGGACGCCCAGGCCTTTTAGAGTTCCCAAGCTCACCAGTCAATTCCTTTTTTCTCAGAATGTACCCAACTGTTGATTTTGCTACTCCAAGCATGTCTGCTATCTCTCTGATGGATTTTTTCTTTTTTTTCAGCCTCAGGATGTTTCTGCTTCACCTCAATTGAGAGTTCCTTTGACCGCATGTTGTCTGGTCACAGCAACAGCTTCCAAATGCAAAACCACACACCTGGAATCCACCCCTGACCTTTTAACTACCGTATATACTCGCGTATAAGCCGAGTTTTTCAGCCCAAAAATTGGGCTGAAAAGTACCCCCCTCGGCTTATACGCGAGTCAGTGCTGTATACCGATGTATACATCGGTACATACCGATGTATACATCGGTATACAGCAGCCCCCGCATCCCCAGTAATCCAGGGCCCCCCCCAGCGTCTCTCCGGTCACCTGAAAAGCAAACTATACTTATCAGTCCGCTGTCCGCGCCCGCTCGCCTCTGCCGTCTGCATCTTCATGCGGCGTCTTCCGGTTTCCTGTGCTCGTCGCAGGGAATGACGTCATTCTCTGCGACGAGCACAGGAAACCGGAAGACGCCGCATGAAGATGGAGGATCGCAGACGGCAGAGGCGAGCGGGCGCGGACAGCGGACACTGATAAGTATAGTTTGCTTTTCAGGTGACCGGAGAGACGCTGGGGGGGCCCTGGATTACTGGGGCCCTGTATACTACCGCTGGGGCTGCAATCTACTACCACTGGGGCTGTATATACTACCACTGGGGCTGTATATACTACCACTGGGGCTGTATATAACCACTGGGGCTGTATATACTGCTGGGGCCCTGTATACTACCGCTGGGGCTGCAATCTACTACCACTGGGGCTGTATATACTACCACTGGGGCTGTATATACTACCACTGGGGCTGTATATACCACTGGGGCTGTATATACTGCTGGGGCCCTGTATACTACCGCTGGGGCTGCAATCTACTACCACTGGGGCTGCAATCTACTACCACTGAGGCTGTATATAACACTGGGGCTGTATATACCTGTGGGGCTGCTGTATACTACACTGGGGCTATATATACCTCTGGGGCTGCTCTATACTACCACTGGGGCTGTATATACCTGTGGGGCTGCTGTATACTACACTGGGGCTATATATACCTCTGGGGCTGCTGTATACTACCAATGGGGCTGTATATACCTCTGAGGCTGCTGTATACTACCTCTGGGGCTGCTGTATACTACCACTGGGGAGGCTGCTGTATACTACCATTGGTGAGCCTGTATACCACACTGCTGGGGGCTGTATACCTGTGCTGGAGTCCACCCTCGGCTTATACACGAGTCAATAGGTTTTCCCAGGTTTTGGGGGCAAAAGTAGGGGGGTCGGCTTATACACGGGTCGGCTTATACACGATACGGTACTTCATTGATTACAGGTTAACGAGGGAGACGCCTTCAGAGTTAATTGCAGCCCTTAGAGTCCATTGTCCAATTACATTTGGTCCCTTGAAAAAGAGGAGGCTATGCATTACAGAGCTATGATTCCTAACATCTTTCTCCGATTTGGATGTGGAAACTCTCATATTGCAGCTGGGAGTGTGCACTTTCAGCCCATATTATATATATAATTGTATTTCTGAACATGTTTTTGTAAACAGCTAAAATAACAAAACTTGTGTCACTGTCCAAATATTTCTGGCCCTAACTGTAGATTCCCGGATGATCAGTTGTTAAGGCACCGGGAATAATGGTGCTCAACCGGGGTGTCGGCCAGGGGTGATGGCCAGGGGGCTGCACAGGACTGTGCAGGCCCCCTCTCCTAGGTTGCAGAGCTCGTTGGTTTAGCTCCTTCTCCTACGTTGTCTCGGAGAGTTCTTTCTTTCCAGACTCTCTAATTGTACTCAGTTCTCCACTACACAGTACCACTACACTCCGCCCACCAGGACCTTATTGGCCCTCTACACTGATGATGCATGTAGGGTATGGATCTCTGAGTTAACCGTGTGACTGCTGAGTCAGAGAATATTGCTGCTGCAGTTTTGGCTGCAATACCCTCCTGTGACGCACTCGTTGCGGGGCGCCACACTCCCAGTTGGTGAAATACACTTGTCCCCAAGTGTCGCGCTACCCAAATATTACAGAGAGATTTTTTAACATTTTATTACTGGCAAGAAAAGTACACTTTTATTAATAACAGGTGCATTTTACTTTGGACGTTGCAAGTAAACAAAACAGGTTAACACTTTGCGAGGACCCGGCGGTCGGTCGGCTGTCCTTAATATGAGTTCAGGCTGTAGCCGCCAGGTCACACAGTCAGTGATTAAACAGGAACAGAGTTACTGATGAAGTTCAAGCAAATGAGTCACTTATGCGGGGAACTATGGCGTACCCGTATGGCAAACCACCCATCATGACAAGTGTGTCGCTCATAGGTGATGATATTGCCCCTATATAAGTCACGATTGGGATGTCCTCTGGGCAAATGGGACTCCACTTCTCGGCGCCCCACAAACACCTCTCTACATATACCCTTCTCCCTCGCAAACCCCCACCCGGTAGATAAATTGAAGGTGGTAACTCTACCTTCCTTGCGGAACTCCGCAGGCAACTGGGGTTGGCGACGAGCCGTGGCACGGGCCTCCATGTTGGCGCGTTCACGGGCTCGCCAGTCCTCTCTGCGGCGCAGACGTATATCTTCGTCTATACGGCATGGGGTGTGGATGTAGCTGCTGTGACGTGTGGGTTGCTGAGAAGCTTGTGCTTGGCGGGAAGTCTGGATAGGCACCCGGTTAAACGGCACAGGTGAAGGCGTTGCAGCTGCACCCGACCAGTGTATCCGAGCTGGCTGCTCGGCCGGAGGTTCCTCGATATCTCCCCAGGCAAAACCGGTGTAAAGATCCTCAGCGATGCTGTGGGTCTCGTCGTTGTCCTCATCCACCTCTCCCTTGACGATCACATCAGGCTGCTCGGCTGGAGATGCTGGAACTGGAACTTCTGGACAACGGGGCAGTCGTGCTGCGGATCCTTCCACAGGGTCGTCCTGCAGGTCTTCCAGGCTGCCTGCCTCTTCATCTGTTACTGCTGGCAGTGGTGTTTTCATCCCGGTGGCCAGGTAGACCTCCGGATTTGCAGAGGAGGCCTCCGGTTCTTGGGGAAAACAGGAGTCTGTTTCTGGAGTAGTAGAGAAACTGGCTGTGGGTTCCGCAATAGGAACCAGGTGAGTATCGGCTTCTTCAGGGGAGCTGGTTGAAAGCTCCGGCTCTGGAACCGGTTCGGCAGCGGTTTCAATCGCTTGAACAGGGTGGATTGAGGACTCTCTTACTATTGGCTCCGGTGAGGACGGAGGACAGGTGGTGGACTTCGGCGAGGCGGTGAAACTGGAGATGTCATCTGGTCCTGGAGTGGTTATACCCGAGCGGCTCTGCTGCATCGCACGATGTAGTCTGCTGCCCAAGCTCGCGCTCCAACTGCGGATCGTCCACTCAAACCGTTTCCATGAGCCGCACTCTGAGGTCTTGCAGAGCCTCCTGCCAAAAGTCGGGGCTGCCGTCAATGGTTAGGACAGAACCCAGACCGGGATGGCCAATGGCTGCTCTGGCCTCGGCTTCCACCTGTTGCATAAGGTCATGGAGTCTCAAGCTGGCCATCTTTGTAGAGGAGCCACACCCGTCTCAACCGGTAACCGTTCTGTTCGAGAGCTGGTGAAGAAGAGTCTGCCACTCCCACTTCCTTGGGGGTTTTTGTAGTCCAATTGTGGGAAAAAGTCTTTGGTCCTCCCCCATGGTTGTTTCGAGCAATCAGGGCGGACAATGATTTTGGCGCCTTTGCCTTTGGCCCTCCCACGGAGAGGGGTGGTGGCTCACCCCTGGGCTTGCATGTGGTGATCCTCATGGCGGGCATCGCCATCTTGGCCCAACGGTGAAAAGGCAGGAAAAGTTCTTTTTGGGCCAACAAAGTCCTTTCAGCTGAAATAAAGTCTTTTAAGCACATTATACCCGTTAGGGAACGGGCCTGCTCGTATCCTGTTCGTGACGCCATTTTCTGACTCACCATGGCCGGGACTCTGGGGGACAGGCGTTTCGTCTTCCTCCTTGTCTCGGGGTGCCGCGCCTGCCGGTAGTGGGACCCGGTGGTACAGATCAAAAGAGAGACATCATGGTTGAACAGATTAGGGGTTAATTTTTTTCGTGACGCCACCTATGAGAGTTCCGGTAACTTTACCGGCGCTGCAGGCCCTCCGGGGGATGGAATGCAGCAAGATGGAACGCTCCCCACAGGCTGAGCGGTGATCCCGAAGCCAGGAGCTGCACAAGATGTTCTGAGGCAGCTGCGGTTGCCTTAGTATGCGGATAGACAGTTCATAAGAAGGCATGGACACTGTAAGTCTCTGTAACGGGTTCTTTACTGTAACCAGCAGGCAGTACATGGCATACAGTTACGGGTAGTGGACCGGGTGGACTCAGCAATGACCAGTGTTTCTCAGAGATCCGCGGTGTTCCTCCATTCTAACTACTTGTGTTGCCGTTGTCGCCCAGGAATGCCAGATCGGGTACAAGGAGGCTGCTTAAATGCCCTATTCGGGGTGTACGTTCCGGATGCTTTGGGGAGCCTTGGGTCCTTTGGTGGGTACACCGCTGGCTAGACGACTGTGTGTGGCGGTGGTGGGGTGCTCCTGCAAACTGTCCCTCCACTCCTCTAGTTCGCATAGAAGTGATAAACGACTCCCAGCTTCGGTACCAGCAAACCGGCTGTAGATAGGCACGAGATGTTTTTGAAGCCGCATATAGATGCCCGGATGATCGGTTGTTAAGGCACCGGGAATAATGGTGCTCAACCGGGGTGTCGGCCAGGGGTGATGGCCAGGGGGCTGCACAGGACTGTGCAGGCCCCCTCTCCTAGGTTGCAGAGCTCGTTGGTTTAGCTCCTTCTCCTACGTTGTCTCGGAGAGTTCTTTCTTTCCAGAGTCTCTAATTGTACTCAGTTCTCCACTACACAGTACCACTACACTCCGCCCACCAGGACCTTATTGGCCCTCTATACTGATGATGCATGTAGAGTATGGATATCTGAGTTAACTGTGTGACTTCTGAGTCAGAGAATATTGCTGCTGCAGTTTTGGCTGCAATACCCTCCTGTGACACACTCGTTGCGGGGCCCACACCAAAAAACTCGCTATTCTCATCAGTGTTTGTGTCTGACCAGTGCAACTGCAGGGCTTTAATCTGATATCTCAGTGTCCAGCTAAAAACCGAATCTTGTCTGCACTCATTTAGCATCTTAGTGCAGCTGCAATAGGTTGCAGCTTAAATTGGGATACACCAAAAAACTCGCTATTCTCGTCAGCGTTTGTGTCTACCCGTCCACCTGCAGGTCCTTAATCTCTAATCTCAGTGTTGTGCTAAAACCCAAATCTTATCTGCACTCATTTAGCATCTTAGTGCTGCTGCAGTAGGTTGTAGTGTAAATTAGGATATGCCAAAAAACTCGCTATTCCCGTCAGCATTTGTGTCTGACCAGTCCACCTGCAAGGCCTTAATCTGTTATCTCAGTGTCCAGCTAATAATTAACTCTTGTCTGCATTCATTTAACATTTGTGTTCACCAGGAGAAGGTTGTAGCATTAATTAGGAAGCGCCAAAAGACTCACTATTCTCGCCTGCGTTTGGATCTAATCAGTCCACCTGCAGGGCCTTAATCTCTAATCTCAGTGTCGTGCTAAAAACCAAATCTGGTCTGCACTCATTTAGCATCTTAGTGCAGCTGCAGTAAGTTACAGCATAAATTAGGATACGCCAAAATACTTGCTATTCTCGTCAGCATTTGTGTCTGACCAGTCCACCTGCAGGGCCTTAATCTGTTATCTCAGTGTCCAGCTAAAACCAACTCTTGTCTGCATTTATTTAACATTTGTGTGCACCAGGAGTAGGTTGTAGCGTTAATTAGGAAGAGCCAAAAGACTCGCTATTCTCGTCAGCTTTTGTGTCTGACCAGTCCACCTGCAGGGCTTTAATCTCTAATCTCAGTGTCGTGCTGAAAACCAAATCTTGTCTGCACTAATTTAGAATCTTAGTGCAGCTGCAGTAGGTTGCAGCGTTTATAAGGATACGCCAAAAGACTTGCTATTCTCGTCAGCGTTTGTGTCTGACCAGTCCACCTGCAGGGCCTTAATCTGTTATCTCAGTGTCTAGCTAAAAACCAACTCTTGCCTGCATTCATTTAACATTTGTGTGTGCCAGGAGTAGGTTGTAGACTTAATTAGGATACGCCAAAAGACTCACTATTCTCGTCAGTGTTTCTGTCTGACCAGTCCACCTTCAGGGCCTTAATCTGTTATCTGTGTCCAGCTAAAAAACAAGTCTTGTCTGCACTCATTTAGCATCTTAGTGCAGCTGCAGTAGGTTGCAGCGTAAATAAGGATACGCCAAAAGACTTGCTATTCTTGTCAGTGTTTGTGTTTACCAATCCACCTGCAGGGCCTTAATCTCTAATCTCTGTGTTGTGCTAAAACCCAAATCTTATCTGCACTCATTTAGCATCTTAGTGCAGCTGCACTAGGTTGCAGTGTAAATTAGGATATGCCAAAAGACTCGCTATTCATGTCAGCGTTTGTGTCTGACCAGTCCACCTGCAGGGCCTTAATCTGGTATCTCAGTGTCCAGCTAAAAACCAACTCTTATCTACATTCATCCAACATTTGTGTGTGCCAGGAGTAGGTTGTAGCGTTAATTAGGAAGCGCCAAAAGGCTCGCTATTCTCGTCAGTGTTTGTGTCTGACCAGTCCACCTGCAGGGCCTTAACCTCTAATCTCAGTTTCGTGCTGAAAACCAAATCTTGTCTGCACTCATTTAGCATCTTATTGCAGCTGCAGTAGGTTGTAGCGTTAATTAGGAAGAGCCAAAAGACTCGCTATTCTTGTCAGCGTTTGTGTCTTACCAGTCCACCTGCAGGGCTTTAATCTGTTATCTCAGTGTCCAGCTACAAACCAACTCTTGTCTGCATTCATTTAACATTTCTGTGCGCCAGAAATAGGTTGTAGAGTAAATTAGAATACGCCAAAAGACTGGCTATCTGCAGTCCCACACTGCACATGTTGGTCAGTATTTGTGAGCAGAAGAGGGCAGTTGTTGTGTACCATCATCAACTAGGCCGTCGGTATACGGTTCAAACTTCACACATAAGACCTCAGGAGTGGACATGAATGTCCGACATATGTACCGTCCTCCAAAACTTTGAGGACTCCACCAAGATGGTGAGCGGCGATGACACCATCACTAACGTCACCATCCCGCTTCTCTGTCCTCTAAAATGCTCTCTGCTCAAAATCAAAGACGATGCATTGCAGGCGGAGCACGATGACTTGCAGCAAGAAACAGTACTGGGTGAATACACACAGCCCAGCCTCATCTCATCCCAACGTGCATTAGAGGACTATGATGAGGAGGATGAAGAAATCGAGCTACTTTCATGCGGAATTTACGGTAATACATGCACAACCGTCAGATCGTCGGTTGAGCGTGGGTGGCCAGAGGACAGGGGAGAAGAGGAGGAGCAGGAGGAGGATGAGTCCAGCATGGCCAGTCATGCTTGTGGTGAGGACCCTGAAGTCTTGCCTGTTAACAGTCTGGCGCACATGGCAGACTTTATGTTACGCTGCCTGTCTCGTGACCCTCGCGTTATCAACATCTTGGCGAACACTCATTACTGGTTGGTGACACTTTTAGACCCACGCTACATGGAGAACTTTATTTCTCTTATTCCCGAGGCGGAGAGATATACAAAAATGCTGCAGTACCAGAAGGGCATAGTTGCGGAATTAGTCAAAAAATTCCCTTCTGAAAACGCTAGCGGCAGAGGTCACGATTCGGTGGACAACCAAGGCGTCCGGCCGAGAGAGCCACAAGTCCAATCCAGCAGAGGTAGGGGAACACTCTCAAAGATCTGGAACACTTTTCTCAGCACCTCCCGTACCTCAGGCCCTGGTGTCACAAGGACTGCAAACATTGCCAAGATGCTAAGGGAGTACCTTGCCGATCATACTAAAGTGCTCCTAGACTCCCCTGTGCCTTATAATTATTGGGTATCCAAGCTGGACACGTGGCAGGAATTGGCTCTCTACGCCTTGGAAGTCCTGGCCTGCCCTACCGCTAATGTTTTGTCAGAGCGTGGTTTTAGTGCCACAGGTGGAATCATTACAGATAAACGCACCTGCCTATCCACTAAAAATGCTGACAGGCTGACTCTGATCAAGATGAACAAGGGTTGGATAGGGCCTGACTTCACCACACCACCACGAAATGATAGCGGAATTTAAATTTTGTGCCGGCAGATTGCCGTGCACCTCCGCACATTCACACATCGGTATACTTAATGTGTTTGGCTACTTGCTTTACTGCTCCTCCTTCTTCTCATCCGCCACCATCATATGATCAGTGTGACCATGGTTCATGATGCCACAAAAACATAATTTTTTTACATATTTATGATGATGATGACTCTAACCATTCATAAGTTAGGCATTAGTTTCATGTATACCCCCCAGGGGTAAATATTTTAGTCCATGCTTACAGAATGGGCATTACAAGTACAGGAGACCCGCTCCTTTGTAATAAAAACAATTTTTAGAGGCTCTCCTCCATGTTTCTTCCCAGGGGCCTCCCAATTTTTGGCAGCCCTTCCTAGGGCAATCCTACAAAAGACCCACTTCCTTACAATGGGCACATTATTAAAAGAGACCCTCATGCACGCCTCTATCCAGGGGCATCAGAGTACCTCCCAACTTTTTTGGCAGCCCTGCCTAGGCCAATCATACAAAAGACCCATTTCCTTATAATGGGCACATTATTTAAAGAGGCCTTCATGCACGCCTCCATCCAGGGGCATTATGGTGCCTCCCAATGTTTAGCAGCCCTGCCTAGGACAATTGTACAAAGGACCCACTTCCTTAAAATGGGCACATTATTTAAAGAGACCCTCATGCACGCCTCTATTCAGGGGCATTGTGGTGCCTCCCAACTTTTTTGGCAGCCCTGCCTAGGCCAATTATACAAAAGACCCATTTCCTTATAATGGGCACATTATTTAAAGAGGCCTTTATGTACGTCTCTTCCCAGGGGCATAAGAGTGCCGCACAATTTTTGGCTGCCCTGCCTAGGGCAATACTACAAAAGACCCACTTCCTTATAAAGGGGACATTATTTAAAGAGGCCTTCATGTATGCCTCTTCCCAGGGGCATAAGAGTGCCACCCAATTTTTGGCTGCCCTGCCTAGGGCAATACTACAAAAGTCAAACTTCCTTATTATGGGCACATTATTTATAGAGGCCTTCATTTTCGTCTCTTCCCAGGGACATGGGAGTGCCACACAATTTTTTTTTTTAAAATCTTTCTTATAATCCAAAAAACTAACATACACCAACTCTGTCTCACAAGTGGGTATGAGCCCTTAATATTTTTTCCATGAAAATCCATTTTGGTTTCATTTTGTAATGTTTTTTGACAGGCCGTAAAAGTGGCATAATAGTCTGACAACATTGTACACATCAGTGACCTTGGGGTCTGAAATGCTTACAGGGGTCTTTCCCATGCTGTTCCCATGTCATTTGAGCACTGTTCTGATACTTTTGTGACATTTTTAGGGTTTTTCCATGCTGCCTGGGGTCATGCCAGAAAAATACTCGGGTCTCCCATATGATAACATTGGGCTCGGTGCTCGGGTCAAGAACACGAGTATCTTGGGATGTTCGGCATGAGCTTCGAGCACCTGAGCATTTTAGTACTCGCTCATCTCTAATAAACAGCACTAATATAGCATGGTGCAAAAAACATTACTATAGCCTGAGGCAAACCGCTCTAATACCCCCAAATACAAACGCCAATAATATAGCCTGGTACAGAGAGCAAATTCACTGTGCACTGTGCAACACCATAAGTGGACCACCGATATGTGGGTCAGCAAGAATGCGGAGGGACATTATACTTCCATAACTAGACACTGGGTAAATGTAGTGGCGCCTGGGCCAGAGGTGGAAGAAGCTGTAGAGCATGTCCTACCACTACTGAGGATTGCTGAACAGTTCTCTATCCATGTTGTCTCATCCTTCTATTCTGCTGCCTCCACTTCCACTTCCTCTGGTCAGAGTAAGACCCGAACCACAAACTTCAAAACAACCTGGGGGAAATGACTGCAAGGTATTCTGAAACTCGTGTCTTGGGGACACATTTCTTGTCTGGCACATGTCCCGAATTTGCTGTTGCAGAGCTTTCTTAAAATTACCCACATGTCAGAGCTGCTGCTGAAAGTACAGTTGGTCTGTGTACGCTTTTGTGTTCTCACTCAACAGCTTCTCAACTATTTGTGCTCACTAGTTTCTTCCCACTCACCACCTCATATACCACGTAATACCAAGGTGGAATGCTACCTTGCATATGCTGGAAAGACTGTGCAAGCAGAAGCAGGGGACAGTGGAGCTTCACCTGAATGAAATATTGGTGAGTCACGCTATGGAACAAAAGCACTTCACTGCCAACAAGTGACCCACAATGTGCGACCTGTGTGCTGTGTTGTGATGCCTCGAATTCTCCACCAAAATGACCAATGCTGATGATTCAATCATCAGCTTTACAATCCTGCCTGCTTGAAATACACTAGAGGTGATGATGGATAAGGGGGTGGCACACAATGAAGTAAGAGGGAACATTTACACTATCTTGCCTTTCATCCACAAAGGGTTTGGTGGGTAGGTTCCTGTGCCAACAGTATCTAGGTACACAAGTGTCCAGCCAGATGCCAATTTTGGAGAAGGAAGAGGAAGAGAGAGAACCATCTTTGCGGTGTGGCACTGAAATTTGCTCAGGGCATCACTGGTTAAGAGCTGAGGGGATACAGAGGAAATAGCCTACACACCTCCGACTGAGAACAGCTTGCCATTGCCTCTGGGCAGCCTGGCACACATGAACCTATGCATGATACGGTACCTTTGCAACATCCGCCAAGTTGCCAGGATTGTTAAAAATGTTGATTACTGGGTTGGCATCCTGCTGGAACTATGCTACGAGGACAGTCATTCATACTTCTCTCACTGGAGTGGGATTGTAAAATGTGTGAATACAAGCACATGCTGATATAAGCATTACAGATTGAAATATCAGTAGTGATGAGCAAGTGTAATTGTTACTATCTGTTACTTGTATGGATATTACAGTATTAGTGATACTCGTTACTCAGCGAGTAATACTGGTGCTCGTGAGTAATGTGTCGATCATGAACAATCTGACACATATTGACAGCTCCCTTCAGTACACAAAGGGAGTCGGCACCCCAGTGAGAGCAGATTGAATGGTAGACTCTCTCAGGGGGGCACAGCATGGTGTTTTATGCATTAAATCCACAAAAAAGCCCACCCTCCCACCCTGCCCTGAAAATACTCGTTTTATGGCCAGAAGTGTGTGTGCGGAGCATATCTGTCACATCGCCATTGGACGCTGTGGCTGGTGTTCCTGCCTCGGCCGCTGAAAGGCGCCAGATTCCTTCAGCTGATGGTGCGGTAATAGGAGGGTCTTGTCCTCATATAGACCTGCTCCTTCGACGTCGGCCTCTGTCGCAGAACGCCGCTGTGTTTCTCCTTTGAGTGATGTTGGTTGTAGAGTATCGAGCCTTGCAGAGGTGTCTGATAGGCACAGCCTTCGTTCTTCTGTCAGAAGTGGGGTGGTTGGTGCCAGTCGTGCATCACCATCTGGCCTGGTTCTAGGGGCGGTCCAGATGAGATCATCAGGCTATGAGCTCCAGCCTATGGGAGGTAACCGCGCCCTTCAAATATATTGGAGCCTGTCTTGCAGGCCGCCAGATATAGTTTTGGTTCCCCAGTGATATAGTGTGTGTTTGGTTTTGACTCTGACCTTTGCCTGGATTTTCGACTCTGCTGCCACCTGACGATTTTGTACCTTAGCTGCCCTCTCGGTTTTGACTCGGACTCCTGACTACTTTCTTCGGATCCTGATTTTTCCCTTCCTGGCGACCTCCCTGCTCTGCTTCTCATAATAGGCAGTTACCCCCTGGGCTCCACTGTAATTACAGATCCCTGTATAGGGGTTAAGGGTCTCGGGTTTCTCGGGGTGCTGCCTTATCAGCAGCTCAGCCTCACAGCGGATGGTCGACACAATATCACTAATGGACTAGTATTTGACTTGCTTATTTGGTCCAATATTACAAACTACTCGTTACGAGTATAGCGATTAGGAATATTTTGCAACTTGCCCATCACTAATTACCACCTGACAGTGGGGGCAAAAGGTAGAAAAGGAGAAGGAGGAGAAAGTGGCAACTGCAGCTGGTGCTTTGGCACCACCTCATAAGGGCGGGTCATCATGTCTGATTTGTGGCAAAAAATAATCACACCTCCACAACATTCACAAATACTATTTCATACGGACCATATAAGCAGGAGGTAGTGTTTCAACAACTTGAAGAAAGGGTACGAGTCCACACATCTAGCCTAAGTGATGGGTCTGCATTATTTAACTTCTGCATCTCCAAATTGTAAACATGGCATGAGCTTGACCCTTACACCTTGAAGGTGTTGGCCTGCCCTCCAGCAAGTGTAGTGTCGGAACATGTATTTAGTATGGCAGAGGATATTATCACAGACCAGTGCATCCACCTGTCCACAGCCCACATCAAGCTCATTAAAATGGATCAGACATGGATAACACAGGGCTTGTTTGTACCTGACTTTACAAGTATACTAGCTGCATCCAGCTATTGCTATACACTATTTGCCATTAACTATTTTTAGGGCCTCTCCCCTCCTATACTACCACATCCACCTTCACCTTCACCTCCTCCTCCACATGGATCTCTGCCTCCTGGTTCAAGTCTTCTTTTAATTTTATCATATTTTAAAGGGGTTCTGTGTGCTCTGTGGTGTTGACTAGCTCTGTTGGGGCCTTCTTTAAAATTTGCACTCTGTAGGGGAACCCTGCCATTATGATTTATGTGGTTGAGCTCTGAAAACAAGCTCTGTAGGGATACTTTTGAAATTGTTGCTTTGTGGGGAAACTGTGCAGGTCTTGGCTGTGTGGGGCAACTTTGAAACCAGGCTCTGTAGGGCCATTTTTTTGAAAATTTGTACTCTGTGAGGGAACACTTCCAATTTTGACTGTGTGGGTAAATTGTGTAAACAGGCTCTGTAGAGTCTTCTTTTGAAAAGTGTTGCTGTGTGGGGGAACTCTACCAATCGTGGCTGTGTGGGACAACTTGGAGAAAAGCCTCTCTAGGTGTAAATGTGGTGGTGTGGTGTCTGGGCTTGATGTCTAATGTGTTTTTTTCATATGTCCTACTCCCATTGAGGATTGCTCTTCATTTCTCTGCTTGTCTTGCCTCCTCCTTCTACTCTGCTTCCATCATCACCAACTCATCCAGTCAGAGTGAACTGCACAACTAAGTTCCCCATACACAGGGTGAAAAAACAGCAGGCTGTTATGGCACTGGGAATAAAATCCCACTACGTGGAAAAGCTGTGGACGGGGACTGAGCAACATATTGATGAGTGGTTAATACCGCTGAACCTCATGCCCGGCCTGGTGGTGTGCGATAACAGGCTTAATCTCATAGCAGCTACTGTATAAAGTGATGGCTGTCTGTCCGAGCTTTTGGTATCTTCACCCTGCTGCCACTCAAATGTCTGTACTCTAGCATAACTTCTGTATTCCTGCTCACTGCCTCATATCCAACACTCACGAGGTGTAACCTCACATTGCATAAGCCGGAGAGACAGCATGAGCAGGCAATAGTGGAGCTTCACTGCAGCACAGACGGATGAGTTTCTCTGTGGAACAACACCTCTTCACAACTAAAGATGAGTGAATCTTCCCCGAATTCACCAATTTCAAATATGGCACGAATATGGCAAATTTGGTTCAGTTTCGGCACACCCAAGCAATTTCCAAAAAAGTTGGCGAACGCAAATTTTTTTGGTGAGTAATTACATTAAAAAAGCATTAATTGTGTTAAAGTGATGATGAATTTCTCCTACCTTCTGACAGTGTAGGACAGAAGGCAGGGTGTCTTGGATGAGGTAAGGGTGTGTGTAGAGGTAAGAGGAATGTTGGATTTAATATTTTTCCCTCATTTTCTGTGTGTATGTTCTGAGGCGGCAGCCTGTCAGGGTGCATAGAACATCCACAGGTTGAAGTGCTGCTGCTGCTCTATGCTACTCTGTATTACACAAATAGATAGCTAGATACTCAATTGTTTTTTTAGATAGAATAGGAGGGTGGGAGTGAACATCCAGAAATAAGCATTTTGTGCTAAGAACAAATGTGATTCCTAAATATGTGTGCGTTGGCAATACCGCATTTTTTGCATAAAGGAAGGGATTGCCAAATCCTTCAATTTCCCCTAAAAAGGCTCTGTTTGCCCTTCTAACCCGTGATTCTTGCATTCTCCAGTTTCCCCTAAAAAGGCTCTATGTGGCCTCTAACCTGTGATTCTTGAATCCTTCAGTTTGTCCTAAAAAGGCTCTGTGTGGCGGCTTCTAACAAGCACTTTTCAAGTCTGTGCGTAAAAGATGAGTGGAAAATCCTGAGGTTGTTGTGGAAAGGGGAGAAAGGTTGTTGGAGAGGGTAGTAGGCTTGGTGATGGAGGTTGGGTAGGTGCTTCTTCTAATTTTATTGAAAGATGTAGTAACCAAATATTGGCTCATCATCGTATCCCAACTTCTGTTACTCAACAGCCTACTCCAGTCTCTTTGTTTGCCAGCAGCAAAGTGATACAAGATGGGGCTGAGACCCACATTTTGCTACAGTTCATGGAAGTCACTGCATCAAGTGGCCTGTTCTCTTGTTTCCCCATCTCAACATCACAAACAGTAAAGCCCTTAGAAGTGTTGCCCCAATTACCCATGTGTCATCCTGTGTCATCCTGTGTCACAGCTCTCCAACAGCCCAACTGATTGTGGGGAAACACAGATTGGCAATTCTGTGAAGATGTTCACACATTCAATTCGATTGCCTTCAGAGGTATGCTCCAAAGATTCACATACTCCATAGAAGGAAAGCATTTGCATTGATGCCCAAACTCTTTTGGAGTTGGATGCCGGGATGGAGGAACTATGGTCCCAGCAGAATCAAGACCCTTGTCAAAAAACGTTAACCCCCAGGGTGGAGGTGATGATGAAACTCAGATACCTGAGGAACACCAGCATTGTACTGTGAGTTCAGGGGAGGAAGTGGAGGAGGGTGACTCTCATAGTGAGAAGTATGAAAGCAGAAAGGATGATGATATATAGATAACTCTTGGAATGAATAGAGAAGAGTGATGTTCGATTGAACATGTTTGTCAATTTAAAACTTAACCTGTTTTCGGCTATATTCTAGTGGCTCAACGAATGCGAGTGGTTTGCTAAAAATTCGGTAATTCAGGTTATATTCGATAACTGTTCGTTGACCAAAAGCGTTACTGATTTTTCACAGTAATGCTTTTGTGTAACGTTATTATGAGTTTGTGTCTAGAAATAGTGGACGGGAGGGTGGGGAAGGCTAGGGAGAGGTCTGTGGTCAAATAAGTGCAGATCTCCATTTTTTTTTCCCACACTGTATGTGGGTGGTCCGGTCTGTCAGCCAATCAGCACACATAGAGCAAAGTGGAGAAAACCCGTTTGTATTGCATCTGTCCAAGCCTAAATACCAAAATTTATTTAAGGTAGAACCAGTGTTTGGCCAGGTAACTGTGGTCCAGTGTTCTGTTGAAATCTACCGCCACAAAGTGCTGAAAATCCTTTTGTATTGCATCTGCCCAAACCTAGTTACCAAAATCTATTTAGGGTAGTACCAGTGCTTGCCCAGTCAGCTCTGCTGGTTTTATATCCATAGTTTTTTGTGCCTACAACAACTGAGTTGCCAATCAGTTACCCTCAAATATGAGTGGTAAAAGGTGTTCTGATGGTGGAAAGGGGAATAGGTGTGTTGCGAAGATTAAAAATCTTTGTCTGTGGGGTGGGTGCTAAAGTAACAGAAAGATCTGCTGAACAAATACCATCTTTAAGCCAAAGAAAAATGTCTACTTTTCGTGGACGATCTGCTATTATGCCTTTCTTATGCAGCAGAACATCGCTACAACTTGTAGATGAGGCCCAAAAAGAGCAGGTGCTGCAATGGATATCAAGCGCTCCATCAAGTGGCCTCTCCTTCACCTCAACTTCAGCATTGCAAATGATCCAGTCTTCAGAGAGGTGTCACCTCAATTACACTTGCTACCTCACAGCTCACAAGTCTCCAGCCGCCCTACTGACTATGGGATAATACAGATTCTGCAGAGATGTTCACTCATACTATAGCCTAGGAATCACAGGTCTGCTCCAAAGCTTCAGTGAGTCAAGAAGAGGAAACAATCTGCAACGATGCCCAAAATCTTTGTGGGTTGAATCCAGGCCCAGATGAAGAAGGGTCCGAGCATAATGTAGACCCTCATTCCCAAA
Source organism: Allobates femoralis (assembly GCA_033576535.1). Lineage (NCBI taxonomy): Eukaryota > Metazoa > Chordata > Amphibia > Anura > Aromobatidae > Allobates > Allobates femoralis. The sequence goes on from JARQOC010000004.1 coordinate 510,701,542, forward strand.
CTGTAACCCCTGTTGGTTGAGACAAAGAGGCAGATGATGATGAGACTCAGATACCTGATTGGAATGACAACTTTATTTTGCGCTCTGAGGACGAGGAGTGTGAGAACACACAAGGTGATGATGAAGTTGGAGATCCCACTTACTGTCACCCACAGACAGGCAGTTGAGGAGGTCAGCAGAGGAGGTGGAAGAGGATGAAAGTGACAAGGTTACATTGTGGCTTCCTGGACAGAGATGGAGTCCTGGAAGCACATCAACAACTGCTTCCTGAGCCACAACTCTGCCTCTGTGCAGAAGTTGTGGTGGCTCTGCAGGTTGCATCGGTGCTAAGCCTTGTCTAGCCTGGGCCTTTTTTCAGATTGCAAAGGATGGCCCAACTCATGTTACCTGCAAAATGTGTTAACAAAACCTGTGTAGAGGTAAAAAAATTAATAGTTTTAGTACTTCATGAATGAACCGTCACATGGACATGAAGTATAAGTTACAGTGAGAGCTCAAAGTGCTACAATGCTGCCTAGTGGACCTGGCCAACCACTGTCAGCCCCACCAATTGTATCTGCGGCTTCTTCATCCTCTGAGACTGTGGGGACATCTGTCACACAGGATTTCGGCCGCAGAACTTTCACCTCTTTGCCCACAACAGCCAGTGTGATTGACAGGTCATCAGCTGTTTTGGAAGTGAAAACACCTGCTGGTGTTGAGCGCTGACAGACATCGAGAGCACCACTTTTTATAAAGGCGACATATGTCCACCTACACCTCCCTTACAGTCGAGCAGTTTGTCTGGGACAACCTACTCCACCCTGTCTCATAACAACAGCCAGCCCTTGTCCCACAGATGTGGACAAGTAAAAGACTCTTTCCTACTACCCATGCCAAAGCTAAGAGTTTCAATTCCACCATCTGCAAGCTGTTGGCTATGGAATGCTGCCTTTCCGGCTGGTAGATACAGAGGATTTTTGAGATTTTATGGCCGTCGAAGTCCCCCAGTACCAGATGCCCAGTCACCACTACTTCTCAAAGAAAGCTGTTTCTGCGCTACCAGCATATGTCCCACACAGCATCACCGCTTCCTTGAGAAACTTTGTGTGTGACAAGGTGTGTTTCACCACAGACACTTGGACAAGTAAGCATGGACGGGGGGGGTTACATGTTGCTGATTGGGCACTGTATGACTATGGTGGCAGCGGGAGAAGGGGCTGCTGTACAAGTCTTGCCATACCCATGGCTTGTGCATCAAACCTCTGTATATAATCAAAAGGAGAAAAAAGAGGTGGAGCTATAACTGCTTTTTTAGAATGCATATAAAAACTTGTTTTATTTTAAAGATAGGCGAGACAAATTCAAAAACAACTGTGTAGGAAACTCTAGTGACTTAAGTTAAAAGCACCTTAACACATGGTATGTCCTGATTACTAGAGATGAGCCCACCACCCTAGTGTTCAAATTCGATTCGGTTCGCCGAATTGGGCGTTTTTTAGTCGAATGTTTGTCGAACACCGTCGAATCCCATTGATAACAATGGCAGGCTAAAACAAACACATTAAAACACGTAGAAAACACACAGAAAACACCTTCTAAAGTGTCCAAAAGGTGACAAACTATCAGGTGACAAAGTATCTGTAAGGCCATGTTCAGAAGATGAGTATTTGGTGAGTTTTACTTCAGTATCTGTAAGGCAATGTTCAGACGATGATTATTTGGTGCGTTTTACTTCAGTATCTATAAGCCATGTTCAGATGATGATTATTTGGTGCGTTTCACTTCAGTATCTGTAAGGCCATGTACAGATGAAATTTACTTGGTGAGTTTTACTTCAGTATCTGTAAGGCCTTGTGCACACGCAGAGTATGGTGCAGTTTTTACCGCAGTATCTGGAAGGCCTCGTGCAGGCGCTGAGTATTGTCACATTTAGGGAACTACAAAAAGAGTCTCCATTTTTTCCAATAATTTGGGCCCAGACACCAGTTCAGAGGCATTAATTGCCACGCAGTTGCAAGCTTAAAATGGTTGGTGAGGTGACTTTCATGCAGCACATTGCAAAATCCACAAGCCTTTAGGGTACCGTCACACCTGGAGACATCGTCAGTAATTTCGCAGGCGACGCAGGGGCGAGGCCTATTGCCGACGATAGCGCCGGTGAGTCGCACAGTGTAAAGCGGCGATAATTTGCCGAAAAATCAGCTGAGAGTGGTAGACTGGTTTCGCAGCACTGCTCTGAAACCAGGCGACCACTCTCAGGCGATGTGTACACATTGCCCCATGTAACATGGCGTTTGGCGATTGGCTATGTTACAGGCGATGGGAGCCATAGGCTCCCATGTTACAGGGTCGCCGCTGGGGTTTATAGACACCCCAACGGCGAGGTCGCCTGTAACATCGCCAAAGCGTCACCGGAGGTAACGCCGCATGTAAACACGCGACAGCAACGCTGGCGGGGATGCTAAAAACTTGCGCGTTCCTGTGCTTTGCTGGCGATATCTCCGGCGATGTCTCGAGGTGTGACGATACCCTAAGTCTCCCCATGTTATCTGTAAGATTTGTCACCAAAATCTAAGTAGAGGCCAAAAAATCAATAGTTTGAGTAGTTCATGCATGAACCATCACATAGATATGAAGCAAAAGTTGGTGGGAAGCTCACTGTGCTACAATGCGGCCTAGCGGGCGGGGCCAACCACCATCTGGCCCATCAAGTGTATCCACGGCCTCTTCATCCTCTGTGACTGTGGGGACATCAATCACACATGCTTTTGGATGCAGACCTTCCACCTCTTTACCGGCAACAGCCAGTGTGATTGGAAGGTCGTCATTTCTTTTGGAAGTGGAAACACCTGCTGGTGTTGAGCATTGTCAGACATCGAGAGCACCAGCTTTGGATGAAGGCAACATAATATGTCCGGCTGCACCTTCCTCACAGACCAACAGTTTGCCGGGGACACCCTACTCAACTGTGTCTCAGCACAGCAGCCATCCCTCGGTCCCTCAGATGTGGGCAAGTAAAAGACCATTTCCTCCTAGCCATGACAAAGCTAAGAGGTTAAATTTCACCATCTGCAAGCTGTTGGTTACAGAAATGCTCCATCTCTGCCTGTTGTACACAGAGGATTTTTGAGACCTTGTGTCCGTCGCAGTGCCCCAGTACCAAATGCCCAGTCTCCACTACTTCTCAAAAAACTGTGCCTGCGCTATACCGGCATGTTGCACACAACATCACCGCTTCCTTGAGAAACTGTGTGTGACAGGGTACATTTCACCGCAGACACTTGGACCAGTAAGCAAGGACAGGAGCATTACATGGCGGTGACTGTGCACTGAGTAACTATGACGACAGCAGGAGAAGGGGCTGCTGTCCAAGTCTTACCATCCCCATGAGTTGTGCATCAATCCTCTGTATGTACAAGTTCCTCCACTGCTACTGCCTCCTCAACCTCATCTCCGTCCTCCACCTGCACCTGCACCCAAAACCTGTCTGGTAATGCAACCGGCATTCTAACTGCGCACAAGGAATCCTGCACACCTCCTTACTATGATTGCAGCAGGGCTCAACGGCATCAGGCAGTCTTTACCTTGAAATGTCTGGGAAATGTGAGTCAAACAGCTGAGGATTTGTGGTAGCTGTGGAGACCGAGTTTCATCAATGCTTGTCTCCACTGAATCTGCAGCCATGGAAGGCCATGTGCGACAATGCTGCAATGCTGGGTGCTGCCCTACCGCCAGGGCAATAGGACACACGTGCCTTGTATGGCTCACGTCTTAAACCTGGTTGTCCAGACAATTTGCACACTATCCAGGCCTAGATGGTCTTCAGCAGAGGGCACTGTCGCTGTGTGCTCACTTCCGCTGTTCGCATCTGTGGAGCCCACTGGGACGGGGTAATCGGTACTGGACCGGGGTACTGCTGGGGATATCATGGAGGTCCTGGTCCGGACCGTGTCCCGGGTTCTCACAATTAAAGGGGGGTATATTTACAATGGATGAAGTTTGTTGTGACACCACCCATGGGTGCTCTGCCAGGAGGATGGATGGGTGGAAGATATGGCTGCAGCCAGATGGATGAGCCCGCCGTGGGTCGGGCTGCTCCTGACAGGATATAAGGTATGCAATACAGTTCAGGGTACCTGGAATCAAACAGGGACACTCAGGCAGGGTTTATCGGGTTTACTTGTCAGCTCTTCAGACAATTCAAAACCTGTTCTCTCTCTTGTTCTGTCTCCCCGGGTAGTATAGTGGCAGCTCGGACCCTTGTGAGTCCTCGTGGTTGCTGCTGTGCTTCCTACCCTTTTGTTAGCAACTCCAACCTGGAGTTAAAGCTCCCCGTCGGTTAATCTGGGAAGCTGGGTGAATCATCGATTTCTGCAGTGTGCCTAGTCTGCAACAACCCTTTCCTGCAAGGCGTTACCATATTCCTTCAAGCTCGTGTGACTCCAGCACAAGTCAGGAAAAACTTCTCCACCAGTTAGTCAGTGCTGCCGTGTTCCTCGGACCTAGTACTGCTGGTCCGGTCTCTTTTCTCACACTCCCCTGGGATGCCGGCTATGTACAAGCTTTCTCTCCATGGTTTCTGTGACTCTGTGGATTCTGCATCTCCATCAAGCCCAACTCCATCAGGATGTGTGTCTGTCTTTCTGATGTCTGTTCTACTCGGCTCACTCTGGCCTACTTGGTCTTTACTGGTCGGCACCCTCGGCCTACTCGGTCTTTACTGCTCGGCACCCTTGGCCTACTAACTCCTTCCTCCTCTTTCTCCTATATTTATGCTCTCTGCCACCTGATCTACATTCGTTCCCACCCACTTTCCTCTAAACCCACCACCCCTTGCCCGCCTAGAGTTCTGGGCTCCGGGTTGGGTGCTGCCTCTAGTGGGTGTGTGGTGTTCTGTGAGGGTGTTTGGTGTACAAACCGTCTTTCTTTCTGCCTGGCTGCAGTTCCCTATGTGGCCACCCTGGTCGCAGGGGCGCCACACATCCCGCAGCTTTGCATCTCTACAGAAGTTGTTCGGCTTGCAAGTTCACTGGCTGAAATGCGATGTGCCGACACGATGGAATTCAACTCTGCACATGATGCAGCAACTGTGGCAGCACTGATGAGCCCTGGTGCAATATGTCTGACGTATAACCTGGGCCTATTAGATCAAGAGGTGGGGCAAATCACTCAGCTGGAGTGGTCTGAAATGAAGGACCTATGCACCATTCTGTACAGTATTGAAATGTCGACGAAGATGTTTAGTAATGATTATGCCATTATCAGCATGACTATTCTCATCATTTACATGCTAGAGCAAACATTAAACAGTATTCGGAGTCAGGTTGTGGCACTAGAGGAGGGGGAGGAAGTACAGGAGGAGTTGTATGCAGAAGGGCTCACAAGATCTCCAAGGTGCAGTTAACAGTTTATGAATGAGGGTCTACATTATGCTTGCTCAGAACCTTATTTATCTGGGCCTGGATCCGACTCCAAAGCTTCTGGGTATCAGTGCAGATAATTTCCTTGTCTTGTCTCACGAAAGCTTTGGAGCAGACCTCTGATTTCCAGGCTATAGTATGAGTGAAGAGCGATGCATACTCAACTGTCTGTCTTACCCCATACTCAGATGGGTGGCTGGAGACTTGGGAGCTGTGCGGAAGCAAGTGGGATTGGGGTGACACCTCTGAGGACTGGTGTATTTGTGATGTAGAAGTTGAGGTGGAGGAGAGCCTACTTGCTGAAGCACTTGCTATCCATTCAAGCGCCTGCTCTTTTTGTGCCTCATCAAGAATTGGCATTGATCGTTGTCTGAGTCGTGTCCATACGAAAGAGATCATATCAGAATCTCCATGGAATGGAGTAGACATCTTACTTTGGCTGGAAGATGGTCTTTCTTCAGCAGATATTACTCTTGCTTTCCCACAGACACAAACGTTTTTTCCCTTTCCACCACGCCTATTCCCCTTTCCACCAGCAGCAGGCCTTTTGCCCCTCATTTTGTATGTGAACAAATTGGCAATTCTGCAGTTGTTGGCAAAAAATATTCTGATGGAAATCGAGCAGAGCTGAGTGGCCAGACAGTGGTACTAGGCACAAAAAATTATGTTTGCTAGGTGTAGTTAAAAATTAGTAGAATGAACTACACTCAAGGTGTACTTGGCTGTATTACACGTGGCCTACACTACAGTTTTTTGTGGACACTGCTTTTAGGCAAAAACTGACAGGTTTGCTAGGTGCACTTAAAAATTAGTAGAATGAACTACACTCAAGGTGTACTTGGTTGTATTACACGTGGTGTTAAAGACGTTTTCATATGTACTACACTTTCAGCCATTTTGTAACTCCAGAAGCCATTCTTATAGTTATCACTAGTAAAAAGGCCCGATGCTATCTCATCGGGAGCGGGGTGACATGAAGATGAGGGCAGGCTGTTTGGCATTGGGGGCAGCAGCTGTGACTTCACCCATTTGGGGCATCAGCAGGGGCAGTGTGGGGAGTGAGGGCATGTGGGGGGGTAAGAGGGGTGAGCAGGGGCAGTGTGGGGTGAGTGGTGAGGGGAAAGGGGTAAACATCGGCAGTGTGGGTGAGTGGGGGCTGAGCAGGGACAGTGTGGGGTGAGTGGGGGCATGATCAGGTGCAGTGTGGGATGTGGGGGGTTGAGCAGGGGCAGTTGGTGGGGGTGAGAGGGGTAAGCAGGGGCAGTGTGGGTAAGTGGGGGGGTAAGCAGGAGCAGTGTGGGTGAGTGGGGGCATGTGGGGGAGGAGAGAGGGGTAAGCAGGGGCAGTGTGGGTGAGTGGGGGGTAAGCAGGAGCAATGTGGGTGAGTGGGGCATGTGGGGGAGGAGAGAGGGGTAAGCAGGGGCAGTGTGGGTGAGTGGGGTGGGCTATGCAGGGGCAGTGTGGGTGAGTAGGGGGTAAGCAGGGTCAGCTTGGGGAGTGAGTGAGGGCATAGGGGGGGTAAGAGGAGTGAGCAGGGGCAGTCTGGGTGAGTGTGGGGTAAACAGGGGCAGTGTGGGTGAGTGGAGGGGCTATGCAGGGGCAGTGTGGGTAAGTGAGGGCAGTGTGGGTGAGTAGAGGGTAAGCAGGGTCTGTTTTGGTAAGTGGGGGCAGTGTGGGTGAGTAGGGGGTAAGCAGGGGCAGTGTGGGGAGTGAGCAAGGACATATGGGGGGTAAGAGGAGTGAGCAGGGGCAGTGTGGGTGAGTGGGGGATAAGCAGGGGCAGTGTGGGTGATTGGGGGGGTAAGCAGGGGCAGTGTGGTTGCAGATCTCAGCCCCGCCGCCCCTGCAGCCTTAGTTGAGGACTGGGGGGGTTCTAACAGACTGCAGGGCCGCCGCTCCTGCAGCCTACAATGACAGAGCGCCGCCGCCATCTCACCGGGGGACGCTGCGGCGGCTGCCGTCTCTCATGAAGGCGGCTGCTGATGCTGGCGCCGCCCCTTCTGTAATGCCGCTCCCCCTGGCTGCTGCCACTTGGGACTCAGGACTCGCACTGTCCAATCGAGGGTGCGGCCCTGGTGGCGGGGGAGCGGGAGCATGGGGCGAGGAAGCGGGGGAGCGGCGGGTGGTGCATGGACCGGGCAGTGGTGGTAGTTTGGGGTGATAGTGAGCAATTTTGGCTTACGGGTGGTGTCCGCGGCTCTCTATGGTGCATGCGCGCCATCGCACGTGATAGCGGCACAGTGACCGGAAGCGCAAAACTGGTGATTATGTATATGGATGTCTATTCTTACTAAAAACCTCTGTAACAGTTTGTTCATTGAGGATGAGCATAAGTCAGCACATTCTTTTTTGTCCTTGCTTTTAAGATAATGGTCCTGAGGCCAAGACAAGTAGCCTAAGTGTACCGTTCTTATCTTCTGTAGTTTTGTTAAATGTCACCAGTTATTTCAAAACCATCTATAATGCATATTTATCATATTCATTATTATTGTATAATGTAACCTATTTTTTCTAAGCTTCTGTAACCTATATAAACCCTTACTACAACAAAAACGATGCTACTCTCTCGTGAAAGACCAAGGTACTGTGTCTTTTATTTGAGTACAGCCAACACCAGGTATACCTGTGTAGCTACTTTATACAAATCAGTCTACTCTGGTAAGTATTGAGTTCCCGGCTTTATCAGTGGCTTACAGTAATGTTTTTGTGGACCCTGATTTTAGGCAAAAACTGGCAGGTTTGTTAGGTGCAGTTAAAAATTAATAGAATGAATTACACTCATGGTGTACTTGGTTGTATTACTCATGGCCTACAGTAATGTTTTTTGTGGACACTGATTTTAGGCATAAACTGACAGGTTTGCTTGTTGCAGTAAAAAATTAGTAGAATCCACTACACTGAAGGTGTAGCTTCTCTCACAAGTGGGCGACATCACTGTGGGACACTGTTAGTCTGCTACTACCCGAACAAAGTGCCTGGACTAGCTGCAGCAAAGAAATGCCTAATTAAGACAGGTGACTATAGAAAAAAAGGAGACACAAGAGGCGCAGATTGTGCCTTATCACAAAGACATTTTTGCTATTATGTGGATTATATAGGGGTTCACTCACCTTTGTAGGTTGTGAAACCCACAACCAGTTTGAGCGCTTTAGCAGCTGCTGCAGAACCTCCACCGTCACTCCAAAAACCGCGGGAAAACAGAAGCTTTAAACAGGAATGGTTTCCACGGTCCACGCTGCTGCTATTCAATCAAAGTACTTCACAAATAATAAAGGACCTGATGATGGAACAACCTTTTGTGAAGTACTTTGATTGAATAACAGCAGCGCGGATTGTGGAAACCATTCCTGCTTAAAGCTTAATTAAGACAGGTGGTGTAGCTTTCTTCAGAGCAGTGCTACATTACCTGCCCTAATGGATTCAAAGAGCTATATTACTGTGGCCAGATGCTGTAAGAAAGACTTGCACAGCATTGGCACACACCTGACACACACCTGCATGGCAAAAACTAATAGAGACTGCTCTAACCTAGCCCTCAAAAGGGCTGCAATTAAAACTAGTCCCTGCTTCTATGATGTAGCCCTGAAAAGGGCTGATATTACTAGTCCCTATCCCTAATCGCTACTCCTATGGAGCAGCCCTAAAAAGGGCAGATATTACTAAGATTTGCATCTTCGCTCCAGTCCCTACTCCCTAAACCTATCTATCTAACTTTGTATTCACTCACTAGCTGACTGAGAGAACACAATTTAGAGTTTGCACTGTTTAGCACGCGCACACAGCTGCAGCCGCGGATGCCGTCTAAAGGCCACTTTACACACACAGATATATTGGTCACAGATCTCTGGTTGCAGTGAAATCATGGACACATTGTTACATTTTGTGGCTGTGTACAATGGAGCAATGTGTCCATGATTTCACTGCAACCAGAGATCTGTGACCAATATATCTGTGTGTGTAATGTGGCCTTAACACCTGCAGCAGCTATCAACAAAATGGTGGCGATCGTTAAAATGGCCGAGTCTTATAGGGCTAGGACATGTGACAATTTAGAGAGCATATAGTACAGCTCAACCACCGTTTGGGTGCTCTGGGGAAAAGAAGGCTGCAGAGTCTGTAAATATAGCCCCGGCACACAAAAAAGATGAGGAGATTTTTGGTATCTTTCTGTGTTCTTTATTATAAAGGTTGACAAGAACAAGCTGTATCACACAACGTTTCGGCTCAAGGCGAGCCTTTCTCAAGTGAATCTTGGAGCTCCTGTCCCTCCATACAGACCAGCCACTATGCTGCTGCTACACTTGCACTAAGAATTTAGGACGGAGTCACCTGCTGAGTATCCCCTGAGGGTACTGGCCTGAGCGGATGCTCATGTGGGAACCTACCCACGTACTCTAACCACATCCACAAGATTCACTTGAGAAAGGCTCGCCAAAAATCTCCTCATCTTTTTTGTGTGCCGGGGCTATATTTACAGACTCTAGGACATGTGACAGACACAGCCAATGATGACCTTGGTTGTGTGGAAAAAATGCGCTTTGCAGTGTGGGACTGTGATTAGCTAGCAGCCTGAACCGCCCTACTGTACAAGCTTTAGGAGAAAAAAAAAAAAAGAGCGACTTATTGCTGCAGCTCTGATACAAGCCCCCCCTGCAAAATATACACACAAACTGGATATTAACATTAATTTGCAGTATTAGGGCTAGGTTTAGGGTTAGGAAGATTAAGCTTTTGTGGATCGAAGTGTTATCGAACATACAGTTAGGGCCAGAAATATTTGGACAGTGACACAAGTTTTGTTATTTTAGCTGTTTACAAAAACATGTTCAGAAATACAATTATATATATAATATGGGCTGAAAGTGCACACTCCCAGCTGCAATATGAGTGTTTCCACATCCAAATCGGAGAAAGGGTTTAGGAATCATAGCTCTGTAATGCATAGCCTCCTCTTTTTCAAGGGACCAAAAGTAATTGGACAATGGACTCTAATGGTGGGTTTACACACACCAATCATTGTATCCAATCTCTGAACCAATCTCTGGTTGCAGTGAAATCATGGACACATTGCTCCATTTTGTGGCTGTGTACAACATGGAGCAATCTGTCCATGATTTCACTGCAACCAGAGATTGGTTCAGAGATTGGATACAATGATTGGTGTGTGTAAACCCACCATAAGGGCTGCAATTGACTCTGAAGGCGTCTCCCTCGTTAACCTGTAATCAATGAAGTAGTTAAAAGGTCAGGGGTGGATTCCAGGTGTGTGGTTTTGCATTTGGAAGCTGTTGCTGTGACCAGACAACATGCGGTCAAAGGAACTCTCAATTGAGGTGAAGCAGAACATCCTGAGGCTGAAAAAAAGAAAAAATCCATCAGAGAGATAGCAGACATGCTTGGAGTAGCAAAATCAACAGTTGGGTACATTCTGAGAAAAAAGGAATTGACTGGTGAGCTTGGGAACTCTAAAAGGCCTGGGCGTCCACGGATAACAACAGTGGTGGATGATCGCCGCATACTTTATTTGGTGAAGAAGAACCCGTTCACAACATCAACTGAAGTCCAGAACACTCTCAGTGAAGTAGGTGTATCTGTCTCTAAGTCAACAGTAAAGAGAAGACTCCATGACAGTAAATACAAAGGGTTCACATCTAGATGCAAACCATTCATCAATTCCAAAAATAGACAGGCCAGAGTTAAATTTGCTGAAAAACACCTCAAGAAGCCAGCTCAGTTCTGGAAAAGTATTCTATGGACAGATGAGACAAAGATCAACCTGTACCAGAATGATGGGAAGAAAAAAGTTTGGAGAAGAAAGGGAACGGCACATGATCCAAGGCACACCACATCCTCTGTAAAACATGGTGGAGGCAACGTGATGGCATGGGCATGCATGGCTTTCAATGGCATTGGGTCACTTGTGTTTATTGATGACATAACAGCAGACAAGTGTAGCCGGATGAATTCTGAAGTGTACCGGGATATACTTTCAGCCCAGATTCAGCCAAATGCTGCAAAGTTGATTGGACGGCGCTTCATAGTACAGATGGACAATGACCCCAAGCATACAGCCAAAGCTACCCAGGAGTTCATGAGTGCAAAAAAGTGGAACATTCTGCAATGGCCAAGTCAATCACCAGATCTTAACCCAATTGAGCATGTATTTCACTTGCTCAAATCCAGACTTAAGACGGAAAGACCCACAAACAAGCAAGACCTGAAGGCTGCAGCTGTAAAGGCCTGGCAAAGCATTAAGAAGGAGGAAACCCAGCGTTTGGTGATGTCCATTGGTTCCAGACTTAAGGCAGTGATTGCCTCCAAAGGATTCGCAACAAAATATTGAAAATAAAAATATTTTGTTTGGGTTATGTTTATTTGTCCAATTACTTTTGACCTCCTAAAATGTGGAGTGTTTGTAAAGAAATGTGTACAATTCCTACATTTTCTATCAGATATTTTTGTTCAACCCTTCAAATTAAACGTTACAATCTGCACTTGAATTCTGTTGTAGAGGTTTCATTTCAAATCCAATGTGGTGGCATGCAGAGCCCAACTCGCGAAAATTGTGTCACTGTCCAAATATTTCTGGCCCTAACTGTATACTAGAACTGCCGAATTTCAAGCAAATTGCTCTAATTCAGTGAATGACTTGAACACCGCCAAAAACAGCTCGAATTTGAGATTGGCGAACAATTTAAATCGAACACTGCTCATCTCTACTGATTACATATAGATGAACATGATTCCACAATCATCGCAATACATGATATACATTCATTTCCATTGGTGATAAATGCAATTGAAAATAACACTCCTTGTAGGGGAATGTTTAACATAGGCATTCCCATATAGCCCTAACATTACAGACTAATTGCCCACATATTTATGTATGGAGATATCACCATGAACAATAGAGATGATTTGTAGCTCAATCAATGGATCAAAACAGTTTGTATCATAACCTAAAGTGCAGGTGCATTGAGAATGGGGGGAACCCTCTGGACCGGACTCCTCAACGTACATTTTGCATTGTTTTGAAAGTGCATGCTTCATCTTGAGGAGTATGCATGTAGAAGTTCCTCCACTTCTTCTGCCTCCTTCATCTGCGCCCAAAACGTGTCTGGTAATTTGACACACGTTCAATCTGTGCAAAAGGAATCCAGCACAAATTCTTACTATGCTGGCAGCAGGGCTCAATGCCATGAGGCGGTGTTTACTTTAAAATGTCTGGGAAATGTGATACACACAGCTCAGGAGTTGTGGTCAGCTTTGGAGATCGAGGTAAATCAATTGTTGTCTCCACTGAACCTGCAGCCAGGGAAGGCCGAGTGCGACAATGCTGCAAGTCTGGGTGTGGCCCTTCGCCGGGGCAACGTGACACATGTGCCTTGCATGACTCAAGTCTTGAACCTGGATGTCCAGCAACTTCTAGCCCACTATCCTGGCCTAGATGATCTGCTACAGAAGGCACGGTCGGTGTTTGCCTACTTCCGCCATTCTCATTTCACAGCTCAATGACTTGCATCGCTACAGAAGTCTTTCAGCCTGCCGGTTTACCGCCTGAAACTCAATGTACCTATAGAATGGAATTCCACCCTGAACATGTTTCAGCAACTGTGACAGCATACTGCACTGGTGCAGTATGTTATGCTGTATAGCCTGGTCCAATGCAATCCAGAGGTGCGGCAAATCAAGCTGCTGGAGTGGTCTCAGATCAAGGACCTCTGCACCCTCCTGCAGAGATGTGAAATGACTACTATGATATTTAGCACTGACGATGCCATTATCAGCATGACTATTCTGGTCATCTACATGCTGGGCCACACTTTCACCAGTATTCGGAGTCAGGTGGTGGTCCAAGAGGAAGGTGAGGAAGTAGTGGAGGAGGCGAATGCGTAAGGGATAACAAGATATGAAAGGTCCAGATGGTCGGCAGCACCAAGGCGGTTGGCATGGGAGGGTGAGGGAGAGAGAACGAGGGGGCATGGTAGCAGCCAAACTGTTGAGGAAGGTGCAGTTGCTGAGGAAGAAATGGAGAACGAACAGGTGATGAGCATGGAAGACTCAGCAGATGAAAGAGATCTTGATCACATTTCTTTTGTGCGAGGTTGGGGGAGAGGCAGAGTAAGCAAGTGTAATGAGGTGAGTAATTCAGATTGTATCATAGAAATGGATATGGAAATGAACTGTGCACAGTCCGCTACTGCCCCTTGTGGACAAGTGCTGAAACAAACGCAGGGAAGTGGGAAATTCCCTTTTCAGCAAATGTGTTTACTCAGGAAGAGAGAGCAGCAGGAAGTCAGTACAGATTCAGAGCTGAGCAAGGGAAGATCTGCCTGTGGATGTCTGTTGAAAGAGGGCTACTTTGCTACACCTTGCCGGAAAAATCACCCCGTAGAAGCCCCGTGCCTGATCCTGGGCCACTGGACTTTGGTGCTGTGACTCTGGCCGCTCTGCAAAACCTTGCCCGCCAAGCACCTAGAGTGCATGTGCAGGGGCCGTAACCGACATAAGGGAGCCATTTGTACTGCTGTGATCTCCCCTTCTGCTGCTCGGTGTGCCCTGAGACTGGGAGAGACATTAAAAGAAAAATTCTGTTACCTGCAGAAGGAGACCAAAGAAGGAGACTGAGGAGACCCCCAGGCCTGCTACGTGGGAGCGACATCTTCTTCTGTGATAGACTGGTACGTGATTTTAGGGAAAGTTAGGGAAAGATACCTTCATTGTTGTGTTTTTTTCTTTTCTTGCTGCGTACCCGGAAGAAGTGAAGATCCAGAGACTCTAATATATACAAGTGCGCATATAGTTCGGTTGACTGTGATATAAACATGTTTGCCAGTAAAGAAACGTTATTATCGGTTAAACCTGAGTATGGGGATTCTGTTGAGAAAGATCATACACACACACCCGCGGCCTTGCCACCGGTCGCTTCATCTGGCGTAGTCGGCAGGATGTGTGATCAACAGAATCTCCTCCCGGTAGTGACTTATAACCAGACTTATACTACGGCCTGCAGGTCCATATCCGGTGCCAGCACTCCGAACAGTGACACGGAAGAATTGAAGCAGATAGTAGCAGAGTTGCAGAAACAGATACTACAGCTACAGCTCATGCTAGAGCAACAGGCGGACAGGCAAGCGAGACAGCAACCCAGCCGGCCTATGGGAAGGTGCTGGACATGCGGTGACCCCCGCCATAGGGCAAACCGTTGTCCGCATCCTCCACCCGTGGTCCGATATACCAGAACCAGCAAGTCATGTCCCACAACAGCAGCCACCTTTAAACTAGACGCCCCCGCCAAAGCGGCTCGCTCAGCAGGGGAGATCAGGGAAAAGGGTGTGAAGAGACAGAGCCAGACCGATAAGCAAGTGCTGGCCACTCGGGTCCAGGGGACGGTGAAGTGGTTTAATGTCCGCGATGGGTATGGCTTCATCAACAGGAATGACACAAAGGATGACGTGTTTGTACATCAGACTGCCATAAAGCGTAACAATCCTCGTAAGTGCCTCCGCAGCGTTGGTGATGGGGAGGTGGTACAGTTTGATGTTGTGAAGGGAGAGAGGGGTACAGAGACCGCCAACCTCACCGGTCCTGGAGGTGTTCCCGTTAAAGGAAGCAGATTTGCCCCCAACCGGCGCCGCTACCGCCGGCGATCCTACTCTCCCCGGGTAGAAAACGGGACTGAGTTTATTGGAGATATTGTGAGCCCTGAACAAGGGAACGAAGGTGAACGGGGGGATGACGGTTTCCCCCAACAGAGGTCCCTACTCCGCCGGAGATCAATCCCTGTGATATCCACAGCCATCACTGCCTTGGAGCCGATGGTTGTTGACAGGGACTGTCAACCTTTAAGTGGGGGGGTATGTAATGAGGTGAGTAATTCAGATTGTATCATAGAAATGGATATGGAAATGAACTGTGCACAGTCCGCTACTGCCCCTTGTGGACAAGTGCTGAAACAAACGCAGGGAAGTGGGAAATTCCCTTTTCAGCAAATGTGTTTACTCAGGAAGAGAGAGCAGCAGGAAGTCAGTACAGATTCAGAGCTGAGCAAGGGAAGATCTGCCTGTGGATGTCTGTTGAAAGAGGGCTACTTTGCTACACCTTGCCGGAAAAATCACCCCGCAGAAGCCCCCGTGCCTGATCCTGGGCCACTGGACTTTGGTGCTGTGACTCTGGCCGCTCTGCAAAACCTTGCCCGCCAAGCACCTAGAGTGCATGTGCAGGGGCCGTGACCGACATAAGGGAGCCATTTGTACTGCCGTGATCTCCCCTTCTGCTGCTCGGTGTGCCCTGAGACTGGGAGAGACATGAAAAGAAAAATTCTGTTACCTGCAGAAGGAGACCATAGAAGAAGACTGAGGAGACCCCCAGGCCTGCTACGTGGGAGCGACATCTTCTGTGATAGACTGGTACGTGATTTTAGGGAAAGTTAGGGAAAGATACCTTCATTGTTGTGTTTTTTTCTTTTCTTGCTGCGTACCCGGAAGAAGTGAAGATCCAGAGACTCTAATATATACAAGTGCGCATATAGTTCGGTTGACTGTGATATAAACATGTTTGCCAGTAAAGAAACGTTATTATCGGTTAAACATGAGTATGGGGATTCTGTTGAGAAAGATCATACACACACACCCGCGGCCTTGCCACCGGTTGCTTCATCAGCGTGAATGTTACCCCACCGCCAGCAACACAACAAATACTTGAGCCTCCTGGATGCCCAAGACACATGAGTATCTTCTTACTGCACTGCCTGCAACATGATCCTCAGATTGTTAGAATTAGAAGTAATGCTACTGTATTAGAAGTAATAACTTCTGGGTTGCCACACTGTTAGTTCACTGGTACAAGAGTAAATTTTGCCAAATGTCTCCTACCCTGGAAAGGGATGCATATATGCTGGAGTATCAACAGAAGCTTTTAGACACTTAGTACTGCTAGTACTCAAACGTTAACAGTAACATTGTATCTGGTACCCGTAATTTCTTGGAATCATTTCACTTGTTTTTTTAGATCATCCTTTCAAACGCCAGGAGAGAGAACAAGTCTGATTCATAATGAACGCCTAGAGAGGATGGTACAGAAGTATCTACAGCTGAATTTCGATGCAATGACTGTGGAACTGGACCCTTGTGCATTTTGTGTTTCAAAATTGGAAAAATGGCCTGAGCTTGCCACTCATGCATTGAAGATTTTGTTGTACCCCGCAGCCAGCATTCTCTCTGAATGTGTCTTCAGCACTGCTGGTAGTGTGCTGCCGGATAAGCGCATGGGGCTGTTCACTGACAGTGTAAACGGACTAACGTTTATCAAGATGAACATGTCATGGATTCCCACAGACTTTTCCATTCCAGTGTCAGCTTGGGGAGACTAAACGCTTGTGTACTTTTCAATGTGCTGCATTAATCTTCCCATTTCAATATTTCAACTCTGGGGCAATTGATGCCACTTTAGTGGTTGCTAGGACTTCTTTTATTTAAAAAGGGAGACTGTTGTTGGGGTCTCATTGCTGTTTGTTGCTTGACTAGAGCAGAGCTCTGTAAGCTCAATACCTACCCCTGACACTCCTGTACCTGTTGCTCAATACTCAACCTTCAAATGCCAGGCCCAGGCCTCCAATCAATTTTCCATTGTGGCTCAATGCAAAACTTATAATATGGATACCACTTTAGTGTGTTGTGACACCAATTTTGGAAAAGTGGGAAATGTAATTACGGTCTCTTTGCTGTTTGATGCAATACTTGACCAGGGCTCTCTGAGCTCAATACTATCCCTGACACTCCTCCACCTGTTTCTGAATGTTGAAACTTTTTGTCCATTGAACCAGTGATTAACATATTCTCTGTATTCACATGCACCATTTTTGATGCTTAAAAGCAGTGATTGCTACATCTCCCTTAATGTTTGCATAAACTGTTTTTGGGCATCAAAGCAGATTTTTGGTTAAATCAATGTTTATTAGCATTCCAAATAAAGAAATAACACAGGTTACTGCTGTTTGTGTACAAAGATTGGATGCAAAAGGTTTTACAGATTTCGAAAATGCATAAACCATGAATATTCAAACTTGTATTGTAATATACACTCATCCTGGTGTATTCATAAAATGAGAAAAAATAACATTAGTAATACTATGTAGAGAAATAGAATAGAAAAGAAAGAAAAGAAGGGGGAGAGAAAATAGGGGTAGTGGGGGGGGGGAGCCGAGCGTTACATCTCCTCAAACCTGAGTCAGGACCCCGTTCCTCTCAGATTTTGATGTTGGAGTTCGTCTAGAGAGTATTTAATCATCATCCCACTGTTTTAACCAGTCTTTCAACTCCTGTGTTTCTCTGAACATGATCCAGGGAGCCCATATGGCACAGTGTCTATCGGCAGCGGCCGGACCTGGAAGAGACTGAGACGCCAACTCCTCCAATCTACAAACATCATTGAGTTCTGTTACCAGTTCAAGTCTAGAAGGTCGTCTAGTACGTTTCCACCACCTTGGTATTAGGCGTCTTGCGGACGTTAAAAAGTATCTAAGCAAATCTTTTTTAAATTTCGCTATGGACATAGGTGATCTATTCAATAAGGCTAGGTCTGCTGAGAATTTTACGTCTTTAGACATGACTTTGTTATAAAGTATGTTGACTTCCCTCCAGAAGGGGACTATTAAGGGACACTCCCACCAAACATGTAAATAGGTACCAGCATCACGCTCGCAGCGCCAGCACCTATCCGAGGCCGTGGGGAATATTGCATGGACGTCCGTCGGGCATCTGTACCACCTCGCCACCACCTTATAGTTTCTCTCCTGTGACAGTGCTGTTGACGATGATTTGTATGTGAAAAGATGTATTTTCTCCCAGTCCGAAGTATTTAACTTTAATCCCAAGTCTCTTTCCCACACCCCCGAAACCTGATGGGCCCGGGCGCAGATCTATTGTGATGGTCTGTCAGGATACGATATAGTGTAGATATGGCGTTTGGAACGTGGGTCTTGCTCAAACATAGTTGTTCAAACCCTAGGAGGGGACGAGTGATATCCTCCAGGGGTAAGGTTTTGATGTAGTTTTTGAGTCTGGCATATGTAAACCAAGCCCCCCAGGTGTGGAGCCATCTGGGTAGATCATATATAGGGGTTTGATTCCCTCCCGAGTAACAAAGTCCCTGAGTATAGGATATGATTGTCTTGTGATGTTTAAAAATGAGGGGTCCCTATGATCTATCTGAAAGGAGGGGTTTCCATATATTGGGGTGAGGGGTCCAGGGTGAGACGTCAATTGCAAGGTCTTGGTCTGAATCAGGAAGGAGCTATGGATTTGACTAATTAAAAAGGAAGGGTCCCTAGTACGTATGGAGCCAGGCGACCATATCTTTGTTAGGGGAATGTCCTCCTGTCCTCCCACTTCTATATCCACCCATCGTTTCCGCTCCCCTGCTCCCTCTCCAATAACCAATGACGTGCCCCTTGTGCAGACAAGGTATAGAGCTAGCAATTATGCCCGCTGGCTGGATAATCAATTGTGTTACTGACGTGCCATATGCACATGAGGAAACTGGTTATATAGCAATCCCTGGCACTTCTCCAGTACTCAAGGTGTTCAGACAAAATATACATGCCCAGCTAACTATAGTCAATCCGGGTCTTGTTGCAAGAAGTATATGCAAGAAAGTTATATGACCCAGTTGTTGCCCCACTGAGGTGTAGAGGGGGCCGACACAGTTTGATGTTTTATCTGTTTTATTTGTTTGGTGAAAATCATTCCAGTTCCAGTCCTCACACTGACTCTGACTGACTGACTCCAGTGACGCAACCAGTTCCAGTCCTCTGACTAACTGCCTTCCTAACACCACTGTCTAGTTTCCATAACGTGCACACAGAGTAAGCAAGGTGTGACGCTTGCAATTTCTGCTGACTTGGCTACAGACCAATTTCACCTCTCTTCCCCCTCCCCAAGGTTTAGAGTGTACAGAATTAACATTAATGTCCATCTCACTGAAGGTATCCCAGTTGATTCCCCTTTATACAACCCTGCTGACAGTGGTGACCTTGAGGGGTGGGCAGCCATTGCCAAGATAGAGATTTGGGTTTAAGCTATAACATGGGTGTTAATCAGTTAAAGCTTCAGCAAGTTACCCACAATAGACCTGGTGGCAGAGAGGAAAAGGGAAGAAGTATGTGAATAAGGGAAGAAGTATGTGAAGAATATGAAGGTCCTCTTAAAACTAGTGAGATACACAACCCATGGAGGACGCTTAGATGAGAAGGAGTGGAAGGAAGTGATAACAAGTGAGAGGGCTTTTGAAGGATGCCAAGGTTTTGAAAGATGCTGAAGCATGGTATAAGACTGCTCGGAATACGAGGACGTTATTGTGGATTGAACATCGTGACCCTGCTATTGGTGAATACACGTATACTCCACCACCTGACAAGATGACACTGGCAGAAGCTGCTGTTTTAGCACAGACCAGACCCTCCTCTGCAGCAGTATCCGGAATATACATACACAGGAACAGGGATGAAACAGGAGATGGAGAGGAGGAGGCTTCCGAAGAAGAATACCAGAAGGCATGGGGACAGGAGAATTTCCCAGTTGCGCCTGGAGCTAGGCCAAAAATTCCACAGTATCTCTCCCCAGCCTAAATGGATGCCCTCTCATCACTAGGAAATCATGGAGGCATGCCTTTAATGAAGACAGAACTGTCACAATTGGGAGCAGCAGGTGGAGACGAGCAGGCACATCACCGGCTACAGTCTACTGCTCCAGCACAGCACACTCCCCAGGATTGGGGAGGTTTGAGACAGACCTTTTCAATGTACGGGGGTACGCAGGCCACAACAGGCAGCTCTACGCATGGCTCAGATCAATCACACCAATTGGCACAGTATGAAGACCATCCACAGCATGTTTCCCGTCCTAGGCGAAACAGATATGTCTCCTGGAAGCCTCAGGAAGCTGCCACATTGGTGAACACCTTACCGGACCCTGACAAGCAACCTATGCCCTTTCATCGGAAGGTGAGCCAGATTCAGAAGACTCACGCTGACTCATGGGAAGATCTTATGGAATTGGCTTCTACCTGCGCCACGAGCGCCTGTCCTCCAGAGAGTCCGGAAATCTACAAAGAGCCCATGATTCCAATGTGAAACGAAATGGGGTGAAAGTACCTGCTGAGCGGAGGATTAAAAATGGGTTGAACGGCCAAAGAATGGACATGACTCTGGCTGAACTGCAGGAGATGGCGGCGAGACAACAGCAGCAGATCGAGGCCCAGCAGCTAATGCTGGCTACAAAGGACCAGCGTCAGCAGCAGCAGGCCAGTGAGCAGAAAAAGCTGAAACATCTGCGGGAGATTGCAGAAAATCACGAGGCAAAGCTGAAAGAAAGTGCAGGCCATGAATAACATGTTCCAACAGAAGCAGGAAGCACTGATGGTGGCCGTGACCAAAGTGGAAGAAATTAGTCGCCAGCTGGAAATGCTGAAGAACGGACGTATCGAGGGCTATCACGACAACCAGCCTGCTGTCGCTGAACTCGACCGTCTCTACAAAGCGCTTGAGTTGAGGAACAAGCTGAATCAAGAGCAGAATGCCAAACTGCAGCAGCAGCGGGAGAGCCTGAACAAGCGCAACTCCGAGGTGGCCGCCATGGACAAGCGTGTCAATGAGCTGCGGGACTGGCTCTGGAAGAAGAAGGTGGCTCTGCAGAAAAAGGAGAAAGTGTAGAGAAGTTTTACTATCGGCTGAATCAAATGTTCACAGATCTGGGATTTGATCACCATGAGAAGTCCCATAGCCAGATATGGATAAAAGCCTTTGTCCAAGGTCTTCTAAAACCATACAGAAGCAGGTCCAGACGATGAGACCTGAATACAGGCGATTGGACCAAGATATTATATTTCAGGTGGCAAGGGGCATAGAAATGAATAGGCCTTCAAAACCTCCCCGGAACCGTAATGTTATGGTGTCACAGAACCCAGGAAACAGGGGAGGACCAAGAAGTGGAGTCACCTTTTACAATTGTGGGAAGATAGGCCACATAAGGAGGAACTGCAGATCTTCTCAACATCGCAGTCAGACAGCTGAGTCCAAAGCACTGTTGCAAGAACAGCTGCCACAGGATTTCACTCCACCACCACCCGCCCCCTCCACCCAGCTATAGGACATAGGCAAGCTGGATCCACCAACTTACAATATGCTCTGCAAAGCCAACAGACAAGCTTGCGGCCCGACTCCTACTGTATGTATGGAGGTAGAAGGAAGATCCATTCTCTTCTTAGTGGATACCGGTGCAGCCAGAAGCGTGATAAGATTTGCTGACTTACCTGACTCAGACTGCCTCACAGAAGAAACCATCCCATGTGTGGGTGTTGATGGAGTCATCAAGTATACCCCTATGACCCGCCCATTGCATGTCAGCCTGCAACCCACACAGAGCATGTTATCTCGATTGGTGGTGTCCAACACCTGTCCAGTGAATCTTCTGGAAACTGACTTTTCCTTTCAGGAAAATGGTACTGTCACCCTTACTACGGCTCTGGACTAGGAAGAAGTTTCACGGGTTTTCGGGCTCTTTCACTTTGCTGAGACAATATAACCTACGGAAGCAGCCTGGCTTTCAAGGATGCCAGACATTCTGTGGGCCCAAGGCCCTGAAGACATTGGAAAGCTCCCAGTCCAGCCAGTGGAAGTCAAGCTTAAACCAGGAGCCCGCTTACCCCGGAAGCCCCAGTACCCTCTCTTCATTGCCCAATCGGATGCTATCACACAACAATTGACGCCCCATGTTGGGCGCCAACTGTAATGAATGTCTTCCACACCTTTCGGGTGGGCTATCGTCTTAAGTGTCTGCAGCCAAATCAGATGCTTTGCCTTAGTGTGTGCACGCCACCATAAGAACCACACTGACAAGAAGTCAAAGTAGAGCTTAACAACAAAGACCTTTATTTTAGGAGGGGTTATCAGTTTTATTACTTAGGGGTGTTACTAGGTGATTGCATCATATTATGCTGAATCTACATTTTATTCTGCAGAGAACATTCAATTATATTCTGTGGGTTAGTATTCCAATTCAGCCTTGGATTAGTACAGTCGGTCCGGAGACATTCTGATAAGAACTGCTAAGTCTAAATCAAAACAATATACATAATATCTTCTGCGCAGCTAATTCTAAAACAGTGGAATTCTGAAAGGGGGGGAGGATATGGAGAGAAAGAGGAGCAAAGGTTTCTGAATGGCTTCAATAAACTTATATAAATTATTAACTATTTATTGCCATGACAGTACCACCTGTGTGTGGTGGGGCATAACATTGACGGGAGCACTTGCATAAACTTGAGGGTATCCGGCCCACTAGGCCTTTACAGGTCAGTGACCTTCTTGACTAGTTTTTTCTGTAATATTCCACAAAACGTATAGTTGTCCCTCCTGTGTGTGGTGGGGCATAACATTGACAGGAGCACTTGCATGAGCTTTGAGGATATCTGGCCCACTAAGCCTATTCAGGTCACTGACCTAACTGACTAAGTTTTACTATAATAGTCCATGAAATGTATTGTTGTTCCACCTGTGTAGGGCGGGCATAACATTGATGGGAGCTTTTTCATAACCTTTTAGGGTACCCAGCCCACTAAGCCTATTCAGGTCACTGACCTAACTGACTAAGTTTTACTATAATAGTCCATGAAATGTATTGTTGTTCCACCTGTGTAGGGCGGGCATAACATTGATGGGAGCTTTTTCATGACCTTTTAGGGTACCCAGCCCACTAGGCCTATACAGGTCACTGACTTAGCTGACTAGGCTTTCTTATAATACTCCACAAAACCTATAGTTGTACCATCTGTGTGTGGTGGGGCACAACATTTATGGGAGCGCTTGCATGAGTTTTAAAGGTATCCTGCACACTAGGCTTATACAGGTCACTGACCTACCTAGGTTTTCATATAATACTCCACAAACTTATAGTTGTCCCACCTGTGTGTGGCATCACATTGACAGGAGTGCTTGAATGAGCTTTGACGGTATCTGGCCCACTACACCTATACAGGTGAAACATCCCTGTATTGCTGAGTAATGTTTAACCTTGAAATGCTAGGCTAGGTCCTGTTCCAGATTCTGTGGCAAACATGCAGGCTGGGCCATTCAGCAATTTTTGGTTTGGGACAATTGATGCCATTTTTCTGTGGTCTGAACCATTGGGATTAGTGAGGATTCTTAATGGGGTCTCCTTGCTGTGTGGTACATGATTTGAGCAGGGTTCTCTGAGTGACATGCCTATACCTGTGTCTCATCCACCTTTTACTCCTTTTCCTCTTTTTATTTAATGTAGAAAACTATTGCCACTTTTCCCCTGTGACTCGTCCATCTGTCAATTCAAAGTCAGTTTCACTCACCTATGAAATTTTAGGTGAATTCTATTTTGAAGTGCTTTGGAATAGTGTGCATTCTGGCACAGATCGTGTCTCGTGCACCCATGCTATGCCATGAGACTATTTTTACTGTGATAAGATTGTTGTCACTTTTCCTGGTGTTTGTTGTCTATTCTGAGTAGTTTGGCAGCTTTTGGACACCTTTGAAGGTGTTTTCTATGTGTTTGCTGTTGCCTGCCATAGATTACAGTGGGGTTCGACGGTGTTCAACAAACATTCGATAAACAATTTGTCGAACACACCCTAAATCAAATTGAATTAGAACACTTAAATGTTTGCTCATCTTTAGGAATGAACTCAGAGTCATGCAGGTGAGTAGCACAGCGGAGGAGGAGGAGGAAGCTAAGGAGGGTAGGTTGCCTGTTCCCCCACAGAGACTGAGAGATGAAAGCATGACAGGTACTGCATCCCCATCCACAACTCTAGCTTTGAACATCAGCGATCACGGGACTGCAGTTGTACGAGGTGGCAAGGGTTGCTAACATAGGCCTTTTTCACACTGCAAAAGATGATCCAACTTGCATCATTTGCCAACTTTGTAGTCAAAAAAAGTTTAGGCAAAAAACATCAATTTGACTACTTACTTGCACAAAGTACAACTTGACCCAGCACCATGTGTTACTCTGGACAAATTATTGTGGTAAAACTGTGCCTAGCAGGCCTCACCGAACACCGCCCGCCACATCAAGTGTATCTGCTGATTCCTCTTCCTCTATTAGCATGGCAAGTATCTGACAGGTGTCTAGCAGCAGGACCCCCACTTTTTTACCTGCTACAGTCGAGGAGACTGACAGAACCCTCAGCTGTTATGGAAGTGGACAGGTCTACTGGTTTGGACAGATTCCAGACACAGAGCACACCACTTGTTTGTCAACCCACCATAACTTCATAGTGTAGCAGTTTGTCGGGTTCTCCCTACTCCAAGGATAATATAAAAAATTAGAGTCCGACTAAACAGGACTGGATTTTCCTTTGCTTTTTATTTTTCAAAAGAAAATATAGTGTATATAAAAGTGAAGATTACATGGTAGACATGACCCAGTCAACGTGTTTCCACTGCACTAAGTAGTCTTACTTATGAGCCCCAGGAGGATGAGCATAGAGCAAAATGCTGAACTGGAATCAAGTTTCAATTACTCCCTACTACATTTTGTCACATCACAGCAGCCAGCATTGGTCCCACAGTTGTAGTAATGGAAAATATTTATTTCCTTCTACACATCCCAAAGCAAAGAGCTTGAACTTCACGATCTCCCATTTGTTGACCATGGAAATAATGCCTTTGCATCTGCTGTATATAGATGGTTTCGGAAAGCTGATGGCCATTGCAGCCCCCAACATCAGTTGCTCAGTAGTCACTACTTCTCGAAGCAAGCGGTGCTTAAGCCACACCAACATGTCACAGACAACATCTCGTGGTCCTTGAAAACTCAGTGTGTGACAGGGTGAATATCACCACTGATACCTGGACAAGCCAACATGGCCAGTGGTGTTACATCTCCCTCACTGGCCACTGAGTGATTTGGGTGGCTTAAAAACCAGGCAGGGAAGGGGCTATTCCCCAAGTCTTGAAATCCCCAAGTCTTTTAGAATAAACTATTACCTCTTTATCCCCTGCTTCTGCCTTGTCGACCTCCTCTGGGGTCTCCAGCTCTGCCCTACACCTCTCCCTTAATGTAACAACACTTCAGAATCCAACCCACCTCTGTACTGCACTGCCAGGGCTTTCCACCATCAGGCAATGTTTACATTAAAATGCCTTGGAGATGTGAGTCAGACAGCTGAAGAGTTGTGGATAGCTATGCAGGCGGAGCTTCAGCAATGACTGTCTCCACTAAACCTGGAGTTAAGGAAAGCTATACACTGTGCAGAATTATTAGGCAAGTTGTATTTTAGATAATTATTTTATCATTGATCAACACCTATATTCTCAATCAACTCAAAAAACTCAAATATCAAAGCTTAATATTTTTGGAAGTTGGAGTGTTTTTTTTTTAGATTTGGCTATCTTAGGAGGATACCTGTTTGTGCAGGTAACTATTACTGTGCAGAATTATTAAAATCAAATATCCAGATTCAAGCATAGAAATGAAAGCCGGGCACTGACCTGTTAACAGCGTTACTTGTATACTTCTGTAGCTGTGGTGTGCTGTGGAATATCCTGTTGCTCAGCCAGAGTTCAAGACATTAAATCCAAAAAGAAAGATGGCGGCACTCAGCGTTCCAATTTTGCAGCTGATTCATTTAATTTAATGCAAAAATTACAGCAGCAGGTGCATGATACAGGCAGGGAGGTGCTAGGACCGACGGTGACCGCTTCGCGGGATGTCCCGCTTCTACGGGTCCGGTGTAGCTGTACACCGGACCCGTAGAAGCGGGACATCCCGTGAAGCGGTCACCGTCGGTCCTAGCACCTCCCTTCCTGTATCATGCACCTGCTGCTATAATTTTTGCATTAAATTAATCAGCTGCAAAATTGGAATGCTGAGTGCCGCCATCTTTCTTTTTGGATTAAAATCAAATATATTCCCATCTCACTTGTTTATTTCTTCAGGTAAACTAATATAACTGCACAAAATTTAGAAAAAAAAACATTTCTGACATGCAAAAACAAAACACAAAAAAATTAGTGACCAATATAGCCACCTTTCTTTATGATGACACTCAACAGCCTTCCATCCATAGAATCTGTCAGTTGCTTGATCTGTTTACGATCAACATTGTGTGCAGCAGGCACCATAGCCTCCCAGACACTGTTCTGAGAGGTGTACTGTTTTCCCTCCCTGTAGATCTCACATTTTAGGAGGGACCACAGGTTCTCACACAGGCAGGTGGAATGTCAAGGTGGGGCAGAGAAATCAGAGAGGGCTCATGATAGCAGCTAAACTGTTGATGAAGGAGCAGGAGCCTAGGGAGAAATGAAGGTGGAAGTGGTGATGGGCACAGAAGACTCAGCAGAAGAGTAAGATATTGATAACCTTTCTGTTGTGCGAGGTTGGCGGGAGAGGATGGAGGAAGCAAGAGGCAATGTTACCCCGCCGCCACAAACACAATGACTCAGGCCTCATGGATGTGCAAGACACATGAGTGCCTTCATGATCCCTGGATTGTTAGAATTCGAAGTTCAAGATCTCAAAAGTCCTAACTTGAATCACTCCGCCGGGTGACATGTCAGAGTGGAGTATAGCATCAGAGAGGAACTCATTGTACCAGAAAAACTGGTGGTGAAGGTGCAGAAGCTGAACAACAAATGGAATAGGATGAGGATGAAGGGGTGATGGGCATAGAACAGTCAGGAGTTGAGAAAGAAATTATTCCTCATTCTGTTATCCTGGGTTGGGAGGAGAGAACGGAGGATGGAAGTTCAATTCTTATGCCTCCACAACACAACAAGTATTTGTGCCTCATGGACACATCAGACACATGAGCACCTTCTTGCTTTACTATTTTCCTCTATTAGTGTCTACTAACTGATAAAGATGACAAAGGAAATATCTGAAGATAAAAAAAGTTTATCATTTAATTTGATTTGAGATGTTTGGCAATTTATTGTATCAACTAGATACTGAAGAAAGCCGTGAGGGGAGTGAAGTCGCCATTTTGATTCTGTTTTTCCGCTTCTTGTACTAATATCTTGAGCCTGGACACCATCTGTTTGCTGTTTGCTCATTGGTGGATTAACTAAATATCCTCCTCTGACTAAGTATTTGTTTATTTGTTTATAGTGTAACATTTCTACTTTCTGCACCTATTGATGGAAACTGTTAGGTTCCTATTGAATACACAGAATTCTATAGATGTTTCTTTAGTAGCTTTTTCCCTATCATCAGCTACTTCTCCAGCATTCATAAAGTGAAGAATTAATTTGTGGCTATATTGAGTGGGTCATATGCTTGGATATGCAGTGTGAGGACTATTTCACAATATAATTCAGTGTGATCCTGGAGGTGGCTTTATCATCCTCTTATATGTAGATCCGGCCACTTTCAGCAGCCCGCAGTCACAAGTGGTGACTGTAAACATTGGAACCTGCTCCATACACAAGCAGCATCACTGCGGGAGGTGGCTCCCTTCTGCTCCCATTTAGTTCACAGGTATCTGACGGCAAGTTCTGTGGTTACGGCGGGGATCATCAGAGGAGTCTTCAATCAAGTGATACCGGTGGGTCTCCATCGATCATGAGCTACGCAGACTTCGAACGGAGCTGGGAGAGCAGGGACAGAGGGGAGATTGGTTGCAAAAGGGAAATTTCTTTGATAAGTTGTAGTGTGAATGCTGTGGGAGATAGGATTTGTGTGGTGGAGTGATCTGTTTTGGAAGCTGTTGTACTTATATGGTTTGTGGATTGGACTGGTTAGTTCTGCAAATGCTGCATATTGTATTGTTTAATGTTAGCTGTTCATGTTAACCATTTAGAGGCCCTTATTAAGATCTTATTGGTGTGTCCTCATTATATCATAATCTAGCTTGCAGTTACACTAGTGTCTGAGTAAGTACACATAATTTCTTGATTATGACATATTAGATGCCAAAATAACATACCGTAATGCCTGTTGGGGAAAGATATATTTACGTTAGAAATCGCTTACTCAATAGTCTATTTTATAAAGTGATATATCTTCTTGTATCAACCTGGTTACAGGGTGATAGAGATTTATTGCCTAGTGGATTTTAACACATATGATAGCTTGGTAGTTAGACAAGCATTTACAAGCATATTACTATATAACTGCATTAGATACATTTACAAGAATTGTAATTCTATTAGCTTTGTTATTTGGCTGCTTTAGTTACAATAATTGTAACAATTATTTAATTGTTAAGAATTTGGGTTTTCCACTTTGCTTTATTCACTTTAAGAAGTAAGAGCTATTATATTCTATGAGTTTCTGCTTTGGTCTGCATTTTGGATATTATTGGTTATTGAGCTAAAATTTCACCAATTATTGGGGTCTGTTGGTGATTAGTCATTACGGGTGCAGTTGCTTTTACTGTTATCAACAAAACCCACAATTTCTTAATAGAAGCTAGCTAAAAGAAAAAACAGATATTGCGCCACACTGCAACTGGAGGAACTTAATACACGGTTTTACTATGTTTGTACTAACCTTTACTGGTTGTGCAACACCCCGCACAACCAGACTGATGGCTTAATGTGGATCACTGTAGTGACAAGGGCCAATAATCCCTCCTCCTCAGATACTCCGGGCCTGGTGGTCGGCTCCTTAGTTCCTCTGGAGATGGAGGTGGGCTCCTTCACTCCTCCACCCGAAGAGGCAGACTCGCTGCACTGGCTTCCGTCCCAGCTCCACACTGTGTATCAGTTGATCATTCAAGGGTGGGTCTTTATGATGTACTGCCAGGTACTGTGGATCTTAGAGCAGCTCACACACCGCACTCCCAACAAGGGAGAAGGGGATTAGCAAATAGAAAAACAAGCGGTGTCAGAGGATTGGAGCGCTAAAGAAACCACGGGTTGGTGATTAGATTACCGATAATTTATTGCACGAACAGCAGGGGTCCAGTATGCCACAACGCGTTTCGACGCAAAGATGCGTCTTTCTCAAGTGGATGATCCACTTGAGAAAGACGCATCTGTGCGTCGAAACGCGTTGTGGCATACTGGACCCCTGCTGTTCGTGCAATAAATTATCGGTAATCTAATCACCAACCCGTGGTTTCTTTAGCGCTCCAATCCTCTGACACCGCTTGTTTTTCTATTTAATAGAAGCTAGCGTCCTTTTACATAATTTGTTGAGCAATCGATCTATTCAAATCAGTCTGTTAAATATGCCTCAAAAACCAAAGATTGATGCTGGGAATGCACCAGTTAACAGAACACAACATGTTAACTCAAAAATAAAAGCCCATACTGGAAACTACTTTACATCAGTTCAATGTCCTAATAGACACATACATACTAGTAAATATAGTACATTAATTGAGAGTATGGAGATGGGTGCAGCTTCTTCTGACACGTCATGACCTCACAATTCTTCTCATAACGTTGTTGAACCAAAGTAGATGACTACCCTACCAAATCTAGTTCTGAAGTTAATCCCTATGATAATTGTGTATTAGATAGGGGCGGACCAAGATGCACCAGCCCAATACGACAGAAGACTAGACGTGATACTTTAGAGGATGATCCCCTATTACAACTACCTTTGGACAAACCGTTGGATAGGGAATTTTTACTGACTTTACTTAGAGGGTTTAAACATTTAAAAAAATAACCTTGAGGCCCAGTTTGAGGAAATGAGACTATCAATGCTTCAATAGTGACAAAAACTGACCAATCTGAAAAGGCTTTAGCTACTCTGATGGAAGATAGTAGGGAGTTGAGGATTGAACATAACAAGATGGGGGGAGAAATTAGGAAATTGCAAGATAAATTGATTGAAAGGGAGGAGAGTGAGAGACGTAATACCCTAAAATTCAGAGGTGGACCAGAAAAAAGTAGGTTCTTTGCAAATCTCTGTTTATATAGGCTCTCTGTTGAAACAAAATCTTCCCATCTGTACCTGAAATTAAACTATACATAAAGAAAGCATATCGAATTCCTAAACCTTCATACCTTGCTAAAGAAATTCCAAGAGACAGCATTGTTAAATTCACGTTTTGCAGTACTAGAGACAGAATAACCGATTTCTCAAGTCACAACGAGCACTTTCCTTCACCATATGAGGTCTTAAAGGTCTACTCTGATGTGTCGAAACATACATTGCAAAGAAGGAAGGAACTCAAACCAATTACGAATGTTCTTCGGGCAGAGGGTGTTTATACCGATAGGGTAGTCCCTCTATGACACTGACCTTCCAATATGAAGGAAAATTATTTAGAATTACTGAACAGAAGGAGGGTTTGAAGCTATTAGTGGAACTCCGACGTAGTGCCACCGTAGTGCCACCTGATTCTTGGGATCATTATAGTTAAGTTCATTAATTTTAGATTTCTTAGATCCTGAAAAGTAAGAGAAAGAGGGACAGAGGCCAAACCGTTAGTCTCTCAGGAAGTTATTTTAGATTGGTTCTACTGAACCCTTCCTATCAGAGTAGACTTCTACAGGTTTCTACTATTTTGTTATTTTAGCGCTATTTTAATTAGTATTAGATAGGATTAATTAGAGTTTGTTGAGGTTATCCTATTAACAAGGGAGGTCAATTTGACATGTAGTGTCCAAGATTCTTGGACAATGGGTAAAAGATTCCTGTCATTGAATGTTAATGGCCTGAACTCCCCTTATAAATGATATCTGGTATGGAGAAATCTTGAAAGAAATAAGGTACATATTGCAGGATTACAAGAAACCAAATTCGCCATAGAAAATCCACCTAGATTTACCAGCAAACATTTTCCGCACGTTTTTATGGCGTCCAACAAAAAGAAGAAAGCCGGGGTCGCAATTCTGATTAGAGATCACGTTATATTTGAGGAAACAGAAACTTTTAAAGATGAAGAAGGCTGCTTTTTGATTATGATCTGCAGGTTGGACGACAGCGAGTATACTATAGTCAACATATATTCTCCGAACAAGGGCCAAATATCTTTTCTAAACAAAATAATTTACACAGTGAGACGGATGAAATGTGGTTCTTTAATTTTCCTAGGTGATTTCATTGCTGTGCCAAATGGCTTAATGGATTCATCAAACAGGGCAAGAAACATCAAAACAACTCTAGATCCGTGGCTTCAGAGAAAGTAGAGTTTCTTTCTCTGAAGCCACGGATGTATTCCGATGTATAAGCTCTTCACCAGTGAAGTACACCCATTACTTGGATACTCACGGTTCATTTGCCAGAATTGACTTTGTGGTCTCTGACATACACACGCTTATGAAATGTAGGTCTATTTCAATTCTTTCTAGAGTGTGGTTGTGGTCAGACCACTCACCCGTTTTATTTGAGATGCCATCATTCAACCAACGGTTGGGCCAGCGGACATGAAGAGAAAACTCGTATCATTTTCACCACCTTAAATATAAGGAACTCATGCATGAGACTTTTATGTCAAAGAGAATGACACTTCAGATACGTCTACTACAACCTCGTGGACAGCTCATAAGATTGTGATTAGAGGCAAGCTTATACAACTAAACTCCAGGCTGAGAAAGACTAAACTTGCTGACTCCGGGAGCATATTAAAACAAATATGAATATTACAGGATAAACAAAAGCTATCCCCTACGGTTGATGTGCATAGAGAAATCCTAGGCCTAAGAATAGCTTTGCGTACTCTTTTAGCATCAGACTATGATAAATTGATTTGGCTTAATAAGGCTAAATTTTACTACTGTAATAATAAGCCAACAAAATTGTTCGCAAAAAGACTTAAGGTCCTTAGAGCGAGGACTAGAGTTCTACAAATTAAGAGCAGTAATGGCATGATTTGTAAAAATCCAAAGGACATCTCTGCCGTTTTTAATGAGTTCTACGCAAAACTATATAACTTTCAGAATAATTCAGAGGAAACTCTACCCTCCTCAGAGGCAATTACTTCTTTTCTAAACTCGATTAATTTCCCTTCTCTCTCGAAGGAGGAATTAAGGTGCCGTTACACCTTGAGACACCGCCGGAGATTTTGGCGGCAAATGGCGGGAGCGTGCACGTTTTTGGCGCCCCACCAGTGTTGCTGCCCCCCGTTTACACGGGGAGACACGTCCGGCGATGCCGCGGTGAGCTGACAGGCGGCATCGCCGCTAGGGTGTCTCAATAGCCCAGCGGCGATGCAGCACAATGGGAGCCTATGGTTCCCATCACCTGTCAGCTCGCCGGTGGCCGGTTACATGGGGCAATGTTTGCACATCGCCCCAGATCGGCAGCCTGGTTTCACATCACTGATGGTGAAACCAGGCGAGCTGTCACAGCCACCGACATCGCCCCTTTACATTAGGCGACATAGAGTCGATGTTGCCGCCGATAGGCCACACCCCTATGTCGCCTATGTAATTGGCGGCGATGTGGACTGATGTGACGGGGCCTTAAGATTTATAAACTCACCTTATACAGTTAGAGATTCTGGCTAGAATAGACGCTTTAAAAAAAATGTAAGTCCCCAGGTCCCGACAGATTATCCAATGAATACTATCAAAGCTTTAAGGTTTGTTTGGCTCCTTGCCTTACTGGTCTTATTAACACTATTGCTATTGGCTTTGGCGTGCTTCCTGCCGAAATGCAGTAGGCGACAATTACAGTCATATACAAAGGGAAGGGTGATGCTGATGCTGTGGGGAATTATAGACCCATTTCCCTACTTATCTCAGACCTGAAGATTATTGCTAAAACTATAGCGACCCGTCTACAAAAAGTGACTCCTAGAATTTTACATATAGATCAAGTGGGATTTATACCCAGCAGAGGCTCGGCGGATGCCACCAGATGGGCCATCAACATCATCTCTAATATTGAAAGTTCGAACACAGCGGCTATCATGATCTCTCTCGACACCAGAAGGTGTTTGATAAGGTCAATTGAGGGTACATGTATGAAGTGTTGAAGAAGTTCAGGTTTGGGGGCCAGATTTTGGATTCCATAAAATCTCTATTCTATACCCCTTCAGCTAGAGTTTTAACCAATATTATACTCTCAGAGAGGTTTCCCCTGACAAATGGAACTCGCCAGGGGTGTCCACTTTCTCCTACATTATTTGACTTTTTTTTGGACTGCTGGCCGAAAAAATTTGACTGAACTCCTCAATCCAGGTGAAGGTAGGAGAACAACAGTTCAAAATATCATTATGTGCAGATGACGTGCTACTTACACTGACTGAGCCACTGTTGTGTTTTCGTCATTTGCTTTGTACTTTGAGGGACTTTTCAAACATGTCATATTAAAAAGTGAATATAACAAAAACCCAGGTCTTGTCTTTTAACCTAGACTTAGTCAATCGATGCCTTGAAGATGGAAACTGGCCTTTCTTGGAGCTCAAAAGACCTACAATATCTGGGAATCAAACTTACGAACTCCCTTTCATCAATAATTGATATGAATTTGGCTGCTGCCTTTAACACAGTTCAAAAGAATATTTCACATTTATCTAAATTGGATATTTCGTGGTGCAGAAAAATATGCTCATATAAAATGGACGTGCTACCAAAAATGTTATACAGTACAGACCAAAAGTTTGAACACACCTTCTCATTCAAAGAGTTTTCTGTATTTTCATGACTATGAAAATAGTAGATTCACACTGAAGGCATCAAAACTATGAATTCACACATGTGGAATTATATACTTAGCAAAAAAGTGTGAAACAAGTGAAAATATGTCTTATATTTTAGGTTCTTCAAATTAGCCACCTTTTGCTTTAATTTCTGCTTTGCACACTTTTTTCTTGTCATAATACAAATTCTAAGTAAAGAAAAAACGGATGGCCATCATTATTTTAAGAAATGAAGGTCCGTCAGTCCGAAAAATTGGGAAAACTTTGAAAGTGTCCCCAAGTGCAGTTGCAAAAACCATGAAGCACTACAAAGAAACTGACTCACATGAGGACCGCCCCAGGAAAGGAAGATCAAGAGTCACATCTGCTGTGGAGGATAAGTTCATCCTAGTCACCAGCCTCAGAAATCACAGGTTAACAGCAGCTCAGATTAGAGACCAGATAAATGCCACACAGAGTTCTAGCAGCAGACACATCTCTACAACAACTGTTTAGAGGAGACTTTGTGCAGCAGGTCTTCATGGTAAAATAGCTGCTAGGAAACCACTGCTAAGGACAGGCAACAAGCAGAAGAGACTTGTTTGGGCTAAAGAACACAAGGAATGGACATTAGACCAGTGGAAATCTGTGCTTTGGTCTGATGAGTCTAAATTTGAGATCTTTGGTTCCAACCACCGTGTCTTTGTGCGACGCACAAAAGGTGAATGGATGGACTCTACATGCTTGGTTCCCACCATGAAGCATGGAGGAGGAGGTGTGATGGTGATGGGGTGCTATGCCAGATGACCTGGCCTCCACAGCCACCAGACTTGAACCCAATCGAAATGGTTTGGGGTGAACTGAACCGCAGAGTGAAGGCAAAAGGGCCAACAAGTGCTAAGCATCTCTAAAACTCCTTCAAGACTGTTGGAAGACCATTTCCGGTGACTACCTTTTGAAGCTCATCAAGAGAATGCCAAGAGTGTGCAAACCAGTAATCAAAGCAAAAGGTGGCTACTTTGAAGAAACCTAGAATATAAGACATATTTTCAGTTGTTTCAGACTTTTTTGTTAAGTATATAATTCCACATGTGTTAATTTACAGTTTTGATGCCTTCAGTATGAGTCTACAATTTTCATAGTCATGAAAATACAGAAAACTCTTTGAATAAGGAGGTGTGTCCAAACTTTTGGTCTGTACTGTATAACATTTTTGGCAGCATGCCCATTTTATATGAGCATATTTTTTCAAACCACGAAATATCCAGTTTAGATAAATGTGAAATATCCATTTGAACTGTGTTAAAGACAGCTGCCAAATTCCTTTGATACCAAAAAAGTGGCTTCAAAAGCTATAGAGTCAGTTGCTATCATACATATGGAAGAAAAGTAAGCCTAGAGTTGTGGGTATCCGATATGGAGAAGGAAAGAGGGAAAAAGGGACTAGGTCTCCCTAATTTAACGGCCTACAATAAGTGGAGCACTGGTAAGGTACCTACCTGGGTGTTCTTGGAGGAGGACTCAGGTGGGGGAGGACTGCTTGGCATAATGATAACCTCTTATCTCTGCTACTCAAAGAAACGACTGCCGAGAGGTGTTGTTGTGTGGGCGGCCATCCACTCTTGGAAAATATTACTTAAACAAATCACTTAAATGTTTCCCGACTGTATCTTCATCTTGGATGTCTTTGGATGTCCTGGGTCACCTCTCCGCCGATTAAAGATAGAAGCTTGAAAGGAAGCTGGAATCCTGAACTTATCGGACATTGTTGATAAGGAAAATATTTTGCTTCCATTTCAAGATTAGCAAAGGAGATATCATCTCTGAGATACGGAAATTAACACATAGTAATGCATACATGAGCTATTAGAGAATCACAATATAGATCTCTTCTTACCAAATAATGTTGTCCAGATGCTGCAGTATCAGAGTAGCTTGGTTTTTTGGAGAACAGGTGTAATATACAACCATATACATCAAGATTTTTCCTGTATTAAATCCTCATACATTGAGAAGTGGGAAAAAGTATTACATATTGCTTCATCACCTGAACAGATCCACAAAATTTTAGAATACGTAAATAAATCTGTCCCATGTATATCCATGATAGAGACCTATTATAAGCCACATACCAAATTGTATCTTACCCCTACTAGATTACATGCAATTAGTGAACAGAACTCTCCCCTTTGTTGGAGAGAGTGTGGTCATGTGGGGAATTTGAGGCATGTTTTTTGGAGTTGTTCGGTTTTCAGAAATTTCTGGAACCAAATTCAAGACCTTATTCAAAACATTACAGGACTGACTGTACAACTCACCCCACATTTGGGCCTCCCCTAGTCGGCATAGAAGACTACCCCAGACAATACAGATACAGATACAGATCATCATACATATCTTGCTAGCTGCTAATAATATCATTGCTTCTCATTGGAGGGACACTTCCCCTCCCTCGGTCCAAGAAATTACAGTGAGGCTCGCTTATCACAAGTCTTGTGAGTATTCCTTAACCATTAAAAACAATCTAATGCACAAATATCTACTAAAATAGGAGTGTTGGGATGCCTACTGGACTCCACCTCCTTTGGTTCAGACCGTTACCCAATGATACTCTGAAATGTATTTACTTTTTAGGCTTACGTGGGAAGATGGAGCTGCCGAGATATTATATATATGTAATATATATTGTCTTGAATATTGACTTCCAGATGATTTGTATTTAGTTTGCTTGTTTCTTTTTCTTTTTCTTTTTATTCTTTTTAAGAAAGTACACATGCTAAGCAACATCTTATCTAAAGAAGTGAATACAACTTGTTGTGATTGTGATATGCTAACTTCTTAAAACACTGTAATGCTTTGAATTTTGTAAGCACCGATTCATATACATGTACCGTATATACTCGTGTATAAGCCGAGTTTTTCAGCACAAAAATTGTGCTGAAAAGTGCCCCCTCGGCTTATACACGAGTCAGTGACGGCTGAGTGTGTGGGGCCGGAGTCCGGGGGCTGGAGGAGGTGGGGGAGACGGTACAATGAGTGGGCAGTCACATGCTCCCACTCATTAGTGCAATGCAATATGCACTGCATCCCCCTGTCCATCAGCGGCAGGGGGAGCGGTGCATATTACATTGCTGTCAGCGCTCCTCCGCCCCCCTGGGGTAGTATGCAGCAGTGCCCCCATTGTGGGTATACACAGCACCCCCCTGTGGGTATACACAGCCCCCCCTGTGGGTATACACAGCCCCCCACCGTTGCTGCCGCACACCTGTAAAAAGAAGCGCTTTCATACTTATCCTCCTGCTGTCACCGCGTGCATCCTCCGCTCTCCTTGCAACCCGGCGTCCATCCACGTGACCGCGCACAAATAATGACGTCATTATTTGTGCGCGGTCATATGGATAGACGCCGGGTGCGAGGAGAGCGGAGGATGCGTGCGGTGACAGCAGGAGGATAAGTATGAAAGCGCTTCTTTTTACAGGTGTGCGGCAGCAACGGGGGGGGGCTGTGTATACCCACAGGGGGGGCTGTGTATACCCACAGGGGGGGCTGTGTATACCCACAGGGGGGGCTGTGTATACCCACAGGGGGGGCTGTGTATACCCACAGGGGGGTACTGTGTATACCCACAGGGGGCTGTGTATACCCACAGGGGGGTACTGTGTATACCCACAGGGGGGTACTGTGTATACCCACAGGGGGGTACTGTGTATACCCACAGGGGGGTACTGTGTATACCCACAGGGGGGGGCTGTGTATACCCACAGGGGGGGGCTGTGTATACCCACAGGGGGGGCTGTGTATACCCACAGGGGGGGCTGTGTATACCCTCGGGGGGGCTGTGTATACCCACAGGGGGCTGTGTATACCCACAGGGGGGGCACTGCTGTATACTACCCCAGGGGGGGCTGCTGTATACTACCCCAGGGGGGGCTGCTGTATACTACCACAGGAGAAGGGCTGCTGTATATACCTCTGTGGCTGCTGTATACTACCACAGGGGGAGGCTGCTGTATACTACCACAGGGGGAGACTGCTGTATACTACCACAGGGGGAGACTGCTGTATACTACCACAGGGGGAAACTGATGTATACTACCACTGGGGAGGCTGCTGTATACTATCACTGGGGCTGCTGTATATACCTCTGTGGCTGCTGTATACTACCACAGGGGGTGGCTGCTGTGTACAACCACAGGGGGTGGCTGCTGTATACAACCACAGGGGGAGGCTGCTGTATACAACCACATAGGGGGAGGCTGCTGTATACTACCACAGGGGGAGGCTGCTGTATACTACCACAGGGGGAGACTGCTGTATACTACCACAGGGGAGACTGCTGTATACTACCACAGGGGTAGACTGCTGTATACTACCACAGGGGTAGACTGCTGTATACTACCACAGGGGTAGACTGCTGTATACTACCACAGGGGGAGACTGCTGTATACTACCACTGGGGAGGCTGCTGTATACTACCACTGGGGCTACTGTATACTACCACTGGGGCTACTGTATATACCTCTATGGCTGCTGTATACTACCACTGGGGAGGCTGCTGTATACCACTGGGGGGGACTGTATACCTGTGCTGGGGTCCACCCTCGGCTTATACACGAGTCAATAGGTTTTCCCAGGTTTTGGGGGCAAAAGTAGGGTGGTCGGCCTATACACAGGTCGGCTTATACACGAGTATATACGGTTTATATACTTATATGTAATTTTGTACTTTCTATGAATTTTTTTATGTAACTAAATGGAAACTAATGACTACATTATTGAGTTTTATTTTGATGTAAATGTTAATATAAACTATTTGCACTGAATTAGCGATGACTACTGGGTTGCCATCTTTAAGATCTGCAGTACAAGAGTAAATTTAGCCAGATGCTTTTCACCCTGGACACATCAGTGAGGGACATAGTACACACAGAAGATCTACACTTCCAGCCCAAGGAACATCAAGTCGTCAGCGTAGAAACATTAGCAGCAGCAATGTGACTGTCAGAAGCAATTTCTGGGAGTCCTTTGACTAATTTTTTTAAAACAGCCAATCCACTGGTAGAACTGAGTGCAAGTCTGACACATAGTGAATGAATGGAGAGGATTGTGCAAATATATCTAGAGCTCATTATCAATGCCAGGAGGGAGTTGTACCCTTTTGCATTTTCGGCTTCAAAATTGGAGGAATGGCCTGAGCTTGCCAAACATGCCTTAAAGGTTTTGTCATGTCCGCTAGTCAACTTTCTCTCAGAATGCGTCTTCAGCACTGCTGGTGGTGTCTTGATGGATAAGCACATCCGGCTGTCTCCTGAAAGTGAAGACTGCCTAAATTTCATCAAGATGAACAAGTTATGGATCTCCAAGGACTTTTCCACCCCAGTAGCAGACTGCTCAGACTAGGCAATATATTTTTCAGTGTGCTACATTGATCTTGCCATTCATCAATTTTTATTCTAGGTCAATTAATGTCAATTTGGTGGTATTGGGTCCTAATTTTTTAATTTTTTGAAATGTCGTGACTATTTTTGAGTCTCCTTGTCTTTTTCCTGAATTTAGCAGGGCTATGTTGGTACGATGCCTAAACGTGTCACTCATTGCTCTGTTACTAATGAATATTTAACCTTTAAATGCTAGGCCAGACCCTGTGCCATGCATGCAGACTGCGCCATTTGTGACAACACAATCTTGTTAAGTGTTTGTCAGGGTTAGAGTTCTTAATTTGGCCAGACTATTGGTCTTTTGTTGGTTATCTCATGTTTGAAAATTCATTGTTTTTTGCCAGTCGGCTGGGAGCCCCATTTTCAAGTTTGTGTATTGGTAATTTAATGTAAATGACCTCAGCCTCCTATTGTCTACATAACTCAGAGGAGAATTATGCAGCTTGTAGTGGCAAACATAAGAGAGCAACCTTGTACAACCAATCCTGTAAGACCACAATACCCTGAGATGAGTGCTCAGTATACAGTTGTGGCCAAAAGTATTGACACCCCTGCAATTCTGTCAGATAATACTCAGTTTCTTCCTGAAAATGATTGCAATCACAAATTCTTTGGTATTATTATCTTCATTTAATTTGTCTTCAATGAAAAAACACAGAAGAGAATGAAGCAAAAAGCAAAACATTGATCATTTCACACAAAACTCCAAAAGAATTGGCACCCTTAGCCTAATACTTGGTTGCACAACCTTTAGCCAAAATAACTGCGATCAACCATTTCTGGTAACCATCAATGAGTTTCTTACAATGCTCTGCTGGAATTTTAGACCATTCTTCTTTGGCAAAATGCTCCAGGTCCCTGATATTTGAAGGGTTCCTTCTCCAAACTGCCATTTTTAGATCTCTCCACAGGTGATCTATGGATTTAGGTCTGGACTCATTGCTGGCCACCTTAGAAGTCTCCAGTGCTTTCTCTCAAACCATTTTCTAGTGCTTTTTGAAGTGTGTTTTGGGTCATTGTCCTGCTGGAAGACCCGTGACCTCTGAGGGAGACCCAGCTTTCTCACACTGGGCCTGCTAAATTTGTTGGTAGTCTTCAGACTTCATAAAGCCATCCACACGATCAAACAGTTCAGTGCCAGAGGCAGCAAAGCAACCCCAAAACATCAGGGAACCTCCGCCATGTTTGACTGTAGAGACCGTGTTCTTTTCTTTAAATGCCTCTTTTTTTCTCCTGTAAACTCTATGTTGATGCCTTTGCCCAAAAAGCTTTACTTTTGTCTCATCTAACCAGAGAACATTCTTCCAAAACTTTTAGGCTTTCTCAGGTAAGTTTTGGCAAACTCCAGCCTGGCTTTTTTATGTCTCGGGGTAAGAAGTGGTGTCTTCATGGGTATCCTACCATACAGTCCCTTTTCATTCAGACGCCAACGGATAGTACGGGTTGACACTGCTGTACCCTCGGACTGCAGGGCAGCTTGAACTTGTTTGGATGTTAGTCGAGGTTCTTTATCCACCATCCGCACAATCTTGCGTTGAAATCTGTCATCAATTTTTCTTTTCCATCCACATCTAGGGAGGTTAGCCACAGTGCCATGGGCTTTAAACTTCTTGATGACACTGCGCACGGTAGACACAGGAACATTCAGGTCTTTGGAGATGGACTTGTAGCCCTTGAGATTGCTCATGCTTCCTCACAATTTGGGTTCTCAAGTCCTCAGACAGTTCTTTGGTCTTCTTTCTTTTCTTCATGCTCAATGTGGTATACACAAGGACACAGGACAGAGGTTGAGTTAACTTTAATCCATGTCAACTGGCTGCAAGTGTGATTTAGTTATTGCCAACACCTGTTAGGTGCCACAGGTAAGTTACAGGTGCTGTTAATTACACAAATTAGAGAAGCATCACATGATTTATCTAACAGTGGCAATACTTTTGTCCACCCCCTTTTTATGTTTGGTGTGGAATTATTTTCAATTTGGCTTTAGGACAATTATTTTTGTGTTTTTTCATTGAAGAAAAATTAAATGAAGATAATAATACCAAAGAATTTGTGATTGCAATCATTTTCAGGAAGAAACTGAGTGTTATCTGACAGAATTGCAGGGGTGTCAATATTTTTGGCCACAACTGTATGTTGGATTATTGAAAATGGCCAAGTTTATGCACATTTCCCTCCCCCACTTCTATTGTAGCAGGTAGCACATTAATTCTTGCTGTTGAAAAGAGCCAGCATCCCTGCTACCAGCATTGTCAGAAGGTAATATTTTCAACAAGTGACGCCAGCTCTTGAAGGAGGCCATTGGGCAACCCTTTTGTAACTCAACAAGGAGAGAAAAAATATTCTCCTTGTAGCGTCGGTCGAGAAAGGTGGCTAATCAGTATGGGTTGTTGCCGAAAATGTGTATCACATGAGGGTCTTAAAACAGACACTCAGGAACTGTGCCATGTTGGCCAGGCTTCAAACAAGCAAAGGTTCTATTTTTCCAACAGGAGGAACAATACTTATCCTCCCCTCACACTGCCTTTCCTCCACCTCCTACTCTCCAGCTCATCCAAGCTGGGGTTGGGAGTCCTCTCTGTAGCAATGGGAGTCCACTTGTTGACGGCCTTTCCAACTGTACAAAGGCAGCCCCTCACAAATGAATACAGGAGGGTCCTCCAAAATGTATAGGGGGTCCTCCCAAATGAAGAGGAGGGCCATCAAAAATGTATTAAGGAGGGACCTTCCTAGCATACAGGTGAGATGACCTTCAGTGCCAGCAACCATGACTTTGCTTATTCTATGTGCTTCTTAAGGCAGTGGTTTCATCCCCAAAAGTGTAGAGGAGAGCCCCTCCCAAATGTATAGAGGGCCCTCCCAAACATATATTACAGGGTCAACTCTGGGCCCTCACCAAACTTAGGTTTGCAGGCCCTGTGAACAATTGATTTGAGGGCTGCAGAATGACATGGAGGAAGAGAGTAGGCAGAAACTGACATATGAGTAGATGGAAACCATGATGAAATTAGGCCGGCTATTCTTGGCATGGGTATGATGTGTTATGTCCCAGGCTGTCACACTGTCCCACCCTCCACCAGGTTCACCCAGTGTGCCATCAGAGGAATTTATCATCTTTGACTGTCAACAATAACATTGCCATGTGTCTATTAAAACAAAAGAATAGCTATGCACCGCCCGCTCATGGCCACAAAGAAACTCCCAGAGGCTGCTGGGTTACTGGAATGCGTCTCAATAGAAGAAAGTCCAGCAATTAATTCAAAAGAAATGAAACAGCACTCACCGGTTTTACTGTGCTCGCTTTTATTGATGCTTAAACTTGAAGTTCAAGGACCTGTGGAAGTTCAATCTGAACAAAACGGCAAGCTGTAGTCTGGCTCTCAAGCACCCCCTCCCTGCATTCATGTACCCCCGTTCAGCATTAATAAAAGCAAGCACAGAAGGACCAGTGAGTGCTGTTTCATTTCTTTTGAATTAATTGCTATATGTCTGGTGCTACTTGGACAATCTTGGTTACGGCATTGCTAACAGCATGGCTGATATAGTTTAACGCATGCTTCTGTAAAGCGAGGTCGGAACACCAGGTACAATAGTCGTGCCACTGGCTAGGAAACCAGTATACTGGGGCAGCCACAGCCAAGAGATCACGGAAAGACTCTCAGAAGGCTAAACTGAAACATCTGCAAGGCTAGCAATTTGGCAATGTGACCAATTCATGTTTTTGCCTGTGGGGAAGTGTTTGTGTATTTACGCTTTATTTCCAAGACATGGGACACAGCTCGCTATGCTGGGACAAAAAAAGTGAACATAGTTGAAGTTGGTTGCTGTGTCTGTGCAACTGTAGCTTGTGGGCAGGAGGTGGGAGCGCTTGCTTCATGCAGATTGTGAAGGGCCTTTCCCAAAGTAAAGAGGAGGGCACTCACAAATGTATAAAGGAGAGCCTTCTCTAATCTACAGATGAGATGACCTTCAATGCCAGCAACCATGACTTTGCTTATGCTGTGTTCTTCTTAAGGCAGTGTTTTCAGCACCAAAAGTTTACAGGTTAGCACTCCCAAATGAATAGAGGAGGGCCCTCCCAAACACATGTTACAAGGCCACCTCTGGGCCCTCAGCAAACTCAGGTTTATAGGCCCTGTGAACAATTGATTTGAGGGCTGCAGAATGACATGGAGGATGAGGAGGAGAGACAATAACTGGCATATGAGTAGATGGAAACCATGGTAGAAGTTGGGCCTTACTACTCTTGGCATTTGTAGGAAGTGTGATGTGACATCCACAAAAATGTCTTTGTCTGTTATGTCAACCTTACTAGTTACAGTGTTGGTGACAACACAGTTGATATTGTTTCACACAGGATTATTTAAGTCG
Source organism: Allobates femoralis (assembly GCA_033576535.1). Taxonomy (NCBI): domain Eukaryota; kingdom Metazoa; phylum Chordata; class Amphibia; order Anura; family Aromobatidae; genus Allobates; species Allobates femoralis. The sequence goes on from JARQOC010000004.1 coordinate 510,745,310, forward strand.
TGGACAGCACACCGTCTAAAATAGTAGCGGCTATAAACCGAGTATCGTGGGGCAGCCCCAGGCAAAAGATCACATGAGCATTCTGTTCCAACAAGCCTAAATGTCAACATCTTCACAGATAGCAATTTGGCAATGTGAGATTTTAGTATTTGGACCTGTGGGTACGTGGCTGGTTATTGACGCTTCCTTTCCAAGCTCTCTGCTGCAGACAACTTGACACTTCGCTTGGACAAATAAGTGGATGAGGTTGATGTTTGCTTTCTCTTTGCAACCGCACCTTGTGGGCAGGAGGTATGAGCACCTGCCTAATAGACAGCAGTTTGTCAAGGACAAAGCGCAAGAAAAATGGCAGTGGTTTGACCCACAAACACAGATTTGGTACTCTGGTGTGCCGCTGACCTACTGGGGTGCTTGGCTGCCATGTGGTTCCATATACACATGGCCTCAGGTTGCCTTTGCCCTGACCTCTTCTCAGCTTGGTATGGCAGATGCTACAGATTACAATGTTTTTCTCTGAAGGAGTTTCAGTAAAAAAAATTACAGACAGCGGCTGGACGCCCCCATGCCCTGACTTGGGCCATGGTGGGGAAGCTCTTGGGCACAGTTGACACAGATCTCAGTCTGGTCAAACCAGTACCCCATGGCACCTGTGTTGGTGTTACGTATCAATCTTCCTCTGTTTTGCTATGCTGGCTATGCGTGCTAATGGCCCAGGTCAGATGAGTGGACTAATCATTGACCAACTCCTTTTCCATGTCATCTTCCTTCACAATTGAGATTGTAAGCTGACCTGATGGCAAGTGTGTCTCATTATCATCTTAAATATCTGGAGACAGTAAATCAGGTTCCTCTAAGTGACTATCTCCTGGCCATGGGTCCTCAAATACTTGTGCATCAACGCTCACTACCTCCCAAATTTATAGAGAGCCCTCCCAAATGAATAAAGGAGGACCCTCCCCAATGTATAGAGGGCCCTTCCAAATGAATAGAGGAGGGCAGTCCCTAATTTATAAAGGAGGGCCTTGCCTAATTTACAGATCAGATGACCTTCAGTGCCAGCAACCATGGCTTTGCTTATGCTGTGTAACTCATAAGGCAGTGGTTTCAGCACCAAATGTATAGAGGAGGGTCCTCCCAAATGTCTAAGTTAGATGGGTCCCTCCAAAACATATGTTACAGGGCCATCTCTGGGACCTCAGCAATCTCAGGTTTCATGCCTACTGCAGTCCCTCTGAACATTTGAATATAGGGCTGCAAATGTCATGCAGGTGGAGGAGAAGGAGGTGGAAGATGGTGAAGCCTAACACTAAAAATGGAGCATTGTAAACTCCTATGGAATATGTAATCCACTACCTAAGTCTCAAAGAGGGAGGGACCGCCCAGATGTCTACATAAGAGCTGTCCCTCCAAAACATGCATTTAAAGGCTGCCTCTGAGCCCTCAGCAATCTCAGGTTTCCTGCCTAGTTAAGGACCTCTGAACATTTGAAGGGCTGCAAAATGTCAAGGATGTAGATGAGGAGGAGGAGATGGGTGAAGCCCAATGCTACACTCGGCACATTGGAAACTGCTATGGAATATGTATTCCACTATTACATTGTCAATGTTGGAGAGACCTACCAAATGTCTAAGTAAGAGCAGTCCCTCCAAAACGTATGTTACAGGGCCACCTTAGGCCTCTGAAGTCAAAGATCAACAGACCTACTGGTACGTTGTAGCTGGCCTTGAAAATTGCTGAGGAATAGCTAACTAAAAATGATGAATGACAGAGGGACCTACAAAATGTATGAATAAGGGGCCTCCCAATTGTAAAAGGCGCAAAAAAGCTACAACAGTACGTGTGAACAAATGTTCAAAGTGATTTTTTTTGTTTCTCTGGTTTATTTAGCCTTGTATACAAGTGATTAAGAATGAAAAACTGCGATTTAGGTTAGGTTTGGTAGTTGTTTTTGTGCATCTGTAAAGGTACCGTCACACTCGGCAATGTTGCTTGCAATTTCACTGGCAATTTGCTGGTTGCAGTGAAATCATGGACACGTTGTTCCATTTGTACACGGCAACAAAATAGAACAATGTGTCCATGATTTCACTGCAACCAGCAAATTGCCAGTGAAATTGCTAGCAAAATTGCCGCGTGTCATGATACCTTAAGAGTGGCGTAACCCTGCGACAAAGATATTCCCACAAACCAAATGTGAGTAAGAATTGCATGCAGGCAATATTATCCAGGGTCTTCCCATTCTGTTTCATCACTTTCCCACCCATTTCAGCCTCTTCCTCAGGCCCCCAGACCCATTTCTAGGGTCCAGCAGAAAATTACTCACGTTTCCCATTTACTTACATTGTACTTTCTATTCAGAACAAATACGTGATTAATAAAAAGTACTCATAACAAGTATAGCGATTACGAATATTACAGTACTTGTTCAGCACTGATAGGAAGATAAATGACAGGTGTAGGAATGGTGCTCGGAAAGCCTAGGTAAATTAACAAAACGCACAACATAGACACCACAAGAAATGTCACCCCATTAGAAAGACATATGCCTAGATTGCACCAAAGTAGCATCAATTCACCCAGAACAAAAAGTGTAATTCAACAAATAACTCTGTTAGCATTCCGGAAATACTGCTGATACATGCAGCACCCAACCCGGTCGTTGGAACACGTAGAAAAAAACTGTGTATGAGTGCTAAACCACTGGCACTTCCCCATTGTTACCTGCTTCCCAATATGTTGTCTAGGAAGCAGGCCCTGATGCCACCTGCACACAACCTACAGTTGCATACTGCATACACAACAAACATTTAGCATTAGACACTGGACATATATCATACAGTATATGCTTCTGGTGTCAAGCAAAATGTGACCTTCCAAGTGACTGGGGGCACAAGGAGCAGTGCTTTTTAAAGGAAATAAGCAAATGAAACTGTACTATTATACAGTACACAATGTTTGCTGAAAATATAGTTGTAAAAGAGTTATTGAACTTATTGGTCTTATATGCAGCACAAAATTCTACTGTGTGTGTTGGAAATAGAGCTTTGTTTCTAAAAAGAGCTGTTTTAAGATGAACACTGGAAAAACACTTTAACAACTCCCTACCTAATACACAATCTATCGCTCCCTGTACCGTGACTTTGTTGTGTGTCTTAAGCTCTGAAAAGAGTATCCCTGAGGAAGGCACCGGGTGTGGCGTTGAAACGCATAGGAGGAATAAATCAGGATGAAAAGTTGTCTGGCTCCTTGGTGAGTTTTTAACCCAGAGCAGCGCGGACCGTGGCACACCATCACTCCCATCATCTCTCTTGGAACATACCACTGTTCAGTGGTAGGTGGAGGTCCTGCAGCAGCTTGGAACATTGTTTCCCAAACGCCTTCAAACCAGTTGTGGGGATCACAACTGGACCAGGTGAGTGGCTCCACAGCACCACCACATTACACTAGTGTCACTTGTGATAGGGCACTATTGCGCCTCTTGTCTCCCCCCCTCTTTATATTTTGCAAGCTCTGAAAAGAATCATTTATTGGTGGTATTATGGAGCTAGTGACCGACTCCTTTATACTCTCCTTGCTCGAGCATTTCTTCCTCGCTACTCTACACTGACCTAGTATACACTGCAGGTAGACCTAAAAAGGGCTTTTGCGTTTTCAAGAAGCCTTAAAAGACTTAAAAGACCCCCTAGCAGCATGTGCTAATGATTAAGGAAAGAGTTTTTCCGAAACGCATCTAGCACTCGCTAGTACGCTGAATGTTTTTAATATTTGGACTTGATTTTGAAAAATAAAAAATTTAAAGAAGATTCGTACTCGTGTTTCATATATTCATATATTTCCATGTTTTGGGCGTTTGCCAAGCCGCTACACCAGGTGCGGGAGTCCAGGAGATAATAGGTGGAGGAGCGACACTCCCAAACCCCATTCCCTGAAGCAAGTTTTTTAGTATAATAAAGGGTAGATCCCCAAGTGAAGTCCACAGGGCCAGCGCACCAAGGTTCCCCTAAGGGAACACAAGAAGGGTTAACCCTATACAGGGATTCTTCCAAGGGCACCCAGAGAGGGTTCAATGAACCAGTCAACCTGTGGGTCCGTCCCAAGATAGAATAGGAAAAGGAAACCAGGGAACCGGAGGAGAAGGCAGGGACGGGGCTTGGTGCAGCCGAAAAGGTCCGGGAGGTAGCCATGGACCAGCGAGAAAGGTACGGGTCTCCAGGTGAACAAGCAGGAGGTATCCGGCACTGAAAGCAAGAGAAAAACATCTAAGGTTCTCAGAGGACACAATAAGCAGCATGCGCTGCTAGGGATTTGAGCTTGCAACTTAGACTAGCTACAAAATTTTCCAAGCACCTCTCTTAGGACATGAGGGCCTTTAGAACCCACCACTCCTCAGTGATTGGCTGAGGGGTGGTAATAGGAAAAAGGGCATACTGGCCCTTTAAATTAACAAAGTGTGGCACGCATGTGCCCTATGCGCATTCCCCCTGACACCAGGAAGTGAGGAGGTGGGGGAGAAGCACTGAGGAGCCAACACGCCGGTGAGTATGCCTGCCGGGAACAGCAGAATTCCGGTGGCTGGATGGGACCCGATCCCCCTGCGTCTCGGGGAGGGTCCCCACCGGCCGCAGGGTTACACTTCTACAATGCTGGCTCCGGATGTAATGTGCGTAAGATGGCGGCAGCAAGGCTTAAACAAATCCTATGATGCTGGGTGGCCAGCCAATCACAGTAAGGCCACAACCAAGATGCATGTGGCATTACTGTGATTGGTTAAGAAGCCCAGCATGCTTAGTTGGCTGTAAAGGAGCTGCCAAAAGTGCAGGGCGGGACATCTGAATATAGCGAGGCGAGTACACAAATACTCACAATATAATGAGTAAACTGAATATTGTTTATCCGTGCAATACCCCTGCTGGTTTAGATGGATCCCAGACACCAAGCACATCACTTGTTAATCAACCCACCATAAAATCTGGGCTTGCACCTTATTCACAATGCAGCAGATTGTCGGGTACATCCTACTCCACCATGTCTCATCACAGCAGCCAGCCTTCAGTCCCACAGCCGTGGTGATGAAAAAGATTTCCCCATATGCATCCCAAAGCAAAGAAGCTAAATTTCACCATCACCCATTTGTTGGTCACAGCAAACGCTGCCTTTCTGTTTGGAGGACACAGACAGTTTCCGAAAGCTGATGGCCATCGCAGCCCCCAGTATCAGTTGCACAGTCATCACTACTTCTAGAAGCAAGCTGTTGACGTGCACCCAGTGCTGGGGTATTCGGCTCTCGGGCTATCTCTCTTTCAGTCCGGGAAGTCACGGGTGGCTATCCCGAGGCCGCGGTCCTGGGGGTCAACTGAAAAGTTTGGGGAATTATTTACAGGGGATTATTTACAAGTTGTCTTTGTGACGCCACCTGCTGGTTCTGGTGATGCTCACCAGCGCCGCCACAGTCCTCCAGTGGTCGGTGGTATTGCGGCTTAGATTATTCAAATAAGAAGGAAAAGAAGCGCACATACCTTCAGGTTTGATGGTCACACGGACTCCCACAATACAGACTCACCTGGTCTGGCTGTGAATGGTCACAACTCCCTTGGACAAGCACGTATGGTCGCAGCAGGCTCCCGGCAAAAAGTAAGGATCCACTTGGAGAAATTAGAACTGGATGGATAGAAGCCGCGTTGACCACAATCAGAGTAACAGAGTAACACACACACTGTTTATTCAGCCTATGTGTTTCGTGGCAAAAAGGCCACTTCATCAGGGCATCAAGATTCAACAGCACATCCAGTTATATATACATACAGGAACAATAAAAAAAAATCACAAAAAATGAAGCTCCACCCCCCTCTGACATCACTTCCGGTGAAAACGCCCACTATAAGTCAAACGTATAAAAATGCCCATTACATTGATTACAATACATTAAAAATACATTAAAACACAATAATCAGTATTTAAAATCGCATTTGTTCTTCAATAAATAATTAAAACATTTTTGGTAAAAAGATAAACCAGGATTAGAACTAACCCTGGCAGAGGCATAAAACTCTCCTCCGGAGATTAAACCTTCGTCTTATACCACTTAACCATTCGGTCGTCTTAGGTAAGAGCAACTGTTTAGCCAGGATCTACCAACTCTACCCATCCAAACAATTAAATATCCTCATTTACTTGGTACACAAAACCTTCTTTTATATATAAAAAGTAATCAAATAATTATAAAAATATAAATTTCTTCTCTATAGGGATCTTTCAAGGTAAATGACCACTAAATTTTGTGTCTATAATATGCTCACTGAATAATTTATATTCCTTGGTTTGTTGATCTATGTAAATTACAAGTCACCTATATATACAAACTCGCAATTAAAAACCTCTCAATATAAAGAGGAAATGCAGACAGGATTTATATGAGGTAAAGGATGAACAGAGAAACCGAAAAAAATGAATTACAGTGTACTCGAATCACAATTACATAAAAATAAAGGGTTCATCAAGAATATGAACCCATTATGTCTAGGGGTAACCACAAAGTGATTAAACGACGCCTCAGACCGGTAAGCTATCTGAGTTTATGGGGTATAGAGACCACTACGGTCATAATATCTCGCCACATTGTCACATAGAAGAACTCCATCTGGCCAGATGGTAAGAGAGAAACCATCACAGATAACTATCAGTATAATAAAAGTCTTCGATGGAATCAAGAAGACATTAACAACTCATGGGTTCTTAAAAAAGGTCACTTACCTCATTAAGCCCACCAGGGCTTAAAGTGCCCAGCTTAAAAATCCAATATGTTTCTCTTTTACCTAGGACATCCAATCTCCTAGGAGTATTTTCAGGCACATAATCAATAGGGGTAACAGATAATTTAACATCACCATGGTGAACTACGGTGCAATGTCGCGATAATCCACGTTTTAACAAACCTCTGAGAAACCGGTCTGAGGCGTTGATTAATCACTTTGTGGTTACCCCTGGTTTATCTTTTTACCAAAAATGTTTTAATTATTTATTGAAGAACATATGCGATTTTAAATACTGATTATTGTGTTTTAATGTATTTTTAATGTATTGTAATCAATGTAATGGGCATTTTTATACGTTTGACTTATAGTTGGCGTTTTCACCGGAAGTGACGTCAGAGTGGGGTGGAGCTTCATTTTTTGAGATTTTTTTTGATTGTTCCTGTGTGTATATATAACTGGATGTGCTGTTGAATCTTGATGCCCTGATGAAGTGGCCTGTTTGCCACGAAACACGTAGGCTGAATAAACAGTGTGTGTGTGTTACTCTGTTACTCTTATTGTGGTCAGCGTGGCTTCTATCCATCCGGTTCTAATTTCTCTAAGTGGGGCCTAGATTATTTAGTCCCCGCAGGCGGGACTGGACCATCGGGGCAGTAATGCTGTAAGGCAAACAGTTTATATAGGAAATGATGCAGCCGAGGCAAAACTTCACTTCACTAGGTAACTTTTAATTGAACTCTTTCTTTCAGCTTTATGTTCCTTTCTTTTCCTTCTTCCTTGTTCCCAATGTTGTGAAGCCTAATCTCTTATAGATGATCAAGCCTCCTGCTGTCTCTACTCTCTTCGCCTCCCTTGTACACGTCGGGTCAACCTTCTCTTGAATGCCGCAGTCGCCTTCTGCGGTTCTGGCTTCACTCTCGAGGGATCTTTGGGAGTTAGGGCCATATTTGCAATATCCCTGTTGAACGGATTTTCTGTGAGTATTAGAGAACTCAAAGGTGCGGGCTCCAGTGCCCGGTTTCCTTTCTATGGAGCAAAATCTTTCCGTTACTCACTTCCCCACTCAAGTTAACTCTGCGTCTGTGAGTTTCCTTGCTTTCCTTCCTTTCTTTTGGGATCTTTATTCTCTTGGGTCTCTCAGCCGAGATGGCCCTCTTAGTTCATTCAGGCTGGCTGCCTGGCTCCTTCCACACTCCCTCCTCCTCTGACTCTCTCTCCACAGACTGAGCTCTCTGGTCCCCTCTAGAGGTCACTAAGACCCTCCCGGGGTTCCTCCCACCCACTACTCTAGTGTGTGAGTGCCGCTCTAGGGTTACATCTAGTGACCATTGTCCCAATTGCAGTGGAGTACTACACCGCTTTTCTGGGTGCAGTACCTCTTTTGTGGCACCTACTTAGTGGCACGCCACACTGTGCCTTCGCTACACCAGCAGGTCCAAGAAAACATCATCTTTTCCTTGAGAAACACTGTGTGTGACAGTTTGCATATCATCACTGACATCGGGATGAGCAAACATGACCAGGGGTGTTACATTTCCCTCACTGACCACTAGGTGACCACATTGGCTACAGAGCCAGGCAGGAAAGGGGCTACTCTCCAAGTCTTAAAATCCCCAAGACTTTTGGGAAAAACCTCTACTTCTTCATCTATCGCTTCAGTCTCGACCACCTACTCTAGGGCTTCCGGGGGCACCATCTACCTCTCCCTTAATGTTGCAGCACTTCAGACAGAATCCACCACTCCTCTGTACTGTGCTGCCAGGGCTCTCTGCCATTAGGCAGTGTTGAAATTAAAATGCCTTGGAAATGTGAGTAACAGAGCTGAAGAGTTGTGGGCAGCAATTCAAGCCAAGCATCAGAAATGGCTCTCTCCACTAAACCTGGAGCCAGGGAAGGCCTTTTGCGATAACTGTGTGAATCTGGTGTCAGCCCTATGCTGGACCAAATATACACACATGCCTTCCATGGCACACATCCTCAACCTGGTTGTTCAGATATTCCTTTTCCACTATACTGGCCTTGATGAGCTGCTGCATAAGGCATGGTCACTGTGCTCACTTTCCTCATTTTCTCTCCATGGCTCATCGACTTGCAACACTACAAAGGACTTTCAGATAACCGTTTAATCATTTGATATGCGATGTGCCGATACAGTGGAATTCCACCCTGCACATATTCCAACATATTTCAACGTCTGTGGCAGCAGCAACAAGCCCTGGCACAGAAGGTAATGATGGGTACAGTGACTCAAAGTGTGCAAATGTGGTGCAAATGATGCTTCCAGAGTAGGCACAGATCAAAGACCTCTGTACCCTTCAGTATAGTTTTTAAATAGCTATTAAGATGGTTAGCACTGACAGTGCCATCATCAGCTTTGAAAAGACTGTGGGATGAGGAGGTGGTACTAGAGGAAAAAAAAGGATGACGGAAGGATATCAAGATCTCAAAGGTCCAGACTCTCAACCCACAGCTGAGTGGCATGGAAGAGTGGAGTAGAGTGAAAGAGAGGAGCTCCTAATTAGGGATGGGCGAATCCTGAAATACTCGGAATCGCTGGACTGTAACGAGTCCGGGTCTGAGACTCGGTACTCGTTGCGAGTCCAGCGAGTCCGAATAGTAACCTGTACTTTTGCAGTGTATATATACAGATACACTGCAAAAGTACCCTAAAAGTTAATCTAAGGGGTTAAAAACAATAAACATTCATACTCACCTTCTGTGGGGCCTGAACCTTATGTACCGGGACCGGTACCGAAGACCTCCAGACGTCACAAGACCTCAGATCACTGGGAGAAGATGGGCTGAAGGATCTGTGAGATTTCAGCCAATCAGCATGCGGCTAGCGGTCACATGGGTTTGTCACGTGGCCGCACTGCCAGCCAATGAGCGATCTGGCCAATCTGATTGGCTGGCAGTGCGGCCACGTGACAAACCCATGTGACCGCTCTGCCGCATGCTGATTGGCTGACATCTCACAGGTCCTTCAGCCCATCTTCTCCCGGTGATCTGAGGTCTTGTGACGTCCGGAGGTCTTCGGTACCGGTCCCGATACATAAGGTACAGGCCCCACAGAAGGTGAGTATGAATGTTTATTGTTTTTAACCCCTTAGATTAACTTTTAGGGTACTTTTGTAGTGTATCTGTATAGATAAACTGCATAAGTACAGTGACTCGCTACCCCCGAGTAATTCCTAAGGAAACTCGGCGAGTAGCGAGTCCCCTGAGACCCCTACTATTCGGGCGAGTCCCGAATAGTAGCGAGTAGATTCGCCCATCCCTACTCCTAATACCAGATAAACTAGTGGTGATCAGGCAGGAGTTGAGGAAGAAATGGAGGAGTAAGAGGGTGAAGAGGTGATGGGTAGGGATGAGCGAGTAGTCAAATACTCAGACTTGTTATACTTGTGCCGAGTACATTGTAATAGTTGGCTATTCGGTGGGTGCGAGTAGCGGGTCCAATGTTAGTCAATGGGAAATGCGAGTAATTGTCTTCAGGACAAAAGAAGTGGTCTGGGGGCTGAGGAAAAGGCTGAAATGGGTGCATGATTGCCATAAGAGTGAGTTATGATGGAGGAGATCTTATGACAGCTCAGTGTGTAAGTGGTGTAAAGAGAGCGATCTGCCCTATGGACTGTGTGATGGTTAACACAGGAAGAAGCCGCCCATCATCATCATCATCACAATGGCTTCACAGTTATGAAGTTTGGACTACTGGCATTGTTGTTCCATTGCCACTGCACAATGTGCAGGCATAGTGTCTCCAAAAAGTAGCCTAAGGGGCTGTACCATGGTTGATGAAGGAAGCAGGCCTCAAGGGCAAAACAATTATGAAGCTAGGACTAGTAGCACAGTAGTTGCAGTGTCCAATGTCCAGGCATAGCCATAGTGTCTCCAAAAAGTAGCCCAAGGCGATGTATTTTGGTTGATGAAGGAAGGAGGGTCTCATCACAAGTGCCTCCGATGTAAAATATTAATTAACGGAACATTGTTTTTAGCTTATTGACCATTAAGTACATGTTGCAGAAGCAGGAGTTTAAAACATGTGTATGAAGAAGAAAATGGATTTGTATGGGAAGGGATGGACATGATCACCAGTTGCCTAAAATACCATTTTGTGTGACTTTAGGTTTGGATGCTGTCATCAGGAGGGCTTAAATACTCTTGCAATATCCAGTCCTTGTTAAATTTGATCAGTCAGCCTGTCTGCATTCTCTGTAGTCAGCTGTGTGTGTGTATCTGTGATGATTGCCCCAGCGGCACTGAAAACACACTCTGACATCACATTAGCAGCAGGACCGGCCAGCACCTCCAAGGCATGTAAGGAGAGATCTGGCTAACTATGCAGCTTAGATACCCAGTGATTAAATGGAACAGAAGCATCAGGAAGGACGCAGGTATGGACACTTATTCATTGACCATCTTGTGCAACTTCTCCCTCCTTGACAATGTTACTGGTCCAGGTAGCCCTTGCTGATGAGCCAGTTTATTGAAGATGGCCCAGTTTGAGAACATCTTACCACTACCTCTTTTGGACCTGCTGGCCGTGTCTCTCTCCATTAATGCATGCTGTTGCACAGAGCTGGTACCTCTGTAGGCAGCGGAGTCTGACGATAATGTTGCCATTAAATGATCAACAATTACCCTCTTAAAGGATTCTATTGCGAAACCCCTTGGCGACTGCAACAGTAGTGAAGGAAATTTGACCTTGTACCATGGGTCTAGAAAGGTGGCCAACCAGTATAGGTTGCTGTTAAAAATGTGGATCACGGAGGGTCTTTGCACAGACAGATATGAAGTGTGCCATGTGTGCCAAGCTGCAAAGAGGCAAATGTTCTGTAACCCCAGAAGGAGGAACAATACTCATGCTTACCCCACTCTGAGTCTTCTCCTCCACCTCCTCCTCTCCAGCCCACCCATGCTTGACAGACATGAAGCTGTGGCTTGGAGTCCCCTCTGTAGCATGAGGGGTCTCCTCTTTACCACTGAAAAATAAGTCCTCTCCCTCCTCATCTTCCTCATCATCTTCATCCCCCAATCTTGCCTGATGAGATTGGCTGGGCTGGGTAGGATCACCCATTGTGAAATCTTGCTCCATACCCAGCTGCTGGGCACACAGATTCCATTTTTAGGTTATGCAGCGATTCTTTCAGCAAACATAGCAATAGGTATGGTTACGCTAATAACAGCCTAATCACCACTCACAAGCTTGGTGCCGTACTCAAAGTTATCAAACACCTCACAAATGTCAGCGATCCACACCCACTCAACAGTTATGTGTTTTGGCTGAGTCTCAGTCTGACATGCATATTTAAGCTGATATTCAGCAAGTGCCCTCTGCTGCTCACTTATCCTTGCCAACATATGATATGTTGAGTTCCACTGTGTTGGTAGGTCACAAATGATTTGGTGATTAGGCAAATTAAATTGCTTTTGAAGCGCTGCAAGATTGGCAACAGCGGTGGAGGAATGGAGGAAATGAGCGCAAATACGGCACACCTTCTCAAGTAGGTACGACCAGGGCCGCACCGTCCATTGGACAGTGTGAGCCCTGTCATTCAGGCGGCAAGAGGCAGGGGGAGCGGCAGTGCAGAAGGGAGCGGCGCCTCATGCACACAGCCTCCCCCTGTCATGGCGCCGGCCGCTCACCCCGGTCACCGCAGGTAAGCGGCGACCCGCCGGAGGAGGAATGTAGAAGGGGCGACAGCGCTGGGCTCCACCAGCACCCCCCCCCGGTAATCACTGCCGCGGCTCAGGCAGCAGAGGGGCTTGTTGCACCCCTGGGTACGACAAGTCATGATATGTTTTTATAAATTTCTGCACCACTAGGTTCAGCACGTGAGCCATGCATGGCACATGTACCAGCTTCCTGAGCTTTAAAGCTGCCACCAGGTTACGCTCATTATCACACACAAACGAACCATGTTGGATTTGCAGTGGGGAGAGCCACTGATTGGTTTGTTGTTGTATTCCTTTCCACAGCTCTGGTGCAGTGTGTGTGTGTTTCACTTAAGCAGATGAGCTTCTGCAGAGAGTGTTGCCGATTTACCGGTGCGCTGCTGCACAGCTCCCAACTTGGGAATGTTGTGTAGAGTAATTCAACATAGGATGACAAGGCTATGGAGGAGAATGAGGAAGAGGGGAAACAGGAGGTATATGATGAGGCGGAAACCCTGATTGAGGTTGGACCCATTATTCGTGGCGTGATGGTCCAGTTTGAGACTTTGTCCCCCCTCCACCAGGTTGAGCCAGCGTACTATGAGAGAGATGTATCATCCCTGTCCACGTGTCTGTTGTTAGGTGGACCTCCCTGGTTATGGCGTTGGTGAGAGCATGCTTTAGATTGTTTAATATGTGCTGGTGTGAGGTGGGGATGGCACACTGGGAAAAAAAGTGCTGGCTGGGAACCGAGTATTTGTGTGCAACTACAGCCAACAGATCACAGAAAGACTGTCTCTTCAAGCCTAAACAGCAACATCTCCATGGCTAGCAACTTGGCAATGTGCGCATTCAGGATTTGTGCTTGTGGGTGCGTGGCTTGGTATTTACGCGTCCTTTCATATATCTGGTGCACTGACAATTGGATGCTTGGCTGGGACAAACAAGTGGATGAGCTTGTTTTGTCCTGCGTTTGTGAAACCGCAGCTTGTGAGCAAGAGGTATGATCACCTGCTTATTGCCCAGCAGATTGGGAGCGAAAGATCACAAGCAACATGGCAGTGGTTTGACCTGCAGAGACCGATTTGGTGCCCTGTTGTTCCTCCCATGACTAGGGTGCTTGGCTGCTATGTGTTTCCGCATACTGGTGGTGCTTTGGTTGCCTTTGCCCTGGCCTCTGCTCAGCTTTGTATGACAGATGCCACAGATAATTGATGATAGGAATCCGGCACCAGACGTATCTCCTTATTTTCAAGCCTTTAGTTCATGTTTTAGTTGAGTACAAAATCAAACGTATGAAATTAGGAACGCAGTCCCCGCTGGACATGTTTCGGACAACGTCCTTCTTCTGCAGCATAAAACACAATAGTGACCACATTCATTAAATACATGTTAAAAACACCACCCACCTAAAACATGTGGTAATTAAACACAGAGGCTGTTTTGTTGCCAATGTCACATAGGTAGGAGGATACCAGAGGCTCCATTGGCCTAGCAATATTACCCAAGGTTGTCGTTTTCCTGGGCACACATCTGTAACCTTTGGAAAGGATTTTGTGGAGAATGGGGTCCTCATGGAGTATAGGAATATACCGGTGCACAGCTTTGACTATTTCATTATAGTCCTGGCTGTAACTAGTGGAAAAGGTAGGTATAAACTCTCTGTTATTATATTTTATCCTGCGCCTGGCATGATTATCATTTATTATTTCATCTGAAGAGGCCTGTGAGTGATGTTCCTCCAAAAGGGAATCCCGGGATCTCAATTTAAGTTTGTTTACAGCATCGTTCACACGATGCACAGAATAGCCTCGGTCAAACAGCTGTTTTTTTATATTAGATGTTTCCGCCTCGAAGCTCTGCTCTGTAGTGCACGCTCTTTTGGCCCTGATTAATTCACCCATAGGTAAGTTGTTGATCACATGAGGCGGGTGGCAGCTCGTTGCGTGTAACAGTGTATTGCCACTGTTCGGTTTGCGATACAGAGATGTGCTTTTTCAGTTGTTAATTTATCTGCATCTAATATCTCAGAATCTGAACTAAAGGTGCTTGGTAAGGGGTTAAACTATGCTCCCACATGTAGGGGCAACTATGTTAAAACACTGTGTGATATAAATAAATTCGTCAGAGCACTCACTGTCAAAAAACATTTTTTCAGCGAAAACTCTGACAACACAATAAATGAGACAGGCACAGGTGACATAGTTAACAACAACGACATACCAGTGTCAACATTATTGAGAGACCAGATCCGCACTCAAGATCAATCAGTAAAAACCTGTCTGGTCTCTCACGACATTTTAAAGAGATTCATGATGGGAATCTGTCTAACCTGAGGGTGCAGGGTATTGATAGGATCTGCAAGAGGAAAAGAGGAGGAGATTGGGGACGTGAGGTACACAGTAAAGAGTTTTTTTGGATCATGACCCTGAATTCTAGGTCTCCCGAAGGTCTCAACTATAGATCTGATTGCACATATTTTTATTAATAACTTTATAGGCACACTGGGATTTATGCCAACACAAAGCAAAAATCAATGATCGGCACGTTTCCTAGAGGAAGGCACACAATGAGACATTGCTTTTTCCTATGTGATATAAGATGGCTCTGCTATCTGCTTAGGACTTATAGTATTTTGTTTTAAATCTTATCTCTTGTTGTGACAATCAAAGGGTTAACTACTAGGCCAATGGAGCCTCTGGTATCCTCCTACCTATGTGACATTGGCAACAAAACAGCCTCTGTGTTTAATTAACTACCACATGTGTTAGGTGGGTGGTGTTTTTAACATGTATTTAATGAATGTGTTCACTATTGTGTTTTATGCTGCGGAAGAAGGACATTGTCCGAAACATGTCCAGTGGGGACTGCGTTCCCATTTCATATGTTTGATTTTATACTCACCTAAAACATGAAATAAAGGCTTGAAAATAAGGAGAATACGTCTGGTGCCGGATTCCTATCATCAATTATCGCGGACTTGCAGTACGTCCTGTCCAGGCACCACCGGCCATAAAGAGAACTTGGTGAGCACCTTCCCTTACCTTTCCCACATAAACTGAGATGCCACAGATGACAACATTTGGTTTAGAATGACCATCTGAAAAAAATTTCCATACAGCAGCTGAACACATCCTTGCCTTGACTTGGGGCACAGAGGGATTGCTCTTGGCCACAGTTGACACACTTTGCATTCTGCTCAAATCAGTAGCCCTTTGTGCTAGGGATGGGAGAATCCTAAATTACTCGGAATCGCTAGACTGTAATGAGTGTGAGTCAGGGACTCGCTACTCGTTGCGAGTCTAGCGAGTCCAATGTTAATTAATGGGGTAGCGAGTATTGCAGCGATTCCTCTGCTATTGTTTATGTTAGGTTGAACCGAATTGACTGTCAAAAATGATACAGTGATAGCGAGTTTGGAGACTGAGAAAAATCCTGAATGCTCTCAGATTGAAACTCTGAATGCATGCAAATGAGCCAAAATCGTTTTTCTCTTAGATTCTAAACTCTGAATGCATGCAAATGAGCCAAAATCGTTTTTCTCTTGGATTCTAAACCCTGAAAAAACTAGGATTGCCATTAATTTGCATTGGACTCGTTGCTGTGCGAGTAATCGCTTGGAAACTCGCCGAGTACCGAGTCCCCTACTACTCGCAGAGTAACGAGTGCAAGCGAGTAGATTCGCCCATCCCTACTTTGTGCCTTTGTTGGTCCTACATATCCTCTTACTTCCTCTGTACTGCTGTGCTGGCTATGCGTGCCAGCAGTCCAGGTCGGATCGGTGGTCTCATCATTGACCACCTCGTCGTCCATGTCATCCTCCTTCTGTGTTGATGTTGTCAGCTGGCCAGATGGCAACTGTGTGTCATCACCATCAGCCTCCATCTCTTCACCTGATATATCACGTGGATGAAAGTGGCTTTCTTCTGGCCGTGGGTTTTCAAATATTTGGCCATGAAAAGACGATACCTCCTCACGTTCCTCTTTAATGTCGTGTGGTAAGAGGCAATGAAAGGATATGGACCAAACAGAACCTCGGAGTGGCCAAGGTTGGGGGTCAATTATTTCCTGTGAGTCATGATGGAGTGACGAACTAGAAACAGGTTGAGAATAGGATGATCCAGCGTTCTCTGTATGGAAAGGAGACTGTGTGGTCTTGGACGATTGCGTGCTGCTAGAAAATTTTGTGGAGGCCTTAAGAGCCACCCAAGACACTATCTGCTCTTGCTCTTCTGGCTTCCAGACCTGGGAAATTTAGCCAGGAACAAAGATGCATCAACCTTCTTCTGTCTCCCAGACTCTGTGCCTTGTCGGGCACCACTGACAAACCCACGCCCACGCCCACATCCATGTTCCTGTCCCTTCACAATAGCCTTTCTTGGAAATTGGTTTTTTTTCTGACAGCTGCAGATGTTCAGATGCAGATATTGGGGAACAAGGAGCAGTTAGTACTTTATGGAAGGTAGCACTGCAGCTTAGTTCTGCTTTGTGTTTTACACACAGCACCACAATGGCACTCAAAAAATTCCCCTGAGGTTTAAGGCTAAATATTTCACGCACCAGTCACCACACAAGACTGCGATGCTGGCTGCATGTCACTTGTGCAGTACTGTGCATGCTATTAGGTGTGAACACAGCACTGCAACAGCACAAAAAAATTGCCCTGAGGTTTATATGGCTAAATATTACGCAAAACCAGGTACCACCACACAAGACAGTGGTGCTGGCTGCATGTCACTTATACAGTACTGTGCATGTTATTCGGTGTGAACACAGCACTGCAACGACAAAAAATTGCCCTGCAGGGGTAAATGTGACCCCATAAATAGCTGGAAAACCTGTTACTACTACCTGACCTTATACTTTCAGCTCTGAGAAGAGCTGAAATATTGCCGACTGTACTATGTGGTACTGTAACTCTCCTGCCTGTCTCCCTGCACTACAGTCACCTTGTTCTTCAATACTGGTAGCTCTCACAAGAGCTTTTGGGTTTTACAGAGGATTTCTGTACGATTTACACAAGAACAACTCTCCCTAGCAGCTGCTCACACTCTCCCTACACTAGCTGTGTTCTGCATGCAATGTGCAGAAAATGGCGGTGGCTGGGCTTATATAGAGCTATGACTCATGTACGACGCTGGGTGTCCAGCCAATCATAGTAATGCCACAACCAAGAAGGCTGGGCGGAAGATCCAAATATTGTGAGGCGAGTAGTGAAATACTCGCTATGTTTCGAGTGCCACGAGAACCGCATTACTCACTGAATTCTTGCGAATATACTCGCTCATCCCTAGTGATCGGCATAGAACAGTCAGTTGATGAGGAAGAAATAAGTCCCCTTTCTGTTGTCCAAGGTTGGCAGGAGAGGACAGAGGAAAGAAGATTTTTATGCCGGCGAGAACACAACAAGGATTTTGGCTAATGGAAGCATCAGACACATAAACGCTTTCTTGCTGCACTATCAGCAACATGATGCCCGTTAGGATTTGAATTAGCAATGACTACTTGATTACCACACTGTTGGATTCGTGGTAGAAGAGTAAACTGAACTAGATGGTTTTCACCTTGGACAGGGAAAAGCTCATGCGGAAGTATCACAAAAAGCTGATTGACAAACTTAGGACTGTTTTTTTCCCAACACATCAGTGATGGACACAGTACGCATCGCAGATCTAAACTTACAATCTGGGTTACATCTAGTCATCAGCATAGAAATATTAGCAGCAGCAATGTAACTGTCAGAAGCAATTTCTTAGAGTCCTTCGACCCATTTTTTAAACCAGCCTGTCCACCGGAAGAACTGAATACAAGTCCAACATTTAGTGAACAACTGGAGAGGATGGTGCAGGAGTAGTTAAAGCTCAATATCCATGCCATCAGGGAAAAGGTGGGCCCTTCTGCATTGTGAACTTCAAAAATGGAGGAATAGCCTAAGCTCAACATTCAAGCCTTGGAGGTTTTGTAATGCACACAGCCCCTCATCAGTATACAGAGGCCCCCCTGCTGGCACACGGCCCCCCCATCGGTATACAGAGGCCCCCTGCTGGCACACGGACCCCCCTTCGGTATACAGAGGCCCCCTGCCTCCGCATTGATCTCACCCTCCGATGTCCGCAGGCACCCGGGGTCCTCCGTCCACTCTTCTCTCTGTATGCTGGGTTTGCTGAGAGCGACGCAGCAGGGATGACGTCATCACTGCGCCCCGGCGGTCACATGTAGAACCCGCCGGCATACAGCGAGGAGAGTGGATGGAGGACCCCGGGTGCCTACGGACTTCGGAGGGTGAGATCAATGCGGAGGCAGGGGGCCTCTGTATACCGAAGGGGGGGCCATGTGCCAGCAGGGGGCCTCTGTATACTGATGGGGGGGCCGTGTGCCAGTAGAGGGCCTTTGTATATTTATACATAAATTTAAATGGATAAAAACCACTGTTGACTGATATTACATGTACAATTGTTCGACAGAATTCCTTTTTATATACGATTTTAGCAAAAATATCGATCTTGGTTTTCCAAAAAATCCTTACGTGATGGAAAAAAATGGTGGTCATTTTTGTAATCAGCACACCAAATTACATAAAAATCAGTGAAAACTTCTCTTGTATTTTTTTCATCGCAGGTCTGTGTAATATGTGCAACTGTAGTCACAGTAACTTCAAGCTGCTTGGAGAAGGTCTTATAACCTTTTAACTTTAACATGATTGTCTATAATTTTCTTTCTAATCTCCTGAGAAAATGCTTTCCTTCGCTTCCTCATGTCCACGTTGTGTGTGGTGCACACCATGTCACCAAACATCACAGTGAGTATCTGTAGCCCTATATACAGGTGCACTGACTGATCACAAGATTGTAGACACCTGTGATGCTAATTAGTGGACACACCTTGATTTAACATGTCTCTTTTGGCACACTATTTTCAGGGGTACCATCTGTGGAGACCCGGGGTCAGTGGGTGCTCTCGTCCGCAGGCCCAGCTGCCTTTACAAAGACAACGTGTATCAGGGCTCATCCCCAACTGAACGCCCGAGCTCCTTAACCGTGGGTGGAACACTACTCAGACAACACAGGGTGAGGGAACCACAATATTAAGGCCTTATTGGATCCCCAAACAGTTAACAGCAAATAACACATAACCAGCTAAACACAACAATGTAACAGGCAACAGAGTCTCACCCTTCCGCTGGCTCACCAGGGTGCAGAATGTAGCACAGCAAAGTCTGTAGCCAGGTGACTGTATCGTCCCAACCTGGGTTACTTCCTTATCCTTATGCAGTTTTTATCACAGTCGAATCCGATAATCTCATGCTGAAGTCCTTGTGGTTCTATAGTCTGTGTTCTGGTCCCCTTGGTCGGCACCGAAATGCCTATGCCTGGGGTTATGGCTCGCGAGCTGGACCCGAAGATCCTAGATTAGCTGCCTGTATCCAATCTTCAATCTAACTTACTCTGGTTAATGAACACATCTCCTTATATACCTTCAGCCCCCATTGCTGCATATTGGGGACGTCACTATTGGTGCAATAACACTGTCTTTTCATTGGCTGGACCTCAAGCCTCATATAACCATTTTTGGTCGTATTGGAGTCCAGACATGGAGAGCCAAATGCTGATTGATATAGCACCTAGCAGTGATACAATGGAATGTTAGTATGAGACATTGAGTCTGCAATCAATGACACTTAAACAATAGTAGCTGCAGCCAAGTACATAGAATCAGGGATCCACAAGGTAACATACAATGGACGATTAGCATAATTAAGTTCTCTGGCCTTCAATGACAAACAATTTAGATAATTACATTACCACGCTAGTTAAAACCACAGTAATCTATGAAAAGCTGTAGGAAATTCTCCTTGGCCATTACAAGTTTACAAACCAATATACAATACTGTCTGGGTTACATAAGAAATCTTCATATGTTCTACATTGAAGGGGTCCATTTCGTCACACCATCAATTCTGTGCAGACCTATTTCATGAGTTCACATTTTTTTTTTAATTCTGTGGAGGCAGGGTTGAAAAGCAATGTCTGACTTTCTTTTGTTTATTTTCATAGATATTTTTTTACTAATTATTACTTCTGTCAAATTCAAGTTAGTGACCATTGTAGGTTTTTCTTTCATTAAACAAGGGGTCCCAACAATTTTTTTTTTAAACCAATAGATTTTTCTTTGTTTAAGACTTACAAAGGTAGAAAGGGAAAGGGAATGACATAAAGTAAACCTTTACTTTAAAATCAATCACATCAACGGAATTAAGGGTATACAGCAGTGTACATACATTTTGAACAAAGTATGTAATGTCACAAAAGAAAAGGGGGGAAACTTGGGTACAATGAAAGGAGAAGAGTGGGGGAAGTATAAGTTTAGGGTGCTTAGTCATAAGGATGACAAAGAATAGAGGAAGTCACACATTGTCAAAATAATTTCACAATATAGATATGTATCTGATTCCAATAAGCATGAGAGTACAGCTTAACCTGGAAGAGTTATAGAGCTATGTCCAGATGATATCCAAGGGTCCCACCAATTTAGGACTTTGTTTTTCCTCGAAATATCGTGGGTTAGAATTAGCTTATATTGGAAGTGCATATCAGCTTTAGCTATGAGTTCTTGTTTGGAGGGGATAGTCGCTGTTTTCCATTGTATAGTAATACACTGACGGGCTGCAATGGGGTGTTAACGACCATGGGTCTCAAAAGGCATGGTATCGTTTCAAGGCCAATGCTCAGAAGAGCATGCAACCTTTCCAGCAAAGAGGAGAAGATGTAGGTGTAAATCTGGCTAATCGGACAGAAGGGTTGTACCAATTAAGATGTATCTTTTTTGTTTGCTCCAGGTGGTTAACAAGCCAAGAACTTAGAGGAATTATTTGCTGCAGTATGCCATTCCTCCAAAGATGCAGAGAAGGAAAGACGTTGTTCCCAAATTCTCATGTAGGGAAGTTTGGTTTGTCCATGCAGAGCAAGAAAAGATTTATAGAGTATGGAAACCCCATGTTGGTCTGGGTAATCAGGTTTAAAAAACCCTACAGAGTATCATCCCGCGATAGTATCGTACAAATAACTTCGGCACGAAGACAGAGATTGTTTCAAAATTAAAGTCTTTTTATATGATAAGTCCAAGTGATATTCTTTTTTTCTAATGTTTCGGTCTGGTATTGACCTTGATCACAGAAATAAGATCTACATACAGAAATGAAAAAAACTCATATCAATGTTCATGAAATTTCCATCTTGAAATCACATAATTAGAGTCAATAAAGAAACAAGAGCATACATCTCTTTTGCAGAGCACTATTTAATTTCTAGACATCAAATTAATATATTTCTTTCTACTTTTGTGCTGTAAGTGTTACCATCCGGTGTCCCTCCATACCTCCATTTTTTTATTTAGAAAGAAGAGAATTACCTCTATGAATTTTATATTGAGCACAGTTTTGTTTTTGAAGATAATGTTCTTAAGTCTAATGTGTCTGAGTGACTAAAAATTGAGACAGGGGGTTAATATGTAAATAAACCAAAACATTTTTTATTATAATGATGCAAAAAAGAAAGACTACCTGTTATCAGAAAGGTTTTAACACCAACATTTTTATGTACCCTTATGTTGGTGGGGCATCTGGTGCACCTTATAAAAAAATAAATTCTGTATGTTACTATTTAATAAGGTAAAAATCCACTTGGAGAAAGAGAGCCGGAGAGTAGAAGCCGTGCTGACCATAAGAACCAAGCAACAGAGCAAGTCACACACACTGTTCATTCAGCCTACACGTTTCGTGACAAGAAGGCCACTTCACCAGGGCATCAAGATTCAATAGCACATCACATTATATATACACACATAAAACCATTGCACACATATGGCTCCCCGCCACCCTATGACACAAGTTCCTGTGGTAACGCCCACTATAATACAAAATATATAAACAAATCCAATAAAATAACAATGCATCAACAGTGTTCTAAAATAATATATATCATAAAATCGCATATCTATCCTAATACAATAAATACCGTATATACTCGTGTATAAGCCGACCCGTGTATAAGCCGACCCCCCTACTTTTGCCCCCAAAAACTGGGAAAACTTATTGACTCGCGTATAAGCCGAGTTTGGACTCCAGCACAGGTATACAGGCCCCAGCAGTGGGGTATACAGCAGGCCCCAGCAGTGGGTATACAGCAGGCCCCAGCAGTGGGGTATACAGCAGGCCCCAGCGTGGGTATACAGCAGGCCCCAGCAGTGGGGTATACAGCAGGCCCCAGCAGTGGGGTATACAGCAGGCCCCAGCAGTGGGGTATACAGCAGGCCCCAGCAGTGGGGTATACAGCAGGCCCCAGCAGTGGGGTATACAGCAGGCCCCAGCAGTGGGGTATACAGCAGGCCCCAGCAGTGGGGTATACAGCAGGCCCCAGCAGTGGGTATACAGCAGGCCCCAGCAGTGGGGTATACAGCAGGCCCCAGCAGTGGGGTATACAGCAGGCCCCAGCAGTGGGGTATACAGCAGGCCCCAGCAGTGGGGTATACAGCAGGCCCCAGCAGTGGGGTATACAGCAGGCCCCAGCAGTGGGGTATACAGCAGGCCCCCAGGGGAATACAGCAGGCCCCTAGGGGTGTAAGCAGGCCCCCAGGGGTATATACAGCAGGCCCCCGGGGGTATATACAGCAGGCCCCCAGTGTATACAGAAGCCCCAGTGGCACTCGCCCCTCCCCCCCATATTGAGAAGAGCCCCCAGACTTTGCAGAGCCCCCCAGTGTATACAGAAGCCCCAGTGGCACTCGCCCCCCCCATATTGAGAAGAGCCCCCACACTTTGCAGAACCCCTGAGTGTATACAGCAGCCCCCCAGTGTATACAGAAGGCCCAGTGGCACTCGCCCCCCCATATTGAGAGGAGCCCCCACACTTTTCAGAGCCCCCCAGTGTATACAGAAGCCCCCCCCAGTGGCACTCGCCCCCCCCATATTGAGAAGACCCCCACACTTTGCAGAGCCCCCCCGCTGCATAATCTTACCATCCAGGGTCTTCTTCACCGGAGGTCCTGCAGTCCATCTTCGCGCGCGCTGTGTTCCCGGTCTCTTGTGACCCGGCGGTCGCAGTCGAATGACGTCATCGCGCCGGGTCACGTGAGACCGGAACACAGCGCGATGATGACAGGACCCGCGGTGAAGACCCTGGATGGTAAGATTATACAGCGGGGGGGCTCTGCAAAGTGTGGGGGTCTTCTCAATATGGGGGGGGGCGAGTGCCACTGGGGGGGGCTTCTGTATACACTGGGGGGCTCGTGAAAAGTGTGGGGGCTCCTCTCAATATGGGGGGGTGAGTGCCACTGGGGCTTCTGTATACACTGCGGGGCTCTGAAAAGTGTGGGGGCTCCTCTCAATATGGGGGGGGCGAGTGCCACTGGGGCTTCTGTATACACTGGGGGGCTGCTGTATACACTGGGAGCTGTATGCACGGCTCCCCCTGCCGCTGTGATGGGCGGGGGGAGCCGTGCATATCTAATGAGCGGCCCCACGTGACGGGCCGCTGTCAGCAGCCTCCCCCCCCCGCCTCCTCCAGCCTCCCCCAGCACCCGGACCCA
This sequence comes from Allobates femoralis, assembly GCA_033576535.1. Taxonomy (NCBI): domain Eukaryota; kingdom Metazoa; phylum Chordata; class Amphibia; order Anura; family Aromobatidae; genus Allobates; species Allobates femoralis. The sequence goes on from JARQOC010000004.1 coordinate 510,769,300, forward strand.
TAGGATTACCGTATTGACCCGTGTATAAGCCGAGGGGGTGACTTTTCAGCCCAATTTTTGGGCTGAAAAACTCGGCTTATACACGAGTATATACGGTAGTTAAAACATTTAGAAGATTGGAATCAGCCTATATTAGAACCGACTCAGTTATGAGTATAAAAATCTCCATCAAGGATTAAACCCACGTTTTAGACCACTCATCCGTCTGGTGCTCTGGCAGAAGTAATTGTTTGACCAATATTTCCCATTTTAAATAGTTCTACATCATCCAAAAATCACTCGGGGAAAAACACAGGACTCTTAATATTCCAATTATAAAGCTATTTATACAAAAATGAAATTCTTTTGCCGTAAGGAAATATGTGTAGTAATATCTCCTATGTCATATATCTGTTGACATATATTATGATCTCGCTTCATTATCCACATATTTCCTAATTAGTTAATATATTTAATGACTATTGCTACAAACACGTCTTAAACCACTTCCATATTTTCATATTATCAAGATTGGTCCTTGTATGAAAATTAAGGTCTCATACGCATGAGAAATGCCCAGGGGTCTAAAAGGAAGCAAACCCATTGTATTACAAGTCCTAAGGCTCTCATCAAGTCCAAAACAGGCACAAGCCTCAAACAGACAGGCCATCTAGTCTTATTGGAAAAGTGGTTAATTTCGATCAAAAAGTCTCACATTTTCATGTACTATAATTCGACTGCAACGTAAATGTTTAAGTCGGTCAGATCGTTAGATTTATCATATAGTCAAGATTCCTTTATTCGACCTAAATCTATAGGTAAATACCCATGTATTCTATATCTCTATTGATTTTGTGCATTATCCTAGTACAGCAATAAACCCTGAAACCAAGGGTCATTGTTCACTAACATCTGTTAGCACTATCTGCAGAATAATATAACCAAATTTCTCATGTAGACAGAAAGCCACTCTCAAATTACAAGTTTATAAAAAAAGGTCTCTCACCTCATTAGCCCCCCGGGGCGCAATGTGCCCAGCTTGAGGATCCAGTATGTCTCTCTCTTTCCTAGAACCTCTAATCTCCTAGGTGTATTCTCAGGTACATAGGGGGTGACTGTAACATCACCATGATGGACATCGGTGCAGCGTCGTGATAGTCCATGTTTTAAAAAGCCTCTCAAAATATTAAATCTGTGAGAATTTATACGTTTGTGGAGTGATTTGGAAGTTTTTCCTACGTACTGTTGACCACAGTTACATTGGATCAAGTAGATCACATGATCTGTCTGACATGTCATCCTAAAATTAATGTTAAACACTTTCCCCTCATTTTTATAAGACGTAAAATTATCTACATTATTGTTGATAGACCGACAGCACTTACAACCACGTCTATTGAATCGAAAAGTACCCTTACGGCCAGTTTGTTCACTACCCACTGCTGTGCATCCAGACTTGGGGATCCTTACTACACTAGGTGCCAAAACATTTTTAATGGTGGGCACCCTTCTAAAGGTCACGGTTGGTTTTCTAGGGACAACCTTATTAAGAACAGGGTCATTTAAAATCACCCTCCAATGTTTCTCCAATATATTTCGTATTTGTAGGTGCTGCGACAAAAAGGTAGTTATAAAATTTGTTTCAAAAGCATTAATAGTGACACCATTATCCTTATAATGTACAGTCATATGAAAAAGTTTGGGCACCCCTCTTAATCTTACTCTTTTTTTTTTTGTTGTTTAAAATTATTTTTTTGCAACAGCTATTTCAGTGTGATATATGTAATAACTGATGAACACAGTAATATTTCAGGCTTGAAATGAGGTTTTTTGTACTAACTAAAAATGTGAAATCTGCATTATTTCAAAATTTGACAGGTGCCAAAGTATGGGCACCCTTCTGATTTTCATGATTTAAATACTCCTAACTACTTTTTACTGACTTACTGAAGCACTAAATTGGTTTGGTAACCTCATTGAGCTTTGTACTTCATAGCCCGGTGTATCCAATCATGAGAAAAGCTATTTCAGGTGTCCACTTGCAAGTTGTTCTCCTAGTTGCATCTTCTCTGAGGAGTGGCATCATGGGCCCCTCAAAACAGCTCTCAAATGATCTGAAAAAAAAGATTGTTCAACATAGTTGTTCAGGGGAAGGATACAAAAAGTTGTCTCAGAGATTTAACCTGTCAGTTTCCACTGTGAGGAACATAGTAAGGAAATGGAAGTCCACAGGGACAGTTCTTGTAAAGGCCAGAAGTGGCAGGCCAACATAAATATCAGAAAGGCAGAGAAGAAGAATGGTGAGAACAGTCAAGAACAATCCACAGACCACCTCCAAAGACCTGCAGCATCATCTTGCTGCAGATGGTGTCACTGTGCATCGGTCAACAATACAGCGCACACTGCACAAGGAGAAACTGTATGGGAGAGTGATGCGAAATAAGCCGTTTCTGCATGCACGCCACAAACAGAGTTACCTGAGGTATGCAAAAGCACATTTGGACAAGCCAGTTTCATTTTGGAAGAAGGTCCTGTGGACTGATGAAACAAAGATTGAGTTGTTTGGTCATACAACAAGGCGTTATGCATGGCGCCACAAAAACACAGCATTCCAAGAAAAACACTTGCTGCCCACTGTCAAATTTGGGGGAGGGTCCATCATGTTTTGGGGCTGTGTGGCCAATGACGGCACCGGGAATCTTGCTAAAGTTGAGGGTCGCATGGATTCCACTCAGTATCAGCAGATTCTTGAGAATAATGTTCAAGTATCAGTGTCAAAGTTGAAGTTACGCCGGGGATGGATCTTTCAGCAAGAGAATGATCCAAAACGCCGCTCCAAATCTACTCAGGCATTCATGCAGAGGAATAATTACAATGTTCTGGAATGGCCATCCCAGTCCCCAGACCTGAATGTCATTGAACATTTGTGGGATGTTTTGAAGCGGGCTGTCCATGCTTGGCGACCATCAAACTTAACTGAACTGGAATTGTTTTGTAAAGAGGAATGGTCAAAAATACCTTCATCCAGGATCCAGGAAATCATGTTATTTTTGCAAAAGGTAAATCTTCTAATTATTAATGTCACTTTTCTGTTGAGGTGCCCACACTTTTGCACCTGTCAATTTTTTAAATAATGCATATTTCACATTTTTGGTTAGTACAATAAACCTCATTTCAGTCCTGAAATATTACTGCGTCCATCAGTTATTACATATATCACACTGAAATAGCTGTTGCAAAAAACAATTTTTTTATTTTTTTTAAAAAGAGCAAGATTAAGAGGGTGACCAAACTTTTTTATATGACTGTATAAGCTCATTCTGGGGACAGTTTTTTACAGAGTTGTAGGCCTCTCTGATTAACCTAGGGGGATATTCTTTTTCTTTAAATCTCTCCCTCAGTACCTTACTTATCTAAATGCTATATCTGAGGTGAATGACTCACCATAACCGCGTCTTCACGTTGCAGGCGTTGCTTCTCACTGTCACGGTTCCGCACCTGCGCTGTGGGGCTCGGTGGTCCAGATCAATAGTGGTTGGCTGAACAGATAAGGGTTAGTTATTCTTGTCGTGACGCCACCTGCGGGAATTCCGGTGATTTCACCAGCGCTGCTTGGGCCTCCAGGGAATGTACGGCAGCAAGATGGGATGCTCCCCACAGAACAAGCGGGAGTCCCCGGGGCCAGGACCTGCACCTAATGTTGTACAGCAGCTTCGTAGTTACTAGCATGCAGAGTTAAACAGTTCTGAAGAAGCACAGACACCAGTGTTCTCTGTAACGGGTCTTTTACTGTAACCGGTAGATGATACAGAGTATACAGTCAATGGGTAATGGACTGGGTGGTCTCAGCAATGACTGGTGTTGTTTCAGAGCTCCGCGGTGTTCCTCCGTTCTAATTCTGTTCTAGTTTGCCGATGTCGCCTTAGTGCGCCAAGTTCGGGTACAAGGGGGCTACTTCAATTTCCCTGCCGGTGTATACAGCCCGGTGTGAGGGGAGCCGGATTCCTTATGGTTGGTACTCCGCTGGCAAGACGTCTCTAGTCGCGGCTGAAGTGAGGTGCTCCTAGAAAGCGATCCTTCACTGCTGGTTTGCTGAGTAGCGTTGAACAACTTACTCGCTTCGCAACCAGTGATCCGGTAGTCGATGGGCACGGGTGTATTTTGACCTGTTAGATGGTTGCCCAGGTTCCGGTCTTGGGGCACCGAGTAATGGCGCCAATCGGTAAGTGGTCTGTAGGGCTGCACGGAACTGTACAGAGTCCTCTTCTCCTACGGTCCTCCGTGACCACTTCTCTCTTTCCTTCTCTCCTACATTCTCCTACACACTACTCCTACATTCCGCCCACCAGGACTTGATTGGTCCTCTATTCTAGTGGTGCATGTAGAGTATGGAGCGCTGAAAATTAACCGTGCCACTACTGAGACGGAGAATATTGCATCTGTAGTCAGGGATGCAATACCCTCCTGTGACACACTCGTTGTGGGGCGCCACATGCAGTTTTTTCTAATTGTATAATACAGATTTTTAGGAATATTTCTCAGCCAAGGTCTGTAGTGGTTACTATCGTAATGGACGTACCCATTGGCATCAACCTTTTTAAAAACATTTTTGTCATGATCTTACCAGCATTTTCCAAATAGATGTTCAGGTCCAAAAAGGTGATATTTTCTCTTTCTACACAGGGGGTTAGTTCAATGCCTCAATCATTGTTCCTTATTGAAGCAAGGAAATCAAAAACAGTTCTATCTGCATTGTTATAAATAATAAAAATGTAATCTATAAAACGCTTATATAGAAATAAATTATGTTTGTGCTTGCTACGGAGGACATACAAGGACTCAAAGGCAGCCATAAAGAGGATAGCATACGTAGGTGCTGCACTCGAGCCCATGGCAGTCCCCAGCAGCTGGTGGTAATTTTCTCCCCAAATGAAAAGAAATTGTTCTCCAAAATGAAGGTCATACATCGTGTTAGAAACTCTCTCTGGGCCATGATTACATCGGATAATCTATCTACATATAATGTTAAACATTGGAGGCCAATAGTATGGTCGATGTTAGAATACAAACCGGTCACGTCTATAGTTATACATAGATAATCCACCCCCCATCTTACTCCTTGTAGTTCCTGTATCAGGTGGGTGGAATCCCTAAGATACAAACCTAATTTTCTAACAGACTTGTTCATAAATGAGTCAACCTATGCTGCCAGGTAAAGTAAGGGAATTAATCCCAGCTCAGATAGGTCGCCCAGGTAGGTTAAACTTATCCTTATTGACCTTTGGGAGGTGGTAAAATATTGCCATTTTTGGATCTCTTATTCCAAGAAATTCTTTCTCACTCTTATTTAGAATCGCCATAACATCAGCTGTTCTGATTAGTACCTTATATTTCGCCACCGCATTACCATATTCAGCCAAATTGGAAATCTTATAAGTCCTCTCATCTGATAAAATCCTTTTTGCCTCCAAAATATAAGTCTCTAAATCTTGTAGCATCAAACCTCCACCCTTATCGGCCGAGCTTAGAACCAAATTTGAGTCATTTTTGAGAGTCTTAATACCCTCCACTTCAAATACCTTCAGATTATCTGTTATCCCCTTTTTAAGATTCAAAGACTCAAAGTCACTCAAAACCAATCTATATAAGTTTTCTAATGATGGCCCTGGCTCTGAATGGGATAAAATTTGGATTTATCCCTAAGCTGGCAGTGTTTAGTGTTATCAATATCCTTCCCATCAATCTCCTTTTTATCATTATTAATAACAAAATGCCCTTTTAGTGTTGATTTACGGACAAAATGTTGGAGGTCCGTAAAGAGCTCCACATCCTTAGATTTATTATTCAGGCTGAAGGACAAACCCCTATTCAAAAATTTAATTTCACCAATAGTGAGCTTATGTTTTGAGAGGTTAAAGATGTTACCTCTCCAGTCTAGTACGCATCCACTCGCTTTTACAAAAAACTGCGCCTGTTGTTCCACAATATCTAAATTGGTCTTAATGTTTTGTTTTTCTTTGTCCTATTTCTTTCCTCGGGTTCCTCATCTAAATTTTTTCTTTTTTGTGGATTTGGAAAAAAATACTTTATTTGTTATACTGTTGTTTTCTACAGCCTTCGGCAAAAAACACACAGAGGAAGATCCAGATCTAGAGTTATCCACAACAATTTTCTTCCCATTTGTATTTAGTTGCATGTCGCCCCCTTGGATCCCTATTAGATTAAAATCATCCTCAACCCCAGGTTTTAATACTTGAGGAAGCATTCCGTTACCAGTTTTATTGCTTATCAGGCAGTCCAATAGGTTGGTCCCACCCCCATTATCCTCATTGGCAAGCAAGACCAACATACCAAGTGGACTAGTCTGACCTATAGTATTAAGATCCAATAGATTTTTTTTTATCCTTTCCATTTGGAGCTTAACTTGCTCAAGATGGTCAGAGAGATCTTTTTTACGGGTTACATTATTTTTATTAACTTTATCCTCTGAGCTCCTTTCATCCACCTAATCTAGGCCTAGATCTTGTGGATGTGGCAACTTATTCTTTTTCATGCTTTTCTTCTTATTCAATTTCTTATCTTTTGTTACTACACCCATCTCAGTGTCCCCTTGGTTTGGCTCTAATACCTGATCCGCCGCTAAACCCGCCCTGCTCGGAGTCAAAGCTTGTAAGGGCTTGGAACTTTCTGAAGACTCAGCAGTTCCACTACTTTATTACTTTGAGATTATTATTTGCTCCATATTGAACGTATTTGTCTCTGGTGCTGTATCAGGAGCTCGCTCTACGTCAAGAGTTGGTTGCTTTTGCACATCAGGAGAACTCTTGATCTCCTTTGTCATCTTTTTGAAGTCATCCCTGTCTCGTTGCAGTTTTTTCGACTTCCTGCTTATGATATCTTGTATTAATCTCAATATTCTGGATGCAATATTGGAGATTAATCTACCAAATTCAGGTTGAGTACTGAATTCTAATAGCTCTTTAGAAATTACATTTATCTTTTTTGCCACGAAACACGTAGGCTGAATAAACAGAGTGTGTGACTTGCTCTGCTGCTTGGTTCTTGTGGTCAGCGCGACTTCTACACTCCGACTCTCTTTCTCCAAGTGGATTTTTACTCTCCACCGGGAGCCTGCAGCCACCGTTTTATGTGCCTGTCAAGGGAGTTGTGACCTTCAAAACCGGACTAGGTGAGTCTGTAATTGGGGGATCCATGTGGCCAGCTACCTAAAAGGTATTACTCTATGTGTGCTTCCTCTCCCTTTATTTTTACAATTTAATAAGGGACACAAACGTTGTCTAGCGAGATAGCCAGCAAACTGTCAAATTCTAGGAAAAATCATCAATGCTTTCATTACATTTTTAATTAAGCACATGGTGTACCATTAATGGACCTGGGTTTATAAGTCCCCTATACTGGGTATCAGTTGTCAATCTGGTGTGACCATTAATCTATAATAAAAGGGAGTGAGTAGGTGTGAAGCAAAGTCCATTTCAGAAATAAATTTCGTCTACTTCTATTAGTGATGAGGGCTATATTCTTCCCAGAACTATAGTCAGCTGTGATCCCCATGAGTGATTTTGTCCCTATTGTCAATGTTAGTCACTAATAAAACTATACATCCTCTAATTACATAATTTACTTCTTATGTCTTAATGTAATTACATTGCTGCATGTTAAATTAAGAATTACTTAATTACCCCTCCATAGAGACAATAAACTGCTACTGCAGTGTGTATCAAGTGATATGCAAAGTCCAAATAACGGTGGTGATATTAGTGCTCATAAGCTGGTGCTATATACATAATACCTGGTAGGACGTGGTAAAGATGGAGTGGTCTAGCCGCGCACGTGTATCTAGCTCGCGGTGAGCTGTGCCATTAAATCATGGCGTGTGGCGTCACATCCACCGATGTCTCTGAATCTAGTGCGCAGGTGCGGGGAGAAGGGCGGATGTTTAGGTAACGTAACCTAGGTTACCTACGCTGACATTCTACACTAGCACAACAGGAACTAATGTGCTGTTTGATGTGCTGCACTGAACTCAGTATGTCATCTTAATAACATTTATTTACAATTTAACTCATGTTCGTTTCTAAAAGAAACAGTGATAATATTATGAAATACAACCAAAGTTATTGTTTAAGCTCAATCGGACATTTAAATGTTGATATAGTTTCCATAAATATACAAATTAGTCAATTTTGACTTCATATTCTCTATTTAGACCTTGGGGTGCTAGGGTCTGTAACTCATGTATCCAGCGGGCTTCCAGAGCCAACAATCTTTTGACCCTACTGCCCCTCTTCTGGATACTGGAACCTGATCAATGATTTGGAACTTCAATTGAGATACATTATGTCCCATGGAGATAAAATGAGCAGGAATGGGTAACAATGTCTTTCCACATCTGATTGTGGATTTGTGCTGGCTAATGCGGTCTCGGATATGCTGTTTAGTCTCCCCAACATATCTGAGACCGCACGGGCATTTTATTAGATATATGACATGTGTACTGTCACATGTGAAAAACCCTTTTATTTGTTAAACTTTACTTGAGCGGGGGTGGGTAAAGGTACTACCCTTATTGATATTAGTGCATTGTGCACAACCAAGGCATGGAAATGTGCCAGTCCATTGTGTTCTGAGAGTGGACTGTAACATTTTTGGTCAACTGGACACTATATCAGCTCGCACCAGGACGTCTTTGATATTGGAAGGACATTGATTGCATAGGATAGGAGGATTCCTGAATTTCTGTATATTGGGATAGATGATGGGAATAAAGGTGTGTCACGGTCCGTGCTGCTCAAGTCCAAGAAAACAAGAAAACTCACATGAGAGTCAGAGTTTCATAAAGCAGATTCTCATTCTTTTTTCTTCTACTCCAACGCGTTTCGGTGCCCCACCTGGCACCTTCCTCAGGGAGCTGGAGTACTGATGCTCTTTAAACCAGTTGTGGGGATCACAACTGTATCAGGTGAGTGGGTCCATAGCACCACCTCAACATCTTGTAGTGTCTCTAGTGATAGGGCACTATTGCGCCTCTTGTCCCCCACCCCTCTTGTATGTATATTGGGATAAGATTCTTGTAGTATTCGCTAGTGTTTCAGAATACTTTTATTCAGGAGGGACTAAAAGGGTGATAAGTGTGTACATATGCGATTCTGGGAATGTCAATTTTGTTTTTCCTCACCCTTTCTTTTTTAAGCGTATGTGCTGGATAACCCCGTTCCCTGAATCTTTGTATAATTTTTTCCCGTCTTATGGTGCGTGTTCAGTCAGATGTAACAATACGGTCTATTCTGTCCATTTGTGAATGGGAAAGTGATGCCTTAATGTGTCTAGGATGACTGCTTTGGTAATGCAACATGATGTTGCGGTCAGTGGGCTTTCTATACAAGTCTGTGTTGACTTCACCTTCATCTGAAAGTTGTACCAAAGTATCCAATAAATTGATCTCATGTCTATGCCAATTTAACGTGAACTTAAGGTGTAAAAGGTAGCTATTCAGGTCAACTTCAAATGCATTTAGGTACTCTTGATAACCCTTCCATACTAAAAAAATGTCGTCTATAAAACGATTCCAGGTAATAGTGTTTGAAGAAAATGCTGGATGTGTGTATACATAATTTTCTTCAAACTCTGCCATAAAGATCTTGGCATACGGTGGGGCAACATTTGACCCCATTGCAGTGCCTTGTTGCTGTATATAAAATTGATCTTGAAATAGGAAGAAATTGTTATAGAGAATCAGTTTTAAGGTGTTTATGCAAAATTTTTGTTCTAAGTCTCCAAGTGTCGAAAGTCTCTGTAAAAAATGACTTACGGCTGTAATGCCCTGGGTGTGCTCAATGCTAGTATATAATGAATTGATGTCTAAAGTTACTAGGATACATTGAGTCATATTGGGTAGTTTGTGTAACTTACTCAGAAAATCAGTTGTGTCACGTAGGTATGATCTAGTTTTAACAACTAATGGGGTCAATATTTTTTCCAAGATTATGGCTAGAGGTGACAGGATGGATTCAGTGGAGGCAACAATGGGTCTACCTGGTGGGTTGACAAGGCTCTTATGAATTTTAGGTAACACATAAAAAACAGGAATGATGGGATTCAAATTTACCATGTATTCAGCTAATTTACCATCTATTATATTCAACGTTTTATATTTGTCAATGTGAACACGTATCTTTTGTAAAATCTCTGATGTAGGATTATGTAATATAGGTATATGTGTCAGTGTCACTTAATTGGCGTTGAATTTCAGCTATGTAAGATGTCTTGTCCATCACCATGATAGAATCCCCTTGTCTGCTGATTTTATAGTTAAATTTTTATTATTCTTCAGATTGTTCAGGGCCCAAGACTCCTCTAGAGTAAGATTACTTCTAAGATGATATTCACCCTGTTTTATCATCCTTAGAGTTATGTCCATGTCTCTTTGGACCAGTGATACAAATGTCTCTACTGGGTGATAATGGCATGGTGGTTGAAATGTACCTTTAGTACGTAATGACTCAGAAGGGGTTTCACGGGGATTTCACTGGTGGCGGTGCCTGAGCCTGTGGCCTGGGTGACACCTCAATAGAGGGGTTATGTACAGGGGATAACCGTTATTGTCATGTGACACCACCTGCAGTACCTGGTGTTGGGTCACCAGCGCCGCCACAGTCCTCCGGAGGGCAAAGGTATTGCGGCAAGGATGGCAAAGCTCCCTACAGGTGGAGCTGGTCCTCCAGAGCAGCATTGCTATAAGCAAAGAGGTTTATGATGTCAGCACAAAGACACGGAGGCAAAGTCACTCTCCCAGGTACTTTACTGTAAACAGTCATCAGCATACAAGTCCACAGTTCAGCAAAGCTGTTAAAGAAACAGGTAGCTTTATGGGTGGCTGCAAGTGGATGCCAGGTGGTATGGTGGTACCCGTGATATACCTTAGTTGATAAACCCGTGTCCTTTCTTCCCTGCCTAGGATGAGTCTATACCCAATTACTCCTTGAAGGTAGTCTTGGGGCTCCCCTCCCTCGAAGTGAAGAAGCAGGCAGACCGCTCCGTCTGGCAGGGTGCTGCAGCCGGTGAACAGACCGCAGAATCCGGTTTATGACTTCAGAGGTGGACTCTAGCCATATCCTCGGGTCCGTCGTTCCCGTGGTGGACTGGGGAATTCCCTGGAGTATCATCTCTCAATGCTGGGGTTCCCCCTTTCTCTCTCGGGCCCAGACTCACGCGCCAAGCACCCTCTCTCAGGATCCCCTCAGGATCCCCTTTCATCTTCCCTCAGGATCAGCCTGGAGCTGTCCTGTTAGACCTTCCACCTCGCTCCACACTCCTCCACACTCCTCCTTGCTCTTTCTCTCACTCCTCTCCAACTCTAACTACTTACAGTGTTGGCCAAAACTATTGACACCCCTGCCTTTCTGTCAGATAATACTCAGTTTCTTCCTGAAAATGATTGCAATCACAAATTCTTTGGCATTATTATCTTCATTTAATTTGTCTTCAATAACACAAAAAGAATTGTCCTAAAGCCAAATTGGATATAATTCCACACCAAACATAAAAAAGGGGGTGGACAAAAGTATTGGCACCCTTAGAAAAATCATGTGATGCTTCTCTAATTTGTGTAATTAACAGCACCTGTAACTTACCTGTGGCACCTAACAGGTGTTGGCAATAACTAAATCACACTTGCAGCCAGTTGACATGGATTAAAGTTGACTCAACCTCTGTCCTCTGTCCTTGTGTGTACCACATTGAGCATGGAGAAAAGAAAAAAGACCAAAGAACGGTTTGAGGACTTGAGAAACCAAATTGTGAGGAAGCATGAGCAATCTTAAGGCTACAAGTCCATCTCCAAAGACCTGAATGTTCCTGTGTCTACCGTGCGCAGTGTCATCAAGAAGTTTAAAGCTCATGGCACTGTGGCTAACTTCCCTAAATGTGGACGAAAAAGAAAAATTTACGAGAGATTTCAACGCAAGATTGTGCGGATGGTGGATGAAGAACCTCGACTAACATCCAAACAAGTTCAAGCTGCCCTACAGTCCGATGGTACAACAGTGTCAACCCATACTATCCGTCGGTGTCTGAATGAAAAGGGACTGTATGGTAGGAGACCCAGGAAGACCCCACTTCTTACCCCGAGACATAAAAAAGCCAGGCTGGAGTTTGCCAAAACTTGCCTGAGAAAGCCTAAAACGTTTTGGAAGAATGTTCTCTCTTTTTGGGCAAAGGCATCAACATAATCTCCCATATGCTGTGTCCCGGTCAGGGGACACATCAAGGTCGCATCACCACAACATGATAGTTGTAAAGCAGGTGGGAGATTCCAAATGGAGAAGGCGGCGATGAAGAAAAAATAATGCCGCCCAGCGGGGCGTGTGCTGCTGCATCGAGGAGGGGCAGAATGGAGCCTGTGGCCGCCTTTTCAGTCCCCAGCCTCAGGGACTGCTGTAAGTTAAAAGTTATTTTTCTGCTGTTTTATAGGGCGGAATTAGCTCAGAGAGGGATAGATAGGGAGCAGCTAGGAAGGTGCAGGGACAGGTAGTGATAGTGTAGGGGCGTAGATCCAGGTGACAGGTTCCCTTTAAGTGAGCATGATGAATTGCCATGTCTAACATAGGAATTTCAGATCTGTGTCCTGGGATCTGGTTACATTTGATGATCATAAGTAATTGTAGGCAGAATTGTCCATCTAAGGACTCAATTTGATAGTCAGTAGCTTTCCTACCTGTTGTTGTCACAGTACCTGCACGCATTAATTTAGCCAAGCATCGATTATTTTGATCATCCAAAATAGCATCAAGTTTTTTTACTAGAACCTGGAGAAGAAACATTAGTCTTGTGTACTGCCACAGACGTTCTGCGTAGATTTGCAGCTGGTGACGGTGTGGCATATGACATTGCAAAGTCAAAGCTTGTATTTGTAAGTGGAACCATGTGTGAGCCATCTCTCTTGTAGATTGTAGGGCAACATTTAGACTATAGGGTAACACCTCTGGCTGTGTCGAGGAAGTCCCTATAGGTCATCTTCACATTTGTAAACTTAGACTTCCTTTATCTGGTCGCTTAGTTCTCTAAGTTTCTGTGGACCTATATTAGATATCTTAGGAAAGTCGTCAATTATTTTAAACAAAGCTTTTTCTATTACTTCTGCTGAGCCGTAACACTCATCCAGCCTCTCCTAGATCTTTTTGAGGCCAATATAGGGTGCTTTATTTTATTGTCTATTGACTGACTCTTCACCCAGGTATTTGACTAAGAGGTCTGTCTCTTCTCAGTATATTGCAACCCCAAGTCTCTAGTGATATTTTGGAAGGAAGCTTTCCAAGCTCTGCAACCTTCTGCTTAGTGAATTTCATGAGTCCCTTGGCAACCAGTTCCCATCCTGTAAAGAACTTCAAAAATTCTGTTGTGAACCAATTGTCAGCAGAGTATACTGCCGATATGTCACCCTGATGGTGATTTAAAGTGCGTTTATACCTGTTAGTATCCTCTGGGTGGTGCCAGCTGGTGTCGTATTGCTTCAGTCTGACGTAAGATGTGATTCACAAGGTGATTTACATTGGTTGTCCGGTGAGAGGCAAGGTAGTCTTTTAGCAGAGTTGTTTTGCATAATGTTTTTAACTTTGTATCTGTCCTGGACCTAATCCTCATGATGACTCCCGCTTGTTTCATTGGAGGTATTGCATTTGCGTTTTAGTACTGGCTCAGGGTTGTAGTTTGAATCAGGGAGCTCATTGATATACTAATGTGTGTTTTGTGAATCTTGCAGTGAAAACTCCATTCTCGGCATACTGCCTTGCATATATAGCTCTTGTTCAGCAAAGCTTGCCTGCATTTTGGCAGCTTCAGCATTTGCAGAGGCAATGACGACTTTGCTGCTGATGTATGTTGTATTGAAGGAGACAGGAGTAACAGACCGTGTCCTGTAAGACCTGTGGGACATGGTGTCTAGGGGGAATGCTTGGCTGTGCAGAGATTGCTGTAGCTGTACCAAGTCTCTGTGTAGCTGGTGACTTGAATCCCACTAGCTGGGTGGCTGCCATTTCACTGTACTGTCCTCACTAAAAGGGCCGGGGCCCTATACAGGCAGATAAACCGCTATACCAGGGTCCAATAAGGAGACTTTTTGGTTGAGTCTGTGCTTTTATTGAACGTAATAGTATATTGGCGTGGTTAAACTGGAAACAATCAGAATGCATACAATCAGTGAATGACACAGCAAAAATATGCATCCTACACATAGTTACACATTATGCATGAACATATACATAGCTAGTAACTGACCTAGGGTATAACTAACTAACTACATTAACCTTTAGAGCAGGAAAATTGCTCCAGAAAGCATGAATACATACTGACAATGCAATCCCAAGGGGACAGTAATGGAGATGTCTCTTCTTGAATGTAGGGTGAAGAAAATGGAGGCTGAGCTACCAGAATGCATTGCAAAGGGGAGGAGAATCAGACATAAAAAATAAAGAAATGGAAAATAGCACGGTAATCATAACTTTGCCTGCTAGAGGGAACCAAAGCACTACAGGTCAAATCTAGTGAATCTTCATACATACAGTACATACAATAGACAATGTATAGAGCTCAGCAAGTAAAACAGATTGAATGCGGAGACAGAACAGATACAATTCTAGAAGATATTTTGATCAGAGTTTACCTAAATGTTAAAAGATTGCTCATTTAAAAATGATGAAAGTTTGCTATGAATATCTGTACATAACAGAGTGGGAAAGAAAAATGTTGCATTCATGGCATTACTAGCCAGTTTTCTCTTATTTTCGGCTCCTATTATTTCATTTCCCTATGCTAATATTAAAAAAAAATGTATTAACAGTTATAATTACTATAAATACCCTTATAGTATCAGTTAGTTTTATAAACAAATATCTCATAACTGTATTATTAGATTTCACTTAAAAAAATTATGATTTTGCCCAGAGGAAAAAAATTAACAATTTACAAAAATACTAAGCGATAATCCAGTTATAAACAGAATTGCATGTGGACTCCATTGGTGTAATCACTGTGTATAATGAAAATACTTTATTATGTTCATTTTAAGTGCATTGCACTCTAACCTTCTAATATTAGCAATATATCACTGGGGATACATTTTCACTTTAAAAAAGCAGCTTGCTATACAAGTATCACACTGAGCTACTATGTACTCATGTCAATTAATGCAATTAATTAGTAATAACCCTTTTATACCTTTTGGGAATAGAAATTTACAAGAATTTTAATTTAGACATATGTTCAACTGGGCCTTTGTGCCTCTAAAATAATTACCCCCTTCATTGGGGAGGGTAAAGATTAAATCAACGTGCAAACGTACTAGGGAGAGGAAGAGAAATACATGGAAAGCTGTATTGTTGCATTATCAGTAGGTGGAAAACATGTTTTTATTTTGCCAATTTAAATTTTTAGTCAACAAGGTTATATGAATTGCAATTTATTGAAGAAAAATATCAAACATATATACTGTAATAATAGGGGATCACAGTGCCTTGAAATAGTATTCATACCTTGTTAACTTCACATTTTTTCACATTACAAACACAAACTTAAACGAATTTTATTAGGAATTTTTGTGATATACAAACACGAAGTATCAAGTATTTGTGAAGTATAAAGGAAATTATACATAGATTTTTTATTAATTCCAAAACATCAATATGAAAATTGTGGCATGCATTTGTATTTCAGATGCCTGTAATATGATACCTTTAAATAAATTCATGGGTGATAAATTGCTTTTAAATGTCACTTAATGGTAAATTGAGTCCGGCTGTGTATAATGTATTCTTGGTATAACTACAGCTGTTGTGTGAAGGCCTCAGGGATTTGTTCCAGAACATAAGGGATCAAACAGCATCATGAAAACCAAGGAACACACCAAACAAGTCAGGGATAGCATTCTGAAGAAAGTAAAGCAGGCTTAGGACAGGCATTGCACATCTAAGAGGCCACTGTTGAATCCATCATCTTAAAATAAAAGAAGTATGGCACAACTGCAAAACTACCAAGATATATCCATCCACTTAAACACACATCCTAAGCAAGGAGAGCACTAGTTAGAGAAGTAGTCAAAGGTCCTTCTGAAGGTGCTGAAGGGATAGACAACTCAGATAGGAGAATCTGTCCACATGACAACAATTACCCAGACACTCCATTCTTCTGGTTTTTAAGGAAGAATTGCAAAAATAAAGCAATTTTTAAAAGCAAGCAATAAGTCCCTTTTGAAGAAGGTCGTCCTGTAAAGTATTGAAAAGGGATGAATACAAATACACATATGTGAAACAAGGAAATTAGATTTCACCACCAAATAGAAAAGTGATCAATCCTGTAAATGTCAAAAATATAAACAATGTAAAGAATAGAAGAGCACAGGGATCAACCTTGAGAATCCATTAAATAAAATTAATTTATTAAACACATATGTGAGAGGCAAAAGGTATATAATGAATGTACAGAACTGAAGGTACAGAACTGAAGTAAGTGAAAAAATTTTGATTGCTCTTAGTGGGAGAAACAAGATAATAATCATGTAGTTCTGATACCTTCTAATGGCTAACAAAAATAAAATAAGTAATGTTACAAGGCGAGCTTTCGAGACATCTTAGGTAATCAGGCATGGTATTACAAAATATTGAAAGAAACTCAAAATATATACATGAACAACTAGAATGAATTTATATTTAACTAAATAAACAAAACAAAGCCTGGAGAGGATCCTTAATCAGCCAGGCTTAGTGATGTCAAAGTTTTTATGACTCTAATTTATATGAAAAAACTAGTGTTTTAAGACTTCAGTGTCTTTGAACAGCATTCTTCAGATGTTATAATTAGCCAAAAATCCATCAGTTACATTTTGCCTTTCCTAGATAAAATCAAAAGTTCTAATGAATTTGTATTTACAGACCCTTCAATGTTTTTGTGATTTGAAATTTCCTCTCAAAATTAAAACTGTCATATTTTCAGTGTTATGTCCTTGACTAGAAAAATGTTTGGCTACTGAAAAATTTTTTTTGTGTAATTGTGTGACGATGAGACTTCATCCTTAGTCTTAGTTGTTGTCTAGTCTCACCAACATAAAAAGTCCCCACAGGACATATAGTGCACATAAATACACAGCATTGGAAGAGGAGCATGTGAATGTCCCAGGAATCTTATAATCCTGTTGTGTATTTGGGATCTGCATCCTGTCTTTGGTCTCTATTTGAGCACAGGTCTTGCAGCTTTTCACATTGCATAGATAAGTTCCTCTTGGTGTATCTGAGGGCATCAAAGTTTGGATCATGATGTTTCTTAAATTGGGAGGCTGCCTGTAGCACAGGAAGGGACGGTCTTTGAATATTATTTTTAGTCAATCATCCTTGTGTAGGATATGGTAAGTTTCCTGGCAGTTTTCCTTAGTATCTCAAGCTGTGGGTTGTAGGTCAACACCAGAGGAACATGATGGTTCCGTTCTTTTTCTCTGTATTGAAGTGCTTGACTTCTAGGGATCCTTTTGGCTTTAATGATCTGATTTTCTATATGCTTCCCAAGATTCATAAACCAGGTAACCCAGGGAGACCAATCATCTCACTGGTGGGATCACTCACTGAAAAATATTTTTTGGGTGGGTGGAAAATGTCCTTAAATCACTGGTAAGAAAGACAGACAGCTATATACAGGACACGTCGGACCTGTTAAATAAGCTCTCTACAAAAGGTCCCCTTCTCGAGAGTACCATCTTAGCCACCATGGATGTGGAATCCTTATATTCCAACATCCCTCATGAAGATGGACTTACTGCCTGCCAAATGTTTCTTGAAGTCAATTGGATCCCTTCTAAATCAGTACTAAGGCTCACCAGATTTAGCCTCACACACAAAATGTTCTCTTTTGGTGAAGAACTGTATTTAGAACACACCGGAACCGCTGTGGGAAGCAAAATGGTCCCCGAGTATGCCAAACCTTTCATGGCTAAACTGGAAAATTACTTTTTAGACTCCTGCCACATCAAAACATTGGCGTTTTTCCATTTAATTGATGACATCTTAATAATCTGGACTGAGACTGAACATGAACTTCTAAAATTCCATGATAATTTCAGAAAATTTCATCCCTCCATAAACCTGACTCTGGACCACTCAAAAACAGAAATTAACTTCCTGGATACCACCATCAAAATTCTAAATGGTTAATTCCAGACATTGGTATATCGGAAACCGATTGACCGGCCCTCATACCTCTGATGGGACAGTTTCCACCCGAAACACATTAAAAAGTCCATTGTCTACAGCCAGGCCCTCAGATATAACTGTATTTGCTCCAACCCAGCGGAAAGGGATGAACACTTAAACCATCTAAAAAAGACATTTTTAAACCAAGGCTACCTCCTGTCATGGTGTAGTGAGAATGCTGATGAGGGAATGTCAGGTATGGGCAGGGTGACCAGGGAAGACTGGTCTGACCCTAGTCTAGGAACCCTGAATGGCCCTGATCCCGAAGGTATGTCTAAAGGCGAGACGGTTCAGGTCTCCAGCCTCTACCTAAAACTCCTCCACCAGCCCTGCGCTATTCCCCCCTCACCTCCCTCCACAGAACTGGCATACAGCAAGTCCAAAGGAAAGGACTACAGCAACACAAACACACAGGTCAGCACAGCAAGGCTTCCAGGCATAGAGTAAAACTCTATCAGAAGCAGCACCTGGTGGAAGCAGAGGCTACGTAAAGGCTAGGAGGAGGGGAGTTAAGGTGAGTCAAACATTAACCCCTCAACCAGCAGTTGAACCTAATAGTGAATGCAGTTCTGGAGCACAACACAGGAGGCCCAGGACCTTCACAACTATTAACCATGCAGCTCTTAAAGACAAACACATACACAGCAGCATCCAGCAATGTCAGCGCCAACTAAGAGCGTGACACCTTCCCATCTCCATTGAGAATCAGATCATTAAAGCCACAAGGATCATTAGAAGTCAAGCACTCCAATACAGAGAAAAAGAACAGAACCATCATTTTCCTCTGGTGCTAACCTACAACCCACAGCTTAAGGCACTAAGGAAATCTGCCAGGAATCTTACCATATCCTACACAAGGATTATGATAATATTCAAAGACCCTCCCTTGCTGTGCTACAGGCAGCCTCCCAATTTAAGTAACATCATGGTCCAAAGTTCGGTGCCCTCATATACACCACGAGGAACTTATCCATGCCATGTGAAGAGCTCCAAGACCTGTGCTCATATAGAGACCAGATACAGATCCCAAACACACAGCAGGATTATAAGATTCCTGGGACATTAACATGCTCCTCTTCCAATGTTGTGTATTTAATTATTAGCACTATATGTCCTGTGGGGACTTTTTATGTTGGTGAGACTGGACAATGGCTAAAAGTAAGGATGAAGTCTCATCGTCACACAATGACACAATTTCAAGATAATTTCAAATCACAAAAACATTAAAGGGTCTGTGAATCCAAATTTATTGGAAAATTCGATTGTATCCAGGAAAACAAAACCTAACTGATGGATTTATGGCACCTCATAACATCTGAAGAATGTTGTTCAAAGACACCAGGTTTTTCATATAGATTAGATTAATAAAAACTTTGCCATCACTAAGCCTGGCTGATTAAGGATCCTCTCCAGGCTTTGTTTTATTTATTTAGTTAAATGTTCATTCATTCTATTTGTTCATGTATATATTTTGAGTTTCGTTCAATATTCTGTCATACCAGCCTGATGAAGTGACCAAAGATGTCTCGAAAGCTCGCTTTGTAACATCACTTATTTTATTTTTTTTTAGCCATTAAAATGTATCACAACTACAAGATTATTATCTTGTTTCTCCCACTGAGAGCAATCAACATTTTCTCAACTTTTTCCTGAAAAAACTTTGTCACCCTGTCCACCTAAGCAGAGAACCTCATGCACATAATAAATTCATTAGATTCAAAACATGGTCAAACCTGCATAAAAACACTTTTCAGAGGCAAAGCTCAAAATAATTAATGCATATGATAAAGTTTAAATAATGTACACAACATAGAAAACCCAGACTGTTAAGTTACCACTATACACTATACTTTATGGTATTAGAAAAGGATAATACAACAATAAAGCTATGTAATCAAGAATTACAAAGACTGTACTACCAGCACAGTGATAAGGTGGGAAAAAAAGTGTGAAGCATGAGGGATTGGTCTTTCAGCAAGACAATGATCCAAAACACCGCTCCAAATCTACTCAGGCATTCATGCAGAGGAACAATTACAATATTCTGGAACGGCCATCCTAGTCCCCAGACCTGAATATCATTGAACATCTGTGGGATGTTTTGAAGCGGGCTGTCCATGGTCGGCGACCATCAAACGTAACTGAACTGGAATTGCTTTGTAAAGAGGAATGGTCAAAAATACCTTCATCCAGGATACAGGAACTCATTAACAGCTACAGGAAGTGACTAGAGGCTGTTATTTTTGCAAAAGGTGGATCTACTAAATATTAATGTCACTTTTCTGTTGATGTGCCCATACTTTTGCACCTGTCAATTTTTGAAAAAATGCATATTTCACATTTTCGGTTAGTACAATAAATCTCATTTCAATCCTGAAATATTACTGTGTCCATCAGTTATTACATATATCACACTGAAATAGCTGTTGCAAAAAAACAATTTTAAACAAAAAAAAGAGTAAGATTAAGAGGGGTGCCCAAACTTTTTCATATGACTGTATGTCACTCATCCCCTGTTGCTAATAAATGCCTTTAATGCTAGGCCAGGCCCTGTTAAAGACCTTGTGCCATGCATGCTCGCTACACCATTATACAATTTTTAATCTGGGTCAATTGATGCCATTTTGATTGTATCTGGCCATAATAATTTGAAACATGGTGTGTCTTCGTTGTGTGTTTTGTGAATTTAGCAGAGCTCTCTGAGCCATATGCCTAAACCTGAAGCTTCTAAAAACAAGGGAGACCAAGAAGCGCAGATTGTGCCTTATCACTTGTTACTACCAAAAGGGTAACCCCAGATGGACCCTGCTCACCTGGTTCGGTTTACTTCACCCACAACCGGCTTACTTGCACGAGCTGACAGCTGCAGCAAGACCTACATTGCCAAATGTACAGTGGAAAAAGATCCAGAATCATCCATGATAGGAGTGGTGTCTCCGGTCCGCGCTGCTGTTTGGTAAATGATACACAGGAAGCCAAAACTTGTATCTGCTGCTCCTTTATTCCACCTCACACCAACGTATTTCGGTGCGATCCTCGCACCTTTCTCAGGGTTGGTGTGAGGAGGGATAAAGGAGCAGCAGATACAAGTGTTTGCTCCCTGTCTATCATTTACCAAATAGCAGTTCGGACCAGAGACACCACTCCTATCTTGGATGATTCTAAACCTGAAGCTTGAAATGCTCGGTCAGGCCTTGTCCCATGCATCCACAATGTACCATGGTAAAAATGTTAACTCTGGGGAATAGATGGCACTTTTCTTTGTGTGTGCCCTAATTTGAGCTGTTTGGGCAGCACTTGGGCCCTTTTGAAAGTTTTTTCTATGCCCTTGATTTTTCCTACAATTGATTTCAAAGGGGTTCAGAAATTTGGTGAACATATGCTTCTCGGCAAATCAATCTCGAACTTTAAAAGGTTTGCTCACCTCTACTCGTGAATGAAATTGTCCAAAAGTGGTTGCATGGGGCTAAGGCCAGTGAGTTTGATGACCAAGTACTCGATGCATTGTGGTGGCATTCATCCAGGAGAGGAGGTTTGGCTTCATAGCCGAAGAAGGTATTGGTCATAGGTGCTAAGTCAACTGGTCTACCCTTTTGTGTGACCATGCTCTCAAAAGACTCTTCACACTGTTTGTTGGGGAGGAGATAACCTTCATGAATATGAAGGGCAGCATGGGATGATTTACAATTGGCGTAAGTCGGGTTGCCACCGCAGACAATTTTGAATATTTGAAAACTTGCAGCAGGAAGCAGACTTGGAGAGAATGCTGTGTCGGATTGAGGCTAGGCTTTTTTTGGTTAGCCAGCCAGCTGAACACAAACCCACAGGAATTATTACTATAGCAGGATATTAGCCTTATTTCCTCGCGGATGTCTGAATATCCTAGTGAGGGTTCTGGCAAAAATAATATATTTAGCGAAAATTTGTCAAGAGGATAAAACGTAACATTTATTTGTATCTTTAAAAGACTAGATTGTCCATAAAACTACACAAGTAGTAACCACACCGTGCATATGTGTCACACCAGTGATATAAAATATCCTCTATTTCTCTCTAGAGGTTGAAATCTGGTTGGGGCTATGACCAATGAGATTAATCTCTCTCCTTCAATGGTCCCAACCGACCTATATATGTCCAGATTCTAGAAACACCAAGACCACATCACTTATCCTTGGTATCAGATCTAGCATAATATGTGTATCAGGAAATAATAAACCCACTTTCCCCTTAAAAATGGAAAGCTCTCACCGGATTCTTCCTGAGGTCACTGATGTTTGAGTCCCCAGTGAACCGAATGTCCTTTTGCTAGTGACAATCAGGTTCTGGGCTCAAATTCACACTTTTTCACATTACCACCATAGTCCAATCCCGACACGTTTCAGTTATCATTCCTCATTAGGGGATTTGCGGTTTTAGTTGTCAGAGGGGTCCTGATCACAGGTTCCCCCTATGATGGCATTTTGATGTCTCTAGGCATAAGACATAATATGTATTATTTTTCTGGGTCCCACATGATGCATGGCACCAGTATTCACCTTGTATAGTATTTTGCCCAACTGGTATATACAGTCATATGAAAAAGTTTGGACACCCCTCTTAATCTTACTCATTTTTTTGTTTAAAATTGGGTTTTTGCAACAGCAATTTCAGTGTAATATATGTAATAACTGATAGACACAGTAATATTTCAGGATTGAAATGAGGTTTATTGTACAGACCGAAAATGTGAAATATGCATTATTTCAAAATTTGACAGGTGCAAAAGTATGGGCACCTGAACAGAGAAGTGACATTAATATTTAGTAGATCCACCTTTTGCAAAAATAACAGCCTCTAGTCGCTTCCTGTAGCTGTTATTGAGTTCCTGGATCCTGGATGAAGGTATTTTTGACCATTCCTCTTTACAAAACAATTCCAGTTCAGTTAAGTTCGATGGTCGCCGAGCATGGACAGCCCGCTTCAAAACATCCCACAGATGTTCAATGATATTCAGAGCTGGGGACTGGGATGGCCATTCCAGAACATTGTAATTGTTCCTCTGCATGAATGCATGAGTAGATTTGGAGCGGTGTTTTGGATCATTGTCTTGCTGAAAGATCCATCCCCGGCGTAACTTCAACTTTGACACTGATTCTTGAACATTATTCTCAAGAATCTGCTGATACTGAGTGGAAACCATGCGACCCTCAACTTTAACAAGATTCCCCATGCCGTCATTGGCCACACAGCCCTAAAGCATGATGGACCCTCCCCCAAATTTGACAGTGGGTAGCCAGTGTTTTTCTTGGAATGCTGTGTTTTTGTGGCGCCATGCATAATGCCTTGTTGTATGACCAAACAACTCAATCTTTGTTTCATCTGACCACAGGACCTTCTTCAAAAATGAAACTGGCTTGTCCAAATGTGCTTTTGCATACCTCAGGCGACTGTGTTTGTGGCGTGCATGCAGAAACGGCTTCTTTTGCATCACTCTCCCATACAGCTTCTCCTTGTGCAGTGTGCGCTGTATTGTTGACCGATGCACAGTGACACCATCTGCAGCAAGATGATGCTGCAGGTCTTTGGAGGTGGTCTGTGGATTGTATTTGACTGTTCTCACCATTCTTCTTCTCTGCCTTTCTGATATCTTTATTGGCCTGCCACTTCTTGCCTTTACAAGAACTGTCCCTGTGGTCTTCCATTTCCTTACTATGTACCTCACAGTGGAAACTGACAGGTTAAATCTCTGAGACAACTTTTTGTATCCTTCCCCTGAACAACTATGTTGAACAATCTTTTTTTTTAAGATCATATGAGAGCTGTTTTGAGGAGCCCATGATGCCACTCCTCAGAGAAGATGCAAATAGGAGAACAACTTGCAAGTGGACACCTGAAATAGCTTTTCTCATGATTGGATACACCGGGCTATGAAGTACAAAGCTCAATGAGGTTACCAAACCAATTTAGTGCTTCAGTAAGTCAGTAAAAAGTAGTTAGGAGTATTCAAATCATGAAAATCAGAAGGGTGCCCATACTTTTGCACCTGTCAAATTTTGAAATAATGCATATTTCACATTTTGGTTAGTGCAATAAACCTCATTTCAATCCAGAAATATTACTGTGTCCATCAGTTATTACATATATCACACAGAAATAGCTGGTGCAAAAACCCAATTTTAAACCAAAACAAATGAGTAAGATTAAGAGGGGTGCCCAAACTTTTTCATATGACTGTATTACCCCCAATTGGGCTCAAATTCACACTTTTTCACATTACCACCATAGTCCAATCCCGACGCATTTCAGTTATCATTCCTCATCAGGGGATTTGTGGTTTTAGTTGTCAGAGGGGTCCTGATCACAGGCTCCCCCTATGATGGCATTTTGATGTCTCTAGGCATAAGACATATGTATTATTTTTCTGGGTCCCACATGGTGCATGGCACCAGTATTCCCCTTGAATAGTATTTTGCCCAACTGGTATATATTACCCCCAGGGTCACTTACCCAGCACTGCCCAGTTCAGCATCCATCTGCCAGAGCACACCGCCACGGCGTTCTGCCGCACTTTATGAGCAAAAATTATCAGTCACATGGTGTGCCGCGCTCCCGGAAGTGACGCCCACGCTTGTGCATCATCGTGTAACATCATTTCTGGTCTGGTGGGCTCTGTGGAACGCAAGCATGTGTTCCACGCTCCTGTCCTACTTCCTCTTTGTAGGTGAGAATGTTCTGGGACTCTTAACCACTTCCCATAGGGCATAGAGCTGCTGGGAGGCAGTTTACATTGCAAACTCTGCTTCCCATATATATAGAAGGCTTACATTAGGACAAGCACTTTTTTATCCAAATCAGGTGGATTATAGGATCCTGTCACTTATGTTTATTTTCTATTCATGATAGAGCATTTCTAGTTATTATGGTTTTTTAGATGTTAACCTTAAGGGAATTTGCGTGGATATTATTTGTATACAAAAATCAATTCTTATCCCGCGGGGCAGATACGTTTTCTCAGGTCAGTTTATGACGCGCCCAAGGGCTTGGGTACTCAGCTCTCTGGCTCTCGGTCGGGGTGTCACGGGTAGCTGCCCGAGGCTGTGGCCCTGGTGGTCAATAAAAATTTGGAGGGGGGAATTGAAGTGGAGTATATACAATGTCTTGATGCCACCTTCTGTACCTGGTGAGGGATCACCAGCGCCGCTACAGTCCTCCGGATGTCGGTGGAATTGCGGCAGTGATGGTATAGTCCCCACAGGCAGGACTAGGACCTCTGGGGCAGTGTAATGAGGGTGGACAGGTTGCAGCAGAGCTGGGACGGTTGGAGAGTATAGGGCTAGTCTATGGTGAGGCACGGTGAGGGAGAAGAAAGGAGGCACGCACACAGCAGAAGTCTCTTTACCTTTTTACTGATGACTTGTAGGTAAATCGTCCAGAGCACTGACTGGTAGGTGGGCTGTACAGTGCTCCCACAGCAAGTGGGTATAAGGCCTCCTCCTCGGTGTGTTTGCTGAAGCGCAGTCTATTAAATCCTGACTCGCCTCCACTGTCTTCCCTTATCTGTATCTCTCTCTCTCTTCCTCTTGTGCAGTCTCCGGGACGACCTTTCTCTTGAACTGCAGCGCCCTGCTAGTCCTGGCTCCCTTTCTGTGACTCTCAGGAGACCGGGTAGCTGAAGCTTCCTCGGTGCCAAGGGGTTTTCAGTTGGACTTGTAGTTCTCCCACCGGTGCGGATCCCCAATATCTGGCATCTCTTCTGGGACAAACTCGCGATCTGAGCTACCTGTTACCCTGTTTCTGTTTCTTCTCTAGGCTCCCTGACTTCAGTCCCACTTAGGCTGGTGGGACACTGAAGGGTTACTCTGGGTCTCTGGCCTGGGCCTGCATGTGGCACCAAGCACCAGAACTCTCCTGCAGCTCTTCTAGCATCTGCCACACTCTGACTAGCTCCTCCCCATCAGCAGTATATGTGGCGCCCCGCACCGAGTGCGTCACAAGAGGGTATTGCAGCCAAAAATGCAGCAGCAATATTCTCTGACTCAGCAGTCACACGGTTAACTCAGAGATTCATACCCTACATGCATCATCTAGCATAGAGGGCCAATCAGGTCCTGGTGGGCGGAGTGTAAGGGTAGTGTGTAGTGGAGAACTTAGTACAATTGGAGTCTGAAGAAGAGAACTCTCCGAGCAACGTAGGAGAAGGAGCAAAAAGAGCAAGCTCTGCAACCTAGGAGAGGGGGTTGCACAGTTCCGTGCGGCCCTCTGGCCACCTTCCCTGGCCGTCTCCCTACCGTCACCCGGTTGAGCACCATCTCTCTCGGTGCCTAATCAACCAAACTACGGGCATCAACATGCGGGTTCAAAATCCTCCCGTGCCCATCTACAGCCGGGTTGCTGGTACCGAAGCTAGCAGCAGTTCAGCTCTGCTATGCGAACCAGAGAAGTGGAGGGACCGCTTTACAGGAGCACCCCACCACCACCATACTCAGTTGTCTAGCAAGCGGTGTACCCACCAAAGGACCCAAGGCTCCCCAAAGCATCCGGAACGTATACCCCAGATAGGGCATTCAAGCAGCCACCTTGTACCCGATCTGGCATTCCTGGGCGGCAATGGCAACTCAATTAGTTAGAATGGAGGGACACCGCGGATCTCTGAGGAACACTGGTCATTGCTGAGTCCACCCGGTCCACTACCTACAAACTGTATGCCATGTACTGCCTGCTGGTTACAGTAAAGAACCCGTTACAGAGACTTACAGTGTCCGTGCTTCCTTATGAACTGTTTATCCGCATGCTAAGGTAACCGCAGCTGCCTCAGAACACCTTGTGCAGCTCCTGGCTCTGGGGATCACCGCTGAGCCTGTGGGGAGCATTCCATCTTGCTGCATTCCATCCCCCGGAGGCCTCGCAGCGCCGGTAAAGTTACCGGAACTCTCATAGGTGGCGTCACAACAAATTAACCCCTTAATCTGTTCAACCCATGACTTCTCATCATTTTGATCTGTACCACCGGGCCCCACTACCGGCAGGCGCGGTCCATCCGTGACAGGAAGGAGGAAGAAAAACGCCTGTCTACCGGAGTCCCGGCCACGGTGAGTCATATATATAGGGGACCCTGCCTAAGTGCGGCAGGTTGAGCTCCCCCTACTGTGCCGGGATGGAAGGTGTTGTTTGTAGTAGTACCTGCTGTGGAAACCCAGCTGCGCAGCAAAGAGATAAGTGGTTACCTGCGTTGGCAGGGCACCACATTTACATGTATTGAGAATTGGTAATATCTTCGGTTGATTATCAATTAAAGTGATGTTAAAGATTTTTTAAGAATAAGTCAGTAGGGATTTTTCAAAGTCCATTCAGACTTTTTCACGGCATTCTCTTTCGTTCCAAGATGTAGGAAGGACAGGTACAGTTAAGAAAATATAGTTTGTGACCCTAGCACTATCCATGGCTACTAATGACACTGTCCTTGCCTATTTGCAGAGGTCAGCACCCTAACATTTCTTCCCAGCTCCTCGTCGACTCTACCTCCTAATTGTCCCTACTTTTAGGGTACCCCAAGGAAAGGAGAGTAAGAAAGTGACTCATTCAACCCCCTGGGAGTTATTGTATCCATGGTATAAATCCAGAATACCTCTTTTCTCAAGATCTTATTGTCCCAGTTACCTCCCCATATTGGAGGGGTCTTTCCTACATCTTGGAACGAAAGATGTCTATATATATGGGAAGCGGAGTTTGCAATGTAAACCGCCTCCCAGCAGCTCTATGCCCTATGGGGAGTGGTTAAGAGCCCCAGAACACTCCCACCTACAAAGAGGAAGCAGGACAGGAGCGTCGAACGCATGCTTGCCTTCCACAGAGCCCGCTTGACCAGAAATGATGTTGCGAGATGATGCACAAGTGTGTGCGTCACTTCCGGGGGCGAGGCACACCATGTGACTGATAGTTTGTGTTAATAAAGGGCGGCAGAACGCCGCGGCGGTGACCCTGGGGGTAATATTTACCAGTTGGGCAAAATACTATACAAGGGGAATACTGGTGCCATGCACCATTTGGGACCCAGAAACATAATACATACTATGTCTTATCCCTAGAGACATCAAAATGCCATCATACCGGGAACCTGTGATCAGGACCCCTCTGACAACTGAAACCACAAATCCCCTGATGAGGTATGATAACAGAAACGCGTCGGGATTGGACTATGGTGGTAATGTCAAAAAGTGTGAATTTGAGCCCAAAACCTGATTGTCACTAGCAAAAGGACATTCGGTTCACTAGGGACTCAAACATCTGTGACCTCAGGAAGAATCCGGTGAGAGCTTTCCATTTTTAAGGGGAAAGTGGGTTTATTATTTCCTGATACACATATATATGCTAGATCTGATACCAAGGATAAGTGATGTGGTCTTGGTGTTTCTAGAATCTGGACCTATATAGGTCGGTTGTGACTATTGAAGGAGAGAGATTAATCTCATTGATCATAACCCCAACCAGATTTAAACCTCTAGACAGAAATAGAGGATATTTTATATCACTGGTGTGACACATATGCACATTGTGGTTACTACTTGTGTAGGTTTATGGACAATCTAGTCTTTTAAAGATACAAATAAATGTTAAGTTTTATCCTCTTGACAAATTTTCGCTAAATATACACAAACCCACAGGGGCCATCAATCCTAAAGGCCTGTTGGTGTTCCAAATTTCCTCCTTTCTCTCCTAGAGGGAGTAGTTGTCCCCTAATTTCTTCTTCCTCTTCTCCAGTGGTGGCCATGATAGGGTGTGCTGGTGGGAAGTTGAAGATAGAGAATGCCCCTAGTAGAGTAACCCTTGTGATCCCCCGAGACCGTCTGGCAGTGGAGTACCATGAGGAATGGCGACCTTCATCCCAGGCAGTGATGAGAAAGCTGCTAGGCTGTTTTTCCTCTAATTAAAGAGGACTCCCCTATAAAAGGCATGTTTTTGGATCACTGACCAGTCGTTTATTTTGTATTTTGTTCAGACAAGGACTTATTTTAGGTGTCTTTTAGTTCTGAGAAAAGAGTAAGAGTGAGGCCTAATTTGTTGTGCATTTTATTTTTCCCCTTCCCAAGCTTAGCTTCTGCTGCGCTTCCCCTTTCAGGATTAGCGGGACTACAGCCTTTGGGCTACACCTCTAAGCCCTTAATGCATTGTGCCCTTAATGAACTTTGCAGCATTGCAATAGAGTCTGTTGATTCCTGTGAGACTTCCCTTATACATGGTGGGTCATTTATATAGATATGTGGCGCCCCGCAACGAGTGCGTCACAAGAGTGTATTGCCGCCAAGACAGCAGCAGCAATATTCTCTGACTAAGCAATGACCCAGTTAAAACTCAGAGCTCTATACCCTACATGCACATCAGCATAGAGGGCAAATAAGGTCCTGGTGGGCGGAGTGTAGTGGTAGTGTGTAGTGGAGTAAGGACTTTCTGCAATGTAGGAGACGGAGTCTGCAGAGAGAGAGAGAGAGAACAAGTTCTGCAACATAGGAGAGGGGGCCTGCACAGTTCCGTGCAGCCCCCTGGCCATCACCCCGGTTGGGCGCCATTATCCCGGTGCCTCAACAACCGGACTCTGGGCGAATGCATACGGGTTAAAACATGCCCGTGCCCATCCACAACCGGATTACTGGTTCCGAAGCTGGGAGTCGTTTATCACTGCCATGCAAACCAGGAGTGGAGGGACCGCTTTACAGGAGCATCCCACCACCGCCGCACACACAGAGTCGTCTAGCTAACATTCCCTAATAGCCTACAATACTGTGATGCTAATTGATAGACATGTTTTACTACGTTAATTTGAACTTTTATTCCATTTTCTTACTTTTCCCCTCTACTACTCCCCCTATCTCTTTCCCTCACTTCACACCCTACTCCAGGCACGAGGATGCAACCAAGAATTCATTGTACTCTAGATCCACTTCTCTGATCCAGCCTCCACACAGGATCCTCAACATAAGGTATACACTTTTGCAACACTTAACGCCAATGGATTGAACTCACCTATACCCAGGCGATTCTATTAATGCAAGAAACTCACTTCAAGCCCACAAAACTTCCCAATTTTGAATGAGCACATTATGATACCTGGTTTCACGCCAACTACACACAATCTAGATCAAGAGGAGTCTCGATAGCAATAGCAAAAGGAATCCTCTTCCAAGTCAGAGAAATATTCATAGATACAAATGGTCGCTTCATTTTTCTCAAATGTCTATTAGCCGGCAACCTGGTCACAATTTGCTGTCTATATATGCCCCGAGCAAAAACTTTTTAAATGGTTTCTATCGACCTTAAGGAAAATTGGAGATTTATGAGAGGGCACTCTCATAGTAGGAGGAGACGTTAACGTCGCACTTGAACCAATTATCGACATCCGAAAAAAGAAAACTGTGATTTCACAGACAGACCTTAATAAGATTAAGGCACAATTTCAAGCTCTACAACTACTAGACGTATGGAGGTATCTACACCCCAAAGACCATGATTATACTTTTTATTCCCACCCACATAAATCCTACCACAGACTTGACTATCTATTCATCCCAAAAAACACCCTCTCTAAAGTAAGATCAACCACAATAATGCCCAAAATATATGCAGCTCACTCTACTGTGGCACTACAGTCATGGCCAAAAGTTTTGAGAATGATACAAATATTAATTTTTAACAAAGTCTACTGCTTTAGTTTTTCTAATGGCAATTTGCATATACTCCAGAATGTCATAAAGAGTGATCAGCTTAACAGCAATTACTTGCTAAGTCAATATTTGCTTAGAAAATTAAGTTTAACCCCCAAAACACATTTCAACATCATTGCAGTTCTGACTTAAAAGGAGCAGCTAACATCGTTTTAGTGATTGTTCCATTAACACAGGTGTGGATGTTGACGAGGACAGGGATGGCGATCAATCAGTCTTGATTAAGTAAGAATGACACCACTGGACACTTTAAAAGGAGGCTGGTGCTTGGTATCATTGTTTCTCCTCAGTTAACCATGGTTATCTCTAAAGAAACACATGCAGCCATCATTGCACTGCACAAAAATGGCCTAACAAGGAAGAGTATCGCAGCTAGAAAGATTGCACCTCAGTCAACAATCTATCGCATCATCAAGAACTTCAAGGAGAGAGCTTCCATTGTTGTCAAAAAGGCTCCAGGGTGCCCAAGAAAGACCAGCAAGCGCCAGGACCGTATCTTAAAACTGTTTCAGCTGTGGGATCAGACTACCAGCAGTGCCGAGCTTGCTCAGGAATGGCAGCAGGCTGGTGTGAGTGCTTCTGCATGCACTGTGAGGCAGAGACTCTTTGAGCAAGGCCTGGTTTCAAGGAGGGCAGCAAAGAAGCCACTTCTCTCCAGAAAAAACATCAGGGACTGACTGATATTCTGCAAAAGGTACAGGGAGTGGACTGCTGAGGACTGGGGTAAAGTCATTTTCTCTGATGAATCCCCTTTTCGATTGTTTGGGACATCTGGAAAACAGCTTATTCGGAGAAGAAGAGGTGAGCGCTACCACCAGTCTTGTCTCATGCCAACTGTAAAGCATCCTGAAACCATTCATGTGTGGGGTTGCTTCTCAGCCAAGTGAATCGGCTCACTCACAGTCTTGCCTAAAAACACAGCCATGAATAAAGAATGGTACCAGAATGTCCTCCATAAGTAACTTCTCCCAACCGTCCAAGAGCAGTTTGGCACCCAACAATGCCTTTTCCAGCATGATGGCTCCATAAAGCAAAGGTGATAACTAAATGGCTCAGGGAACAAACCATAGAGATTTTGGGTCCATAGCCTGGAAACTCCCCAGATCTTAATCCCATTGAGAACTTGTGGTCAATCATCAAGAGACAGTTTGGACAAACAAAAACCAACAAATTCTGGCAAAATGCAAGCATTGATTATGCAAGAATGGACTGCTATCAGTCAGGATTTGGTCCAGAAGTTGATTGAGAGCATGCCAGGGAGAATTGCAGAGGTCCTGAAGAAGAAGGGTCAACACTGCAAATATTGACTTGCTGCATTAACTCATTCTAACTGTCAATATAACCTTTTGGTACTCATAATATGATTGCAATTATATTTCTGTATGTGATATAAACATCAGACAAACACAAATAAAAACCAGAGGCCAGCAGATCATGTGAAAATATAATTTTGGTGTCATTCTCAAAACTTTTGGCCATGACTGTAGAGATGACATTACAAAAATCCTTCCCTTCTTACAGATCATGGCAACTCAGTGAGTTGACGTTGAACATTCTCACCACACGTACCCGCATAACCAAGGTGCTAATGATACACCCAGGGCAAGGGGTACTGGGATACCGGGCCTGGGTCTGGTGGAATTAACTTGGGGAATCATGGGTGGTTGGGATCCCGGTTCCGTGCCCTGGTTATCATTTGTTAGATGGTGGGGAGAGAATATTTACAAGGGGACGTGACGGCACCTGTGGATCCCGGTAATATGGGTAGCGGCGCTGCAAGCCGGCCGCTGAGGTGATGGTGGGTGCAGCAGAGAGTGGTCCAGCTCCCCACAGGAGGAGATTTTACCTCAGGGCAGCGGTGATGGAGGATGATTAGGGGGATGAGGGGACTAGTTGTTGCAGTTCTTACCCCTCTGATGCGATGCTGCTGATGGTGTTGGAGCCCTCTAGGCAACGACAAGAAGAACAACAGAGGCCAAGACAAGTTTAACTCCAATTTACTGAGTACCAGCAGATGTTAAAAACAGAACACGGTGCAGGTTCGTTTACTGGGTGTATGTTGCCAGCTCAGGATCTCCCTCATGGAGTCTCTAGATGTTCTTTCTCTGTCTTTCGGGGTCTAACTGTCTCTTCTCTGTTTATACCACCTTCAATGCGCTCTCCCTCCAGTCCAACGGTTTGCAACTAGCTGATCAGGTTGCTCCCTTACCGGTACAGACGGGAGCAGCAGGAGCACACGATTTCTCCCGCCACTGGAATTGAGTCCGCAACCACTAGTGTCCTCAACCGGTTTCAGTCCTGAGGGGATGAGATGTCCGTGTGGTGCTAACGGCAACCTGTTTACTGTGGGCCCGCAGAGGTGAACTACTGACTGCCTCGGCCTCTCGTGTTGCCGGTGTTTCCCTCAACGTGACCAGCCGGCTCCAACCAATCCTGGTCCATTCCCTTCTGTCCTGGGCCCCCACTTAAAGATGGGGATCCCTCCTTTCAGCGGCACTGTCAGGCCTGTCCTTCTTGACTGCCTTCACAGCACTGTCTGAGGTAACTTCTCTCACTAACTTCCTGCTTCTACAACTCTAACCTAGGCTCCACCCCCTTTTGGGACATACTAACTTACCAGTCCCCCTCCCTCTTTCTACTCTAGGTGGCCTAGTCTTAGGTGTGTGCGTGTAAAAACAGACTCCATAGGTTAAACCCTGAGCTGACAACTTAGAGATACCACATTTGTTGTCACAGTGCAATACCTCTCTGTGGCGCCTAGCCAGAGGGGCGCAACACTGAATCAGTACTTTGACCAAAATGATAATGGGGGGGTTTTTGGCGTCGACTCTGTTGGAAGCCCACAAATCAGTAATCAGGGGAGAATTTTTCTCGATCACTGCATATATCCATAACTAAAAACAGCAACAGATTAATTTGCTCTACGAGGAAATATTTGACCTTGAGACTAAACACAAGAAACTGATTACCCCTCAAATACTAGCTCAACTAACCCATAAAAGACAACGATTCAAAGAGATTTAACATGTGAGAATGGTGAAATGGTATGAGTCGGTCGACATGGTAAGGTGTACTCGGATACCGGGACAGTGGGTTCACTTCGGTGGGGATCACGGCTGGTCGGATCCCGGTTCCATGCCCTGGACCCTCAATGGTGGGGTGGGGGTGATGATGATGGAGGAAAGGTAACGTGACGCCACCTGTGGTACCTGGCAATAGGGTTACCAGTGCTGCGGCCAGCCGCTGAGTTGATGTAAATGCAGCTTTGGCAGAACAGCTCCCCACAGGTGGAGCTTTAGCTCAGGGCAGAACGGTGGATGATGGGAGTAGTAGTCCTCACCTCCTGAGATGCTGTAGAGATCTTTCCTGGCGACGAATTACTGAGACAGAATCCAGATTAGCTCAAACAGTTCTTTACTGGTACCGGGCAGATGTTAAGGTACACAGTACAGTCTGGTTTAAAGGGTTTGGTAGCCCCCATTAAGGAGGCTTTTTACAAAGTCTGTCAGAGGTGTTCTTCTAATGGCTTTCTTGGTCTGTGTTTTGCTGTAGCTCTTCTGTCAACCACACTAAAGAGCCCGTTCGGTCCCCAGGTCTGTTACTAAAAGGTACTTCTAACCCCTTTCCGGTATGGACGGGAGTGACAGCACGATAATCCTCCTGCCACCGGTATTTAGTCCTCCCCTTGTTAGTGCATTGGACCCAATTTGGGACAAAGGTGGGGATATTGTCCTTTGGTGCTGCGGCTCCTAATTATTAGGCCCACATCCTGCCGGTCTGCGGTCAGGGATAAACCTTTACTAACCGCCTCGGCTCCAGTGTGACGGAGGTGACCTGGGTCTCCAGCTCGCTCCTACCAGTCCTGGAGTGGCCCCCTTCCACGTCTGGGTCACCCCTGTCATAAGAGGTGCCCTCCTGTTACAGCCGCAGGGTCCCAGGCGTCTGCCTCTGCTGCTCTCCTCACACCGTCTGCCTGACTTGTTTAAACTCTCACTCACTTCCCCCCCCTCTTCTAGGCTCCACCCCCCCGGGACCTACTGAATACCAGTCCCCTGTGCTGTGTGGGTGTTAGGTGCAGACTCTGTATTTTTCCTCCCTCATCCGTGACTACGGAGGCACTACACCTTCTGTTTGCGGTGCAGTACCTACCTGTGGTGCCCTGCCAAGAATGTATGTGCATGGCGACAAAGCCTCTAAATTAATGATATCCAAAATTAGACAACGCCAAGCCCGCACGTGTATTCACTCCATTAAAAACTCAGAAGGACACTCCACAACTAATTACGATCAAATAGAACCAGAATTCCTAAACTATTATAAACAATTATATAATCTATGCCCAGATGAAAATTCCCAAGAGAAAATGATTAGGAGACAAAATATTCAATCCTTTCTATCCCGACTAAATCTCCCGAGCTTCACACTCCAACAACAACACCAACTAAACAGACCCTTTAGATTAGATGAACTCCAGTCCAAAGATTGGACCCGTGGAAGCCTAACCAGGCGAAACGTGCGCCCGTCGTCCTCCCCGCACCTCCCTCCCCACCACATAATGTTTGTAACCCGCACCTCCTAACGGAGCACTTGCATTAAAAGAACCTTCATCTAATGGTGAGTGCCGTCTGTTTCTTCTAAATTTTTGGACAATTTTGTGACTGGTAACATCAAATTGGTTGTCTTTACAATGTATATCATTAGATTTGCCATTGGCAAGAGTGGACCCCTCCTATTTATGCAATTATCCAAAACAAAGAAGTGGGAGGTTTATGGTCCGTTTTATACTATGTATAACAAAGTCACTGGTGTTATGTTTTAATTCATGAATTTATTAGTTAATTATGCATACATATAAATTATGCGTACATATAAAATTCATTACATAGCACATACAATTATATACATAAGTTACATTATTTATTTCCGGAGTGAGTGACGTTGTGACAATAAAATTTCCATGTGGCAAAGTATTATCCCCTCTACAAGGATATGGGGTAGTGAACAAGGGTATGTGGGCATTAAATGTAAACACATTTCTTCTATGCTGTGCAAGGTTTTGCTGCAGGTCAGTTTTAGACCAAAGGCTGACTGTGTATTATGTAAACAGCCCACACCGGGGGAGCCCTGTGGAGTAGTGCTGGACAAGTCCTATGCATCACTCCTCCAGTTCATCCACCCCAGGGGAGCATTAGTCACAGTCAAACCCATATGATGAAGTGCACAGTCTATTAGTCATATTGAATTTACAGTTTCATCATCCTCCCACAACCTCCACACTTACCCATATCCTCTATCCCCATTGATAAAGCATAAAGCGAAACGCGTCTGGGGGCACCCGGATACTCCATCCCCCTAGAGGGTGGGGTGGATGAACTGGAGGAGTGATGCATAGGACTTGTCCAGCACTACTCCACAGGGCTCCCCCGGTGTGGGCTGTTTACATAATACACAATCAGCCTTTGGTCTAAAAGTGACCTGCAGCAAAACCTTGCACAGCATAGAAGAAATGTGTTTACATTTAATGCCCACATACCCTTGTTCACTACCCCATATCCTTGTAGAGGGGATAATACTTTGCCACATGGAAATTTTATTGTCACAACGTCACTTTAAACAATGATCACTCCGGAAATAAATAAATAATGTAACTTATGTATATAATTGTATGTGCTATGTAATGAATTTTATATGTACGCATAATTTATATGTATGCATAATTAACTAATAAATTCATGAATTAAAACATAACACCAGTGACTTTGTTATACATAGTATAAAACGGACCGTAAACCTCCCACTTCTTTGTTTTTGATAATTTTGTGACTGGACCTTGTGCAGACCTGTGCAGACCTGTGCAACACCATATTGCTGGCAGCACATACAAGCCTAGGACAAACACCAAAAGCCCTCTAGTGCCCAGATTCCTTCCCTTGCATACAAAAGATTGTAAACGCTGCGGATTTTATCTGCATATGTATACGCAACCATTAATAAAAACGCAGCGTTTGCTTGCGTATGATTGCGTTTTAAGCATGCATACGCGTTTTTAAGGCACATGCGTTCTAAACAATTTTCTGCATTTCTACTTTTTATCACACTATTTTGAGAAAACACGCCCCAGGGGAGTGGCTTCAAGTGCACTGTATAAGTAGATTCTGCCCAGTGTCACAACTGTTCCTTTGCAGCTGGTCACAGAGGCAAGATGGATTTCGGCTTTGCTAGCTTCTATGCTGATCTAGCTTTATCGTTGAACATGGCATTTTCGTTTGCAGTTGCTTGTGAAGAAGAACGTCGAAGAGAAAGACGGCGAAGAAGACGTTGTCATCATCGTGGCAACACCCCATCATAGAACTTCGAGAGAGCCGTGGAGTCTACAACTCGTTGTACCAGGAACTCAGAGAGAACCCTGAAAAGTTCTACGACTTCACTCCGATGTCACAAGACAGCTTTGATGATTTGCTGAGACGTGTTCGTAGATCGATCACCAGGCAGGGCACACAGCTTCGGCGATCCATTCCAGCGGAGGAACGGCTTTTGGTTACCCTGCGGTACGAACATTTTTACAAACACATGTTAAAAGTTTAATTCAAATTTATGGATTGACATGTTAAAAATTTACATTTTTTCACTTATTTGGTTTCAGATTTCTAGCGACCGGAGAGGCTTTATCTTCGCTCCATTTTCAATTCCGGATCGGATTGTCAGCGCTTTCTGGTATAGTTGAGGATACCTGCCGAGCAATATGTGATGACCTCCGAGAAGAATTTCTCCCTCACCCTACCACACAACTATGGCTGGACAAAACAGCAAGATTTATGGAGATTTGTCAATTTCCAAACTGCTTGGGGGCCGTTGATGGCAAACATGTTCGGATCCTGAAGCCGGCAGGTAGTGGATCAGAGTACTATAACTACAAGAAATTTTTTTCTATAGTGCTAATGGCGATTGCAGATGCTGACTGTTGCGTTGTTGCTGTCGATGTTGGCCAATTTGGACGATCAAATGATTCAAGATCTTTCAAAGACTCGGACATGGGACAAAAACTGTATGGCAACAATTTCAATATTCCACAGCCACAACCCCTACCAAACAGTGATGGACCACCTATGCCTTTTGTTATTGTTGGAGATGAGGCTTTTCAGATGTGTGGCAACCTTGTTAAGCCCTATTCAAGCCGTGACTTAACAAGGACCAAACTTATTTTTAAATACTGACTGACACAGGCAAGACGCACAGTCGAGTGTGCATTTGGATTGCTGGTATCAAAAAGGCGCATTCTTGGAACGACCATCAATTTGAAAATCGACAAAATTGATGAGTTTGTTAAAGCCTGCGTTGTCCTTCATAATTTTGTCCAAATTAAAGAAAAACACTGCTTTGACCTTGATGAACCTGTTCAAATCAACTTGAATGAATACCAAGAACACAATTTGAGGACCACAGTCGAAGTCGGCAACATGAGGGACAGCTTTGCATCTTATTTTGTCTCTGAAAATGGACGTCTATCGTGGCAGGATGAAATGTTGTAATTATGTTTCATTTCTGTCTATTTAAAGTAAATTTTTACTACATATGAGACTGTTTAATTGTAATAACATAATTAATACTGTCCATAATGTTGATTTTTAACTAATACAGCTTCCATAAATTCTACTCGTTACTAATTAAAGATATACGTCATCTCTTCGTTATGTTAACATTGTGTAATGTATATGTATGTCCAATTTTTTTTTTTTGGGTAAATTCTTTAGTATCAGTTATTGTAATGTTATATTCTATTGTTACTTTACTTTGATCACGGATATTTTATTTGACCACAAAATTGGCAATCTATTATTAAATCTTTATTGATACAACGTCCTGTATTTGCAATTATTTAAACTATTTAATTGTAAAAATTTCTACAGGATGTTTCCAATTTATGTTTTTAAGAATAAAGTGTCTTAATTTTTTAACAGTGTATTAAATGTATTTGTTACACGCAATGTACAATGTTTATAGGTCATGCACCACAAGCGTACGTTCTCAATGTTGATGATGCTCCGTGCCAACCTGTACCTCACACTCCGGTGGGTGGATTCACCCAACTGTGCCTATGACCCTTCTGACTGGTATTGGAAAACATATGTCCAATCATTGCACTTGACACATCCACATGTGGTGGGAGCTTTCCAAACATATCTATAGTGATGGATAGGCTCCTGCCCTCTTCCACAAAATGCAAATTGCGCTCCATGGAACATTTTGGGGCCCCACGTCGTATTCTCATTTATTTGACGGCAAACGGCATGCGCAGGGGCACCCCCAGGTGGACATCCACTTCATCTCTGGTGTGACGCCTACACCTCTCTTGTGCTCATCCTCCTCATTGGTGGGTAACTTTGAAGTAATGAATGAATAAATGGATGCATGCATGGGTATGTTGATGAATGGGTTAATGGATTGATGTGTGCATGCATGGATGTGCACATGAGCATGCCTGTCTGTAACCTTCCCTGCATCTCAGCTTGCATGGTTATCGTGTGTGCTATGTGTGCTTTTGCGGATGATGGTTGCATGGGTGAATGGATGGGTGCAAGAAGGGATCCAATGTCCTCTTCTTCTAGTGTGTTTGAATAATTTTTAAACTTTTTTATACACTACCAATAGGATTAATGACAAAAGCTAATAATAAAACAAGTAGGGAGTCAACAATAGATGGAACCACAACCTGACTCCTTCAGACGTTCTACACTATGTTGAGATATAACCTTACAAGTGTCAACCAACTTTGACTTTAACGATTGTAAAAAATAACAACTCTTTTCAAAAACAAATTTGTTTTATTAATGAAAATAAAGACTTATTGTAAAAATGCAATCACCAACAACTTTTTGGTACAATTATAAAACATTACATATACATAAGTTTGTTACAATCTGGTACTAGTGGTTGTGGAGCTTGTGGTGCTGGTGGTGTTCGCAGTCTGCACATCAGCATGAATAGGGGTTTGAAAAATGTTCCCTTGAGCTTCACTGTGAACAGCAATACTGGGATACATGTATTGCAAAATAGAGTTCCTGTTACTAGACTCAAGTTCGGGAAATGGACTGAAGTTTGAGACACAACATTTGAGAGTGACAAATGAGTACGTACATGTGGACTTGCCGATACACTCTTGTTGTCGAACAGACTGGAAGTGACAGTGGAAGGTAAAGAAACGTTAGATAGAAGTGAGACACAAGAAGGGATCGAAACAGCTGAAGCAGGCGATAAATCAAAAAAGATATATCTGCAGAAGATGTTGGAGTTCTTGTTGTCGGCAGTGGTGCTGGTTGAGTTACTTTTTTGGGCCGACCAACTTTTTTTTACCAAAGGTGCTGCTGCTGCCTGTGCTGCTGTGTCCTGCTTGTTACTAGGCAAAACATTTAGGTTTTTGGAGGGACTAGTTTTTACGTTTCTCCTTCTCTGCACTTTTGTTGTGCGCATTGGGGTTGTGGTGTCTAGGGCTTCTGTGTCCTGAGAAAAAAATTTTTTCTTCTTTTTGGTAGTGACGGTTGCCTCACCACGATCCACAGGAGCCAATTGCGAATTTCCAGTACTTTGAAAGACCGTTGGTTGTTGCACGCTGTATGATGTTGTAGTTGACAATGCTAGTTTAGTTTTTTGTACGTCACGCGGTTGGACAGTGCTTGGCAAATTGAATGCAGAATGAATTTGTTTTGGAGGAGCAGTTGTAGCAGTGGTCGCATAGTCTGGTAGGATCGTTGGCGCATTCAGCAGTGCAGTGTAAGTCGGGACCTCTGGTACAATGTCCAATGGTGGTGGTGTTATCAAGGTGTTTGATTGCAACGTAGTTCTTTGCTGAGATGGTACAGTGGCAGTACTGTGCGCTGCTAGTGAACCACTTTGCCACTGACTATGTGTACTCCGGTTTTAGAAAGTTGAAATGATATCCGTGGTTGATTATAGTAGCCCTGTTGCTGGGTAGGGTAAGATTGCTGTTGTTGTTGTTGCTGCTGATGCAGCTGCAGCAGTACTGCCTGTCTATAAGCACCCTGACAGGCATTCATTACATCAATCTGGAACTCAGGTGATAAGCTATCCGTCACGCACTGTTCCATGCAAGAGAAAAAATGTCTTGCCGGTCTTTGTAGGTCGCCTTCCATGCGATCGAGCCTCGTCTGTTCAGTGCATCGAAAAGTGTGTTCATATTCTCAAAACCTTTTTCAACGCACTGACCAAGCCGATTCAAACCTTCCTGAAAGTTCGAGCTTAAATGAATAAACTCAGGCATGACAGTCCGATCCCAGGCCCTCTGGCGTTGTCGTGTAGTACCCACGAAACCAACCCCAGAGGCCTGGGATAGGGGATAAACTGGAGTGCTGGCAGCCTGAGTTCCAGATTGACATAACTCTGCTGTAGTTGCTTCAGTACTTGAGGTCTGTGACGTCATTTCTGTGGTTGGGACGGTATGGTTGATGCCTGTGGATCAGCAGTGCTGCTCCAAGTCCTGCAACAAACAGAAATGAAAATAATAAGTCTACTTTTATCAATATAATTTTCAATCTGTGGATTGCACACAATTCTATGTTTCAACTATATTCTAAATATAGATACATAAAGATCTTGTTCATTGACAGTTTTCATTACTCAAGAAAATCATGTATTTTTACATATACATATATGTACAACATAGTTACAATATTAATTTATTAAAAAAAATATGAAATGATACCGTCAACCGATTAGACAATACTTACACTCGATGACTGACAGCTGGCCTCAGAAAAGCGAGTTGGTGATGGTAGGTGTACTTTTTCAGTGATGGCTTCGCACCACTTCGCACTTTACTTTCCTCCCGTAGATCCTTGTTAAATCGATCTTTAACTGACCGCCATCTAGTTTTTAAATCCTTCACTACAATTGAAAAACACAAACAAAAAAGGATGACATTAGTTTTTACTTGTAAGACATAGAATAAAACAATTAATGCACATATTGCTTTCTTTTTAGGTATAATTACTTAATTGTTTGCGGTCACTTTGGGTTGCATTGGCCCAGCCTTCAAACACTGCACGGGCAATTTCACCCCACAGTCTTCGCATTATTAGTGTGTCCGAATGCCGACGGTCTCGGGGGTCCCATATTGTCATTCTTTCTTGGATCAGAGGGATTAGCTTGTCATCATTATCAATAAAAGCTTTCCCTCCTCGACCCATTCAAACCTATAACACAAGTAACATTTTTATTTCTTATTTTAGCATTAAGCATTATAACCTCAACGTAAAGACATACAATTACGTACTTCAGCATTGCCAACATTGTCATCATGACTAGAGGAGGAATCATGCACACTTTCTTCCCTTTCTCTGTCAGTGGAGGAGTACTATAAACACAAAACAAAATGTAAAATTAAATTTCAATCATCCAGCTGTTGACAAATACAAATGTACTACATCCTTACCTCTTCCCTTTTGTCTTCACGCTCTTCATGGGGCTCATAATCAATGTCAGACATTTTAGATTTTTTATACAAAACCAAAAGGCGAAGATCACAACAGCGGTAGCAGCACCAGCAGCAGAGCTCACAGCTAAAAAATAAAAAAATACATTAGAGCAAGGCACGCATGGAAGTCAATTGATACACAGGACAATGCAATTACCTTTGACAATTGCACAGAATAGCGTCACATTG
This sequence comes from Allobates femoralis, assembly GCA_033576535.1. Lineage (NCBI taxonomy): Eukaryota > Metazoa > Chordata > Amphibia > Anura > Aromobatidae > Allobates > Allobates femoralis. The sequence continues at coordinate 510,811,899 of JARQOC010000004.1, forward strand.
TCACAGTGCGGCTCTCACTGTGCCAATGTCGGACTACAAGGTGCAATGGTCAGACGTCAAAGCTACCTACTACTTGAGGAGGGAAAGGTAACACATCATTAGTCACATATACTTACACAAGTTACCAGATAGGAGTGTGTGGAACACCACAAAGCACCAGCCGACAAGCAGCCCAACAGGGAACAGAAGCGTGCAAGTCCAGGACTCCCACCAACAACAAAGGACAACTTTCGGCAACTATGAAGGGAGACAAAAGGAACACAATGGACATCATTAGAGCAAGCATGGAAGTCAATTGATACACAGGACAATGCAATCACCTTTGACAATTGCATAGAATAGCGTCACATTGTCACAGTGGGGCCCTCACTGTGCCAATGTCAGACTACAAGGTGCAATGGTCAGACGTCAAAGCTACCTACTACTTGAGGAGGGAAAGGTAACACATCATTAGTCACATATACTTACACAAGTTACCAGATAGGAGTGTGTGGAACACCACAAAACACCAGCACCGCCAACAGAACAGACCGAAGGACAATATAATGACCACGTCAATGCTCGGGAAAACGGAACTAAAAAGGAAACAAAACAAGTTAAAAGAATAACACTGCAACAGCATTCACAAGAAAGCAGAATAGTGTGCATTACAGTACAGCCGACAGCAAACAGTACGGTACGCAATGACACCATAGACAATAGAAAAACAAAATGGTGGACAAGACAATACAGCCTACAGCACAATAGTAAACTATGCCATGACACCATAGACAATACTAAAACAAAATGGTGGACAAGAGAATACAACCTACAGCAAAGAGTCCAGTACGCAATGACACCATAGACAATAGAAAAACAAAATGATGGACAAGACAATACAGCCTACACCACAACAGTAAAGTATGCAAGACACCATAGACAATAGAAAAACAACATGGTGGACAACAGAATACAGCCTACAGCACAACAGTAAAGTATGCCATGACACCATAGACAATACTAAAACAAAATGGTGGACAAGAGGATACAGACAATGAAGAAAACCATAAGGAAAATGGAAGACAACAAAATAGAGCCAATAAACTCAACAGTATAGACGCCAATGACAATCAAAATGGTGGGCCACAAGTGGTGATAACACAACACTACAGGACGCAATACACACAGTACTATAAACTAGTAATGAAATTACATGTAAAAAACATTACAAAATTACATGGCTAGGCAGGATTAAAATACATGCATTGAAAAAAATTAATAATTACCAAAACAGCTAGGAATTATGAAGAAGCATTCAGGTCAGCACAGTGAGATCCAAGATCCAGAAGATTCCGGTACAGCAGCAAGACGTCCAGGTGGCACAGGTCCAAGGCCACTGATCCAGGGGTCACAGGTCCATCATGAAGATGATTAGTGTTCACCATTGAAAGGCTAATCACTTTATATACAGTCTTTTTGGGGGCAGGGAGGTGGGCGTACATGGGAGGAACTACAATTCCCTTTGTGCTCATGCGCAATCACTTGAACGCATGCATATCATCTGCAGTCATCCGCAAGTCCCTTGCGTACGCGAGCGTACTCATAGACAATAATGCATTGTTTATCCGCATTCGTACGCAAAAAAAGCAACATGTCGCGTTCGCAAGGAGCGGAAATTGCGAACGCAGGTACACAAACGCACACAAACGCATTCATATGCATGTCTATGCAGACGATTGCGTTCGTCATGTTAAAGATAGGTCCGCAATACACTTGCGTATTTAAAATTCGAGATACGCAGTGTGCGCTGCGCTTGCAAATGCTAGTGTGAAGGCAGCCTAACTAATATATAACTCAAAAAAATCCCATCACCCAAACAATGCTCCACATATGGTTGAAAACATGCAAATATTTGACGCCCCCATCGCCCCCCCTCCTCACATTGTTTAATGTTCTAGCAAGAACAGAACAATTAATAAACCCTAAAGAAACACACACCCGCTGGCTTGAAAATATCTCGATAGATCAGATGTTTGACGATGGGGCTCAGAATTACAAAAAATCCCGGGCCTTGAGAATTTAAATTTTCTTCAACACAAAACATTACAAGACATTACAGACTATGCTCCACAAAATGCAGTTTGGCTCAGAACTGAAACGTAAACCCACACCATTTGAAGTTCTGTGCGCCAAAACATCAACACCTACTACGATCCTCTCCACAATCTATCAGAACCCATTAGAGAGCGACCTGTGCCTAGAAAGTCCATATATTACTACTTGGGAAAGAGATCTGGGACATCAGTTTACAAAAGCACAAATCCTCCATATTAATGCTCACTCTCACGGTCCAACAAAATGTGTAAAAACCCAAAAAAACTCTTTTAAGATAGTTACACGCTGGTATACCACACCATGACAAACACGCATCTGGCAAGCAGATACACAAACAATCTGCTGGAGATGTGGAAGTGACACCGGTAACTACCTCCACCTGTGGTGGCAATGCCTGACTCTAAGCTCTTTCTGGAAAATGACAGAGTGCTTGATCTGAGATATAACGGGACAAAAGTTGTACTAACCCCAGAAATAGCGCTCTTAAACCTTCCTATAGGGCCTAAACATAATAAGACTTCAGTAATAGTCTACAATGTCCTAGCCGCAGCAAAATTATTTTTACCAACCTTTCGGAGATCAACCCAACTACAAAACCAATCAACTATATAATATGACGGAATTAATAGCTGAAGTGAACCATACACAAGCATCTTTTAGGGACCATTGGGTACTATTGGAAACAACCACTACCCAAAGCAACCATAACATAGTTTCGACGCAACCTCACATCTTGAACGACCATATGCCTCCTCACCCATCCACCCCCTACCCTCTTTTCCCTCTGCTTCATTTTCTATCCCCGTCTTTTCTAAATCGTTCCTCTCAATTTAAGATGACTACTTGTACATAATTGTTTTCTTTTTGTCTCTAGAGGCAATATGTTTGTTGACCTCAATATAAAAACACGATCTTGAGCGCCTTTATATTTACTCTGTATCAATACCCAACTGTTTGTAACTATCTTTGCAAAGCAATAAAAAGAATTTTTGAAATGAAATGAAATGAAAAAGGCAAACTTTTTTGTGAATGGTGAAGTTAACAAACAAAACCACTGCTATTGGTCTGACACTAACCCACAGTGGATAGATCCCTCCAGGACTGTTGGAACACAAAAATTGATGATATGGTGGGTTATATTAGGTACAAAGATAGTGGGGCCATGCTTCATCAACGGAAACCTCAATGCCAATGGATATCTGAAATTGCTACCTGATATCAGATATCCAGTGGTATTGTGATTTCCATTGAGAAAGAATGGTCCCACTATCACTAGACCAAAACGTGGCTGTAGACATTTTGGGCTGCGTTTGCAAAAACGCATGCATTCTGCGATTGTAGCAAATGACATGCGTTTTTACTTGCATTTACAATGCGTTTCCCATTTAAATCAATGCTTTTGCAATGCAATTTTTGGCACACAGGCTGTCAAAAACGGATTGCAAGGAAAACTGAATACAAATGCAGATGTGAAAAGGCCCTAAAATATAAACTTGAGTGTTGGTGTGTCAACTAAAGGACTCCGTATTGTCATATTTAGAATCAAGAAATTTTGCACAACCACCTCATTTTAAGAAACAGAGATATGGGGCGCACTACATAAATCTTAGGAGAATTAAACAATAAGGGGGGACATGCCATCAATATACTACTAACAACAAAAGAGAAAGAACGAGCAGACAATTAAAAATAGCAGACAATTAAAAACAATTAAAATCAGCACATGTGGGAACTCACAAGATTCTCAAAGATAGGATACTGGGGTTCTGAATCATATAATACAGAGGATTAGAAACATGGGAACCATATGGTGCAAAAATATGTTGTTACTATAGCGTGAAAAACACAGAAGGAAGTATAGGAGGGAATTGCATTAATGCTGATAAGCCCACACAATAGGTATACAATGCTTTGTGAATCTTGTGATTTCCCACATGTGCTCTTGGTGTTTCCAAATTATGAGCAAAAATGCAGGTGTGTAGACAACTCTGATGGTGGGGTTACACGTCCCGATATCGCGGCGATATCTGAGGCAACGGCGCGGGAGCACGCATTTTTTCAGCCCTTTTCCCGATATCGCATCGGCGGTTTACACGCTGCGATATCGGGAAACAACGTCCCTCCGATGTGTACGCCCACCAACCCAGTAACGACCATTTAACATGGGAGTTAATGGGTGAGTTGCGAGTACACATCGGAGTTGGGCTGTCACACGCTGCGATGCTGCTACAATGGCCATGCTATATCGGGGAGTTGAATAGCTCTGCTATTCAACTCCGATATCGTTTTGGCATCGTTCCAGCATCGCGTTGTACGCTCAAACCGTACAACGCGCACACGATATCGGGTCCAACTCGCGACCCACGTGACTTTTTGTCGGAGTTGGGTCGGAGTTGGACGCCGATATCGCGGCGTGTAAACCCTCCATTAAGGTACCTTTTCTAGGAATTTCACTGGCAACGTACTGGTTGCAGTGAAATCATGGACACATTGTTCTATCTTGTTGCTGTGTACAAATTGAACAGTGTCTCCATGATTTCACTGCAACCAGTATGTTGCCAGTGAAATTCCTAGAAAAGTTGCCGCGTGTAAAGGTACCTTTAGGGCACCTTTACACGCTGCAACCGCGGCGAGAAATGTTGACGGCGATATGTCGCCCTGGAACTATCGCTGTCAAAATCCATCCTAATTATGGCGTGTAATTTGGGAATTTGGCGGCGATATGTTGCGTCGCCCCGGTCACCTGATTTCAGAGCAGTGCTCTGAAATCAGGCGACCGAGACGTCGTGACAGATCGCCGCCAAATTACACGCCGCAATTGGGAGGGATTTTAACGGTGATAGTTCCAGGGCGACATATCGCCGTCAACATTTCTCGCCGTGGTTGTGGCGTGTAAAAGTACCCTTATGGCAATCATACAATACACAGCAAATGGGGTTACTATTATTAGCAAGGCTTAAACATGACAAAATAACATATTGCGGATACACGCATATCACATTAATTACAAAGAACCAATTACCAACATTGGTAATGCAGCAGTCAGAAAATAAGAATATATGTCTTGGAAGCCACTGAGGCCCACACAAAATACCTCAAACGGGTGGTAGAGGTGCTGTAGATGTCAGGTATGGGTGCTGATCAAATGATGTTTAAGTTAGGGATGCAATGTGTGATGGAGTATTGCCAAGGATAGCCCCTATAACTGATAAGGTATAATTCCCATTTAGTATAGGTACCGTATATACTCGTGTATAAGCCGAGTTTTTCAGCCCAAAATTTGGGCTGAAAAGTCTACCCCTCGGCTTATACACGGGTCATATACGGTACATGGTAGGTGGGGGCTGTGTCCGGGGCCGTGGAGGCTGCAGGAGGCGGGGGGGGGGGGGGGCTGCTGTATGAGCGGCCCCGTCACGTGGGGCCGCTCATTAAATATGCACTGCTTCCCCCTGTCAATCAGCGCAGGGGGAAGCAGTGCATATAGCCCCCAAATGCTGGCACTGTCCCCCCTTGTAAGGGCCCCCCCCCAGGGCGCTTATATTACCATTTCGGTCTTCTGATCCGCGCCGCTCCTCGGTGCTCCTCGCTGCTCCGTCCGTCCGTCCTCCTACATCCGGGATCTCCAGCCGTCGCAGGCATATGACGTCATCGCGCGACGGCTGGGGATCCCGGATGTAGGAGGACGGACGGAGCAGCGAGGAGCAGCGAGGAGCACCGAGGAGCGGCACGGATCAGAAGACCGGAATGGTAAGAGAAGCGGGGGGGGGGGCCTTGCCAGCGAGTGCCAGCATTTGGGGGCTGTGGATACCCCCTGGGGGCTGCTGGGTACCCCAGGGGGCTGCTGGGGACCCCCAGGGGGCTGCTGTATAAACCCCCTGGGGGCTGCTGGGTACCCCCAGGGGGCTGCTGTATAAACCCCCTGGGGGCTGCTGGGTACCCCCAGGGGGCTGCTGTATAAACCCCCTGGGGGCTGCTAGGGACCCCCAGGGGGCTGCTGTATAAACCCCCTGGGGGCTGCTGGGGACCCCCAGGGGGCTGCTGTATAAACCCCCTGGGGGCTGCTGGGTACCCCCAGGGGGCTGCTGTATAAACCCCCTGGGGGCTGCTGGGGACCCCCAGGGGGCTGCTGTATAAACCCCCTGGGGGCTGCTGGGTACCCCCAGGGGGCTGCTGTATAAACCCCCTGGGGGCTGCTGGGTACCCCCAGGGGGCTGCTGTATAAACCCCCTGGGGGCTGCTGGGGACCCCCAGGGGGCTGCTGTATAAACCCCCTGGGGGCTGCTGGGGACCCCCAGGGGGCTGCTGTATAAACCCCCTGGGGGCTGTTGGGTACCCCCAGGGGGCTGCTGGGTACCCCCAGGGGGCTGCTGTATAAACCCCCTGGGGGCTGCTGGGGACCCCCAGGGGGCTGCTGTATAAACCCCCTGGGGGCTGCTGGGGACCCCCAGGGGGCTGCTGTATAAACCCCCTGGGGGCTGTTGGGTACCCCCAGGGGGCTGCTGTATAAACCCCCTGGGGGCTGCTGGGTACCCCCAGGGGGCTGCTGTATAAACCCCCTGGGGGCTGCTGGGTACCCCCAGGGGGCTGCTGGGTACCCCCTGGGGGCTGCTATATGTACCCCTGGGGGCCTGCTGTATACCACTAGGGCTGCTGTATACTACCACTGGGGCTGCAATACCACTGGGGCTGCTGTATATAGGGGCTGCTGTATACACCACTGGGGCTGCAATACCACTGGGGCTGCAATACCACTGGGGCTGCAATACCACTGGGGCTGCTGTATATAGGGGCTGCTGTATACACCACTGGGGCTGCTGTATATAGGGGCTGCAATACCACTGGGGCTGCTGTATACACCACTGGGGCTGCTGTATATAGGGGCTGCAATACCACTGGGGGCTGCTGTATATACCACTGGGGGCTGCTGCATATACCACTGTGGCTGCTGTATATACCACTGGGAGCTGCTGTATATACCACTGGGGGCTGCTGTATATCATACTGCTGGGGCCTGTATACCACTGCTGGGGGCTGTAAACCTGTGCTGGGGTCCACCCTCGGCTTATACGCGAGTCAATAGATTTTCCCAGGTTTTGGGGGCAAAAGTAGGGGGGTCGGCTTATACACGGGTCGGCTTATACACGAGTATATACGGTAGTTACCAGACCACCAGGTAAGATGAATCAAAGGAGTAAGAGCCCCATGTGCCACCAGCCCCACGCGTATTGCCGCTAGGGGACAGCTTTGTCAGTGTAAAGGCTGCTAAATGTACCTCTTTTATGGTATACAGTATATAGACATTCAAATAGGTATATTGTTTGCAGCTGTGATTGGCTGGATGGATACGGGACTGGAAGTGGTCACGGTCACATGTTCCTGTTGCCAAGCAACCAAATAAACAGAAGTGGATACTGTCTGCCGCAAGCATAAGTCTTCTCGGTCATATCTTCTGGTTGCCAAGCAACCATATAAACAAGGATAAAGATCATGTACCATGACCGCAAGTCGTCACGATCACATGTTCCGGTTGACGAGCAACTAGATAAAATGAATAGGGCTCATGTGCCATGACCAGAAGTCAGGCCTCAATTAGGTATTGCTTGGCAACTGCATAACGCAGTAAGGGGATTTGTTTAGTGGTTGCCGGGTAGCAACCCAGCACAGACAGCACAGTCTGTACTACAAGTGACACACTGTTCTGGCTCGACGTGACCCATCTTGAACAAGTGACCACTAAGGTACAAATCATATGTGAAGAAATGGGTTTGTCACGGGACACCCAGAGGACCAAGAACCAATATGTAAGGAAATAGCTGAAACAATAGCTAAAACTCAGACTACATACTGAAAACTTAAAGCATGGCGTATACATAAGAGTGGCACAAGGGAACTATGTATATTGCTATAATAGGATGAAATAAAAGGTAGTGATATCAAAGGGGTCATCCCATAGTCATCAAGATTTGCATATAAAGGCAATGAAATTACATTTTGATTGTGCCTGGAGAGATATCTCAAGGGACCTAATTAGTAAGACGATGGTCCATCTGCACCAAAGGGTCATATGTAGAAAGGGTCTGCTCAATTATACAAATTACACAGGCCTGCGATGAAAAAAATACAAGAGAAGTTTTGACTGATTTTTATGTAATTTGGTGTGCTGATTACGAAAATGACCTCCATTTTTTTCCATCACGTAAGGATTTTTTGTAAAACCAAGATCGATATTTTTGCTAAAATCCTATTTAAAAAGGAATTCTGTCGAACAATTGTACATGTAATATCTGGCAACAGTGGTTTTTATCCATTCAAATTTATGTATAAATATACAGAGACCCCCCTGCTGGCACATGGCCCCCTATTGGTATACAGAGGCCCCCTGCTGGCACACGGCCCCCCCATCGGTATACAGAGGCCCCCTGCTGGCACACGGCCCCCCCATCGGTATACAGAGGCCCCCTGATGGCACACGGCCCCCCCATCGGTATACAGAGGCCCCCTGCTGGCACACGGCCCCCCCATCGGTATACAGAGGCCCCCTGCAGGCACACGGCCCCCCCATCGGTATACAGAGGCCCCCTGCAGGCACACGGCCCCCCATCGGTATACAGAGGCCCCCCGCTGGCACACGGCCCCCCATCAGTATACAGAGGCTCCCTGCTGGCACACGGCCCCCCATCGGTATACAGAGGCTCCGCCTCCGCATTGATCTCACCCTCCGATGTCTGCAGGTACCCAGGGTCCTCCATCCACTCTCCTCGCTGTATGCCGGCGGGTTCTACATCTGACCGCCGGGCACAGTGATGACGTTATCCCTGCTGCGCCGCTCTCAGCTAACCCGGCATACAGCGAGGAGAGTGGACGGAGGACCCCAGGTGCCTGCGGACATCGGAGGGTGAGATCAATGCGGAGGCAGGGGGCCTCTGTATACCGATGGGGGGGCCATGTGCCAGCAGGGGGGCCTCTTTATACCGACAGGGGGGCTGTGTGCCAGCATGGGGAGCCTCTGTATATTTATATATAAATTTAAATGGATAAAAACCACTGTTGCCAGATATTACATGTACAATTGTTCAACAGAATTCCTTTTAAAATAGGATTTTAGCAAAAATATCGATCTTGGTTTTACAAAAAATCCTTACGTGATGGAAATAAATGGAGGTCATTTTCGTAATCAGCACACCAAATTAAAAATTAGTGAAAACTTCTATTGTATTTTTCAAAAAATTCAATATTGCAGGGTTGTGTTATCAAGGACAGTAGTATAGACCCGCCCCAGGGACATGGGGTACCCAATCCCGGGTGTTTAATTCACGAGAGATGTCACTGGAGCCTGTTGCCCAATCCCGTGGCCCTGGTGGTTGCTTAAAAATGGGGAAAACAGTCAATAAAAATAAAATAAAAGTGTTTCATGACGCCACCTACAGTTCCGGTAATGTTACCGGCCCTGCGGGAGAGTCCTCCGGGGTGATGGTGGAGCAGCGAGAAGGTTACACTCCCCATAGGTGGCAGGATCACCAGGGCAGATGTGAATGTTATAGTTACGGGACAGTCTATGATGGAAGCAGGATCAGGGCCCCAATAACAGTCACACCCAGGGTTGTTGTTTCCGTACCATTACTGATGTTGATGTGCAAGGTAAAGTCCAGGGTACCGTCCAGGTGGTCTGGAAGCAGTTCAGGATCTCCACACCCGATGACTTATGAGGCCTCCCTATTGTGCTGTAGTTGCTATGGTCCTAGGTTGCCAGTAACTAGGCCCTGACCCTCTCCTGCTGTTTTCACTTGTATGGCAGGCGGAGTGAACCCTGCTGGTGGGCACCGCTGTGTCAGCTGTGGTCACCGGGCTCTATATGCGGCTGTGCCTCCAGGTACTGCTGTGGTTGGGAGACTTTGGTTCTCCCTGGCCCTCCAAGTCTTTACTGCTGGGCTGTTAGATCCCTCACAGTCTTGGACTCCAGTGTCCGGGTTTTTGATACTACTCCTCTGGGGTGAACCGGTATGGTTCCACTTACCTGGCTAACTCGCCTTGCCTACAACCCTCACTCTTGGCTCCCTCACACTGGTCAATCTCTCTCACTGGCATGGGCCTAGTGTGGCTCCGTTCGCCAGGGTGTCTTTCTCAGTACTGCCCATACTGAACTGCCTAACTCTGCCCCCAGGCCCGAATTTATAGGGGACCTTGCCTGAACTCAGCAAGCAGATCTCGCCCTTTAGGTCCGGAGTGGAAGGTGTTTTGTGAGGGCTTACCTGATGTGGAAATCCCTCCGTGCTCCAGGAGTTTTTGTGGCAACCGATCCATGGGGTGCCACATTATAAATCAGAGAGGTGGTATTATCTTGAGAAAAGTACATACAGACAGTTTTACACAGGACCATGCGTTAATATGCAAATTATGTGTGAACGCATGATAAACAATGAGGATGTCAGCCTTATTAAAACGAGCAGTATTTATGACAACCCAAAACTCTAAGACCCCATAAACCTGAAATTACAACCCTTGGCACCTGGCACCACATATATAAATGGTATAGCTACCTGCTAGAGGTAAAAAATATGATACATGTGCCATTGCAAGCTATTTATTGATATGACCTCAAAGAAGACATATTTGTACCCTCCCCGAGGCGGCCACAAAAATATTGATTAATACAAGAAAAAAGCAAACTTATAGTTAACACAATAGACATGAGAGGATGTGTAAAGAGCATCCCAGAGACAAAGATTATTTGATAAAACCATTAGAGTAACCGAGATGGGATTCAAGCTGGTGGATCTTGCATCTGTATACCAGAAACCATATCTGGACCTTCGATAGCAGTAGAGGTTAGAGAGGAATTCCATATATGAGTAAGTGACGTAGTGAAAATAGGGAAAAAGATCCAGCGGAGAATTTCCGGAATGCAAAACGCGATGTCCTCTCTGCTACATCCCCTGTGTATAGATATAGATGTCTATGCACAGGGAATGAGCAGACTGAGAACAATCTCAGCACTGCTACATCATCTCTGTGCACAGACATTCATGTCTGTACACAGGGAATGAGCAGACTGAGAACAATCTCAGCACTGCTACATCAGGCAGCAGGCAGACTCTAGGACCCTGGAGCTGCACAGAGCAGACAGGACTCTTCTCTTATCTGTGCGAGTTTCCCAGCAGATTACTTACAAAGTAAACGAGTCCAATGCAAATAAATGACAAAACTCGCATTGCTTCAGGCTGAAGCTTCCGAGACACATCTGCGATTTGTAAATCTCACACTACTCGCTATTACTCGCTTCCCCATTCATTAACATTGGACTCGCTAGACTCGCAACGAGTAGCGAGTCCTGGGCTCGGACTCGCTAGAGTCAAGCGATTCCGAGTAATTTAGGATTCGCCCATCACTATTCATGATTTTACCAGCGCAAATAATTTAGAGCTCTGTTCTTTGGCCTCTGTCAGTGGTGTAGAGAAAATAACAGTCATGGTTGCTGACAGTACACCATCTTTAAATTAAACAGTCAGTAAAAGGAAACTACTTGAGTTTGAGTCCTGTATGGATAGGTTAATACAAAAAGTTAAATGTTAGGGGGAATCCGGAAGCAACCATGTAGTTACATCTTTCAATAAGAATTTAGATAGTTGCTGCATAGCAGTTATTGTAAAGTGCCATGTTGGTCACAAATTCACAATTTTTGAGTCACAACCTAAAATTGCTTTATATTCAGCAGGAAAAAATTTGATAGCTTCTGCCATTATTTTTAGTGGCCTTAACTATGGCTTGACTATATTGGAAAATTCCTATTACTTACACCAGAGTGAGTTGCTGTTCCACGCAATTGATATGGCAAGGAAGCAAGAACAGGAGAACATCAGAATTGAAATAAGAGGCAAAAACGTAAACATTTATGGGGATGTACAATGTGACAGACTGGGTCACAGTGTAAAGTATTGTGTATATAGTTTAATGGACACAATACAAATAAAATAATTGACTTTGAGGCTGTCCAACACTCACAATACACATAATCAGTTGCGATGGAGTAACATGGCATCATTGTTCGCATGGATCAAGAGATCAATTCCAGCCTTCACAAAGATTTTTGCCTCAGATTGACATGTGGAGATATGCAAAAAAATGTGAGACTACTATATTAACATTAACAACCAATTTGACATGGCACTATGCAAAATCACTAAAGAAAAAGTTCAACCAAGCAAGTCATCTTTAACTATGCAAGGAAAACACAATGGATTGACAAACTTGCTCTACATTTCTGGTGGTCCATCAAAACTTGTGAAAATAATGTGGAATTAATTTAGGGGAAATTTTTTTCCGGACACAAAATCACAGCTTTGCAGCATTTTTGTGTCCGGGCAAAAATCAGACCAAACCGGATCCTCCTGGATCCAACGAGATCCGGCACCCCCTAACATGGGAGGCTATGGGCTCTGGATTGCACCGGATCAGACAGAAAATCGGATCCGGCTGCCGGACACTGAACTTCAGCACATGGAGAGCTTCCGGCAGAAATTTCAGAACTGCGGCTAGCTCCCCGCTAGCCATGATTTTGAAATTTCAGGACTGGACAACAGCAGCAGACGCACAGTCCTGATTCTGGCCGAAAACAGGACCACCCTCCGATTCTGTTTTCCTCAGAGGTGTCAGGCTGTGTCCGGTGCATAAAGCAAAACACCAGACACAGCCTGACACCACAAAACCGTGGTGTGAAGCCATCCTTACTGAATGACTTGCCTCAATTAATGCAAAACTGTCACATCAGTTCTCTCAAAAATTTCTATAGCCTTGACTTAAAATACAGACAAAAGTACATCCACTTTGGGATCGATTTCATGGAGGGTTGAACAAAACTTGCAGCTTTGACGCACAATTTCAGTGTTGCAAGACCTACAGTCACATTTAAAGTTGCCAAGAACAATACTGAGACAATCGCAGAAAATGCACTAAAATGTTTCTTCCAAAAGGAACAAGATAGATTTTACATGGCGTTTTTGAAAAAGTGAGTGTGGTAAAAATTGAGGAAGTAAAAATGTTACAACACTCTTCATGATATGACTATGTGTAAAGCTTTAAGGCTAATGATTAATGATTAGTAGTGAAAAGCAGGGCTATAGTATACAGCTAAAGGTGTATCTAGAGAGGGAACACAGTAATAACTGTACCTGAGAGAAAGAAATGAGAGTCTTAGCTTCTTAAATGTACTTGTTATTTTTGCTTGCACCTCGAATTTAGGTGATGCCAGTCCATATTCTATATATATACTTCTCAATTTTTTGGACAGTGCTCCCTTCCCCCGCCCTGTAGCTACGCTACCCTCCGTTTTACTGTAGCCCTGGTCCTGAAAAACACTATATTAGCTGTTTTTAATTGCATTTTTAGGCTTATAACCCATTCCAGCAATTGCACACATCACACAACGTTAGTAAAGGACCCAGTATTATGAGAGCACGTTGGTGAAGTTACCAGGCTCTTCGCAGTGGCGCCAGTGTTGAAGCTAAGACTCTCATTTCTTTCTCTCATGTACAGTTATTACTGTGTTCCCTCTCTAGATACACCTTTAGCTGTATACTCTTAGGTAAAATATCATTATCAAAATGCTGTACAACCTGTATTCAAAATATTATATATCTTTATCACTGTTTTTTTTTTTAAATCTATAGTTTTGTGATTTAACACTTTATGTATAATCTTAATTTTCATATTAGTAAATTGTAATTGTTTTTAATTTTGAGTTACATATTTTACTCCCACGATTATTTGACAGATGTCTTTATGCCAACGTATTTGATAATAAATGGTGCCAGTTTCTTTGTAAGACATCTGCTAAAAATATTTTGTTTCGATTTCACTTTTAGTAAGGTATGTGTTTCTTAAAAAAAGGAAAATAAAGACCTCTGACTTTGATATTTTGATCAAAATGAAAAAAAATTTGCTCATTCTACTCAAGTGTTTGTTAATTTTTATAAATTAGAAGTTAGTTACAGTACGGTATGCATCTGAGGTCATCCACAAACACTTCCCCATTGGGGAAGTAGCACTCTCAATTCATGAAGGGAGGACGAAATGGGCCGGTAATTTGAATCCGTGGGAAGAAGATGCCGCCCTGGAAGAGAGGGCACAGTGAGGGACCGGCAAGGAACAGCAGGCACACCACTGAGGGTCCAAAGTGTGTCATCTCGGTTCCCTAGGACACCAGGGACACGGGACTGGGCACAGGCCCCAGTGACATCCCCTGTGAATCGACGCCCAGGATCGGGTACCCCCAAGGCCCTGGGGCAGGTCACATGGTATATCAAATGGAGGCCTTCAAGGACTGTTTCACTGGATGGCACAGATATATAGACAACATCATTTTCTTCTGGCATGGCATGGAGACAGAATGTTTAAACTTTCTTGATTGTCTTAATGGAAACAACTTTAATATCTTTCTCACTCACTCTCTGCCAATAAGGTCATCTTCTTGGATTTGGAGGTCACCAATATAAATTGCTTGTTAACAACCAAGTTATACCGCAAGCATATGGTAATAATAATCTTCTATCCTACTCCAGCTTCCACCCACAACATCTCCGCCAAGGAATTCCTATTGCTCAATTCTTGCGTACCAAACGTAATTGCACATCCGGAACAGATTTCACTTTTAAGGCAAGATCCTTGAGCAAGAGATTTACAGATCGTGGGTATCCCAAGAAGATCATCTCCAGGGCATACCAGAGGGCCAAAGAAGCAAATCGGCAATGTGTGTTGATTTGGCGGGACAGACATGAGGACTCCAGACTCCGTATAATCACGGACTATAACAACCAATGGACAGAGGTGGTGTTATTTTCCAAAAGCAATGTAGGAGTCTTACCACCAACCCCAGAATCAAGCCATTACTTGAGGACTATCCCCTCCTCACCACATAGGGCACCCAATCTCAGAGACCGCCTTACTTTTAGTCACTTTTCACGGCCACGGACTACTCTGCGTCATGGACATAAACTAAGAGGCTCATTTCCTTTCGGATCTTGTAATATCTGCCAGTTCATGTCTCCCACCTTTTCTCCATTCATCAATCCACAGG
Organism: Allobates femoralis; assembly: GCA_033576535.1. Lineage (NCBI taxonomy): Eukaryota > Metazoa > Chordata > Amphibia > Anura > Aromobatidae > Allobates > Allobates femoralis. The sequence goes on from JARQOC010000004.1 coordinate 510,827,062, forward strand.
ACCAGAAAAAACATGACATGAGGTCTTATATCAACTGTAAGGGCTCCAATGTGATTTACGTCATTGTGTTTGTGTAATAAGATCTACACAGGGAAAATAATCCAAGAGATGCGCAAAAGGCTGCAAAGTCACATCTGGACCATACACTTGGCACATTCAGACCTACAGAAAGGTAAAAAGCTTACTACTTTGGCCACACACTTTCTCACATACCATCATGGCAGCCCACATGGGCTATGTATAGTGGGGTTGGATATCCTCAAACTAAACATATGTGGGGGAGACTTAATTGTATGTCACCCACAGGTCTAAATGAAGAATTCCTGTTTACCGGGATCCTTGGCTGAACACTCTTCTTCTGGTCCAGTTTAAAAGGTCTACTTATGTTTTGCCTTGGGTTGAATACAGAGGTACCACTCCGTTTTCCTCTGCACCGATTCTCCTGTCTCCATGCTATCTGAAGAAATTTTTGTGATCGGAGGGCTATACTTTTACCTTCGCAGCGTACTTGAACTTACTAGACTCATGTAATCTGTTTGACTCAAACTTTTGGTCCATTTTTTGGATCCACTATGTCACTTAGTAACAGTGGGAAAAGGGTAGGGAAAGGCAGCTCACCGGTATAATTCCGTCCTGTCACGTCCTGGAGTTATAGTCCGCACGGAAACCGCCCTGGCATCGGGCACGATAATCAAAATAGGGAAAAAGATCCAGCGGAGAATTTCCGGAATGCTTGTTTATTTACTATATACAAAACCTCCATAAAACAGCGGGGTGTGCATCAAGCCAACATGTTTCGACTACACAGTCTTAATCATGGCATAGAGTTACAAGGGTGCGCCCTCACTAAATACACATTCTGTCCTACCACCTGTGCACAGCTGTGACAAAGTGATAAGAAACATTATTTAATACAATACTACAGAGTACGTTGTTGGTGCAGCAATTCATAAATGACTTTATTCTATGTGTGCTGCCATTATAAGACACAAACCTGTCATTTTTCAGCACATGGGTGCAAGCAGTGCATTTGTTGTGTTCACATTTAAAAAATCCCTTTAATGCTAACCATGCATCACCTTTTTGGGGGGATGTTGTTAAAAATAGGCTCGGGGAAAGTATTGAGCCGAGGGTTGGGGCTTTTCTGGCACTGAACCGTATGTCTGAACCCTGCAAAATTTGGGATAGTTTTTGATCCCTGTTTAGGATAGGTAAGAATTTCTCAATGATATTAGTGATGGCATTGTACTGTGGACTATAGGTGGTCACAAACGGGACAACCCCGCTGCAAATTGCAGCCTGCAGCCGCCCCAGAAGATGGCGCGTTCATTGAAGCGCCATCCTCTGGCGCTGAACCCCGCTCTTCCAGCGGCCCTTGGGTGGCGGTGGCACGCTGGGTAATAGAGGTTATGGCCAGCTTTGTATTATCAGCTGGCCCTAAGCCCGAAATTTATGGCGGTCACGCCAATATTAGACATGACCGCCATGAATTTCTATTAAATTGTTTTAAAAAAACACAACACAGAGAAATTTTTTTATTAGAAATAAAAAAAAAAGCCATTAGGGACTCCATCTTTAATTAATAAAATCCTCTTCCGTCCGACGCAGTCCAAAACGCGATGTCCTCTCTGCTACATCCCCTGTGCATAAATATAGATGTCTATGCACAGGGAATGAGCAGACTGAGAACAATCTCAGCACCGCTACATCAGGCAGCAGGCGGGCTCTAGGACCCTGGAGCTGCACAGAGAAGACAGCTGGACTCGGCTCGCAAAGAAACAGCAGTTACTTTGCGAGTTTCCCTGCTATCACTGGCACAGTAGCCGAGTCTAATGCAAACAATGGCAATCCTAGTTTTGTCAGCGTTTCTGACAAAACTAGGATTGATATTGATTTGCATTGGACTCGTGCGAGTAATCACTGGGAAACTCGCAGAGTACCGAGTCCTGCGACTCCCTTACTACTCGCCGAGTAACGAGTCCTAGCGAGTAGATTCGCCCATCCCTAATCAGGAACATAATCAGAATTTTTCTTATTAGTCATACTTTAGCCCATTTGTTGGGATACTTCTTTTGAAAAAAAAAATACAAATTAGTTGAAACATTACATAATGGTGATAGTGGGGTTATTCTGCTGAAAAAAATCACTTTCAAATCCCAGAGATTTTTGTTTAACCATTCTAAATTTGCTCTTTTCTTCATTGGTGAATTGAAATCACTAGCTTCATCTGGACTTTAAATTAACTGTAGTTGTTCACACTTGCCAGGAGTGGCCAAATGTCCTGACTGTATGGAAGTGGATGACATCGCTAGAACATCCACACAATTCCCAAGTCTCACAACTGTGCAGTTGAACCACTGGCTGTTAAATAGAGCACAATGAGGTGCGCCTGCACAGGCACGAGAATTGGAAATTGTGTGGATGGCATAGCGACATCATCCACTTAAACACAGTCAGAAGGGGCTGTGTTTGCATGGAGTGGGGCGGCTTGGGACCACAATGTGCAGTCACCCATATGACCCATTAAAGCAATTATCGTATGGCATAGGACAGAATAAAACTTGTTTTTGAGGTATGCAGGGGGGACCTCTGCAGATATAAAGGGATTAAAGAAAATCCAATTACATCATGTTAAAGATGGTGAGCAGGGTTTAGAACACCCATAACGAGTGACAGTTTCCCTAAAAGTGTGCCATTTCTTCCATTGTCTACTTTGGTATATATTGGGCTACACTCAGCTGTGTGCTTAGTGTGTCTGTTCACTCACACCCATAGGCTGTAAACACTCGAACATCTGAAAAATGTGAATGCTTTTTATCCAGGAAAGTAGAATGAGTGACATCCTTTTTTTTGATGTGTGGCATGTGATTGAAAAGTGATTGTGCATTTTTTTCTCATCTAACATCAATGTGACATCCGTGTGACATAGTTTTCTTATCCAGGGAAGTAGAATGAGTGACATTCCTTTTTTGATACGTGTGGCATGCGATTGAAATGTGATTGTGAATTTTTTTTGAGCTAACATCAATGTGACATTTGTGTGACATAGTTTGGTACCCATGTGCAAAGTTTTTTCCTCACATGATATACAGATGGTAGGAATAGGTACAACATCTTCCCAGTCTCTCGCTACTATATTACAGGGGTCCTACTAAGCTTCATGAATATTCACAGTACTGAACCACAATGACCAATCACAAATAATCACTGTCTGTGACACTGTCTGTAATTGGCTTTTGCACTCAGACTGCTCTCCCACAATCTTGACTGTGATTGTGCTTGTGCCGTACACATTAGTTTATGGCAATCAACCTGCCATCATAGGGTGTTAAATATAGAAGAAATGTTCACCTTTTTCAAAGAAAAAGTCCATAGTCCAACAGTTCATGCAGTTAAAATTCCATAATTTTATTATAGTTCCATAGAAAGGTTAAAAAAAAGCTGACAGACCATGCAGGGTCCAACCTGACATATTTTGGCTACTGTCACCCTTACTCATAGGCATAAAAAGGCTTTCACACAAATGTGGTGCTCTGTGGTTCAGGAAGCCACAGAAACCCTAGTGCATGTAGGGATTTCCACATCGGGTACACCTCACACATGGAACACCTGCCACCCCTGGCCTGTAGGGGGAGCTCTAACAGCTGCCGTCAATTGAACTGCTGACATCAATTGAATTTCCTTATAAATACAGGCGCAGGGGGCGGAGCTAGTCAGACAGTTAGTCGGCAGAGAGTGTCAGAGAGTCTGTGCAGTGCAGGCAGCACTGTGAAGAACGTGGTGAACGGAGCCGTGTTAGGCCCGTACCAGAGAACAGACAGAACCAGTGTGAGGGTCCCAGGAGTAGGGGACAAAGGCAAGGCGAAAAGCAGATAAACAGGGGGGCAGAGGAGCCATACAGGCTCACTTCACGAAGTACCCGGACACCAGAGTCCGAGTCCGCCTAGAGAAAATAAGCCCAGCAGAAAACACCGGTACACGGCGGAGACTCCAGTTTCCCGGACACCCGCAGCAAATTCAACTTGAGAGCTAAAAACCGCAGACAGGAGAAAGGGGGCATTCAGTAAACGGTTCTCAGTGCAGTTAATACGGGTGAGAAACACAGTGGAGGCCAGACTAAGTGTCAGACAGGTCAGGGCTTCAACAGGAAGGAAACCGGAACCAGGAGGCCTTACAAACCACTTGGTGTGGAAATCCCGAAGTGCTACCCGACTACCTGGAGTGTACATTGGACTATACCTGCTTAACATCAGTAAAAGGTATGAAAGCTACTCCCAGTGTGTGCCTGCCAGTTCTTTCCACCCTGAACCTGCACCAAATATAGACTACTACATAACCTTTTACAGAGCTTTTCTGTGTGAAACCATTTCTTTACCTCATTGCCCTGGGGACTTCACTCCGCCTGCAGGGAGCGACATCATCCGGGTGCCTACCCATCATCCCCGGAGGTCTGCTGGCAGTGCTGGTACCATCACCTGATACTGCAGGTGACGTCATGTTAAAAAAAACTTTTATTATTCTATTTTTACTAAAGCCCTTTTTTGTGACCACCAGGGCCACGGATCCGGGCAACGACCACCAGTGACAGTCCCTTAAAGCTACGCCTGGGATCCGAGTAACCTGGCCATTGGGTGCCTCACAAACCCACGTTACAAAGACATCCCAAATTACGAACACACCTGAACACTATAAGTACTGATTATAAGTTGCACATAAGAATTAACCCATTACATATAGCTTACCATATTCATATACCGTATATACTCGCGTATAAGCCGAGTTTTTCAGCCCAAAAATTGGGCTGAAAAGTCCCCCCCTCGGCTTATACGCGAGTCATACGGCCCCCCTCAAAGTTTGGCGCCCCCACCTCAGTTTCTGGGCCCCCCGCATGCAGCGCTGCACATATACATTACGTGTCTAGCAGCTGTTACCCTCCGGTGGCAGATCGCGGCTCCCGGCTCCGGGCTCCATCTTCCTCTCTGTCTTCCTGGTTGTCATGTGACCGGCGCGATGACGTCATCGCGCCGGTCACAAAGCAGGAAGACAGCGAGGAAGATGGAGCCCGGAGCCGGGAGCCGCGATCTGCCACCGGAGGGTAACAGCTGCTAGACACGTAATGTATATGTGCAGCGCTGCATGCGGGGGGGCCCAGAAACTGAGGTGGGGGCGCCAAATTATGAGGGGGGCCCTGCTGGGGCCCTGTATACTACCACTGGGGCTATATACTACCACTGGGGCTATATACTACCACTGGGGCTATATACTACCACTGGGGCTGTATATATACTACCACTGGGGCTATATACTACCACTGGGGCTGTATACTACTACTGGGGCTGTATACTACCACTGGGGCTATATACTACCACTGGGGCTATATACTACCACTGGGGCTGTATATATACTACCACTGGGGCTATATACTACCACTGGGGCTGTATACTACTACTGGGGCTATATACTACCACTGGGGCTATATACTACCACTGGGGCTGTATGTATACTACCACTGGGGCTATATACTACCACTGGGGCTGTATACTACCACTGGGGCTATATACTACCACTGGGGCTGTATACTACCACTGGGGCTGTATATATACTACCACTGGGGCTATATACTACCACTGGGGCTGAATACTACTACTGGGGCTATATACTACCACTGGGGCTATATACTACCACTGGGGCTATATACTACCACTGGGGCTGTATATATACTACCACTGGGGCTATATACTACCACTGGGGCTGTATATACTACTGGGGCTGCGTGTATACTACCACTGGGGCTGCTGCTGTATACTACCACTGGGGCTGCTGCTGTATACTACCACTGGGGCTGCTGCTGTATACTACCACTGGGGCTGCTGTATATACCTCTGGGGCTGCTGTATACTACCACTGGGGCTGCTGCTGTATATACCACTGGGGCTGCTGCTGTAACACTGCTGGGGCCTGTATATACCACTGGGGAGGCTGCTGTATACCACACTGCTGGGGGCTGTATACCTGTGCTGGGGTCCACCCTCGGCTTATACACGAGTCAATAAATTTTCCCAGGTTTTGGGGGCAAAAGTAGGGGGGTCGGCTTATACACGGGTCGGCTTATACACGAGTATATACGGTAATACATGTAAATATTTCAATATTTCAATATATATTTACAGAATCAAACTTATACATACATAAATATAATACATATAGTACAACATGAGCAAAGGCGATCTTTGATAAAAAATTTCAGAAACTGATCCTAAATACAATTCATCATAAAACAGATATAGATACATACGTAGGGCCCTTTCACATCAGCGTTTTTTGAAATGTGCGGCAGATGCGGTGAAAAAACTGCATCTGCCGCAATTACCGCATACCGGCTGCACTTGCGGCGCGGTTGCGGTAAACGCCATGCAAAGTATAGGCATACTTGCGGCAGGTGCGGCAAGTGCGGTTTTGCACTTGCCGCAGGTGCGGCAGCGAAAAAAAACGCGGTCAGCCGCGTTTTTTTTCGCTGCCGCACCTACCACAAGTACGCCTTTACTTTGCATGGCGTTTACCGCAACCGCGCCACAAGTGCAGCCGATATGCGGTAATTGCGGCAGATGCGGTTTTTTCACCGCATCTGCCGCAAATTTAAAAAAACGCTGATGTGAAAGGGCCCTAAGAGAGCTAACAAACTCTTCAAGTATCATGCTGTAACATCTCATACCTGTAAAATGAATAATCTATACATGTGTCAATAAAAATACATCAAATCCGTCTTGTAGTTAAGTCCCTCCGGATACCGTGCATTCAATGTTAGTATTCAAAAAGCCTTGCAGTTGCATAGCAACGTCTTCCAATTTCCTCCATGAGGGGGCTTCATAACTCTGTATCTTTTACCACTAGCCCTTCTATTCTACCACCGTGGCAGTCTTTTAGATGTCTGGAAAGACCTGATATAGGTATACCTAGGAATTGTGCAACCAGATCTACTGCAGAATGATGTTCTGAGACCCCTTCTTCAGAGGCCGAATGGTGCATCCAATATAGTACTACAGCTTGTAAATGACACCATATATACAAGAGTTGAGTGACAACTAATATAGGACTTTATTTTAAACTTCTTATGTGTGATATTATTTTGAAAAACAGTCATTTCTATCATATATCTGCATAGATTATTGCATTTTCTGTTGCACTTACATTGCCTATATACTTAAGCCATGTTAGATGGTTATGAATGCATAGGCTGGGATACACTATAGTACCAACACTATGGGTTTTCCGTACCACAGATCTAAAACCTTCACCAAGGATCCTATGTAAAATGTCATCCTGGTACAGAGAGGGAAAGTTATGATTTAGAATTGAAATAATGCTCTTATTAGTCTAATCTGTAAGGTGTAGAAAAAATAAGAGCCGAATCACCACATCTTTCTTTTTTCTTCCCATTCTATTTTCAAAAGGATTTTTAAGGAGATGATTTTTAAGGAGATGTCGTGATTTTTATTATCAACCAGTTTATTTGGACCTATTTATCATACAGCACTTTTACCCCCTTCTCTTTATTCTCTCTAAAATTACCAGACCTTCCTCCTGATAATACCCAAAACATGTCAGATTGGGAGCCTCCGTGGTCTGTTAGATTTTTTTTAAACAATTCTATGGAACTATAACAAAAAGTATAGCCTTTTAACTGCATGAACTGTGGGGACTATGGACTTATTTCCTTGAAAAAGATGAAAATTTCTTCTATATTATTACCAGGCTGGAGCCAGCTGCCTTATCCTTTGTCCCCAAGGATCAATAATCACATTTGAGTGAGCAAAGAGCTTTCCTTGTTTTAAGTTGTTGAAAAAAACCTATAGGGCTTCGCAGTATTTTTCAGTCTAGCGCAGATAAGGTGGATACCTGCGAGCTGCCACCCTTAGCTGGCCAACTGAACCTTGGCTTGCAAAAAAAATGCATAGGGCCCTGCCCTATTTTTAATTGTCAGCCAAGGGAGAAACTAGATAGCTAAGGCTGGTATTCTCAGTGGGTTGAGGGCCTATTGTTTAGGGTCCTCCCCACACTAAAGAATAGCAGCCCGCAGCTGCCCCTAAAAAAGAGACATTCATCATAGCGCCTAGAAATGTCTTTTCCATTGGCCCTGGTGACAGTGGCATGTTGAGTAATAAGGAGTTCTTACTAGCTTTGTATTGCCAACTGATATCAAGTCCTGAGATTCTTAATATCAGGTCAAGTTAGACCCAGCGATTAAGAATCTCAAATCAATAGTTAAAAAGACTCAATACAGAGACAAATAATTTTATTATAAATGAAAACGCAGAGATACTTAGTGACCCCATCTTTATTAACCGCCAGACCCCTGTACCCCTCCACGTTCCTCGTCTTCTCTCTTGCTGAACACGTGCTGCTCTGCCATGTCAGAAGTGTGTTCTCTCCTTGCAGTCCCTGATTACTGAATGACTGAGCTGACAGCTGTGGCTGTAAGCGGTGAGGTCACCCGAGGACAGTATTGTAGTTACTATGGCAATGGTGAAATCGGGTGACCTCAGTTACTCCAGCATTACCCTCCCACTATCCCTGCAGTCTCAGAACACTGAATGAACCATGGGGATAGAAAGTGGGTAATCCTGGAGAAACTGAGGTCACCAGAGGACACCCAAGGTGGTCACTATGGCAATGTTGTCCTTGAGTGATAAACACCCACCCTACATTGGAATCAGGGTCTATATCCTTACATTATACTGCCTTCAGATGAGGTACCAAATACCTGCTGACAGAATCCCTTTGCAAATCTTTAGTTTTTGCTATGCTTGTCATTTGAATAAAGAAAGAAAATTAAGGTCATCATAATACATTTTAAACCTGATCTTCTGTTTGAGTCTACTATACAATTATAATGTTCCAGTCATTTTTGACCGCACCTATTAAAGTCTTGCTTTTTAGCTCATTTAAGTGTTTTATTTGAATACCTGTTGTATTATTAGACTGTATGAGAACATGGCTGTTCATAAACAAATGAAAAATGAAATAAAAAACTTAATTTTTATTTTTTTTTGTCAAAAAAAAGTTACATGGCCATATTGCAATATTAATGCATAATTGCACATTTGCACATAAAACAATTCTTCATATACCGTAACTGTAAACGATAACTAATAGCATCAAACTACTTGTAAATACATTTTTTTCAAAAAAAGTACAAGAAAAAAGTTCCGTTTTTTCTATATAAAATGGTAAATAAGGTTCATGGTGCTTCATTTACTGTTTGCCTTCATCACAAGTACAATTTACATTTCTTTTGCGTAAATACTTTGCACAACTGCAACATATCACATTTGTTTTGTGAACACTTGATGTTGGACAGAAGGCGCATCATTTCTGTTTTAGCTGGTTGCGCTGCTGGTGGCTGTGGGTATCATAGAAGTGCTGGTGGAAGCCCTTCGTTCACTTTCTTTAGCACGCTGTTGGATCCTGTGGACAATGGCTGTTGCTCCATCATCTCTGGGTGTTACTTTACTTTCTTTGATAAATGGGCTAACCAGTGATTTTCCCAACTCCTCTATAAAAATTCTTCTTTTATATTGCTCATTTTTGTTCTAGTTTGGGGCTATTTCACGCCATAACATCAATGCATTGTATGCCGACACATCAGGAATGTTGTAAAAAACAACCAATGTCCACCAATTTGTTTTGCGTTTACAGATGTAAGTGCCTATGAGTTGATCTAGATTATCGACTGCCCCTTTTGTGGCATTGTAATGTAAAATCATATCCGGCTTTCTGTCGTCTCGATTACTGATTGCACCATCATGGTACCTTGTGCTCATCAGAATGACCTGTGTCACGAAGACTTAGTCAGGACCTGCAGCTCTCTGGCACCCCCTTAGCCTCCTGGCCAAATCCGGTATTGCCAGAGGATAAGAAAGGAGCCCAGCTGCCCTAATTTATGTTGTATATGGCGACACGTGATGTGACAGGATGAATATATACCACCAGTTCCTGCTAGGAACGTATATATACCTTGATCCAGTCACCCTCAGGCCCACAATATCACATAAATGCAAAAAAAACGTTATGCTGCCACCACCGATCTCTTTAAGGTGGACTGGTCACCTGCTCTGGTAACGTATAAAAGCCGTAGTTTGCGTGTCAGATCGTCACAGGACAAGAAGAGCGAAACTAGTAAATTATAATATTATACTCCAAAGATGGCAGTGCTTATATAAAGGATATACAGGATTTTACATAAGAGACAATTTACAGGTATGCATAAACAGTTTTATAAAAATAAAAGGAATAAAAGAAGAAATTGCCAGACCTAGCCACGCGGTGACAAACTTAGATCCATTGGGGGGCGGTTCCCCAGAAAGGTATGATTCCTCCACACAGCGATAGTCTTGCTGTGTCCATGCCCCAGGGTAGAATCAGCCCAAAAATGGCTGCTCTGGTTTTAAGAAAGGCAGAGAACCTGTGGCCCCCCTCATAGAGTTACCACTCCCCCGGTGGGATGGTCCTCTGAGACCTTATCTTTCACCATGTTTAATAAATCTTCATTCATCATATCTGGGGATGGGGTGGGCCCACATCCATGATATACACCTCATGTTTACTTTCATTTAATTCTGAGAATATGGATACCAAATATGACCTATTTATGAGGTTCAGAAAACCAGAACTCATTTCCCAGGTTCCTGAGTGTTACATAGATATACAAAATGTTGATTGCTCTCAGTGTGAGAAACAAGATACAAATCTTGTAGTTGTGATACCTTTTAATGGCTAACAAAAATAAAATAAATGATGTTATAAGGCGAGCTTTCGAGACGACTCAGGTCTCTTCATCAGGCATGGTATGACAAGATATTGAATGAAACTCAAAATATATACATGCACAACTAAATATGATTGGATATTTGACTCAATAAACATTACAGGGACTGGACATTTGGCAAAATAAACAAACAGCCTCGGAGATGATCTTCAAACAGACAGGCCCAGAGGTAATAAAGTCTTTAGGACACTAAATTATAAGAAAACCTGGTGTCCAAGATTTCCATGTCTTTGAACAACATTGTTTATATGTGGTAATGAGCCATAAAACCATCAACAATGTTCAGCCCGTTCTGTATACAATTGAAGCTTCTAATTAGCTTGGATTCACAGACTCTTCTGTGTTTTTGGGATTTGAAATTACCTCTCAAAATTAAAACCTTCATATTGTCAATGTTATGTCCCTAGCCAGAAAAATGCTCCGCTACTGGAAAATTGATTTTTTTGTGTGTAATTGTGTGACGATGAGACCTCATCCTTGCTCTTAGACGCTGTCCAGTCTCTCCAACATAGAAAGAACCTACAATTGAAGCTTCTAATTAGCTTGGATTCACAGACTCTTCTGTGTTTTTGGGATTTGAAATTACCTCTCAAAATTAAAACCTTCATATTGTCAATGTTATGTCCCTGGCCAGAAAAATGCTCCGCTACTGGAAAATTGATTTTTTTGTGTGTAATTGTGTGACGATGAGACCTCATCCTTGCTCTTAGACGCTGTCCAGTCTCCCCAACATAGAAAGAACCTACTGTAGGTTCTTTCTATGTTGGGGAGACTGGACAGCGTCTAAGAGCAAGGATGAGGTCTCATCGTCACACAATTACACACAAAAAAATCAATTTTCCAGTAGCGGAGCATTTTTCTGGCCAGGGACATAACATTGACAATATGAAGGTTTTAATTTTGAGAGGTAATTTCAAATCCCAAAAACACAGAAGAGTCTGTGAATCCAAGCTAATTAGAAGCTTCAATTGTATACAAAACGGGCTGAACATTGTTGATGGTTTTATGGCTCATTACCACATATAAACAATGTTGTTCAAAGACATGGAAATCTTGGACACCAGGTTTTCTTATAATTTAGTGTCCTAAAGACTTTATTACCTCTGGGCCTGTCTGTTTGAAGATCATCTCCGAGGCTGTTTGTTTATTTTGCCAAATGTCCAGTCCCTGTAATGTTTATTGAGTCAAATATCCAATAATTTTTAGTTGTGCATGTATATATTTTGAGTTTCATTCAATATCTTGTCATACCATGCCTGATGAAGAGACCTGAGTCGTCTCGAAAGCTCGCCTTATAACATCATTTATTTTATTTTTGTTAGCCATTAAAAGGTATCACAACTACAAGATTTGTGTCTTGTTTCTCACACTGAGAGCAATCAACATTTTCTCAACTGGCTAACAAGGTACCAAACCTTTTTCTTCTATAGATATACAAGACATGTCACTGAATGCGCAAAAAGGTGAATAATCTAAAAATATGAATTATGTGTTTGTGGGATGAACGGGTCTTCTTAAATTTGACATTCACAAAACTATTCTTTTAGACAAAGAACTTTTTGGAGGCTAACACGGTACCAAACCTTTTTCTTCTATAGATATACAAGACATGTCACTGAATGCGCAAAAAGGTGAATAATCTAAAAATATGAATTATGTGTTTGTGGGATGAACGGGTCTTCTTAAATTTGACATTCACAAAACTATCCTTTTAGACAAAGAACTTTTTGGAGGGGCAGCTAGAAGCTTTAGCTCTGCCTCAGGTATTTATTGCTCTGCACTCGTAAATAGTAGGTAGGGGAGGGGGAGAGAGAGTGGGGGTTGCATGTAGAATTTGATCTACAGAAACCCCTCAGGATAGAGAAAGCCTTATGTGTAGGTTTTGGCTGCTTGTCCAACCTCTTTCAATAATGAAACATATTCATACTTTCCTGACAACCTCTTTGTGTTTTTTGGGAACGTAAGAAACTACTGTTGTATCCTCTATAAAATAAAACATAGAACTATACTGGAAGCAAATCTATCTGCAGTACTGTAATTTGAAAATGTATTTATGTGTAAATCTGCACAGACCAAAGGGACATTGATAAATAGGAGTAGATGCAATATGTAGTCTAAAATGAGATTATAACTCTTTTAACTCAAAAAATGGCTTGAGATTAGCATAAAAGGCTAATGATCACTTTTGACCGAACAGTACAAATGTAAAAAAAAAAGTGGAGCAAAAAGTAAACAAAACAAAAACCACCCATAGAAAGAACCACTCAAATGGGGAAAAGTCAATTAACCACAAGTTTAAGAACCGCATATTAAATATTTTAAAAAAAATAAACAATTTGAAATGTGGTCATTTTAGACCGAAGACAACAGCAGGGATAAAATGGCCTTTTCTCCCCCCATCAATGTAGAAAAACTGCACACTCCAAAATTGTGATGCAAAGTGAAGTTTTTATTTAGAGCAATACGAATAAAAAATATCTTTACATGTGACTTGTTAATGTTTCACATTTCGACTATTTAGTCATTTTAACAAAAAAAGGTTGTGGGTGTAACATGCTGGCAGACATCCTCTTCTCTGAAGGATATTCCTTCCCTTACATACTGAGCATCATCTATTATATAATTGCGAATGGGTTTTTTGCCCCTTCTGAGTCCACTCGCAATGCGAGTCGGTGTGGTCATGTGGATACGCCCGAAGCATTGGCCGCACAGCGGCCATTGCGAGCAGTTCTAAGGCGACTCGCTATGCCCGCGCAGCGTGCATGGCGAGTCGCCTTAGCAGCGCGAAGCATTGGCCGCGAAGCGGCCATTGCGAGTCAGAGACTCGCTCTTCTAGAATCCCGATGCATGATGCATCGGGCACCCAGCTAGTTATTTATAACAAAAGATTGATTCCAAAGTTATTTTCCTATATTAGGACTATAATAGGTGCACACATCTTAGGTTACCACAGATATTACATCGCTGCACCTGGGGAAATCTATATTATATCTATAAAAATCAAAAGGACTCTTTTTCCTGAATCAACACAGAAATAAATAACTCTAAGGGTACCTTTACAAGCCGCAACCGTGGCGAGGAATCTGACCTGCAATCTGTTGCCCGGGACCAGCGCCATGAAATTGCCTCGCAATTGCGGCGTGTAATTGAGGAATTTGGCGGCGATAAAAAAGTTGCGCCTGGTTCCGATTTCACAGCACTCCTCCAAAATCAGAGGCAATCATGAAGGTGACATTCCCGGCTTTTGGCGTGTGAACGGGCGACAGGAATGGAATCCATGTCGCCTATTGATTTCCTGTAGGTGTGCCACAGCGTTCTGGACACCGAGCACCGTCAGCGATGATTGGTGGTGTCTACTGTGTTTCCATTGGCTGTCACTTCACAGGGCACCATATTTAAAGAGCTATCCATTCACCACCACACAATGGCAATGGCGTCATGTATTAGCCAGCCTTCCAGTGCAGGCTGGCCAATCATGACGCTATTGAGTTGTCCAATGAGCATGTTTGGGGCGCGGTGTAAAACAATTTGGCATGCCTGTATTTTTGCCGCCTGAACATGTATGCCCACATTCCTTTGGGGATTGGGGCGTGTGAAGCGACGACGGGAGTCTACCGGATGTTTCCCGCTGTTGGTGTGGCGACTTCCAGGGCGACACGTCGCCTTAGGTTGAGGGCAAAATTGCAGCATGTAAAAGCACCTTCAGCGATCTGAGGCAACCATGAAAAATGTGCACGCGCACGTTAGATTGCCTCCTATCGCCGCCAAAAGTTGCGGTGTGTAAAGGTACCCTTAGGTAGTTATTTATCAACATCTACTTGTTATTAATACTTCTAACTCAGCGACTTTTATTTGTGCATAAGACTGAATAGTTGAAACGTCAAACATTGACAAGTCACATGTAAAGATATTTATCTATTGACATTGCTCTAAATAAAAACTTCACTTTGCTTCAAGATTTTGGAGTGTACAGTGAGTCTACGTTGACCCTGGAATAGGTTCACTGGACATCTTGAGACTTTTGGTGATGTTCACACCTTTAATCTTAACTGAACCTTCCCCCCCCACTGGTTTCACCAAGTTAAGCTCTTGAAATACTGACTATTTTGTATTGTTTTTTTTATTTATTTTTTAATATAATGCTTTTCTTAGTGAAAAAAACTATATAAAAAGTAATTATAAAATATATTTCTATTTTCCACAAATTAATCCTTTATTATTGCTTTTTGCTATTATTTCATATATCCCATTGTTGAAATGCAACTGAAAACTGAAAGTATTTTACACCATACAGGATTTTGTACTTTGTTCATTAAATACAGAAGTTTTGGGCACCGTAATTCCTTACTATAAAAGCTAAAACTTGCTTTTATCAGACTTGGTTCTATAGAGAAAATGATGAAAGGAAAATGCAAGTTTGATTACTAAGATGTTCTGCAAGTATATTTGAGCTTGATTCATATGATTAATATAGGTCTATATGACCCTTATTGCTAATCAATTTGTAATTTTATCTTTATCAAAGTCATGCGACATTTTACAAAGCAATCTATGAAGTTTTAAAGTGCTTTCATGTATAGTATATGGCTGTTCTTTCTGCGACTGGAGAGAAAACGTACCGCATAATTGGCCCAGGATCTGAATTATAAAACCATGCTCAGTATTCAAAATACAGAGATACCGTGTTCACACGTAAGCCTAGTTACTGTGAAATATATTGCTTCAGTTTTAATATTTATTTGACAATGATCTGTTAACAACTATACATGTGATAATATGCTGTAATTACATGAGCCATTTTATAGAAGAATTTGCATTTTCTCAATGTTATGATGATGTTTTTAATATAGTGTAGTTATAGAATATGCTTCCTAAATGAAAGTCACTTCTAAGTGCTCTATAGTCTTGGAAGACAAATTATAACATTAAAGAGTGAGCCCATGTTATTAAATTACTTCTTTATTGCTCCAATTCAGATTAAAAAAGCAATCTTAAAAATAGTATTTGATCTCAGTTCCCTAGAATTCTGGGGTAAAACAGTTTGAAATGTCCCAAACGTTTTTGCACAATTTATATTTATCTATTTTTGTTAGTTTCAGATAGCTCTTCTGGTTCAACATATTTTTATTGATTTTCTTAACATACAAGGTAGGGAAACATATGTTGGATGAACAAAAAGATCATCAAAAAAATTTCAAACAACATATTTACCATAGCATTTGCTTATGTATGCATACAGTTAAGAAATGTGCATACAGTGTTGGCCAAAAGTATTGACACCCCTGCAATTCTGTCAGATAATACTCAGTTTCTTCCTGAAAATGATTGCAATCACAAATTCTTTGGTATTATTATCTTCATTTAATTTGTCTTCAATGAAAAAAACACAAAAAGAATTGTCCTAAAGCCAAATTGGATATAATTCCACACCAAACATAAAAAAAGGGGGTGGACAAAAGTATTGGCACTGTTAGAAAAATCATGTGATGCTTCTCTAATTTGTGTAATTAACAGCACCTGTAACTTACCTGTGGCACCTAACAGGTGTTGGCAATAACTAAATCACACTTGCAGCCAGTTGACATGGATTAAAGTTGACTCAACCTCTGTCCTGTGTCCTTGTGTGTACCACATTGAGCATGGAGAAAAGAAAGAAGACTATCCTGCCTACCCTAACTTGGAATTAAATTTCAGACTTGTCAACATTGGGCTACATCTAAATCGCTTTACACTCTAGTGAAGTGTTTGTAAATTTTTACCATTTCAAATGGGAGAAATTAAGATCATTGAAATGTAAAAATATGTGTCTTGGTGATTTCATTTTACTGTAGATCTCAGTACAACGGCCTCCTAGCGATGGCATCCGGTCATGTAACAAATAAAGGCATAGTGTAGGGTCCTTACATCAATATGGAGGGGTAGCGTTCACAGAAAGCATCCCCCATATGCTGAGAGCAGGTACGCAGGTCTGCGTGTGAGAATGTGATAAGCAGCAGTTTAGACTCGAAGTGTCACACAGGGGCTTTCCTGCATCTTTGAACTGTAAATAGCACAAAAGAAGAAATGCGATCACAAAGTCCAAATACAGTCATATGAAAAAGTTTGGGCACCCCTCTTAATCTTACTCATTTTTTTTTAGTTTAAAATTGGGTTTTTGCAACAGCTATTTCAGTGTGATATATGTCATAACTGATGGAGACAGTAATATATCAGGATTGAAATGAGGTTTATTGTACTAACCAAAAATGTGAAATATGCATTATTTCAAAATTTGACAGGTGCAAAAGTATGGGCACCTCAACAGAAAAGTGACATTAATATTTAGTAGATCCACCTTTTGCAAAAATAACAGCCTCTAGTCGCTTCCTAAAGCTGTTAATGAGTTCCTGGATCCTGGATGAAGGTATTTTTGACCATTTCTCTTTACAAAACAATTCCAGTTCAGTTAAGTTTGATGGTCGCCGAGCATGGACAGCCTGCTTCAAAACATCCCACAGATGTTCAATGATATTCAGGTCTGGGGACTGGGATGGCCATTCCAGAACATTGTAATTGTTCCTCTGCATGAATGGCTGAGTAGATTTGGAGCGGTGTTTTGGATCATTGTCTTGCTGAAAAGATCCATCCCCGGCGTAACTTCAACTTTGACACTGATTCTTGAACATTATTCTCAAGAATCTGCTGATACTGAGTGGAATCCATGTGACCCTCAACTTTAACAAGATTCCCGGTGCCGTCATTGGCCACACAGCCCCAATGCATGATGGACCCTCCCCCAAATTTGACAGTGGGTAGCAAGTTTTTTTCTTGGAATGCTGTGTTTTTGTGGCGCCATGCATAACGCCTTGTTGTATGACCAAACAACTAAATCTTTGTTTCATCAGTCCACAGGACCTTCTTCCAAATTGGAACTGGCTTGTCCACATGTGCGACTCTGTTTGTGGCGTGCATGCAGATTCTTTTACATCACTCTCCCATACAGCTTCTCCTTCTATCCTTCCCCTGAACAACTATGTTGAACAATCTTTTTTATCAGATCATTTAAGAGCTGTTTTGAGGAGCCCATGATGCCACTACTCAGAAAAGATGCAACTAGAACAACTTGCAAGTGGACACCTGAAATAGCTTTTCTCATGATTGGACACACCGGGCTATTAAGTACAAAGCTCAATGAGGTTACCAAACCAATTTAGTGCTTCAGTAAGTCAGTAAAAAGTAGTTAGAAGTCTTCAAATCATGAAAATCAGAAGGGTGCCCATACTTTGGCACCTCTGAAATTTTGAAATAATGCATATTTAACATTTTTGGTTAGTACAATAAACCTCATTTCAATCCTGAAATATTAGTGTGTCCATCAGTTATTACATATATCACACTGAAATAGCTGTTGCAAAAAAACAATTTTAAACAAAACAAAAAAAAAAAAGAGTAAGATTAAGAGGGGTGCCCAAACTTTTTCATATGACTGTAAGTGAAAATTAAGTTTATATAAGTAGATGTGCATACACAAGGTTAAAAATTTAAGGAGCATATTAAGAAACCACATGGCGGATTTAAACAGTGCTCACATAATTATAAATAATAGTGGCAGGATATAGCTACAAGGTTGGTTTAGCTGATATGTAATGTGAATATATCCACAGACCTTATGGGGTTAACCTGAGGTCTGGAGGGCACAAAGCACCCAGTATTATAACCACTCAGCCAGTTACCATTATACACAAACTCCCATGAGATTATTGGAATCAGGTTTACCTTGCTATAGGAGCCTGAAAGTGTACCCAGTGTTACAATTGTTGATGCCCCTAATGTTATCTCAGGTCACACAGCGGGATTCCCTGCTGCATTATACCCGATCAGTAACTTGAGACAACCTCAGGGAAGTCATGAGGATGTCTGAGGTTCATGAGCAGACCCGGAAGCATGGTGACAACGGCGCTAAAGCTTTCTAAGTAATAGTGTTGGAAGATCTTCTTGGTGCCAAAACAGAAGGGCTACACTCTAAAACTGTTTATGCGGTGTTTGGCAGCTTTTGGACTCCTTTGAAGGTGTTTTCTAGCCCCTTGATTCTCCTTCTCATTGATTTGAATGGAGTTCGGAAGTTCAGTGAACTGTTCATTTAACTGTTCGACGAACATTGTCTTTTCGGGAGACCGAAACAACTTCAAAGTTTCAAAGGTTCACTCATCTCTCACCAAACATACACTTAAGAAGTTTATTAACCAAACCCAAACTTCAAAAGGTTTGCTCATCTCTAGTCCTGACAGTGTGAAAGTAATTTATCGTTTTCTGGAATTCGCTAATTACTACCGCAAATTTATACCAAATTTATACCTCACATCTCATCCCTAGTAATCTAAATATCTGCCATGGTCAGCAAGGGTGCAATTCCCAAGACTCCTGAGGCTGGGAGGGCTTTCACACATTGCTTAATTTGCTGCGTATTTTTACGTGAGTGCTCTTGGAGTTTTTGTAGCCAAAACCACCTTTTTGTTTTCTAACCAAGACGAGGAACCTCAACACATCATCAAGCCATCCAAAATACTCAATGAGGCTCAGGTCAACTTGTCTCAGGTATCCCGTGGAAATATTTTTTTGCAGAAGTGGATAGGAGATAAGTGCTGCAGTTGGACCACTCCTCTAAGTTTACAAGTCACGCCAAGCAGAAGAAGATGACTCTTCTGATTTCACAGCATTACTGGTGACTGACCCGCGTAATGATTTAGTGGACTTTGTTTCTGTCTGTTCTGCAATTGCCCATAAAAACATTCCTAATAAACCTCCTTATGGTGACTAATATTAGCTACTTATGTTGTCCACTGCGTGGCAGCACATCGCAATTGACTTTATCACAGACCTTACAATGCCATTGGGTTGCTGCATTATTTGGGTGGCAGTGGATTGTTTTTCTAAAATGGACCACTTTTTACTCCATTGTCTGGTTTATCTGCTGGAATTGAAGAGGAATCCAGCTTCTTTTTGATATACACCAGAGGTGTAGGCTTGACAAAAGAACATAGATCTTATCCGAAACACGTTGCCTTGCGGTGCGGGAATCTGCTAATGCCTTGTATTTGCCTCTTTGCCTTGTAAATTTTATGGGAATCTTGACTATATCGAAAATAAAATTCATCGAAGCATTCCTGTCGTTCCTGGGCGTTGTCAGGACGCTGTCCGTGCACGCTGTTTTGTCTGGGTGAGCTGGTTCACTTCCTGCACTGTCTTCTATCTGCTCCAGTACTTGATAAGAAGTTCATTCAACCTATCTTCCACCTACAATAAGGAATACAGAGGAGCACCACTAATAAAAAAAAAAATCAAAATGCCAGGTGCTCAACATGCCAAGAGTTACAAAGTGAAATTAAAGAAAAAGACATAGCATATCTACAAATCGGTTGCACAACAGTATTGTGAAAAAGTACAAAACAATTTTATTCAACACGTATGAGGACAAGAATAGGTTAAAAACAATTAAAATAGCACATCAAAAACGGTTCCTGCATGATAATTATAATTAACATAGTTGTTTGTATAGAAGCAAAGACTTCACAATTGAGTATTCAGAGAGAGGGGGAACCAAGGCAATTGGTTGCAATCTGAGTTTTGGCAAGGTGCAAGCCAGTGCATATGGTATGGAGTATGTGCAAAGTATAATGGCAATATGTTCAAACAGTGTGACCACAACTTGTGATGTGACTAAGATTAAATAAATGTGTGATTGCTGGGCAATCATACGAAGGGGATGCCCATAGCTATCACGGAAAATATGCATATAAATTGTACAGTATATATTAGTGTACACAAATCATAGACCATCTACACACTGTAGTCAAATTTGTATATACATGATTGTTGGTCAATCATACAAAAAAAGATGCTTGTAGGGTACAATACAACTGTCACAGTAGATATTCCCTTGGAGAGTAACACAGGCAATGTATGCAGATCATGAAACTAACTATCATAGGTACAATAGTAGATATAACCTTATGGAGCGGACACAGAATATATCGGCATGAGCAAGACATAAAATCAACTTAAATGGGTAAAACCTGAGCGATTACTAATATCAACTAGAGCAAATAAACACCTGGATACATGATGATTATGAACATATAGCAAGGCTGTTGCTGCAACCAGAAACCTCATTACATACTAGTGTCTACAATATAGTTATAAAGGTGGGTGCCCCCAACCCCATCAGAGTCCACTGGTGATGATAGTCTATGAGCTAAGGTAATATGGGCTTTATATCTAGAAGATTCAGATGGCAAAGCGTACCTGATATCTATGTAGCTGCATGGCCAATGTCAGAAATAGAGAATTCACCCATAATTTCCAAAATAAGGAGGAACAGTGGTGAAAGCACCAAGTATTGCCCAACCAACCAAGGCTCAATAAGAGAATGAATTCAATATTATGAAGTGAATGCTGTAACCTGTAATATGGCGCAGGGACCCCAAATGACCCTACACCACATGTATTGTTTCCTGGGGATGCAGCTTCTTCAGGCTTGTGCTCAGGCGCAGGCTTTAAATGAGACATAAAACGGATACTGCTGCTTCCTGGTCGGCAATGGCTGCGCGGGATCGGAAGTGAGTCATAGTCACGTGACCGCGTTGCCTAGATACCTTGCTAACGCACGTTAGTCATATGACAGTATTGCTAGGTGACCGAAATACACAGTTTATGGTGGTTTGTGCGGCACGGTCTGCCCCCAAACAACTGGAATAGGAGGGAAAGTACTAAATATAGCTTGAGAAATAGGTTTTAAACAGTGAGTCAACTAATGGAAATAGTTGATAAGAACAACAAATGGATCAGAAATTGAATGATGAATTTAAGGACTATAAGACCAAAAGGCAGTGTATCCAAATACAATATAAGGGCTTTGCTATACAGAACCAAGTGGGTGATAAAACCATCAGACCAGAGTTAGGGAAGTAAGTACTTCAATATAGAGAGGAGTGCCTGCTATAGGTCACCACATTAAGGGAAGTACACTAAGATATAAGCACAATTCCCAACATTTTGACAGTCACCAAGGGTTATACGATGGAGATACCTTAAAAACACTGGTGTTAAGATATTCGCGAATACATGATTTTTCAACATGTGCTAGACCAGGTGACTGTACAAAGAATACATTGCAGTAATATAAAGTAGGTTGGTCCACTGTTGATACATCAAACATAATACTACACATTAAAGAAGTCCCTGTGGGTTGTACCCACAAGGGAATTAAGTTGAGTACTCAGTTACATGGGCATGATGGTAATATATTTACCAAGAAATATAATACCTAGAAAGGCCCAGAGAGACTATAGATGGAGACCATCAAATTTATCTATGCAACAGGTATAGTTTGTTACAAATAATAGCCAGAGACCCCAACAAATCCAGAAGGAAATGTGGTTAAGGAAACACCACAGGGAGGGGGAAGAAAGAGTCATCGTGCAATATAATAGTGCATGTTGGGTGACAAAATCATTGTCCTTCCTTCTGGGATATATAAGTCCTATCAAGCAGATAATTTTCTTGTTTTAGTTCCATTCTGATGGTAATCTGGTGGATCCATAGGAAGGTCCTGGGTTAACAACCCATACTCCAATGATGTTAATCTAGGGTTTCGGGAGAGGCCTTTTTATGTCCGGTGTCTATGTTCATCCATGGTCGTTATCCAAGGAAACCAGTCAACTAGAACTCCTCATTTAGCCCTGTCAGAAACATAGAATCAAGAAGGTAAATCCACTTTGTTTCCATACGCAGGAGCAATTTCTTAATGTTCCCACCACGAATGTTTAGTGTGGCATGGTCCAGTCCTACTATTTGTCAGCCAAGTGGGCTCCAATGATGAGTATTGAGAAAGTGAGATGAGACTGATGTGATAATAATTCCTTTCTCTTGATCTGCAAAAGCCAAATTGATGGTCGAAATATGTTTTTGTGCTCACTTTCTTAATACTTGCATTGTTTCTCAGACATATACCCTATTGTAGGGGCAGATAAAGGCATAGACGATGTTAGTACACTTACTGTTTATGTAATGCCTCAAATTGTGTTCCTTGGAGTCATGTGGATTAACAAAAATACTATGAGTAGGTGTCGTGTACTGGCAGACATTACAGGACCCGCAACGGAAGGATCCTTTTAATCTAAGACCACCAGAGGTGGAAGTGGTGGGCCTAGTGAAGTGACTGATTGTCAAATGGTCGCGTACATTTGGTGCTCTTCATGCAGTTAGTAGTGGTCTATCTTCCACCTGCATGGACTTCTGTTCCCCAATGTATCTGACAGTGGCAACTAATTTACTTCTCAGTTCTGGACGGCCATCTGCAAACTACTGAATGTGTCCTTTAACTTTTTTTTGCCTACCACCCACACTCTAACAGATAAGTGGGTCATTCAGGTACTGAACAATTTACTATAGCACTTTGTCAATTCTCATCACAGTGACTAGGTTAATCTTTTGCCTTGAGTAGAATTCTTGCGCAACAATCATATGAGTGAAGAGTCAGCAAGTTCTCTGTTCTTCGTTTTGTATTGGAATCAGCCCAACATACCATTTCTCATGGGCATTACTTTTAACATCCCTGCAGTCGACGACCTCTATAAGAGTTTCTCTAAAGTCTGGGGGAACACCGAAAAAACACTTGCGAAGCAGTGCGAACAGATGAAAATGCAGAAGATAAGAGATGTCGGGATATACCTAGTATTTAGCCTCAAGGCAAAATATGGCTCCAATCAAGATACATCTGCTCAAATTGCCTTCTTACCAATTGGGTCCTCACGTCACTGTTTAATAGACTTTAAGGTCAAAGGTAGACTTTAAAGGGAACCTGTCAGGTGGTTTATGTCCCCCCAGCTATCACTATCTGTACCTGTAGCTTTATAATACTATTCTAATCATCCCTGTCTGAGCTCTTAGGTGAAAAAAAGCATTTACACACTTACATTTCATTCTACACCTTGGAGGAGGGAGACTGGCAGGATAATAGTTAACTCACTTTTAACTTGTATGGCTAAAGGACCTGTGTGATGAAACGATCATGTGACCATAGTGGTCGGAGCTAAGTGAGCAAACTTATGTCCTATGGGGACTTAGCTCCGCCTATTGTAGTCACATGGTTATGACATCACATCAGTTCTCCCAACATGTTCTAACATAAGGCTGAAATGTTAACTATTAACCTGTCAAACAGTCTCCATCCTCCAAGCTGGAGACTGACTGCTTCATTACATAAGGAAATGTAAGTGTACATGTGATTTTTTTCACCTTTCACATTACACTATGAGCTCAGACAGGGATTATTAGAATGGTATTATAAAGCTACAGCTACAGACAGTGATAACTGGGGGGACATAAACTAGCTCACAGGTTCCCTTTAAGGCTGGTTTCACATAACATCTTTTTTCCTGTCCGTGGGATCCTACTCTTTGTAGAACCCCACGGACAGGAACGGACACCACTGGAGGTGACCTTTTCTGTATCTGAGTCCGGGTCTGTGATTTTCACGGGTTCGGACACAGAAAGAGCTATGCGGGGCACTTTCACTTTCGCAATGTATATCCATACATTGCGGAACTGAAATGTAGTAAAAGAAATGGTTAAAAATAAAAAAAATCTCTATGCTCACCTGGCCGGTGATCCACCGACGCATCCAGCACCTCCTGATGCCTGTAGGACTTGCCGTGATGTCACAACTTGGCAGCGTCATCGGGTCACATGACCGCAGTTACTGCAGTAACCGGTCATGTGACCCGATCAGCTGATCGGGTTGTGACGTAACAGCAGCTCGTGTAGTGACACCGGAGCTTGCTGGAGCCATCAGGGGATCGCTGGAAAGGTGAGAATACAGATTTTTTATTTTTAACCCTTGCTTTTACTTAATTTCGCTTCCGCAATGTATATATATATACATTGTGGAAGTTACATTAGATGGTTAGGAGCAGTTTTAGTTTACTGAGCATGCTCAGTACTCTAAAATCGGGTCCGAGAAATGATCCTGTCTTTTCTCGGACCCGTGCTCCATTGGCCCTCATGTTAAAGGCCCCGGATCGGATTTGGCCTAATTGCTATCCGATTTTGTCAGTTCCGATTTGTGTCCTATTTTTTGCTGTGCCCAAAATCGGAGCAGTCTCCGATATTGGGTACAGCAAAAAATCGGACACAAATCGGATCTGACAAAATCAGATGGCAATTAGGCCAAATCCGATCCGATCCGTGCCCATAGGATAACATGGGGGCCAAATCAGATCCTTGGCTGTCCGTTTTGCAACGGAGAGCCACGGATCCTCAAAAATCGCAATGTCAAAGCAGCCTACATCTATCCAGTTCAACCAACAGCCTAAAATGTTAATCTATAGGAACACAAAATCCCCATGGAGACACTAAGCTCCTTATTGGGGGAAAAAAAATCCTTCCTCATAACACATCCGGCAATCAGACTAGTTCCATGGATCAACGTCCAATCACAGAATCTAGTACACATAACCATTATATTTTTCATCCAATCCTTTCTTAAATTTTAGTAGCCATTATAGCATTATGTGACAGAGTTCTATAATCTAACTGCTTTTACAGTAAAGAATCTGTATCTGTGATTATAAGTAAAACTTTTTTCCTCAAGATATAGAGGATGACCCATTGTCTCCGTCGCAGGCCTTTTTTCCAAACTGAATAGCCCCTATTTTAATAACCTTTCATGGTATTGTAGACCACCCAATCCTTTAATAACCTTGCTTGCTCTTCTCTGCTCTAACTCACATTTAGTTATGTGTTTCTTATACACTGGAGAACAGAATTGAACACAATTTTCTAAATATGGTTGCACTAATGACATATATAGGTGTAAAACTATTTTCTTCTTGTGAGCATCTATGCCTCTTTTAATGCATCCCAATATTTTATTAGATTTGCAATCAGCTGCTTCATCTTGGTCAGAAAAGTTGAGATCACTGTCCACCCATACACCGACGTCTTTTTCTGTGACATGTTTACCCAGTGTTTTACAATTAAGTCTATAATTATAAGTTATATTTCCTCAGTCCATGTGCATGACCTTACATTTATCCACATTACATGTGAAATGCCATTTCATAGCTAAAGTCTCCAGCTTACTTAAATACTTCTGTGAAATATGAAATTGTTCTCTATATTTAATAGCCTACAAATATTGGACATCTACTCTAAATGCCCCCTACAATGTCACTCATAAATATATTAAAAAGAAGAGGGCCCATTACTGACTAATGTGGTGCCCCTCTGTTAACTGTGACGCAATCCAAGTGTGTTCCATTAATAACCACCCTTTGTTTTCTATCATTTATCCATTTTTCAGCCCAGTTACACATATTTTCCTCTATTCCCATTGTTCTCATTTCATGTACAAACCTTTTGTGTAACACCATATCAAAAGCTTTTAGAAGTTCATATAGACAACATCCACTGCATTTCTCTGGCTCAGTCTGCAACTTACCACTTCAGAGAAGCTAACAAGATTAGTTTTACAGGATTAAGCCCTCGTAAAACCATATTGATGCTAGGTCTTAAGGTTATTCCTCTTGAAATACTCCAGTATAGCATCTCTTAGGAGACCCTCAAGGATTTTACCCACAGTAGAGATGACATTTAATGGCCTATAATTTCGAGGCTCAGTTTTTGTCCCCTTTTTGAATATTGACACCACATTTCCTATGCGCCTATCCAGTGGTACAGACCCTGGTATTAGGGAATCTGTGAAAATTAAAAATTTTAGTCTGTCTATCACGGCACTTAGTTCCCTATGAAATGATCAGTCGCATCAATGATGTCTTCTACATGCTAAAGATCCCTGCCTTGTCATTCCCAACTTTTTCCACGTGTATCTCCTCAAACCTGTTGTTCTTAGACACTTCTTAAAGAATCTAGGTAACTTGCTTGTTTCCCTGAGAAAGGAGCAAGATATAGCTCTAAAATGCGTAGAATAAAGCCACCATTTCTGATATACCTTTAGAAAGAAACCTTTTCATCTCACAGCAGCGTGTATCATTCAAATACATATCCATTGGATTTATTTGTTTGTCACCTCTCAAACACGCGTTTTGTGGATCCTGCAAGAGTCGTTACATGCAATGCAAAGTGGTTATGTGTCACATAACCACTCCAGGTGAGCAGCAACATTAGTGTGTGTCTAATATGTCACTAAGATAAGACCCTTTTTGGCGCTTTTGTATTCTCCAAAGTTTGTTTCTGTCTTCAAGAATCTAGACACCTTGATCATGCCAGTCAGCTTAGAAGATGTCTTTGTGGTAAAAAAAACATCCTGCCCATAAAGAAGGTTAGAAGTAGGATTTGCGAGACACCAGGAAGAATATTAATGCCCCTCTTCTCCTGAAGAGATTCCTTTTGATCCTTGAAAAGGGGAGGCATACCAATGGGTGGTACTGTAATGCCAGTGGCAAAGCACCTGTATAATAGAACTTGTCTAAAAAATGTAGGAAAGAATGGAGACAGTTTGCCACTTGTCCTGGAGCATATGGAGTGGGCACAGCTGGCTCAGAATAAGGTCTACAAACTGTTAAGGATATTTAACGCTGAGGACCAGGTGTAGGTACTTGTACTCACGAGACTGCAAATTCCTCGTAAGGTTCCAAGGACCTTACAAAATAATTGAGAATGTGGAGCCTTTAAACTACAAGTTAGACCAACTGTGGTGAGGTGAGCCAGAGCAGGTTTACCATGTCAATTTGCTGAAGTCTTGGAAGGATAGGGACAGCCCAGCTTGGGACAGTCAGCAGCTGCCTGAGTTTTCTGTGGGGAAGGCTACATTATCTCAAGTAGTTTTAGGAGAAGCCTCCACCATAGTAAAAATTATGGAAACTCTGTTCCCGAAACATGCTCAGGAGGTCCTGGAGGTAATTAGTCAAAATATGGATGGCTTGTCCTAACTCTTTGGATGTGCTTCCTGTCAAGATCTCCACATTTTGCTGATTTGACTTTTTTATATGTTGCTGTTTCTGGATGTGGCTGAGTTGTCAGTCTGGTTATGTTTGGAGTTATTCCCCATGCTGGTTCTGAGAAGGGAAGAATCACTTGGGTGTTTCTACTTCCAGTGAGTACTCTGCTTCTTAAGTGTGCAGTTTTTTCCAGTTTTGTGCCAGTTGTACAACTTGCATTAAGTGCTGTATAGGTTACTGTGCTTATCCTGATCTATGTTATTTGATCTTGACTGACCTTGTTTTCTCTTTGCCTGATTTTCTAACTCCTCAACCATTATCTGTTTAAAATTTTGTTTATTCCCTGGATCCATGTCTTGCTCTCCTGGTATGCCTGACCCTAACTTGTTGTTTTTACCACGTCTCAGAGTTCCCCTAATGTATTGCAACCTCTCCAGGAAATGACCTCAGATTGCTTGACCTCTCTGTATTCTTTATTCCAGTAAGTCATAACTGCATCATTTTAGTCTGTTTGCCATGACTCCAACAGGAGTGACCGGGAATCAGGGCACCCTTGTGAAGCTACTCAAAATAGCTAAATTCAGAAAAAGAAACAGGAGTCAAAGCTTTGAATATTGCATAAGGTGCTGATTTATTTCATACACCATATGTTACAGAAAGTGCATAAATACAAGTGCAAAGACAGTGCAAATAGTATATTTCAAACATATAGCATGACTCATCACAACCAATTATTACCCAGGCTACCTTCAGTCATGTGGCTGCTCACCAGCAGGAGGGAATCCAGGTGGGCAGCCGTTTTGTGACCTAGAGATGACATCTATGGCCACTTCATCAGGGGGATAAAGGAAACTGCATCTGTTTTCCATTTTAAAGAATGTCAGCTCTACACCCTTATTATGAGTGTGTCATCACCCAATTTTATATTTCTTGTGATTTTATGGGGTCTGTTATGATGGTTCAGTACAGACCTCGCCAGCACTTTATTGTGTCCTGTCTTATGGACGATTTGAACATAAAGATCAGTACTTATTGTGATTCGTCTGAACAGACCCTTAATTGTGGATGATTACTGTATATGTCAAATGTATCCATGGAATTAAGGACCTTTGTTGTGCCCCCCTGACTGGTTGTGGGCTGTTCAGGCTGTGGTGCCGCTCCCACTCTTCATGTGCGCCTCTTGTTCTCCAGCGCGCAGGCAGTCGCCATGGTGACCCGTCCCAGGTGACCATTCTGCGCGACAGAGTTTGGCGGTGTGTGGGGGGCGGTGCAGCTGTGGGCGTGCTTCTCCCAGTCACGAATCACGTGGCCGGTGACATGTTTAGCGTCATCCCCTGTCCGCATGACCGTGTCACTTCCGGTCACGTGATTTGGGCCATACATGTAATTCCCGGTTTCGAAAAGACGCGGAAGCCGGCGTTCTTTAAAAGGGGAAACAGATGCATTGTGCTTTATTTCCCTGATGAAGTGGCCAGAGACGTCTCTCTTCTGTATTATAACTACACTATTCTGGCATGACCAATTAATAAACTCCCAGCTATCTCTGTGAGTGTGGCATGTGTCGCTGAACACCCCACCTCTCCTGAACATCCGTTACAGTGCAATATTCAAAGCTTTGACTCCTATTTCTTTCTCTGAACTTGTCAGTGTAATGACTAATGTCAAACCTCCATAATCCAACATGACATTATCACTGAGCCCCAGATCAAAGTTCAGTTAAAGCCATAATAGGTACCTGAGGCTCGACATCAAGCAATCTTGGAGAAGGTTACATCAATCCTGCAGCTATGGATCATTGAGGAGTCCTGGAGTGAGTGGGCTAGTCAAATACATGTAGTTCTAAGAGCAAAGCCAGATGGAACACTACATTTATTTGACAATTTGTAGAAATTTAATGAAATATCAAAATGTGATGGTTAACTCATGTTTTGGGTGGATTAGTTAATTCAGTGGAAAGAGCAAGATAATACTTTTTGACCATGGATCTCACAAAGGGGTACTGGCTGGCAGCTGTGATGGAGACCGCCAAGGAGAAGATGGCCGTTTTAATACCTGAGGGGTTATATCACTATAAGCTATTACCATTTAGCATGCATAGTGCACTGGCAACATTTCAACGGTTAATGGATGTCATCCTCCTTTCCCATAGCCGATATGACTCAACCTTTGATAGGTTACTCTCTCACTCATCACTAAATACCACAATGTCATCAATGTAGGCTAAGGGGGTAGTGGGCTCTCTTGCAAAAGCAAGGCTAATCGCTAACTCAAAGAAGTGTACCTTAAAGGGAGAAGCTCAATAACTAGCGTCTTTTTGGGCAAGGAATTATCTAACCCAATGTAAACAAAGAAGAGACAATTCAGAACTGGCTCCATTCTCTCATAATGAAGCAAGAGCTTTCTTGGGGTTCATCTGATATTACAGGCAGAGTATTTCCAATTTTCCCACACTGTCAGCTCCAATGATGGACTGTATAAAAGGTAGGGAGACTGTAATGGTCCACTGGAATGCTTAGGGTTAGGAGCTTTTGTGTTTTAAAGTCAGTGGTGTGTGGAACAACTGTCCTGATTATGCCTGACTTCAAGAGAGTTCATCATGCAAATGACCCGCCCCAGGACCGTGGGGTACCCAGTTCCGGGCACTGATTCCCGGGGAATGTCACTGGGGCCTGTGCCCAGTCCCATGGCCATGGTGGTCACTGAAAAGAGTCAATAAAAATAATAAAAATAGTTAGTTACGCCACCTACAGTTTCGGTATGGTTGCTGTTGCTGCGGGTCAGACCTCCGAGGTGATGTTTCAGAAGCAAGATATGGTTACTCTCACCATAGGTGGAGCGGGATTCCCAGGGAAGTTGTAGTAGTTGTTTTTACACAGGGAGGCAGCTTACCACACAGCACAGTCACTTGTCTTTTCCACTGCAGCAAGTGTGCGGCTCATCAGCCAAGGGAAATAACGTAAGTCATGCAGTCTTTAACTCTGAATAGGTTTACTTGCAGTACTTCAGGCAAATTAACAGATGTAACAGTCACTCAGGTCTCTCTCTGGCCAGGGTAGTCTCCAGGGAACCGGGATGTTTCACTTAGGATCCTTGTGGTGTACCTGACGTTCCCTGACGTTCCCTCACTGTGCTCTCTTCTCCCTGTACTGTGCAACGCCTCCACGTGCAGATCCTCAAGCCAGCTCCCACGGGTCTTTGGTGGAGGACTCCCCTTTAGGTCCCCTGACCCTAGTTTGGTATGCATTTTCAAGGGATGCGCCGAGTCTTTGGCCGTGACTTTCTACAGAAGCTTGGGGCCCCCAGTTTATCGGTTCGAGGATGAACACTGGCACCATGTCCAGAGACGGTCCTCTGCCTGGGACCAGACCCATCTGGTCGGTAGTCGTACCGGGTCCAGATTCAAGCGGACTGCAATGCCTGGTGCCCCTAAGGTTTCCTTCTCCCTCACTGTCTCCAGCCAACTGTTAAACTCACACTGCCTGACTGCTCTACTTTCCTCCCACCCATACACTTTTCTACTCCACCTGACTGCTTCCACAGTGTCTTCCCTACAGCAGGTTCCCCCACGGTCCTCTACGCTAGGGTGTGTATGAATGGGTGTGGTGAGGATCCCTTAGTCACCATCCCAGTTCCCTTGGTCACAGGAATACAACACACTCCTATTTGGGTGCAGTACCCCCTCCATGCTGTCCAGATTAGTGGGCGCCACACAAACAAATACATCGGAGGTGCGTCTAGATGCAGTACGTTCTCAGGATGTTAACGGGAAAGTGCATCCCATTAGTTCCCTGACCCGAAAGCTTACTCCCATCGAAACCAGGTACAGTACAGTGGAAAGAGATAGTGCCTTGCTATTAAGTTGGCACTTAACTCTCTCCACTATTATGTGCTGGGCAGCCCATTCTCTTTGATAACCAATGATTCCCCTCTTACATGAATGAGTCAAGCTAAGGAGAGAAATCCTTAACTAGTGATTTCTGTCCTTACAGAGTTTCATGTTTTCAGTGGACCATCGGGCAGGAATGCTGCAGGGGAACACAGATGCCCTGCCTAGAGTCCATTGTGTCTGTCCACCTCCTCAGGGTTGAACAAAGGGTGGTAGTATGTAATGCGGTGAAGGGTGTGATGCTGGATTGAAGATACATTTCTCCCAGCAAGTGCCTCTTGCACTAGTGAGCAGCAAGGAAGAAGGTTAAATCTGGCCTCGACCTTTACTGTTAATTTGTGTTTTCATGGCAGTGCCAAAGATGGATGAATTAAGACAATAAATAGCCAGAATATCTTAGGGTGTTGTGTGAGGAATAAAGGAACATGGACAATATTATGTTTGTTTTTGTTTGTCTGAGGAAAGACTGCATACCTGGAGTCAGCCTGCCCTGTGGCTGACCACCTCTGTTCAATCATCAGACCTGGGGACTGCCCTGGGAGTAGCACCTGGTGGCTACCTGCAGCACAAGTTTATCCACACCTTCAATGGAACTAGAGAAGAACCAGATGACTGCTTAGTTATGCGCCTCCCATGACAGGGCAAGCCCAGACCCTTTGTCCCCATTGTACTGTTTACACCTGCTATAGCAAATGTACCTAAGTTAGTGTTTTCTCTTTCTGTGTATGCCAGTGTGAATCAAACATTGAGTTTTTGGACTTTAATTCATTGAGTGCCTTTTTACTGCATCCCTGCCATTGCTAAGAAGAGCTGATTCCCACCAGTATTTATACACTGTATTTCTGTACATCAAAGTCAATAATAGAAGAATATTCATTCTGTACTTCCATTGGTTGTTTTTTTAATCTTATTGTACGATTAAAATTAATGACCAGAAACAAAAATACAGGGACAAGTTGCATAGAGGTGAAAATATTAAAATTAGTACAGCATTGTAGAGAAAGCAGCAAATGAGAATAATAATTTATATATGCTTTATTAATAAGCTTTAAAAATTGGTTTCTACTTGTTCTACTAAAAGTTTATATCTAAATTCTCTAGTCTGCATCTTTGTATCGTATTTATAGATTTTCAATAACTGTTTGCCATCTGGCCATATTTTGCAAAAAGCAATTTTTCTATTTTTTTTCCCTCTGTGGACATCAGATGAATGCTTTCAATAACAGACAGGTTGACAAGAAGAACATGCTAAGAAATGCTGTGTGCATTTTAGTTTTTCTTTAGCAACAATCAATTTGTGGAATAGAGGAAAACATGCAATCTGATGTATTTTCAAAGACACAGAAAGCATAAAAAGGTTTTTTTTCTTTCTCTTGTAAGCAAAGCCATTGTTCCGAAAATAATAAGAAGGGAATCACAGTTGTATTTTAAGCCATTTTCTTTTTATCATGAGAGACAAATAACGTCTGAAATATAAGTGCATTTTTCATTCTGCTTAATTTTTATTACAGTAATTATGTATGAAGAGAAAAAAACATATTCGGTATTTTAACAAAGTCAGAATATTCAGGCAAAATTTTTTTAAATTATAAAATTCTTTTATTTCTGTAATACATTATACAACGATAAAGTTAGGACATCACAATATAATTGTTGTTACTGCTCCTTTAGAGAAAATTGCAAGCTGATACACAAAGATGAGATTTAAAGACCATACAATGCTTCCTAGACAAAAATTATGAAAATTAACTCTCACAGGTGGCAGAACGATAACTCTGTTGCTATACATTGATGATAATTAGTAGAGATGGCGGACTATATTTTTGGAAATTTAAATTGGCCAGATACATCAAATTTTTGAATAACAATTTTTTAGCCAGCAAACGCAATAAGCAAAGCATCCGATTTCATTTGAAAATTATGTGGAACACTTTGAGGTCTTCTTGGATTGTATCCAACCCTTTTCAAAGTCTTTAAAATAAACAGAGCCTTAGTAATGATATGTTAGGTAGTGACTTATGCTAAAAACCCAGTATATAGATGTAAAGTTTGACTAGTAGTGGTGGATAAGTGTGTTCATTATTAATTAATACTCGATCAAGCATCAGGGTGCTCAGGCACACTTGACACTCAATTGAGTATCCCTGATGCTCATGTCTTCTCCTTGTATGTGTTGTAAGCTTTTTTTTCAGTCACTAAAGATATGGGAATTACCTGCTAATCATGGTAATGCTAAAGCTATGTTGAGTAGTGGCATTACTGTGGTTGGCGGGCCACAACATGTCATGGCGGTAACGTGAAGCACGGCACACTATACCATGCAAACATTGTATGATTATCTACCTAAGGAGAAAAAGATTTGGATTAGAAGCATCTAGGCAAAGAATATAACCTAAAGCCCCTATCACACTAAGTGAGATCGCTGCTGGGTCACGAGTTTTGTGATACAACAGCGACCTCAACAGCGACCTCGCTACGTCTGACACATAGCAGCAATCAGGCCCCTGCTGTGAGATCGCTGATTGTTAGAAACCGTTCTGGACCAGTTTTTGATCTTTGCACTCCTGCTGGGCAGCGTGCATCACTGTGTTTGACAGGGACCACGACCAACGATTTCAATACTATGCCCGAGAGTGACAGGGTTCCAACGACCGCTGTATCATTGCTGCGTCGCTGGAGAGATCTGACTGTTTGACATCTGACCAGTGATCACGTAGCGACGCACCAGCGATCCCTGCCAGGTTGGATCGTAGTCAGTATCGCTAGTCCGTCGCCAAGTGTGACGGTACCCCTACAGTCCTTGCTTCTGCTACTTAAAACCAAAATTACTTCTCAGGGCTACATCTATTATCAACCCAATAAACAAGATAGTGCTGAAAACCCATGCTGGCACTTGTTAAGTAAACAAGTCATGCCAGACTAATCTAATTTCCTTCTATGATGGAATCGCTGAATGTCTGTATCAGGGAAATGCAATAGATAAAGTATATCTCGACTTCCGCCAATTATTTAATAAAGTACCTCATAATATCCTAATTAAAAAAATAATAAGTATGGGATTGACAAGTCTACGATTAGGTAGATTCATAAGTGGCTCAGCGATCATACTCAAAGAGTGATAATAAATGGTAGCACATCAATTTAGAAAAGTGTTTCATATTCGGTACCAAAGGCTCTGTATTTGCCCTAGTCATCTTCAACAATTTTATTTATGCTCTATGTCAGGGAACTGTATATAAAATAATCAAATTAGCAGATGATGCAAAGCAAGCAGGGATAGCTAATACTAGAGAAGACAGAGACAGAATTAAGAATACTCTAGATAAGTTAAAACAAAGGAAATAACTGCAAAACTATATGTTGGCAACAAAATTGAAAATAACATCTACAGAATGGGAGGAATAGAAATATTTTTTGCTAAAAGAGTAATACCAAACTAGGATAATTTTACCGATAAAAACAACCACTTTATTGTACAAAATAGATCAAAGGATTTTAACAGACAGTGACATGAAAGAATCCCACAAACAATTTATCATGAGTTTACAGCATCCTATGAGCCTAACTAGCCCTTTTGCGAACCGTGTCTGTCAATAGAGGTAGATCACCGTAGACAATAGGGTGCCCCCATTCCACGGTGGCTGGCCCTATTACCACCCTGGTATAAACCAAAGACAAAATAAGGAGGGTAACAATTGAGCCCAACTCAACTCAAGGTACAGGTGCTGTAGTTCATTGGTAGAGTGAGATTCATAATATTCCTATACAGGCTTATTAATCTTATTATGAATGGTCACTATGGCAACCTTAATACTAGTACCAATTATATTCTTTACTATGAAAAACGAGGAATAGAAATAAGCAAGAGCATGTGTGAAGAAAACGTATATTAAGAGATCACAGACTGCACATGAGTCAACAGTGCAATGCAGCAGCAAAAAAAGGCAAACACAGATCTTGGATTTATTAAGAGAAACATAATGTCTATAACAAAGAAGCAATTATCCCCCTCTACTCCATTTCATTCCCCAGCTGGCAACCAAAAATATGACGAAGCCTTATATAATTATTTTTATTATTTCAAGAAATAAAAAAGGAGCTCCTCTATATTGTTGGTTTCCATCCAGGTAAAACTATGCAGCTGAGGGTGGGTGGCAGCCCTTATCTGCCTGCTGTACCTGGATGGCAACCAAAAATAGTGTGAAGCTTCACGTAATTTTTTTTTTAAATACTGTGAAGCCTCGCGTCTTTTTTTTTTTTTTTTAAATGATTTAAAGAAATAATAATAATTTATTTTTGATTACCAGCCAGGTAAAACTAGGCACCTGGGGGTTTGTGTCAGCCCATACCTGTCTGCTGTGCCTGTGCTGGTGACCAGAAAATTCAGCACAGCCATATTAGAGCAAAGTAATGGACATATGCTATTTTTATCTGAATTGATAGTAAATACCGTATATACTCGAGTATAAGCCGACCCGTGTATAAGCCGACCCCCCTACTTTTGCCCCCAAAACCTGGGATAACCTATTGACTCGTGTATAAGCCGAGGGTGGACCCCAGCACAGGTATACAGCCCCCAGCAGTGTGGTATACAGCAGCCTCCCCAGTGGTAGTATAAAGCAGCCTCCCCAGTGGTAGTATAAAGCAGCCTCCCCAGTGGTAGTATACAGCAGCCTCCCCAGTGGTATATACAGCAGTCTCCCCAGTGGTAGTATACAGCAGCCTCCCCAGTGGTGTATACAGGCAGCCTCCCCAGTGGTAGTATACAGGCAGCCTCCCCAGTGGTAGTATACAGGCAGCCTCCCCAGTGGTAGTATACAGGCAGCCTCCCCAGTGGTAGTACACAGGCAGCCTCCCCAGTGGTAGTACACAGGCAGCCTCCCCAGTGGTAGTACACAGGCAGCCTCCCCAGTGGTAGTATACAGGCAGCCTCCCCAGTGGTAGTATACAGGCAGCCTCCCCAGTGGTAGTATACAGGCAGCCTCCCCAGTGGTAGTATACAGGCAGCCTCCCCAGTGGTAGTATACAGGCAGCCTCCCCAGTGGCAGTATACAGGCAGCCTCCCCAGTGGTAGTATACAGGCAGCCTCTCCAGTGGTAGTATACAGGCAGCCTCCCCAGTGGTAGTATACAGGTAGCCTCCCCAGTGGTAGTATACAGGCAGCCTCCCCAGTGGTAGTATACAGGCAGCCTCCCCAGTGGTAGTATACAGGCAGCCTCCCCAGTGGTAGTATACAGGCAGCCTCCCCAGTGGTAGTATACAGGCAGCCTCCCCAGTGGTAGTATACAGGCAGCCTCCCCAGTGGTAGTATACAGGCAGCCTCCCCAGTGGTAGAATACAGGCAGCCTCCCCAGTGGTAGTATACAGGCAGCCTCCCCAGTGGTGTATACAGGCAGCCTCCCCAGTGGTAGTGGCTGCGGCACCTGTCAAAATAACAAACACTTTATACATCACCTCTCCGGCGCAGCTTCTCCGCTCCTCTGGTCCCGGCTTCTTCCTTCTTGTGCCGGCTTCTAGTGCTGTGACCACGTGCAGGAAATGACGTCATCTCCTGCGCCCGGTCACATGACACCGGCACAAGAAGGAAGAAGCCGGGACCGGAGGAGCGGAGGAGCTGCGCCGGAGAGGTGATGTATAAAGTGTTTATTATTTTGACAGGTGCCGCAACCTGGGGGGGACATAATAAGGAGGGGGGGCTGTGTGTTACTGCTGGGGGCCAGTGTAGTGCAATATGCACGGCATCCCCCCGCCGCTGATGGATGGGGGGATGCCGTGCATATTCATTACACTAATGAGACAGCCCCACGTGACCGCCCGCGGTCACTGCGGCCCCCTCCTGCCTCCTCCAGCCCCCAGTCACAGCCCCCCCACAGTATACCGAGTGACTCGCGTATGAGCCAAGGGGGGCACTTTTCAGCCCAATTTTTGGGCTGAAAAACTTGGCTTATACGCGAGTATATACGGTAAGTGTAGAAGAGTTGGCTTCACATGCGGCTGACCCTCTGCAAAAAAAAGCTTTGCTCTTCTCACAAAATATATTAATTATTTATTAATTTATTAATAATAACAAATAATAAAAAAGTAAAAAAATAAAATTAATATTCTAAAGAAATTCCCCAAAATATTAATCTCTCTTAGGGCCCTTTCACATCAGCGTTTTTTTCAAATCGCGGCAGATGCGGTGAAAAAACCGCATCTGCCGCGATTACCGCATACCAGCTGTACTTGCGGCACGGTTGCGGCGCACGCCATACAAGGTATAGGCGGACTTGCGCCAGGTGCGGCAAGTGCGGTTTTTGCACTTGCGGCAGGTGCGGCCGCGAAAAAAAACGCGGCTAACAGCATTTTTTTCCGCGGCCGCACCTGCCGCAAGTGCCGAAACCGCACTTGCCGCACCTGCCGCACCCTTACCGCAAGCCCCATAGACATTGCATGGGGCTTGCCGCAAGTGTGCCGCAAGTGTCGCGGTTATGCGTTAAACGCGGCAGATGCGGTTTTTTCACCGCATCTGCCGCGAATTTCAAAAAACGCTGATGTGAAAGGGCCCTTAAATGGATGGTTTAAGGACAAAGTAAGTTTCCTGGACTTCACAGCTGCTGCCACATCTGGCAATGTTTCCAAAATTTACATCCTGCAGGAGTCAAAACACATGCAAACTCCAGGAAGCTTAAAAAATTAATTTAAAGCTCAAAAAATTCTACAGCTTGATAAAAGCCGGTAGACCCGATGGTAGAAACACTCCTAATCTTAAGGTCAACGGGTCTTCTGGCAAACATTTTGGCCCCAAACAAACAGCTAATTTTAGGGCCTATTTACCTTTCAAATATTTTTCCCGAACAAAGCCACATTTGGCGATTTGTTTGCAGAAAGCTCTGGTTTTCGTCTGCGAATCAAATCTGCAATGTTCATGCCAAATTTGAAATTTGAGAACATGCTCGGGGAAAGTTTGGACATCTATATGTTAAAAAAAATGGCACCACTCAAAACATCATCTTGTCCTGCAAGAAACAGTCCCCCATACAGCTGTGTCATCAAAAAAGTTAAAAAGCTATAGCTCTCAGAATATAGAAAGGCAAAACCAATTTTTTTTCTAGAAATTAGTTTTTATGATGTTAAATCTGCAAAATATAAAAAAATGTTATCACTGACATAAAGAGCAATAGTA
Organism: Allobates femoralis; assembly: GCA_033576535.1. Taxonomy (NCBI): domain Eukaryota; kingdom Metazoa; phylum Chordata; class Amphibia; order Anura; family Aromobatidae; genus Allobates; species Allobates femoralis. The sequence goes on from JARQOC010000004.1 coordinate 510,865,875, forward strand.
ATAATAATCTTTATTTATATAGCGCCAACATGTTCTGCAGCGCTTCACAATTCAGAGTTATGAATTTAAACAATCATAAGAAACAGTTAACATAAAATACAATACATAAAACAATACAATACAATAATTAGAGCAAAATAATGACAGCCCTGCTCATAAGAGCTTACAATCTACCAATAAGGTGGGAGTGATACAAAGTACAGATGCTTACTTACAATGGTGGTATAGTCAACTTGAGAAGATGTGGAACATATAGAAGCAGCATAAACGGCCACCAACCATTATTTGTGATCCACTTGAGACTGGTGGAGCAGGTAGGCTATATCTAGATGAGTTTGGCTAGGGATCATGATAGGCCACCCTAAAAAGATGTGTTTTAAGGGATTGACTGAAACCATGTAAGTTGTGGATACACCTAATTTCTTGGGGTAGAGCATTCTGGAGAATTGGTGCAGCTCGGGAGAAGTCTTGGAGTCGGAAGTGAAAGGTTCAGATTAATGCAGAAGTGAGTCTAAAGTCACTTCCAGAGCAAAGAGAACGGGTTGGGTGATACACAGACATGAGGGAGAAGATGTAGGGAGGTGCTCCACTGTGAATAGCTTTGTGGGTGAGAACAAGCAGTTTAAATTGGATCATTTAGTGTATAGGCAGCCAGTGCAATGACTGGCATAGAGCAGAAGTGTCCGAGTAAGAGTTAGCTAGATAGGTGATCCTGGCTGCTGCATTAAGGATGGACTGGAGAGGGGAGAGTCTAGTGCAGGGGAGGCCAATTAAAAGAGAGTTCCAATAGTCAATGTGGGAGTGAATCAGGGCCATATTGAGGGTTTTTGTGGTTTCCAAGGTGAGAAAGGGGCAAATTCTAGAGATGTTCTTCAGGTGCAAGCATCAAGAGTTGGCAAGAGATAAAAACATAACACCCAGACAGCGAGCCTGCTGACTAGGCGATATCGTGGTGCCGCACACTGATAGAGAGATGTCATATTTAGGGAGGTTAGTGGAGGGCAGGAGCTGAAGAAGGTAAGTTTTGGAAAGGTTGAGTTTCAGGTAGAGTGCGGACATGATATTGGAAGCTGTGGTTAGACAGTCATTGGTGTTCTTTATTAGAGCAGGAGTAAGGTCAAGGGAAGAAGTGCATAGTTGCGTGTCATCAGCATAAAGATGGCACTGAAAGCCAAATCTGCTGATGGTCTGTCCAATCGGGGCCGTGTAGAGAGAGAAGAGAAGAGGTCCAAGGACTGAACCCTGAGGAACCCCAATAGTGAGAGGAAGAGGAGAGGATGGGGAGCCAGCAAATAATACACTGAAAGAGCTGTCAGAAAGATAGGAAGAGAACCAGGAGCGAGCCATGTCCTTGATGCCGATGGAGTGCAGCATGGAGAGCAGGAGATGGTGGTCAACAGTGTCAAAGGCTGCAGAGAGATCAAGAAGGATAAGCAGAGAGTGGTCACCATTACATTTTGCAGTCAGAAGGTCGTTGGTCACTTTGGTGAGAGCAGTTTCTGTAGAATGTAGGGGGCAGAAACCAGACTGTAATGGGTCTAGAAGAGAGTGAGTGGAGAGGTAATGCGTGAGGCCGGAGTAGACTAGGCACTTTGGGAGTTTAGAGATGAAGGGGAGATTGGAGACTGGTCTGTAGTTGTTTGTGCAGGATGGATCGAGAGAAGTTTTCTTTAATAATTGACTGATGATAGGGAAGGGGGAGGGGAAGATGCCAGAAGAGAGGAGAGATTGAAGATTTTTCTTAGGTGAGTGGTGACCACCAGAGAGAGAGACTGGAGTAGATGTAAGGGAATAGGGTCAGCAGTGCATGTGGTAGGACGAGAGGAGCCTGGAGACTTTTTCTTTTATGACTGGGTCAAAAGTGGAAAGTGAGCCAGAAGAAATATGGGGAGTGGTAGGGGTAACAGCCATTTGAAGCTGAGAGTTCACTTCCTGATGGATATTTTCTATTTTCTCTGTGAAGTAAGAAGCCAGATCATCAGCACAGAGGTCAGTGAGAGGGGCATGCACTTTAGGACTGAGGAGAGAGTGAAAGATGTCAAAGAATTTTTTTGGGTCGTTGTAAAATGAGGACCCTATTTCAATAATATTTTTCATTGGAGGCCCATGTCATAGTATCTTCCTGGCGCCTCCTCCCCCCCTGTAGTTATATTAATACAAATAAATCTGATTTACTCTTTACTAGCCTCACCCGACTCACATGTACAATGCATACACATGTAAATTTACTTTTAAAGGGGAATATATTTGAAACATTGATTTGTACACTTGTTACAGTTCTGTATTAGTAGAAAATAAAAGATTTTAAGAATACTACTTAGTGTATGGTTTCAGTTTCAGAAATCAATAGCTGGGCCTTAACAATGAAAATAGATCAACAAACCCTCTTGCCAGGTAGAACTTCAAGGTCTTGGACAATAGAAAAACTATACCAAAGACAAAAATTAATACACCAATAAAAACCAGTGCTGCGCATATTATAAGTGCATACTGTACATCATCCCTAGTCTTAGAGACTCTAACGTACACTCTTAGGGTACCTTTACACGCAGCTACATTTCTAGGGTGGCTACAGGTAACTTACTGGTTGCAGTGAAATCATGGAGAGATTATTCCATTTGTACACAGCAACAAGATAGAACCTTGTCTCCATGATTTCACTGCAACCAGTAAGTTACCTGTAGCCACCCTTGAAATGTAGCCGCGTGTAAAGGTACCTTTAGGGTACCTTTATACGCCGCAACTTTTGGCAGCGATAGGAGGCAATCTAACGTGCGCGTGCACATTTTTCATGGTTGCCTCACATCGCCAAAGACGGTTTTACACGCCGCAATTTCGCCCTCAATTTAAGGCGACGTGTCGACCTGGAAGTTGCCACACCAACAGTGGGAAACATCCGGTCGCCTTCCCTCGCAGCTTCACACGCCGCAATCCCCAAAGGAATGTGGGCGCACATGTGCAGAGTGGCGAGAATATAGGCGTGCCAGACTGCACTACACCGCTCCCCAAACACGCTCATTGGACAACGCAATAGCGCTTTGATTGGGCAGCCTGCGCTGTAAGGCTGGCTAATACATGACGCCATTTTCTTTTGGAGTTTGGCACCAATACCCACTCAAATATGGCGCGGTGTCAACTGACAGCCAATGGGAAGACAGTAGCCACCACCAATCTTCGCTGATGGGGCGCGGTCTCCAGCACGCTGTATCTCGCCTCCGGGAAATCAGTAGGCGACGCAGATTCCATTCTTATCGTCCCTTCACACACCAAAAGCAGGGAATTTTGCCTTCATGATTGCCTCTGATTTTGGAGTAGTGCTGTGAAATCGGAACCAGGCGCAACCTTTTTTATTGCTGCCAAATTCCCCAATTACACGCCGCAATTGTGAGGTAATTTCACGGTGATTGTGACTGGGCAACAGATTGCCGGTCAGATTCCGCGCCGCGGTTGCGGCGTGTAAAGGTACCCTTAAACTGCCTCCCCATTTAAGGCAATCCATATTTGACACTCAGTAAAATAAAGTGTCCGCCTTTCTTAATGGGTAAAAGTCCTTTTAAATGGGCAGATTTAGACACTGAATCACATCAGTGGATAAATCTGCCCATGCTGCCTTTACCATTTCCTGCCTCTGAGCCATGGTTTTCTCAGCTGGATAAATCTTTAGTAGGAGTGTGGAATCCTTTGTAGGGGCGAGCTAGAGATACTCACTGTTGTGAAGGATTTCACGTTCCAATGCCATCTCTTACCTGGCTTCAGCATCCGGATTTCATGCCCCTCTGATGGCTGTTCACAGCCCTCCACTGGATTCCACACCTCTTCGCTGTGCACAGTGTAGGGGTGTGAAATCCAGGAGCAGAAGCAAGGTATGCCTGCCTTTGTCTGCCGCTGGATGAAAGATTTCCGTTTACATGGCGAAGGTTTATCCGGTAGCGGATACATTCTTCAACTTGCAAAGATCAAGGTATCATCTTATAAATACGTGATCCCTTGATCTTTGATAGTTTTGAAACTGGCATATCTCCACCAGATTTATCCTTCATAGGTTAAAACCAATGGATAAATATGCCCATGTAAAAGGATTTTTACGATTTCCCATGAAGTGTGAGGAAACCTGTCAGTAAGAGATGGACCCCCTCTGTTTACTCTTAACTCCCTGACAGGGGGTAATTAAAATGCTTTTTCTAAATGAACAACCTCTTTAGCATGAGCCCAGTACCTACATTTATCTATGGTACCAAAGTCTGTCAAAATCACTAAAAATGCTCACCTTTGAACTAATACTAGAAAGTACTGAAGAAAGGACATTTTTAAGGTAATCATAATACAGTGAGCCAAACTTACCAATGTAGTTGAAGTTTTTGAAGCACATTCCTTCTTGTAAATAAAAATCCTCTGTAGAACACTCATTGGAAAAGGAAACTTTTGAACTTCAGAACTCCAAAAACGTAACAGGAACTGAACCAGAAGCATAACTTGAGTAATAAGGTCACCTAAATGATGGGCGCTTTGCATGCCTTTTTGGATGCACATGTTTGAATAGCATCATCCAAGTCCAATTTGTAGGCAAGCACATGTTCAATTGCAATTGTTGCTAATCCAACAAGTCGTCCTGTGTCATGGTTGAGCGTAGGTATGTTTTAATAAATTTTAACCAAAGGTACCGTTACATGGCACGATATCGCCGGCAACATCGCCGAAAAGTTGCTGGTTGTGCGATGGTGATGTGACATCACCAGTGCGTTCTGCCATGCAACAGGACCATTCAACCACGATAAATCGCTGGTTGCGAGTTGACATGTTTACTGACATTGTCCAGAAACCTGGCGATGTTGCACAAGCGATTTGGCAGGATCGTGCCGTGTCACACCGTGATAACGATGTTGTTTGCGATTGCAGTGGTTGCGCAACCAAGGCTGTAGGCGTGACTGGGCATTTTGTTTTCCGCGCCCCGTCTGTGGTGATTAATGGATAGTACTGTGTTCTGATTGGCTGGCCGTGGCAATGGCGCCATATTTGATTATCCTTGCGTTCATCAGTAGGCTCCTTAACTACTTCTTCTCAAGTGTCATTAAAGACCTTCAAACAAAGAGCATCATAGAAGTCAGCATCCTTTTCATATGGCATGTAGCTTGGCGCGTGTTGACGAAACTAAAAACCTCGCGGCCTAACGAATGATTTAGTGATGCCTAAAAATACATATATGTGGTCATATTCAATTTTCATTAATGGTAGCAGAAATGTCTGACATAACATGCCATGTCCTATGCAGGAGCGTTACCGTGTGATATTTTGATGACGCCGCAGTGTCTTGCAGAAGCCTCATCAAATGCCAACAGACTTCAATAGCAAGATGGTACAAAGGGCAAAGGCGTTAAGGTAGCTGCCATCTTGCCAGACAACCCTGTATAGGGAAGATGGTGTGTCACGGTCCGCGCTGCTTCATCAGGGTGCCAGGATAGGTGCCGAAATGCGTTGGTGAATAAAGGAGTGACTTCTTGGAGACATCCATTCCTTGTGATTCCATTGAGACAGCAGCGCGGACCGTGACACACCATCTTCCCTATACAGGAGCGTTTTTCCACGCACGAGTGGCTGGTGGAGGTCCTGCAGCAGCTATAAACCGAAGGCTTATAAACCAGTTGTGGTTCACACAACTGGACCAGGTGAGTGTACACCTATTGATATACTCAGTGTGTCACTAGTGGTAGGGCACTATTGCGCCTCTTGTCTCCCCCCTTTTTTCTATTTATACAGTTAAAGATCTTGCCAGACAAGGCAGACCAATGGTTACGCAGTTGTTGCGACCAATCGGAGTAGTACAACAAACTCGGGGACGCCTATCTCCTAGGCTGTGTCAAACAGTATGCCCACATTGATGATGTGGTTGTGCTGTGTGACACGGCGATCATGACTGGCAACATCGCTTCTGGTGTTGTTCAGGAGATTTCAGAATCGCCGGATCGTCGGTGGTTGCACAAAATATCTCTACGTGTGACATCTCAAAAGCAATCTTGGCAAACTGTCAAAAACAAAGCGCGCTCAATGAAAATCACGGACGACATCACTTCAACGTCGTGCCGTGTAATGGTACCTTAAGGGTACCATTAAAAGAGGCCATATCGCTGGAGATATCGTCAAAAATTGATGTATGATCGTCGTCGCCGCTATCGCTTGTGCATCGCTATGTGTAACGCGGTGAGACGACCGTGAAAAATCGCCTCAAACGAGACGCCAAGTTTGACCTCAGGTCTGTGAAACCAGTCGTTATAACATTGCAGGACGTCTTGAAACACCTCCCTGGTGCTTTCCATTCCCCTGCAGAATACACATGGCATCACCCGGGGGAGCCTGAGCTCCTTATCCTGGTCGATTTATGTGACACCAGGGATTAATGGTGTCACCACCCACACCCATGTCTCCACATGCAGGCTATCCTGCAGAAGGTGAAGAGGCAGCTAGAGATGAGGCTGGGTGTGTTGCACACCCCCAGGCAGATCAGCAAAAAAATTGCTGATCTTAAATATAAGGCCCCTGGATGCATCACCTTACTGCGTGAGAACATTGCCCAGCTAAGTGGTGAATATTGTTGATGTCAACATACACATATGCTTCTGTGCAACCCAATACATTGTAATGACAGCACATGCAAGTATACCCTGGCACATATAGTCTCCCAATGATTGTGAGAGATGCTTCATGACTCTGCAGCTGCAGGTTCATCTAACTGCTACATCCAGATACACCCTACACCTCTTTGGGTCACATGTCCCAACTCACTTGTATCCACACACAAGAATCAAACCCCTACAGTATCTGTGCAAATAGGCATAAAGCAGCCTCAGCATGTAGTACATTCTGTCACAGCACTCATGTCACACACTCTAAACCTGTGTGGTTTGTAGGCCTTCTATATTTTGAAAACCTCCCATATGCTCATGTTGACATACACAATATGTTGGCTTCACATAACCTGACACTATCGTGCCACATTGTCAACTAAGGGCTGTTCAATGTTTTAGATTGTGTACACTGCTTTCTGCGGGTATGCATAATGAAGGCTCATTTTCTACTCCAATACAGATTCTTTGCCATGCTGCCTAAATGTGCCCATGTTTGGCTCAACTGTGTATATTACAGCTCAGACACAGTAAGATCATTTATAAGAATGATGTTTCTCCTACAACCTTGCATGTGCAGCACTATAAGTCAATGTGTTCTGCATGGTGCCAACATTAATAGCTTTGTTACCCACATGTTGGAATGTGCAGATCAAACACACATACAGTATGATGTAATGTTGCCCTATCAGGCCATTATATCACGTGGGCCATACATTAGCAAGCTATGGACAAACATCACTTCTTCATATGTGACAACATCTGTGCCCAGTTTGGAAAAGTCACCAAATGTCTTGGCTCAACAGGTATGGAGAGAAGGCCGAAGCACCCTTCATCCCCAGATGTGCGCCCATCAGGATCCCCTGCAGAACCACCAGCAGGCACACCACCTGGCTCACCATCAGAACCACTAGAAGGCAGCCCACCGGGATCACCAACAGAACAACCAGCACCCAGTACACCACGGACACCAGGGCCAAGGAGTAACATAACTTCGGCCTTTAGAAGGGACACCAACGGCCGCAATAACACCACCCTTGGAAGAAGCCCTGTCCAGTGCCAGTACTTCAAAACAGAGGTCCCATGAAGATGCGCCGCATGGCAATGAAGGTGTGTGTCATGTCAATACTCCTCATCAGTCCTGTGCACTGTAGTTTCAATTACTTATGGTAATTGTGTTTACAATGTGTAGAGTCCTTTTCTCATGTCTCACACCAACACATCTGATGGTCTTCTTACAGATGGCAGACTCCATGCAGTGGACTAGGTGATAAGCCCGTCCCCTTCACCACCACTCCAAATTGTGGACCCACAGCCCACTGGTAAGTCAAACCCCTTAACTACACACGTGTTATTTTGGCTACACATGTGGTTTATGTCAATCTTATCAATACTCTGTAGGTGGACCATCTCTGCAGGACCTTGTACTGGCCCATCAAGAGGCGGTAGCCAAACTGGACCTGTTAGGGCATCTCATTGGCCAGTTCCTCCAGGCCCACCCTATGTCTAGCTTCTGAAGGCCAAGCTGGTGCGCTGTTTGAGGACTGTGTGTTGGTGTTAAATTTTAATGCGTTTGTGTTTTAACATTTTATGCAGTTCTACCCTGTTGGCCAATGTTTGGTCCAATTTCCATTTCCAAACATACAATGCCCCATTGTCAACCTACACAAGAATGTTTTATATGTTTTAAAAAAAAACCCTTCCAAAGGGTCCCAAAAAAAAAAGGAAAAATAATGGTTTTCAATGTTGTTATAAGATAATCACAACACTACATATAGTTCTCAGTCGATTTATTTAACAAACTATTTTACGGCCCACATATTTTGGCCATGTAAACATAGCAAAGGAACACATGGTAGCTAAGGGGAAATGTTCGACTGTTGTAATAAATAGGGATGAGCGAGTATGCTTGTAATTACTCGGTACTCGGATGAATATCTTGGTACTCGGGGTACTCGGCGAGTACCGAGTAATCTCGCGATACTCTTGCTATGCTCGGGGGTCCACCTCCCTGCATTTTGGCGCTCTTTACAGCGCCTGCCCACATGTAGGGATTGGCTGACAGACACTGTAATACCACAGCCATGTTGGTGGTGGCATTAAAGTGATTGGCTGGCCGCACAGCGTCATCAGGTCTTCATAAGACCTGACCACGATATGCTCGTCACTCTGTTCCACAGACAGTCAGTGTAGGGAGAGGTGCTGCTGATTGAGGGACAGATTTGTGGCCTTTCAGCTAGTGTAGGCGCAGGGCTGACAATCTAATTAAAACAACAGTCATTCTGAGGACTAATAGAGCTGTATACAGGCAGGCAGGGAGGCAAAGTATATAGCAAACTTCGTTGTGCCAGTATACCAGCCTGCATCACATCTGGGGCTGGTGTACAGGCTGGAAATCTCATCCATCCCAAAACAGTGTTTTTAGGGATTAATTTAGCTCTCTATAGGCAGGAGTAGGTTGTAGCGTAAATTAGGATACGCCAAAACACTCTGTATTTTCATCAGCGTTTGTGTCTGACCAGGTGGTGCAGGCAGAGGCAAAGGCCATGTGCAAGCTCAAATTGCGCCACGACAAACACCCACATCATCTCGTTCGACCTTCCTGTCCCAATTTTTAGGGGACCGCAGCAGTACACCACTATTAAACCAGTGTCAACAGGTTGTTAGTTGGATAGCGGATAATGCTTCCAGTCAGTTTGGCACCACCACAAATACCCTGTCTTCCACACGGTCAAGGGTCAGTAGCCGTGAGACTGGACCGCACATTCCACACCCTCATCCTCCTTCCTCCCACCATGCTGAGTGCCCGGGCCCGGACATAACTGATCCCACACTTGAATACTTTGAAGAGCTGTTCACTTATCCATTCGTAGATTCTGGCCTCTCGCCAGCTCCAGTTGAAGTGGGTCATGAGGAGATTGTATGTACCGATGCCCAAATATTTGAGCAGCCACGGTCTCACGAAGTCAACGGTGGGAACGTGTCTCAACAAGAGGTGGACGATGATGAGACACAATTGCCAGAAAGTCAGGAGGAGGACCAGGGTGCGGAAGTGGAAGACGACGTGGTAGATGATCCATTAACTGACCCAACCTGGCTGGAGGACATGCAGAGCGAGGACAGCAGTGCACAGGGGGAGTTAGGCATAGCATCAGAACAGGCCGGAAGAAGCAGGGTGGTGTCCGCAGGCAGAAGGCAGGCAACTGTTCCCTGGAACAAAAACACGACAGAAGTTGCCAGTACATTTGTTAGGTCTTCCCGAGTCTGGCAGTTTTTTAAGGTGTCTACAGATAATTCCAAAAAGGCCATTTGCAACACCTGCCATGCCAGCATCAGCAGGGGTAGCAAAACTAGCAGCAGGACCACCACCAGCATGATCAGGCACATGTCACCAAAGCACCCGACTTTGTGGGATGTACAGCAGAGTCCAGGAGCAGTGTCTGCGGGTGACAACGCTGCGTTTCCACTGTTGTGTGTGCAAGACAATCCCCTGTCCATACTACATGCGAAGATGCCTCCTGTCCTTCAACTGTAGTTGCACAAGCAGAAATAGCATCATCATCAACCACGTCCTTGTCTCAGCGCAGCGTTCAGTTATCCATATACCAATCTTTGGAATGCAGGTGCAAATACGCTGCCAACACCCCACATGCCACAGTTCTAAATTCACACATTTCTCGACTGGTTGCGTTGGAAATGTTGCCTTTTAGGCTAGTGGAGACGGAAGCATTCCGCAACCTGATGGCAGTGGCTGTCCCATGTTACTCGTCCCCAGCCGCCACTATTTTTCCTGGTGTGCCGTCCCCGCATTACATAAGCACGTGTCATAAAACATCATACGTGCCCTTAACAACGCAGTTTCTGGCAAATTCCACCTAACCACAGACACGTGGACAAGTGCTTGTGGGCAGGGCCGGTACATCTCGCTGATGGCACAATGGGTTAATATTCTGGAAGCCGGGACCCAGTCTGAGTTTGGGACGGAACACGTCCTTCCGACACCAAGGATTGCAGGCCCTAACTCAGTCAGGGTTTCACCCACAGTGTACAGCTCTGGCACGTCATGCTTCTCAGCCTCCTCCTCCTCCACTTCACCCTCCACACCAGTCCCAAGCTGGGAGCACTGCAGCACTGCCTCGGCTAAGCGGCAAAGGCTGTGCTGAAGCTAATATGCGTAGGTGACAAACCCCACAATGCTGAAGAGTTGTGGACAGCTCTGAAACAGCAGGCAGATCACTGGCTCACACCGCTGAACCTACAGCCAGGCATGGTCTTGTGTGACAATGGCCGGAACCTTGTGGCGGCTCTGAGGCGAGGCGATCTGACACATGTTCCATGCGTGGCCCATGTGGTTAAGCTCGTGGTTCACCGGTTTATTAAATCCTACCCGGAGCTGTCGGATCTGCTCATCAAAGTACACCGCCTGTGTGCCCATTTTAGAAAGTCACCTACTTCTTCTGCCGCTCTTGCTGGCTTTCAGCAGCGTTTGCAGCTTCTGGCTCACAGACTGGTGTGTGATGTCCCCACTTGTTGTAATTCCATACTGCACATGTTGGTCAGGATTTGTGAGCAGAAGAGGGCAGTTGTTGAGTACCAGCATCAACTAGGCCGTCGATATACACTTCAAACTCCACACATAATACCTCAGGAGTGGACATGGATGTCCGACATATGTACCGTCCTCCATAACTTTGAGGACTCCACCAAGATGGTGAGCAGCGATGACGCCATCATTAGCATCACCATTCCGCTTCTCTGTCTTCTAAAACGCTCTCTGATCAAAATCAAAGACGATGCATTGCAGGCGGAGCACGATGAGTTGCAGCAAGAAACCGTAAAGGTACCTTTACACGCCGCCACTGGGTGGTAGCAACTGTCTGGAATTGGGGATTTTTGTGTCTGTTGCCATGAAATTGCTACGAAATGGCGGTGTGTGAATTGGGAAGTTGATCGCGTTACCCGCTGTTGATTCGGATACCTGTTGCTGAGCCGTGCTCAAAAATCCAAAGCAACACAAAGACACAATTGCCATGGTAGTGGCGTCTAAACGGGGCACAGGGATGGAATCTGCGTCCCCTAGTGATTTCCTAGGGGCGAGCCACAGCCTCATGGATACCGCGCCCCATCAGCGATCATTGCTGGGGGCTACTGTGTTACGATTGGCTGACCCTGCACAGGGCACCATATTTAAAGAGCTGTCCATTCACACTCCCCAATTGGAATGGCGTCATGTATTAGCCAGCCTTCCTGCGCAGGCTGGCCAATCATGACGCTATTGCGTTGTCCAATCAGCGTATTATCGTCACGGAATACACAACTCTGTCATGCCTATGTACTTGCGGCGCGAAAGATGTACGCCCATATTCCTTTGTGGATAGTGGCGTGTGAAGTGGCGAAGGTATTCAATAGGAAGTTATCCGCAGGATCTGTCGGAACTTCTGAGGAGCAAATATACCTTCAGTTGATAATGCAATGGCGGCGTGTACAAGCGGCATCGGCGATCGGTATCAACCGTCAAAAATGTGCGCTTGCACGTACGGTTGATACCTGTTGCTAGGCAGTGTGGCAGCGTGTAAAGGTACCTTAATAGGGGATTACACACAGCCCAGCCTCATCTCATCCCAACGTACATTGGAGGACTATGACGAGGAGGCTGAAGAAATAGAGCTACTTTAATGCGGAATTGACGGTCATACATTCACAACCGTCAGACCGTCGGTTCAGCGTGGATGGCCAGAGGACAGGGGAGAGGAGAAGGAGGATGATGAGGTCAGCATGGACAGTCATGCTGTTGGTGAGGACCCTGAAGCCTTGCCTGTTAACAGTCTGGCGCACATGGCTGACTTTATGTTACGCTGCCTGTCTCGTGACCCTAGCGTTATCAACATCTTGGCGGACACTCATTCCTGGTTGGTGACACTTTTAGACCCACGCTACAAGGAGAACTTTAATTCTCTTATTCCCGAGGCGGAGAGGTCTACAAAAATGCTGCAGTACCAGGCGGCCATAGTTGCGGAATTAGGTAAAAAATTCCCTTCTGAAAACGCTAGAGGCAGAGGTCACGATTCGGTGGACAACCAAGGCGTCCGGACGAGAGAGGCACAAGTCCAATCCAGCAGAGGTAGGGGAACACTCTCAAAGATCTGGGACACTTTTCTCAGCACCTCCTGTAGCACAGGCCCTGAGGTGCGGGGTAGGGTCACAAGGACTTCAAAGTTTGCGAAAATGCTGAGCGAGTACCTTGCCGATCATACAAAAGTGCTCCTAGACTCCTCTGTGCCTTATAATTATTGGATATCCAAACTGGACACGTGGCAGGAATTGGCTCTCTATGACTTGCTGCTAGCATCTTGTCAGAGCGTGTTTTTAGTGCTGCAGGTGGAATCATTACTGATAAACACACCCGCGTGTCAACTGAAAATGCTGACAGGCTGACTCTGATCAAGATGAACAAGGGTTAGATTGGGCCTGACTTCACCACACCACCACCAAATGATAGCAGAATTTAAATTTTGCTCTCTACGCCTTGGAAGTCCTGGCCTGCCCTGCTGCTAGCGTTTTGTCAGAGCGTGTTTTTAGTGCCGCAGGTGGAATCATTACAGATAAACGCACCCGCCTGTCAACTGAAAATGCTGACAGGCTGACTTTGTGACTTTGATCAAGATGAACAAGGGTTGGATTGGGCCTGACTTTACCACACCACCAACAAATGATAGCGGAATTTAAATTTTGTTCTGGTAAATTGCCATGCACCCAGCACACCAACACATCGGTACACACTTCATGACATTGGCTACTTGCTGTACTGCTTCTCCTTCTCCTCATCCGCCACCATCATATGATCAGTGCGACCATGGTTCATGATGCCACGAAAACATAATTTTTTTACATCATATTTATGATGATGATGACCCTAACCGTTCAAAAGTTAGGCAGTAGTTTCATGTATAATCCCCAGGGGTAAATGTTTTAGTCGATGCTTACAGAATGGGCATTACAGGTACAGGAGACCCGCTCCTTTGTAATGGGAACAATATTTAGAGGCTCTCCTCCATGTTTCTTTCCAGGAGCATTGAAGTGCCTCACAATTTTTGGCAGCCTCGGGAAATACTACAAAAGACCTACTTCCTTATAATGGGCATATTATTTAAATAGGCCTTCATGTACGTCTCTTCCTAGGGGCATTGAAGTGCCTCTCAATGTTTAGCAGCCCTGCCTAGGGCAATACTACAAAAGAACCACTTCCTTATAATGGGCACAATATTTAAAGAGGCCTTCATTTACATCTCTTCCCAGGGGCATGGGAGTGCCACAAATTTTTTTAAAAAAAAGCTTTCATAGGGGTATTGGGGTGACTCCCAATTTTTGGCTGCCCTGCCTAGGGCAATACTACAAAAGACCCACGTCCTTAAAATGGGCGCAATATTTAAAGAGGCCCTCATGCACGTCTCTATCCAGGGGCATTGAGGTGCCTCCCAACTTTTGGCAGCCCTGCCTAGGGCAATACTACAAAAGAACCACTTCCTTATAATGTGCACAATATTTAACGAGGCTCTCATGCACGTCTCTTTCCAGGGGTATTGTGGTGCCTCCCAATTTTTGGCTGCCCTGCCTAGGGCAATACTACAAAAGACCCACTTCTTTAAAATGGGCACATTATTTAAAGAGGCCTTCATGCACGTCTCTTCCCAGGGGCATCGGTGTGCCACACAATTTTTTTTTTTAAATCTTTCATGTAATCCAAAAAACTAACATACATCAACTCTCTCTCACAAGTGGGTATGAGCCCTTAATATTTTCTCCATGAAAATCCATTTTGGTTTAATTTTGTAACATTTTCTTGACAGTCCGTAAAAGTGGTGTAACAACATTGTTCACAGTAGTGACCTTGGAGTCTGAAATGCTTACAGGGGTCTTCGCCATGCTGTTCCCATGTCAATTGAGCACTGTTCTGATACTTTTATGACATTTTTAGGGTTTATCCATGCTGCCGGGGGTCATGCCAGAATAATACTCGGGTCTCCCATAGGATAACATTGGGCTCAGTGCTCGGGCCAAGTACATGAGTATCTTGGGATGCTCGGCCCGAGCTTCGAGCACCCGAGCATTTTAGTACTCGCTCATCTCTAGTAATAAAGTAAATATATATATCAATGTATGGTATCAACACACAATCGGCCTACGGATAATGGTACCAATTTCAGTAACATAAATGATGGCAAACTGCCACAATGGTTCATCACTACATATATTTGACATTACTATCGGGAGCGAGACCTACTACGAAGGTCAGAATGGTCCCTGTGACGGGAGGGCCCAGTTTCCTCCTCCAATGGATGAGGGTTTGGACGATGGCGGGGGTATGGGGTTCGAGGCCCTCTTTCACGTTCACGACTTCGTCCGGCCCTATATCTATTCTCCCTTGGTACAGGGACCCTGCGGTCTGGTCTGCTAGAAGAGGAGGTAGGTTCCAGGAGCGGAGGGTCCCATGCTCGACTGCATCAAGGGTGTGGTGGATTACCATCTCCACAGCCAAACGCATGTCCCTGTCCAGCCGAGCCAGCCGCTCACTGACCAGATGTCCAATGGCAGTGCTGGGTTGGTTCTCAAGGTGGGTGAGAACCCTTGAGGCCCATCTTCCCAGCTCAGTTGTGGTTTGAGTTGGGGGGCCTCTCCTGCGCTGGGGCACATTGCGTGCCGGGTTTGGATCCACAGCACTGGCATCTCTCAACACCACCTCCGCAGATGAGGCTGGTGGAGTCTCCTCAATGGGTCCCGGCGCCAGGCTCTCTTCAAGATCAGGAGTGTCCTGGAAAGTGACAAGACAACATGTGTCAGAACACACATACCTCTTGTCCCAATTGCACACACCACACCATCATGCGGAAACAAACATATAGCAAGGCTGCAGAAACATGTGTGTGAAGCTATAGGGTACACAATCGAAAATGTGGATGATTACACAGTTATGACTGTACTCACATCAATCAACTGTGTGGTCATCCATAGGTTTAATTACAAGTGGAAACATGACACTTCAACAACCCCTTCGTCACTGCACTACTACATAGTGTGCAATTTGTGAAGGCCAACATAACGTTTGGGTCACCTCAAATACACAACACCACCAGTGAATCTGAACAACCTTATCCTGGGATGAAGCTATACAAAAGTCACACGTACCTCTTGTGGCGGAGCCGTGCCTTGTGGAGTGGCCAAGGAGAGTCGTGCACAGCGCCTTCTGGACAGTGTTCTCAAAGGGCGCCCTTGGTCCAGAGTGAACAAGGAGGTCATAGTACCACAGCTGTGGTCGTCTGACCTCCTCCGTGCCCATCCCCGAACGGCGCTCCATCATTTTATTATGTTCCTTTTTGAACACTGTCCGCAGGCTTTTTATTTTTGTTTTAACAAATTTCATATCCATCCCTCACCAGGCACCATGCTCTGGGATAGGGCGAGCAACTCTCCATAGGCAGCTCCCTTCACCATCCGGTTTCTATAGTCTATAGTGATGTGATCTGCCACAGACCCTCCTCCTCTTCGTACAGAGCAATAAAGGCCCGAATGAAATCATGATCGTCGTACATCTGAAACAGCAACAAACACTATATCACCAAGACACATAGATGTATGCTAATTTGGATGCAGCAGCCCTGTTAATTTTCATCAGTTCCCAAGGGCATTTATAATAAAACTAGAGTACACACCACTATCAGCTTTAAGCATGGCATCAAGCTACACGTGTCTCCAGCCAAATGAGTAATGGGCCACAATATTCACTGTAGTTCAAGTTTTTGGTGGAAACTTTGAAATTGAGAGCACACAAGATAATACAAATATCCTCAACTGCTCACACACAGGAAAGTAAACCTACCTGGATGACATATATTGCAGTGTTCAGATTGTGGACACCAGTGCAAGCCACAAAATCACAAATGCTAATAAGATTGCCAATCCTGTAGGCCCTGCACATCAAATGTGATGGTGACTGTGGGTTTGCACATTAGTTAAAAGTGCACCACATTGTGTTGATAGTTAGTATTGGACACACATGTATGAAACACATTCTGACACGAGTTTCAAATTAAATGTGGTCACACAGACTCACAGATGTTTGGCAAGGGAAGGAACACATGATGTAAATATTACCCCATGGATCAAGAATAAAGATTCTGCAACAAAAACCACAGACATAACCTACCGTAACACTGTGCAGACACAGAAGAGGGCTCACTAGTGCTGTGTGATATTGTCAAATTAGCATACAAGGACAAAGTGTCATATGATCCGCGCTGCTACCAAAGGAAGACCAGGACAATGGATCGTCTGGTTGAAGTTAACTCTTTAATCCTAAGCATTTCGGAGCCCCTCCTAGCTCCTTCCTCATGATCCATTGTCCTGGTCTTCTTTTGGTAGCGGCGCAGATCATACGACACTTTGTCCTCGTATGCTGATTTCTGACCGCGGTGACCCGTGGATGTGTGGATCCAGCAGCAGCTACCGACTAAGCGTTCATACTGGTTGTGGGTTTACACAACCAGATCAGGTGAGCAGGCCCTTTTCGCCGTACATATACTTCTATATAATAGAGATAAGACCCTATTGTGCATTTTTCTCACTTTTTTAGATTGTCAAATTAGCAACACAGTGCATCAGTCGCAGCTAGGTTTTTCATAATCCTCATCAATCAGAACGCAGGTGAGTACGCAAGTCACATCAGTGGGCATCGCCATTGAGGAAGCTGATTGTGTAAATGACGGCGCTGCGCCATCATTGGATGGTTACCGCTTAAGAATCACCAATGCACTTGCGTTGTCTGAGTACACATTCTGAAGGTATGTATGGCCCCAATGTGAGTATAGTGTTGCGCCATCTAGGATGAAGTTATGTTGACATTAACATAATAATAAGATGAGGCGTCATTTGTACAGAAGTATCTTGTGCAGCGTTTGGTGACACTAATGCGTTATCACACGCAGCTGCAAACTGTGTGCCTTTGAATGTAATTCACAATCTTTCTGTGTCCTTATCACAGTTACATTAAACTCACCAACACTGTAGGATTAAACAGAGGAGGGGTTATTGTTCGTTCTCGTAGCATCATCTCCTCATCATCCAGAAATGGTTCCGCTGTTAGTCTAAACCACACAAACCCCAAATAATGGAGCTTGCCACAGTACATTGAATTAAGCAAGCAGATGCTCATGATGTCATGCACCAATATCAGCCAATTATGACGCGTGACATCGAAGCTGCTGGATGATTATCCTTTGCGTTACATTTGCAATGCTGACACCTCCGGCCATACAGCAGATTGGCTCCTCCGGCCCAACAACAAGTCAGCTGATTGGCTGGCCAAGGTGCATAGTAATGTGAACGCATGTTTCAAATGTGCAATGCGTTCACATCAATATGGCCAGCCTTTGCCCTGCATTGGCATCTGCATGCCATTCGCATGCAGACACAAACGCCTGTCCGAAGCCAACTTATGATGATATGTTCCAAACAAATTGGAGTGGACATTTTGAAAAAAATTGGGAGTTGGAGTCTGGTTGCACAATGGCATTTCCCTGCGCAGGGTTCGTTGTCGAGGAGAGAACATGTGAGTGCAGAAAGCGCATGCCCCTAAGTTTATGATGTGTACACGGTGGGCTGCACTTGACTGCGCATTACCGTGCACTGACATTAACTGTACTATGTCATTTGTCCACAGCCATATTGCTGCACACACATCACACAATGTCGTCCGCATCAGGTAGACGACATGTTGCATTCCTGCTGCGGACAACACTGTGTAATTGGTCAACAGCCTTCCGCCACAGCACATATTGCAGGGAAGGGGAGCGCACGGTCATGTGCAGTGAAGCACAGCACCCTGCATCCGCATTGTCTTGTGGCTTGAGGTGGCTGCGCTCACATGGCAGCAACCCCTACCCAGAACCATGCGGAGGTAAACGGCAGTGTGAAACAAGCATTATAAGGCAATTAGTAGTACAGAACACAGAATGCATGGGTTACTTACAGACGAGTCAGATGACTGCTCGGAGGGACTGTCCCTGTCGCTGAGCTCAGAATCTGTCATCTGTGCAGGTGTGATAAACAGAAAGACACATTACTTGAGGGCAGCATGTACAACAATTACATCTTTTCAGGAGCATATGTGCAAACATTTTGTACCTACCATCATCTTAGTGGAAGGGGTTACGACACATGCAGTATGTCCAGGGAACAGTGCTGATTTCCTGGTTTACACCCCCCCCTTTTGTGTGGCTGGCTAAGGTCACATGACCTTTCATGATTGACATTTGCCACTTTCTGGAGCAGATTTTGAAAACGGATGCGTTTCCCATAGGGCCCCATTATAAGGGAAACGCATGCGTTTTGACAGGGAGACCAAAAACGTGGGCTGCAGCGTTTTTCGTGTGCATTTAGAAAAACGGACATGATTTAACAAACCACTTTTGTTGAATCCGTTTTTAACATTGAGCCCTATGGATCCGTTTTCTTATCCGTTTTTACACACACAATCATTGCAAAAACGGGTAGGAAAAACGGACCAAGGGCTTATGTGTGACCCCAGCCTCAGAGTGTTTAGTTTTGGCGACGTAGCAACACAACACACATACACATAACCAGACATGCCTTAATAATACAAACATCAACACACGAGGGCTCCTATAATGTAACTTTTGCGATGCAACAGCGTGTAGCAATAATCCGCCACACATCACACAAGAGTTCATTGAGCGCCCACACAAACCGCACATGCATGGTTAAATATCCCTATGTCACGCAGGGAAGAGCTAGACATCAATAGGTGCTCTGAGCAACCAATCACAGTGCTTCGGGGCGTAGTACAACACACTGTGGCATGCCTACCTCCGAGCCGCGCCAGAAGGCAACACCCACATTGGTAATGTGGTTGCTTTGTGTGACGTGGCAGCGTCCACCAGCGACTTCATCCACCGTGGTGCTGGGGCGATGCTCAGCCGATTTCCGCTTAGTCATCGCTAAAGCGTCGCCGAAGGTGTCGCCGCGTGTAAACACTCGACAGCAATGTTGGCGGAGTGCCAAAAACCTGCGCGCTCCCGTGCGTCACCAGTGATATCTCCGGCGAGGTGTCCAGGTGTGATGGTACCCTAAGAGAAACTGCGCTCATCACTAGCAACAGTCACTGGTAGTGAAAGAAGAATTCTGAGAGCAATGCAAGTGTTTGGAAAGATAGTACACAATCTGCTTTGGCATATGTACTCCAGAACACTCTTTGTAGTATAGGTAAGTGTCTGCAGGAATATATATTGAGAGTGATTTAAGTTCCTACCACAAATCAGCTCCATCAACATCATGCATGTGATTATGCGATAGATTTTTGTCAAGTTCTTTACACTGCTTTTGAAGGTTTTCTTGGGTCAAATCCTTTATTTGTCCTACATTATACAGTATTCCAAACATGTTACTCTGTTCTCTGAGCTGCAAGAAGTGATCTTCAACAGAGTGTATTGCAGAATCAAGTATATTGCTAAAGAACTCCACCCTGAATTGTTGTTTAGGGTCTTTTATTGGTTTATCCTGTGATTCATATTCAAACTTTCCCTTTCTGTGACGGATTCCACCTTCCTGCATAGATGGAAAGATTTCTTCAATTTCCAATTCTTCTGCCAAGCCTTGTGCACTTATTACATTTTCAAATTGTTCATCTCAACGATAACTTTGCAGGAATAATTAACTTTAATCGAGTTGCTGAATTGCACCAGAGATATCAAAATCAATCACCTAAAGTTTTTTACTTGCAATATTAATAATTTTAAATAGGATGTCATACCACATAACTAACCCACACAAAAACTTAAAGTTACAGATATTTTTCTGGATACCCCTGACATTCGAGGGAGCATTCTCCGGTCGTTAATAGACCATCTTAATTCAAAATTAACCCCAACGTAACTTAAAATAACGACACAACTGCTAGTGACTTGGTTAACAATTTGGCCACAGCAGCCTTTATTGCCTATTGTTTACATACTAATAAACCAACAGGTACACAGTCCATCGGGCGTCCCAACATAACAATAAGCACTCCACCTCTCACACCTGGATAGATCCGGTCCAGAAGTCCCCCCTTTAACTTTTTGTCCCTGGCCGCCACACCGGCCCCAGGGAAAAGGTATTGCTACCGATAAACAATACACCAGCCTGGCAGAACCCCGTGCCTGCCAGGTATTTATAACCGGAGCCACTATATCTTAAAAGTGGCTCACCTCCCAATTACCATTGAAGATTCAATGCCTCTGGACCAGACCTACCCCCGTGACAACTCCACATCACCAACCATCCCAAACCAACCTTCAATCCCGATCCACATATCAACTTACATCACGTACAATCCCCACACAATCAGGGCGGGTGGGCGGGAAACTACTCTGGTCCCCGGAAATGGAGTGAGGGTCACTTCCTCCCTCACTCCTATAATGTCCCCTAATGCTCCCCCTCTTCCTGTCCTAAGCACCCCCCTTTACCAATAGCCAACTACCGCCTCATGCAAATCCCCCAATCCCCTACCTTTCCCTATTAACTCCCTACCTCCCAGAAAGTCATGGGGTCTGTACACCTTATGGGTTCCCTGACCCTTCTTGACATTCGAGGGAGGATTCTCCGGTCGTTAATAGACCATCTTAATTAGATCCGGTCCAGAAGTCCCCCCTTTAACTTTTTGTCCCTGGCCGCAACACACCGGCCCCAGGGAAAAGGTATTGCTACCGATAAACAATACACCAGCCTGGCTGAACCCCGTGCCTGCCGGGTACTTATAACCGGAGCCACTATATCTTAAAAGTGGCTCACCTCCCAATTACCATTGAAGATTCAATGCCTCTGGACCAGACCTATCCCCGCCACAGAACAGGCCAGGTGACCCCTTTTCTGGCCTGGACCCACCACACACCCAACACTTGCTCCACACCTTCTCTCAAATCTAAAGTCCATAGATCCATCCCAATCTCCGTCAAATGCACCCGATCTGCTTTCAAGTATTCCCGCGATGACGACTCCAACTCCCTATGCCGTACTACAATACCACCATTCCGTGCTACAAACGCTGCCACCACCTTGTTCACCTTCACTCGATCCTTATTAATTTTGTCTATCGACCTCGCAAACTTCCATTTCCCACGTGGGACCATGTCAGACCACACCACAATCAAACCAGGATGGGAACACCACAATCGTAACAAATCACACTTTATGTCTCTGATCAACTTCCGAGACGCTCTCACCCCCAAATCATTCCCCCCAACATGCAGAACCAACACATCTGGAGGTCGATTAACCGTACAAAAATACTCGAATTCAGGCAACACCCTCCCCCAAGTCATGCCCCGAATACCCAGCCACTTCACGGTCACCGCAGATCTGTCTAATCCCAACTGGCGATCCTCCGGGCGAATATCTGCTCGACGGCCCCCAAAAACATGTAGGAATGTCCCAGGATCCATACTAAGCAGGGGCCTGAATGAGCAGAAAATATAAACAAACAAACTTAATGTCAAAAACAACTATAATCTTAACAATGCCGACCCCCCATTTCTCTCTTATTTTTTTTTTCTAAATCCAGCAGTGTATTGGGGGGGGTGGGGGGGGGGGGAAAGAGGGGGGGCCCACGCCGCTCATCGTATCATCGTGCTAACAAATGAGGCCGAACATACAAACGAAAACGGGAAGATTCCAACCTCCCAATCTTTCTCACAACATCCTCCCCCAATCCCCATCGTGAAGCCTCCGTGGCCGCCCCAATACGAAAAGAGTGCGTGCCGTATTTTTCCGGCCGCTCACACGATTTTTCTTAAACACTCCTTCAACAGTGCCCCAAATTGAAATCTAGACAAAAAGGAACCATCTTTATGTCGCAAAAATGGACCCGGGCAACCACCCCGAAATGTCAAAACACAGTCACCGGACATACACTACTCCCACCGAGGGCATAGACTACTACTAACCGACCACGTCCCTCTTGGTCCACCTTTGAACACCGTAACCAACACTCCACCCGCTCCTCCACAATCGCAACATCACTTAAAGCCAAACCACCTGCCCTAGTCCTGTACGGGCTCACCAACTCCCCAATTCTGAAGGCCCCAAAAAAGGCTAACACAAAAGCCGCCGAAAATAGAGCTCCCTCATATTCTGTCCTACAAACCTTTAGCAAACAATCTACCAGCCTCTCCAACACATCCACCGAGATTGGTCTCCGAGCATCCCTCTCACGAACCCCCCTCCGGAATCCCTTCAACGCCTGACGTACCCTAAAATCCTTAGTCGCGTCATGTTGTCCCAACAACCGAAACCGAAAAGCCAGCGCTGCCACCCTCTGTGACACCGCAGATGCAGACAGCCCTTCCACAAAATCGTTACCTATAAAAGTCAGTAATGCCTGTACATCATCCATGCCGCCATCCTCCCGCGGCATACATGTAAACTCCTCCCATTCTTGCCACACTTTACCATATCGGCACCAAGTAGCCTCGGTCGCCGATCTGCGAATCAACTGCCTCACGACATCACCAGACTCCATAAACCGTCCGGACACTGCAATCCTTCCTCGTCCGCCCACGGCACTAGCTCCCGAAACCTGAAAAACTGAAACCGTGAAAGCAAATCAGCCACCGCATTGCAAACACCCGGAACATGCTTAGCTACCACTTGAATATTCCATTGCAAGCAACGCAAGACCAAATGCCGCAGATAGTCCACCACTGGCGGCGACTTGGCTGACAATGAATTAATTGCGTAAACAACTGACACATTATCACAATGGAAACACACTTTCCTGTCCGAAAATTCCTGCCCCCATAATTCCACCGCAACCACAATAGGAAACAGCTCCAACAGCGCCAAATTACGTACTAAGCCCTGCTCTTTCCACAACGCGGACCACTCCCCTGCACACCAATGTCCGTTAAAAAAGGCACCAAAACCAAGAGAACCCGCCGCATCTGTATACAGCTGTAACACACTATTGGGCACTACTCTCTCAGGCCATAATGTGCGACCATTGTACTCCTGCAGAAAAATGTCCCTAACTCGCAAATCTTCTCTAATTGCTCTGGTAATGTGCACAAAATGCGCTGGGCATGATTTGCCTGACATAGCAACTGCTAACCGCCTAGCAAAAACCCGGCCCATCGGCAAAATTCTGCACACAAAATTAAGCTTTCCCAACAACGACTGGACCTCCTTAAGCCGCACCTTCCTAGCCCCGCACATCGCTGACACTGATCGCCTCAAATCCTCAAGTTTGGTTATCGGGAGTCGGCATTCCCCGGCCACCGAATCAATTTCAATTCCCAGGAAACATAACACCGTAACCGGTCCTTCCGTTTTTTCTTCCGCCAACGGAATCCCAAACCATCCTGCGACCTTCTGTAACGTGAACAACAAACCAGCACAAACCGAGGAACCAGCCGGTCGCACGCAGAAAAAAATCGTCCAAGTAATGGATAATAGAATCCATACCTGACACATCCCTAACAACCCATTCCACAAACGAACTAAAAGCCTCAAAGTAAGAACAAGAAACCCATCGGCAGACAGCGATCAACATAGAAACTCCCCTCCCACATGCAACCCAATAAATGCTGGCTCTCCGGGTGAACCGGCAACAAACGAAATGCCGATTCTACATCCGACTTTGCCATCAAAGCCCCTGGACAGCAGACCTCACCAGTGCAACCGCCCTATCAAACGACACATAACAAACTGCCTCCAAGTCCGGAGCGATACCATTATTTACCGATGCACCCTCCAGGAAGGACAGGTGGTGGATCAACCTAAACTTGTTCGGCTCCTTTTTCGGAACCACCCCCAATGGAGACACTCTCAGGTTCGCGCATGGCGGGTCCTTAAATGGACCCGCCATACGTCCCAACTCCACCTCCTTCCTCAA
Organism: Allobates femoralis; assembly: GCA_033576535.1. Classification (NCBI taxonomy): domain Eukaryota; kingdom Metazoa; phylum Chordata; class Amphibia; order Anura; family Aromobatidae; genus Allobates; species Allobates femoralis. The sequence goes on from JARQOC010000004.1 coordinate 510,890,430, forward strand.
TTTAGCCACAACCATCTCCGGATGGGCCGCGGCCGACCTCAAATTCTTAGAACAAAACACCGCCCCCACCGTAACCGACGGAATTCGAAAACCTAACAAAAAACCAGACCGCAGCAACCTGGCGGCCTCAACATCAGGATATCTACTTAGAAACGGCACCATCGCCTCGACTCTCACCGGAGTCCTCCCTTTTTCCAGCCGCATCACCACCTTTTCCTCTGCCTTTTTTAAAGCATCTGGCAAAACTATGGGTGCCTCCGCACCCCGAGCACTCATGCTTAAACCTGCACGACGCTCCAAACTTACACTGCCCCTCATTGAACTGCCAACAGCAACCTTTACGGAATGTGGCCGGGGCACCCGCTTCAGATCTCGACGCCCCGGCCCCCCCACGAAAGGGCTGAGCCAGAGCAGTCATTAGCCGCAACCACAAGGAAATATCCTTGTGGTCACACCTCATAGTCGGACGCAAAGCCTTACGCTGCCTAAATTGCTCGTCATAACATAACCAAGACAAGCCCCCATACACCCTGTAAGCCTCTCCAATAGCGTCCATGTAACCAAACAGGGCGGAACAATGTTCCGGCACCTTTTCCCCCACAACACTCGCTAAGATAGCAAAGGCTTGCAACCAATTCGCAAACGTTCTCGGAATAAGCCGATAACGCCGCTTCTCCTCCTCCTCCTTCACCTTTTTGGAGTCACTAGGCTTAACCTTATCCAAATTAAATTTTTCAAGAGGGAGCAGTGAAAAAATTTCGACACACTCCCCTTTCCATATTTTCTCCCTCACTTCTTTCTTAAGGTGAGCCCCCAACGGGCTGTCAAAGCACACGTATACCTCACTCCTGGCCTTATCATCCAATCTCACCACCTCATCCTCCTTCTCCTTTCCCCCCCTCAGACGCATCGACTGCCGTATCCGGCACCGTCGCTGCTGTAACAGTATCACCGTCCCTCGGCTGCTCTGCAGCTACCACCACACTACTCGCCGGGGCCGCGCTCGGACCCACCCAGGCTCCTACCGGAGAACCTAGCAAACTACCCCCTCCTCCGCCAGACAATAAGCTCTGCAACAAACAGAACAACTGACCCACTACGTCCCTCCCGATGGACACCCCCGGCAACGTCGCCCCCGACACCCCTCCTACATTCCCGGCTACACCTGACAAACAGTTATGAACAATAGAAGCATTCTCACCAGGCTGCCGCGGTGCAGCCGCAACGGAGTCCTCTGGCGTCCGACTCAGCAAAGATGATCCGTCTGATAGTTCTCCTTCCTCCTCGCTCTCATCATCCATGCCAACTAGGGGTGCCGGCCCCAAGCCAAGCCGATCTAATGCTGCCGCCCCTAGCCTCCGTGTCGGCCACGGCCCCCCTGGCTGGACGCTGTTTCTTGGAGGACCGTCCTTGTGTCCTCCGGGTCCTGCTGCTTCTCGACTGCCCTCTTGGCCTCTTCTGACCAGAGCCCTCAAGAGGGACCCCAGTCTCAAACCCACCCTGCCGACTGCAGGAGGGCTGCACCATAGCCGGGCTACGCTGGGAGCCCCTCCCTAATCCTTCAGGAGGGTCCGTTACAGAAACCCTGCACCTGCTGCAGAGCCTCGCTGAGTGCCACTTCCGCCATACCTGGGAGCCACCGCTGCTGCTGCTGGCCGGATCCTCCTGCTTCCCTGCTCCGGAGCCTCCATGCTCAGCCCCCTCTCCCTGGCCACCGGCCGTGACCGCAGACTACGCCCAGGTCTCCTGCCCCTCCGTCACCCGAGGCTGCTTCCGCCGATTGCGGGTATTTGTAAGGGATCCTGTGGCTGCTCGGCGCTCTCCCCCCTCCGTGACTGCCTGGGAGCCGCCGCCATGTCATTTCTCCCGGACCGCGGACAGGAAGTGACGCGCCGGCTGGCCCCGCCCACTTCCGGAGCATCGCGGCCCCGTCGCGGATTCCTCGAGTCGGCCAGCGCAGGCCCCTGGGTGGATGGGCACCCGCACTGCCGCCGAGGGTCCCCACCGGGGCTCCCTGAACGAGCCCGCCTCCCCCCCTCCCCGTCTTTCCGGCGAATATCGTTCAGGCGGCCGGGATCGGCGGCCACGTGCTAAGGGGGTGGAGGGGGCTGGTGCCGATTGGGGAAGCGCAGGCAGCCCTCACATACTCCTGCACTGCCTGAGCCCCATGCACCGCTGCAGCACCCTGGATGAGCGCTCTCAAAGCTGCAAGATCTGCCATAATAGTAAGTCAGATCTTTCTTACACACTCACACTACCCTGTAAACTGCTCTGGTCCCCGGAAATGGAGTGATGGTCACTTCCTCCCTCACTCCTATAATGTCCCCTAATGCTCCCCCTCTTCCTGCCCTAAGCACCACCCCTTTACCAATAGCCAACTACTGCCTCATACAAATCCCCCAATCCCCTACCTTTCCCTATTAACTCCCTACCTCCCAGAAAGTCATGGGGTCTGTACACCTTATGGGTTCCCTGACCCTTCTTTACCTCTGCAATAGTTTTTGAAAGAGCAGCTCCTTCTAGAATACTGTCCTTAATTACTTGTCTAAGAGCATCATCAGTCTTCGAAATCTGTTGTGGACAGCATTGACCGCATCTACACTGCCTTCCCATCTGGTGTGAAGAACCAAGATTATGTCTAAGAATGGCCCAGAGTAGAGGCAGAGAAAAACACATAAAGGCTTTGAATTATGTTAAAAAACTCAACTGCTTCAACACAAGCAGATGCTGCATCACTAACAACCAGGTTTAAAGCGTGGGGGTTGCGAGGCACATAGAAGGTGGGTTTATTTATCACCCATGAGCTTGTAAAGCATTCATTTTTCCTTTCATGTTTAAGCCATTGTCATAACCTTCCCCTCACATGTCTTTTATAAGAATATCATTTTCTTGAAGACACTGTAAAAGAACTTTTGTCATGCCAGCTCCTGTTGAATCATCTATTTCAAGGAAACCTAAAAAGTGTTTCTTTATTTGTACCTCAGGTCCTTCATTTCCATAGCTTTCCTTCACTGTAACAAAACATAACATATCAAAGTCATTTGCTCTTTATGACTTATATCAGGAGTGCAGTCCAGAATTACCGAATAGCATTTAGATGCAGCTAATTGTGCAAGAATTTTCTGCTTGATTTGTTCAGCTATTAACTGGATGATCTCATTTTGAGTGCCACTTCCAAGATAGTGACTGTGAATAGTATGGTTGGTTATTCGCTTGAGATGTTTTTCAAGTCAAACTATGCTATTGCTTCCACAAATTTGAGAAAGTTCCCATTGTTTCTTTCATAAAGCTTTTGTGAACTCCCATGAAATGCAATGTTTTGAATTGCCATTGTTCTGATCAGAAGAATCAACCTTTTTATCACATTTTGCCAATGCTGTGTTTCAAATGCAATATGTTTTTGGTTTGTATCCTTAGCTGTTAGGTTTACCCTCAGTCTAGTTTCTTCCACTGGAGGAAAGCCCTCTCATGGTAGTCTAACTTTTCATGACTAGCCAAATTTCTTGGAAGTTTTTTCCAATCACTCATCCCAGTAGAGCAAAGAACTGATATAACACATGATCTAGGTGGAAACAGTTTGCATCAAAAGCAATCTACTGAGTTGTTGGTTGATGAATACATCAGCCATTGCCTTTCTAATACCTCCCCAGTAGGCAGTTCTCTGGAATAATGTCTATGGTCAAATCTTCTATTGGCTTTGTCTTTCGGAAATCTAAATGACATAATTTGCTTTGGACCATTTAAAACAAGGAATATTAAAAAAAAAATAAAACAAACAACCTAAAACAAAGCATTGTCTGTCTCATATTTTATTACCTTGTGACATATTGAGTCAGAGAAAAGTACAACCGCTGCCCCAACACGTGTTTCTCCTGTCCAGACTTCGTCAGGAGGCTGGCTTAGGATGATAATGTGCTCCCTTAAATAGCCCCCCCACAGGTGTCCGGAATCTATCATTAATGCAGCTCAAATGATATACTGCATAGCTGCTCATTAGCTGGCCCATGCCGGAAGTATCGCCACGGAGTTGTGGCCAATCAAATGGCGCTCGCAAATCATAATGGGCGCTGCATCATCAGACCACAGGGTTGCAGCCAATCAAATGGCGCTCACAAAGCATGATGGGCGCCACGTCATCAAACCCCGCCTGGCGCGCGCCGGAAGTGACATGGCACAGGAACAACGTCATCCACCGTGTCACCACGGCAACACACAGGGACGCGGCCCGACATGCGGGGCACAGCGCATGCGCCACGAGCGCATGGCCCATAAATAAGTTGTTGCTATAGGGACATAGGCGTAAACCATTCAGAATTGCAGGGAATGCATAGCATATACCTCCATGGTCGTTCTCCAATAGATTATGACTTCATAAGGTCACAGATGGCTCAAAATAGCCAATACTGGGAATCTGAATATAACAAGAATTACATAAAGAGGGCCCACTAGGGTTACCAAATCCCCCGGTGTACACACTATAACACACCGATGGTGCATCATATAAACCTCACAGAATTACTCCCCAGATTACATTTGAATTCCCTCCAATCCAAAACCAAATGAAAAACTCTCACAAGAGTTTACTATCCACCCCGACATATCAAAAGGGCCAAACAGCAGCCATTACTAATGCACACCCTCAAATTTAAACAAACAGAAAACCATACCCACTAAAACAATACAGTATGCATTGTAAATAGATAACAAATTTGCATTCAACATGAAGTAATCCGGATCCTGGTAATACACTCTTTATCACTCTTCTTTCTTTTTTTGCTTGAAGATATTTCTTAGCCAAATCATGGTCGGAAGCTCAGGATCACAGTAGAAGTGAATAATGGATATCCCATGTGCAAAATGAAGGGAGGAGTATATAGAGAACATATAAAAGAAACAATTAAAATCACATATAAACACAATAAAAACTGCGAGAGTGACCAAACCTTAAACCATTAAAACCAAAAGCTCTATTACAAAATAGATTTAAAACTAACTGCTTCATTGAGTCGGTGTGGTAAAACGGTTTTCAAGAGAACCATCCAACGTGTCTCCTTCTGAAGGAGGCGTCTCTGCACATCCCCACCCCTAGCCCCCAAATAGATTCTGTCAATACCCCTGAAGGTTAAACCCCTAGGATTAGAGCCATGAAACTTCAAAAAATGCTTTGGGAGTGTTTTCAATTTGTCAACCTTTGATGGATCAGTTACACCTGCAGCATTTCTAATGTACCTCACATGTTCTTTGGCTCTCTCTTTTAGAGCCCATGAGGTCAAACCCACATAAATCAGCCCACATGGGCATGTAGTGTGGTAAATAATGGCTTCAGTATTGCTGGTGATATGATGGACTATTTTAAAGATTTTTGAGCCATCAAAGTTCTCAAAATTGAAACTTCTAGGGACAAATGTGGAGATGGAGCAATTCCCACATGGGAAAGAGCCCCACGGGGGACCCCGGCTCCCAAATAAATACTTCTTACGGTGCGGTATATAGTGATTCGATGTTAATAGGTCCCTTAGGTTTCTAGAGTGCCTCCACGTAATTGCCGGAAACTTAGTCAAGGCACAAGCCAGGTCTCCATCAGAAAGGAGTACCGACCAGTGTCTCGAGAAGGAGTCACGTATCTCTCTCCAATGGGAGTTATATGTGGTGATAAACCTCACTACCTGTCCTTCCCCTTCTTTTACCATTTTTGTTCGTGGGGCCAACAATTGACTCCTCTCCTTTCCATAAGCCCTCCCAAACCCCTTCTGAATATCATGATAGGGATAACCCCTAGCTTGAAATATCCTTTTCAGTAGCTCAGACTGCCTCAAAAAGGTATCATCATTAGAACAAATGCGTCGAGCCCTCAGGAACTGCCAGTAAGGGATCGATCTCTTCAAAGGCAACGGGTGCACCGAGGAGAAGTGCAGGAGCGAGTTGGTAGCTGTACTCTTGCTATAGATATCAGTCTGTAACTTCCCATCTGGCATCTTCTTGATTGCCAGATCCAGGAAATCAATACTCTCAGGACTGCATTTCCAAGTCAATTTAATATTGTACTCGTTCTGGTTTAAGGAGTACATAAACTCCTTAAGCTGCGACATGGAGCCCTGCCATATAAAAAGGATGTCATCGATAAAACGCATCCAAGACACCACCCTGTCATGGCCAGGGCTCTGCACATAGGAGCTGCTACCTTAACCAAATGTGAGCACCAGGCTGGGAATAAGTCCTTCACAGAACCCTGAAACAGAGGGAGCAGATGATTCTGGATAAAATACTAAATAATGGGAAGTGAAACTTAGATTGGAGATCTACACGTTGAAAATGCAGGTAACTAACTGTTCCCATATGACTAATATGGGGAAGATTGAAACCTCATAACCCAATAAGAGGAACTCCGGGATAATACTGACAGTGAGGGACACTTAAGGAATCAATTATGACAGACCATTCCGAGAATCATTGGAGAGGACTGTAAAAGACCTCAAAAGAAAGGAAGGAGATTATATATTTCGCCACAAAGTTGTTGAAACCCAAAAAACACTTTGGGATAATACTGATACCCTGAACTCTTTGGCAAGATCTGTCCTACACAAGAAAGTGATTCCTTGATTGTACCCTTTCCTCAGCCTACACGCCTGGACATCAGATTAACAATCTTGTGGCTTGCATATAACTAGTGTGACCCAAACATCTATAACACTCTTATCTTGATAGCCCCTGATAAGCCTCTCATATAGTTTGGAGAGGCGAAACACGTCGGGCAGGGAAGAAATTGCCATATCTATGAAAACAATTGATGTATACTAGGTCTATGTGACTATAGGACCTGTTAACAGGAGTTATAGGTGACTGATAGAATAGGGCACCAGGACAATACATGACAATGAGACAAACTGACTTAACTAATGGATTGGGTTGAGTGGTTGAATCTTTCTGTGATGCGTGTTGTATCCGGAAGGACGATTCCATTAAACCCGTTAAAAAAGCATTGACTAGGGTGTCCAACACCTTTAGAACTCATAGAGGTTCATATTGCATAGACTATTGTTTGTTTGTATGTATTTGGGGGTGGGTAACACGTTGTAAAGCACTGCACTGTATTCACCAATCCACACCTGGATTTTTATAGAAAACTTCAAATAAAATACAACTACAAGTAAAAAGTTATTTCTATATTTGCTAGGGGTCTCAAGGACCACAGCCCCAGGAACAGATTAGCATATGAGTGGGAACACGCCGCCTCCATAGCTGTCCCCTGGAGTTGCAGGTAGGGGCGGTCCTTGAACAAGAAAAAATTATTGGTCAGCAAGAATTCCAAGAGCTTAATAATGAAGGCTATAAGTGCTGAGCTCAAATTGGTCATACTCAAAAAGAATTCTGCTGCCCTAATCCCCTGGCCATGACAAATCGAGGTGTACAGGGACTCCACGTCACCGCTTACCAGAAGCATGTCCTTATCCAAACTCACTTATTCAATCCTCCTCAGCGCATCCGTTGAGTCCTGTATGTAGGAGGGAAGGGTAGAAACTCATGGTTTTAGGTGAAAGACTACAAATTGACAAATGGGCTCACAAAGACTCCCCACCCCCGACACGATAGGACTCCCGGGTGGGGAGAGGGGGTCTTTGTGAACCTTAGGCAGAAGATATAAAGTTGCTACTGTTGGTTAGTCAGGAAGCAAAGAATCCCTTAACTTAGGGGAGATTGCATGACATTCTGCCCCATCATCCAATAATGATCTCAGAGACTCTCTGAATTCTGCTGGTGGACTGCGGCTCAAGTGTTTATAGCAATTAATGTTGCCCAACTGCCTTAAGGCATCGGCCACACAACCACATTCCCGCCCTTATCAGCTGGTTTAATCACCACATCATTTAAGCCCCTAAGGGAACTAATAGCCTTCCTCTCTGCTCTCGTCAGATTATCCATACATCCAGCAGACAGGGCCCCATCCAAGTCCCGTTTTACTAGATGCAGGAAAATACCGATATGAGGACAATTTGTCAAGGGCGGGAAATAGGTTGAGCGGCCGTACAGATGTGTGGGTTCTCTAGATGGTATCTCCACCGGTCCACCATTCAGCAGCAGATTCAGGTCTCTCAAAGTTTGTATCTCCAGATCAGCGGCACTGTCAGGGGTTGGCTTCCCCGACCCATGCTGTTTTTGTAGCATTAACTTTCTACCAAAAAGTTCAAGATATTTCACCAAAGTAAAATAATCAAATTTTTCTACTGGGGAAAAGTACAGACCCCTTGAAAGGACTGACCTTTGAACATCAGTTGGAATATGGCTAGATAGATTCAATTCCTTCAATTTCTCCTGCGCTGGTTCCTTCTCTGCATGTTGTAACGTAGAGGAAGCCTTTGCCCTTGACCACGGGGGAACGGACCAGTGGATTCTACTCCTGGTGTTTGAGCCGCTACCCCCTGTCTGGCTAAAAAATCTGCACATTCCCCCTCTAATATTGTTGAGGCACTAGTAATAGATGCTGAACTGCAGGAGATCTTGCTGCTTCCTTATTGCCAGCTTGCCAGCGGAACACTATCTGATTCTGATAGTCTGCCAATTCTGTTTTAAATTTCTTTGCCTTACCAGCCTGTATCTCAACCTCCCACCTATTAAGGGTCTCATTCAGAGATGAATCAAAGGATTTAAGATCTTCCTCAGATAATTTCGTTTGAAGCTGCGACCTTACACTCTCCACCTCTGCTTCCAAGTACTCCAAAGACTTTTTTGTCCTGGCCAATGAAGTTCCAATAGTAGTTGAGCTCTTAGTAAGGGCCTCCTCTCATCTGCTCACAAAAACCGTGTCCTGGGAGCTGATGGTAGGTAACAATTGGACATGTAGTCCCCTTGGTACTATCGCCCGCTGCAGATAATTCTCAAGAGCCGCTTTCTTCCACCACAACCGGACTCTTTTCTTCAATAAATTTTTTAATTTTTTGTTTTAAATCAGCAGAATCCTGCTCCTCTGGGCCCGTTGCCCCTCTATCACCAAACACAGAACCAAGCTGGGTCACCCAGTTCCTTTCTCTCTTTTTATAATCCATAAACTCTGTCTGGGTAGCTTCGGACAAAAAACATAATACACCAATAATAACCTACAAATTGGACTTCTGGAGTCCGGAAGGATTGGAAAATCAAACAAACAACCTACATACAGGGACAACCTCCCCTAAGAATTTAAGGAGAAGAAGGCCACTGACAACCAATCCAATTCTGAATCATGTATTTATTTAATACCATACATAAAATGTATTTAAAAATCGGAATAAACAGATTAAACCCGGTGATAGATCAAGACAAAAAGAACAAAAAAGCATAAAAACACATATCATCACCATGCAAGAAAAGGGTGCACTGAACCCTGACTCACAAGTTCTCCTCACAATAGGTAACTCCTCATTAAATAATGGGAGCTATAGTACACATGCAATTATTTCAACCAGTCTTGTAAGGTATAGGACAGATTAGATTATTTCAAGGGGTATCAGCCTAACCAGGTGCACAGTACATCAACCCAGGACTCCCAGAATAAGGGGAACCTATTACCACCAACTGGCATCAAAGCATTGTCTAATGTATCACATTTTATTACCTTGTGACATATTGAGTCAGAGAAAAGTACAACCGCTGCCCCAACACGTGTTTCTCCCGTCCAGGCTTCATCAGGAGCCTGGTTTAGGATGATAATGTGCTCCCTTTAATAGCCCCCCACAGGTGTCCGGAATCTATCATTATTGCAGCTCAAATGATATACTGCATAGCTGCTCATTAGCTGGCCCATGCCGGAAGTATCACCACGGAGTTGTGGCCAATCAAATGGCGCTCACAAATCATAATGGGCGCTGCGTCATCAGACCACGGGGTTGCGGCCAATCAAATGGCGCTCACAATGCATGATGGGCGCCACGTCATCAAACCCCGCCTGGCGCGCACCGGAAGTGATACGGCGGAGGAACAACGTCATCCACCGTGTCACCACGGCAACACACAGGGACGCGGCCCGACATACGGGGCACAGCGCATGCGACACGAGCGCACAGCCCATAAATACGTTGTTGCTATGGGGACATAGGCGTAAACCATTCAGAATTGCAGGGAATACATAGCATATACCTCCATGGTCGTTCTCCAATAGATTATGACTTCGTAAGGTCACAGATGGCTCAAAATAGCCAATACTGGGAATCTGAATATAACAAGAATTACATAAAGAAGGCCCACTAGGGTTACCAAATCCCCCGGTGTACACACTATAACACACCGATGGTGCATCATATAATTGAACACAAGGGTCAAGGAAACCTGAAAAACCTCACAGAATTACTCCCCAGATTACATTTGAATTCCCTCCAATCCAAAACCAAATGAAAAACTCTCACAAGAGTTTACTATCCACCCCGACATATCAAAAGGGCCAAACAGCAGCCATTACTAATGCACACCCTCAAATTTAAACACACAGAAAACCATACCCACTAAAACAATACAGTATGCATTGTAAATAGACAACAAATTTGCATTCAACATGAAGTAATCCGGATCCTGGTAATACACTCTTTATCACTCTTCTTTCTTTTTTTGCTTGAAGATATTTCTTAGCCAAATCATGGCCGGAAGCTCAGGATCACAGTAAAAGTGAATAATGGATATCCCATGTGCAAAATGAAGGGAAGACTATATATGTGATTTTAATTGTTTCTTTTATATGTTCTCTATAAACACAATAAAAACTGCGAGAGTGACCAAACCTTAAACCATTAAAACCAAAAGCTCTATTACAAAATAGATTTAAAACTAACTGCTTCATTGAGTCGGTGTGGTGAAACGGTGTTCAAGAGAACCATCCAACGTGTCTCCTTCTGAAGGAGGCGTCTCTGCACATCCCCACCCATAGCCTCATATAGATTCTGTCAATACCCCTGAAGGTTAAACCCCTGGGATGAGAGCCATGAAACTTAAAAAAATGCTTTTGGAGCATTTTCAATTTGTCAACCTTTGATGGATCAGTTACATCTGCAGCATTTCTAATGTACCTCACATGTTCTTTGACTCTCTCTTTTAGAGCCCGTGATGTCAAACCCACATAAATCAGCCCACATGGGCATGTAGTGTGGTAAATAATGGCTTCAGTATTGCAGGTGATATGATGGACTATTTTAAAGATTTTTGAGCCATCAAAGTTCTCAAAATTGAAACTTCTAGGGACAAATGTGCAGATGGAGCAATTCCCACATGGGAAAGAGCCCCATTGTGGACCATGGCTCCCAAATAAATACTTCTTATGGGGCGGTATATAGTGACTCGATGTTAATAGGTCCCTTAGGTTTCTAGTGCGCCTCCACGTAATTGCCGGAAACTTAGTCAAGGCACAAGCCAGGTCTCCATCAGAAAGGAGTACCGACCAGTGTTTCGAGAAGGAGTCACGTATCTCTCTTCAATGGAAGTTATATGTGGTGATAAACCTCACTACTTGTCCTTCCCCTTCTTTTACCACTTTTGTTCGTGGGGCCAACAATTGACTCCTCTCCTTTCCATAAGCTCTCCCAATCCCCTTCTGAATATCATGATAGGGATAACCCCTAGCTTGAAATCTCGTTTTCAGTAGCTCAGACTGCCTCACAAAGATATCAACATTAGAACAAATGCGTCGAGCCCTCAGGAACTGCCCGTAAGGGATCGATCTCTTCAAAAGGCAATGGGTGCTCCGAGGAGAAGTGTAGGAGCGAGTTGGTAGCTGTACTCTTGCTATAGATATCAGTCTGTAACTTCCCATCCGGCATCTTCTTGATTGCCAGATCCAGGAAATCAATACTCTCAGGACTGCATTTCCAAGTTAATTTACTATTGTACTCGTTCTGGTTTAAGGAGTACATAAACTCCTTAAGCTGCGACGTGGAGCCCTGCCATATAAAAAGGATAGCATCGATAAAACGCATCCAGGACACCACCCTGTCATGTCCAGGGGTCTCAAGGAACACCTCCCTCTCCCACAGCCCCAGGAACAGATTAGCATATGAGGGGGCACACACCACCCCCATAGCTGTACCCTGGAGCTGCAGGTAGGGGCGGTCCTTGAAAAAAAAAAATTATGGGTCAGCAAGAATTCCAAGAGCTTAATAATAAAGGCTATAAGTGTTAGGCTCAAATTGGTCAAACGCAAAACGAATTCTGCTGCCCTAATCCCCTGGCCATGACAAATGGAGATGTACAGGGACTCCACGTCACAGCTTACCAGAAGTATGTCCTTATCCAAACTCACTCCCTCAATCCTCCTCAGCGCATCCGTTGAGTCCTGTATGTAGGAGGGAAGGGTAGAAACTCATGGTTTTAGATGAAAGTCTACAAATTGACAAATGGGCTCACAAAGACTCCCCACCCCCGACACGATAGGTCTCAAAGGCGGGGAGAGGGGGTCTTTGTGAACCTTAGGCAGAAAATATAAAGTCGCTACTGTTGGGTGGTCAGGAAGCAAAGAATCCCTTAACTTAGGGGAGATTGCATGACAATCTGCCCCATCATCCAATAATGATCTCAGAGACTCTCTGAATTCTGCTGCTGGACTGCTGCTCAAGCGTTTATAGCAATTAATGTTGCCCAACTGCCTAAAGGCTTCGTCCTCATACATATGCACCGGCCACACAACCACATTCCCTCCCTTATCAGCTGGTTTAGTCACCACATTATTTAAGCCCCTGATGGAACTAATAGCCTTCCTCTCTGCTCTCGTCAGATTATCCATACATCCAGCAGACTGGGCCCCATCCAGGTCCCGTTTTACTAGATGCAGGAAAATACCGATGTGGGGACAATTTGTCAAAGTCTGGAAATAGGTTGAGCGGCCGTACAGATGTGTGGGTTCTCTAGATGGTATCTCCACTGATCCACCATCCAACAGCAGATTCAGGTCTCTCAAAGTTTGTATCTCCATATCAGCGGCACTGTCAGGGGTTGGCTTCCCCGACCCATGCTGTTTTTGTAGCATCAAATTTCTACCAAAAAGTTCAAGATCTTTCACCAAAGTAAAATAATCGAATTTTTCTACTGGGAAAAAGGACAAACCCCTTGAAAGGACTGACCTTTGAACATCAGTTAGAATATGGCTAGATAGATTCAATTCCTTCAATTTCTCCTGCGCTGGTTCCTTCTCCGCATGTTGTAACGTAGAGGAAGCCTTTGCCCTTGACCACAGGGGCACGGACCAGTGGATTCTACTCCTGGTGTTTGAGCCGCTACCCCCTGTCTGGCTAAAAAATCTGCACATTCTCCCTCCGATATTGTTGAGGCATTAGTAATAGATCCTGAACGTGCAGAAGTTCTTTCTGCTTCCTTATTCCCAGCTTGCCAGCGGAACACTCTCTGATTCTGATAGTCTGCCAAGTCTCTTTTAAATATCTTTGCCTTACCAGCCTGTATCTCAACCTCCCACCTATTAAGGGTCTCGTTCACAGATGAATCTAAGAATTTAAGATCTTCCTCAGATAATTTCGTTTAAAGCTGCGACCTCATACTCTCCACCTCTGCATCCAAGGACTCCAAAGACTTTTTGTCCTGGCCAATGAGAAGTTCCAATAGAGTGGTTGAGCACTTAGTAAGGGCCTCTTCCCATCTGCCCACAAAAACTGTGTCCTGAGAGCTGATGTTAGGGAACAATTGGACACGTGATCGCCTGCTGCAGATAATTCTCAAGAGCCGCTTTGTTCCACCACAACCAGACTCTTTTCTTCAATAAATTTTGAATTTTTTGTTTTAAATCAGCAGTATCCTGCTCCTCTGGGCCCGATGCCCCTCTATCACCGAAAACAGAACCAAGCTGGGTCACCCAGTTCCTTTCTCTCTTTTTATAATCCATAAACCTCTGTCTGGGTAGCTGTGGCCAAAAACATAATACAACAATAATAACCTACAAATTGTTTGATTTTCCAATCCTTCCGGACTCCAGAGGTCCAAACAACCTACATACAGGGACAACCTCCCCTAAGAATTTAAGGAGAAGAAGGCCACTGACAACCAATCCAATGCTGAATCATGTATTTATTTAATACCATATATAAAGTTTATTTACAAATCAGAATAAACAGATTAAACCCGGTGATAGATCAAGACAAAAAGAACAAAAAAGCATAAAAACACAAATCATCACCATGCAAGAAAAGGGTGCACTGAACCCAGACTCACAAGTACTCCTCTCAATAGCTAACTCCTCATTAAATAATGGGAGCTATAGTACACATGCAATTATTTCAACCAGTCTTGTAAGGTATAGGACAGATTAGATTATTTCAAGGGTTATCAGCCCATCCAGGTGCACAGTACATCAACCCAGGACTCCCAGAATAAGGGGAACCTATTACCACCAACTAGCATCAAAGCATTGTCTAATGTCTCATATTTTATTACCTTGTGACATATTGAGTCAGAGAAAAGTACAACCGCTGCCCCAACACGTGTTTCTCCAATCGAGGCTTCGTCAGGAGGCTGGCTTAGGATGATAATGTGCTCCCTTAAATAGCCCCCCCACAGGTGTCCGGAATCTATTATTAATGCAGCTCCAATGATATACTGCATAGCTGCTCATTAGCTGGCCCATGCCGGAAGTATCGCCACGGAGTTGTGGCCAATCAAATGACGCTCGCAAATCATAATGGGCGCCGCATCATCAGACCACGGGGTTGCGGCCAATCAAATGACACTCACAAAGCATAATGGGAACAATGTCATCCACCGCGGTCACCATTGCAACACACAGGGATGCGGCCCGACGCGCGGGGCACAGCGCATGCGCCACGAGCGCACAGCCCATAAATAAGTTGTTGCTATGGAGACATAGGCGTAATCCATTTAGAATTGCAGGGAATACATAGCATATACCTCCTTGGTCGTTCTCCAATAGATTATGACCACATAAGGTCAAAGATGGCTCAAAATAGCCAATACTGGGAATCTGAATATAACAAAAATTACATAAAGAGGGCCTTTCAACTTGTTATTTATATTTGGATCTATTAGAAGTGTGTTGTTGAATTCTTCAGAATGTGTGCGGCCCTCTGTTACCTCTTTATAACCTCTACACCCATTTCTGATGTTACAGTAACTGTCCTTTCTGTAACTTCCACATTCATTTCTTCTCTAGATGGCATAAAAAGTAATTCACCACTTACTCCTGTGATGTGCTCTTCAGATGCACATAGAACCTGCAAAGATGGTGAAGTGGGTCTTGATGATATTTCAGTTGGTATTTGTTGACTGCTGGAAGGAATACTTGTACTTGCTACATCAGGGCCGGTGGTTTCACGTTTCATTTGGTCTACAGAGGGTTCTTGTGTTTTTGATGAAAATAACTTCAGAATCGTTTCTTTCCATTTTGAATGGGCAGTCTCCCTGGCTTTCCTCATTTTTTGTATGCTGCTCCAGAAAGTTGTTTCCGTCCATCAGACATTATTGAATTGATATCAGCTGTACGTATGTGCTCTGCAGATAGTGTAAGTGATTATGGTACCGTAATATCAACTGATCACAGGGGTGTTCCGTCTGACTGGAGTCTTTCACTTTTCTTGTCTTTTCCCTCTGGTTTAGACCGCCATGATGACTTCTCATGGCCACATCTTGTCTGTGCAGAATTTGACATACAGACAATTTTTTCTTCTTGATGCAGGGAAGGAAAGGTGTGTCACAGTCCGCGCTGCCAGGTCCACTCTCTCCAAAGGAACACACGGGTAGGTGATGTTCTAACAGATCTCCTTTTTATTATCTGACGCGTTTCGGTGCCCTCCAGGCACCTTCCTCAGAGATACCCACACCCCACAAATCCAGTCATATATATAGTCAACTTCATAATGATGATTAGTGGGAGTAACCATCTAGGGTGACGTCAAAAACGTCATCAAAAAGGGGAAGTATCACAGGTTTTGGCGCAATTTTCACAAAAACCCGATTAGAAGAACTGTGCAAAAAAATCAAAGAAATTCCATGCGGAAACACCTGTAAAAACAACTTAAAAATCTGGATGGAAATGTTCGCAAAATAAAATCATTCTATTCTAATCTCAAGGGGATAGAACCCGCAGGTCTCAGATGTTCACAATATGTGCGTGATCATTAGTGTGTTGTGCCACTATATTCTATTATGTCACAATTCCATTGCTAGTGTTACTAGTTACAAATAATTAATTGATTGTGTTTGTTTGTTTTCTAGGTAAAGGGAATAAAGGAGAAGAAGATATAGGATTCTTTATTATTAATATATATAAAGAATAAAAAATGAGTTGTTTATTAAATGTTTATTATTTTATTAAAAAAAGTCTAAAAAAAGAAGATGATAAAAAGTGAAGTTGATAAAAGAAGATTTGGAAATGGTGTAAAAAGTCATCCATTTATGTAATCTGGGGAACTCTTTTTTTAAAATACCGTATATACTCGTGTATAAGCCGAGTTTTTCAGCACATAAAATGTGCTGAAAAGTCCCCCCTCGGCTTATATACGGGTATATACGGTAATTGATGTATAACGTGGTATCCCCCCCCGTATATACATCCCCCCCGTAGTATCCAGGGCCCCCCTTGCTGCACCTGTAAAGGAAGATGTCAGTATACTTATCGCTGCCGCCGCCGCTCCGCTGCTCGGTCACCGCGCTGCTCCGGGTCTTCATGCTTCCTGTTCCTTCTCCGGCGCTCAGGAAATGAAGTCATTGTTCGAGCGCCAGAGAAGGAACAGGAAGCATGAAGACCCGGAGCAGCGCGGTGACCGAGCAGCGGAGCGGCGGCGGCAGCGATAAGTATACTGACATCTTCCTTTACAGGAGCAGCAGAAGGGGGGCCCTGGATACCACGGGGGGGCTGTATACAGCTGGGGCTGCTGTATACAGCTGGGGCCCCTGTATACTAATGGGGGAGGTCTGTATACCTCTGGGGCTGCTGCTGTATATACCCCCTGGGGCTGCTGCTGTATATACCCCCTGGGGCTGCTGCTGTGTATACCCCCTGGGGCTGCTGCTGTATATACCCCCTGGGGCTGCTGCTGTATATACCCCCTGGGGCTGCTGCTGTATACTACTACTGGGGCTGCTGTATACTACCACTGGGGCTTCTGTATACTACTACTGGGGCTGCTGCTGTATACTACCACTGAGGCTGCTGTATACTACTACTGGGGCTGCTGTATACTACCTCTGGGGCTGCTGTATACTACCACTGGGGCTGCTGTATATACCTCTGGGGCTGCTGTATACTACCACTGGGGCTGCTGTATACTACCTCTGGGGCTTCTGTATACTACCACTGGGGCTGCTGTATATACCTCTGGGGCTGCTGTATACTACCACTGGGGCTGCTGTATATATCTCTGGGGCTGCTGTATACTACCACTGGGGTTTTCCCAGATTTTGGGGGCAAAAGTAGGGGGGTCGGCTTATACACGGGTCGGCTTATACACGAGTATATACGGTACATGTTAAAAATGATGAATAAACGAATAAGTAAATTTGAGGATTAAACCATATATTCTCTCATTTTCAGATATTTGTGTGTGGAGCATTAGAGTGAGAGCTGGTGTTATCAAATGAGCCTTCTGGGTTCTATCCCTCCAAATGCATAAGAAATACAGAAAACTTAGTATTAACATACAGTTAGGGTAATATTTATCAGGATTCTAAATGACAAAACATCTTAACTGGAGCAAGCCAGGTTTCTCCATATAAATCCGACATAGAGATCTAGTTATTTCTATTGTATGAAATCATACTCTGATTTGACCACAAGATGGCCTTAGTCTGGACACTGTTGTTAAGGAGATAGAGAATGGTACCCAGAGTTAGTGAACCTATATTTCTGCCGGCAGGGGCGCTTGTCTTTGTCTCTATGTGTCAGAATAACAGTGTACTGGATTTAGAGATCCAATGACGTGCAAGAATAAGAAAAAAAAAAGACGTGTATGTGAATAATGTGAACAGAAAAAATACAAGTTAGAGTTTACATAGTATAATTAGAGGGTGCTTATTATGTTATTAAAAATGGAAATAAATTAGTTTTAAAATGCCAGAGTAAATATAGTGGGAATCCATTTCTAGTGAAAATATTATACAACCAATATAAAAGTGTTAAAATTTATGCTGTGAATATATAGGAGGATAAAGGATAGTTAGATCAATGGTTAGATTATTTTTCTTATATTAATTCAGAGACTAAGTTCAGTCCCCTAGGTTTTAGTGTATCTAGTTTGAACATCCAGTATTTTTCTCGTTTTTTTAACATTTCAAATCGGTTGGGGATGTGCGCCTGTATGTGATCTATAGGAGTGATTATGAGTGATGTCGGATCCCTATTATGGTGCAGGTCGAAATGGTAAGACACCCCATGGGCTTTATAGCCGTTCCTTATATTTGATCGGTGTTTGTTTAATCTCTCATGTAAGGATCTAATAGTTCTCCCTACATACTGCAGGTTACAAGGGCATTCCAGCAAGTAGATAACAAATTTTGTGGTACAATCCATTTTTTGTTTAATCGGGAAAGTTTCTCCATTACCAACAGATGTAAAATTGGTTCTTTTTTGAATAGTTTTACAGCATAAGCACCTGTTCTTCCCACATTTAGTAGAACCTTTCTGTGTTTCCTCTTCATCCTGAGTAGTCAAATTCTGTTTTAACCGGCTCGGTGCAATCATCCCTTTTATATTTGGAGCTCTCCTGAATATAATCCCTGGTCTGTTCGGGATAGCCTTATTTAATATAGGATCACTCTTTAGTAAATGCCAATGTTTTTCAATGCACTCTCTGATTCTTCTATGGCACTTATTATATGTGGTGATAAAGTTCCATCTTTGCTTGTCCTCAGTCTTATTCTTTCCTCTGGGTGCTAAACGTTTTTCTTGCGGTGTTTTCTCATATTGTTTTTGTGCTTTATATAGCAGACCTTTGGGATAACCCCTCTCCCTGAATCTGTCCACTAATATCTCTGATTGGACAGTATAGTCAAAATTGGAGGAACAGTTTTTCTTGATTCTTCTAAATTGGCTGGCGGGAATATTGTTCAACCATTTCTTGTAGTGTCCACTTTTAAAGTCAATGTAGGAATTGCGGTCAGTAGGTTTAAGGTAAGATTTCGTATATATTGCACCTTGCTCCACAAAAATATTTAAATCCAAAAAATTGATGTTTTGCTCATCCATGGTAGATTCAAAACTAAAATCCCAGTCATTTTTCTCTATTTCTTCAATGAATTTACGTAGGCCTCCATTTTCCTTGTCCCATATGAAGAATAAATCATCAATGTATCTCTTATATGCCACTAGGCCACTGTTATATGTATTTTCGTAGATATAGATCTTTTCGAATAGCCCCATCACTAGATTAGCGTATGAACAAGCAGTCTTTGAGCCAATTGCTGTTCTGAACTTTTGATGATACATTAATCCATTAAATGTGAAAAAATTGTTTTCTAATATAAACTCCAGGTTCTTGAGTATAAAATCAATAATGTCAATCCTTAATTTAGTGTCCTTTTTGAGAAAATACTCAATGCAAAGCAGACCCAATTTATGCTCTATATTGGTGTATAGAGAGGCCACGTCCATGGTTAATAGTATATATGATTCTTTCCATTCTATTTCTTTAAGAATTTTGAGCATGTCCGTAGAATCTTTTATATAGCTTTCCAAAGCAGAAACATATATCTGTAACTTCCTATCGATAAATTCAGCCATATTACTGGTTAGTGAGCATATTCCCGATATTATGGGGCGCCCAGGAGGATCATTCAGACTTTTATGAATTTTGGGTAGGTGATAGAAAAATGGGATGGGTGGATGCCTTTTGATTAAAAATTTCTTTGAAATTGTTGTTATAGTGCCCTCTTGATGTGCCTTAGTGATGTTTTGGTTGTAAATCTTTACCAAATCAGGGTATGGGTCTTTTTCTATCACTTCATAATACTTTTCATCTGATAGTAATCTTAGTGCCTCTTTTTCATAGTCCATTCTGTTTTGTATGACAATAGCTCCACCTTTATCAGCGGCTCGTATAATTATCATTCTATTGTCTCTCAAATTTTTCAGAGCTATTTTTTCTTTTGTTGTCAGATTGTCTTTACTGTTTGGATTGTTGTCTGCCTTCTTAGTTAATTTCTCTTTTTTTAGGTCGTTGAGTAGGAGGTCCTGGAATGTCTCCAGTATGTGCCCTCTGCTCTCTAAGGGGTAAAAAGTTGATTTAGCCTTGAGTATGGGGTCTTGTTGTGTGTAATTATTTTCCTCGGATATTTCTTCCTCAGGTTTGAGTAGGAAATGACGCTTGAGAGTGAGTTTCCTGATAAAGTGATGTATATCAATGAAGAGGTAAAAGTCCTCCGGTTCATTAGTGGGGCAGAACAGAAGCCCCTTGCTTAATATTTTGTTTTCTTCTTTAGTGAGTGTATGACTAGAGAGATTAATCACATTGCTAATAGAAGTACCATTATTTTTCAGTCCCGAAAACTTATCTTTACTTTTTTTCGGTCCCTGTCCTCTGCTTCCTCTTTTTTTCTTTTTCCAGAAACTGGGCTGAAGAATTTTGTTATTTCTTGTGCCAGAGGTTTGGCTGCGGCTAAAAAAGGCACTATCCCATTTTAGAATTATCGAGTATCACTCTTTTAGTTGGGATGGCTTCTTCTATTTCTATCAAGTTGACTTGTGTACAAATGGTTTCTGCTTCTCTTAGTGTGTCGGATTCGGGACTACCATGTTCTCCTATTGTTTTATTATTTGTGTGTAGTTTGATAGGACTGAGGGGTTTCTTCCTATTGATCTTATTTATTAACTCTTTTATTCTCTTCAGGTGTTCCTCATCACTTATGTTTTTAGGTGTTGTTTGCTTATCATCATCTATGTTACTGTGGATCTGCGCTACAGTGGTAATCACATTCCTATTATTTATCACTGCATTTCTTTCTTTATGGGTCTCATCATTAGGGGTCTCTCCATTATGTTTGGGGGTTTCTTTCATAATTAAATACCCTTCTTCATCGAAAAATTCGTCAGCGAATATACTGTTGATGTCCTCCTCCTCCTCATCAATAAATTCTATGTCTTGTGTTTCCACTGGGGTGTCCACAGGTGTAGTCGCTGGGGTTTTTATATTATTATGCTCATCTTTTCTAGTAATATCACCAGATTTCTGTGTTTTCTCAACATAATGTGTTTCCTTTTTATTGTTACTCCCATCCGCATCATCCTTTTTGTTTCTGAGTTATTCATTGTTCCTAGATTTATATCTAGTCTGTTAGAGAAACTTCTCTTTCTTTGTTCATTGTTATGTGAGAGTATTCTATTTTTCCGATATGTGTTAGTTTCTGTATTGGTTTTGTCCTGGGTATAGTCTTGTCTATCTCTATTAAGTTTCCTAACAAATAAACTAAAAGAAGGAAGCAAGCGCAGATAGGGTCTTATCTTTTTAACAATCAGCGGCTTTAGAGCCGTAATGAACACTGCTCACCTGGTCAAGTTGTGTAACACACAACCAGTATGAAAAGCATGTAATGGCGGCTGCTGCTGGACCCACACCTCCACGTGCTATGTGGTCGAATTCCAGAATTTTCCCAGGGACAATGTGTCGGCGGTCAGCGCTGCCACAAATAACTAAATCAAAAGTTCACTCTATACATTTATTTGGATCCATCCAACGCGTTTCAGAGCCTGCTATGCTCCTTCATACATATACTACTGCCAACAAAGGATATTCATAGTGTAACACAGCATATGCATGTCTGTGAAACATTCAGGGAAGCTTGCCAAAGGCAAGGACTAGAAAACTGAGCACAAGGGGAAATGACTGTCAGAAACCCCAAAGCGACTTCGACACCTCTTCGATATTCTTCTAACAACCTATTGCACACAGCCCCCAGTATACAGCAGGAGGCCGCACATAGCCTCCAGTATACAGCAGGAGGCTGCACACAGTCCCCAGTAGTATTACAGCAGGAGGCCACACAAAGCCTCTATTACACCAGGAGCTCACACTCACATGGCCCTCTGTATTACACCGGGTAGCCCACACATAGCCCTTGTATTACACCAGAAGCACACACATAGCCCTTGTAATTCAGCAGGAGCTCACAAATAGCCCCTGTATTACACCAGGAGCCCACACATAGCCCCTGCATTACATTTGCAGCCTGTAGATCTCAGCAGAGAGAAGCAAAACTTTGTTAACCTATTCTATTTTGGTACAGCTAAGAGCAGTTAGTTACTATCCTGGACAACGTCAGGGATTACACCTAATATATAATATATATATATATATATATATATATATATATTATATAAATATATATACTCACACACATTGCTTTCTCTTTATACTGTAAATGTATTATATAGTTCTATATAACATTTTTTTGCACATTATCACATTAATTGCCGTGGTGCGACATACACTTTGACACATGATGTGTAGATACGCTTTGTACTCCACCCGGCCTTAGTTTTCAGTGCCTTGTCTTTTAAGACAAATAAGAAAATTGTCCACTTTTTCATGCTTGCCTAAAAAGACAACCACCAATTCTGTCACAAATTCTGTCTGAATCCTGCTTTTCACAAATTTAGATGAGAATCGCAACTATGCCCAGTGTAGTACACAGGATACAGCTTGTTTTATATATCTGCATTTTGATTCTAGCACTTGGCATATAATGAGGCTGTCAAGTTCTCCTTAGGAGATCTGTGATTTAATTATGGACCATAAAAACATATGTACGAAACCTAGATATAGACACTGCTCAGCAAAAAGCAAAACACATGACATTTTTACAACAATTCAGTAGCCCAGTTTCACATATAGCAGGCATTGCCACATTCTGACTGCATACTTACGAATCCTCCCAGAATACACACCGTGCGTTGTGAAGATTTGTTCATTTCTGGGCAGGGAACATGCATAGCGTACAGTGGTGGTCAGGTGTCTGCCATTCTTGGCAAGGAACTGGCCAATCCTCATGGCACTCAAAGTGTGCACTGCGAGGATTCATGAGTTTTCAGTCGCATACAGTGACTGTAGATTTAATAATGCAGACTGGAAAACCCCTTCCATAAATTAGGTATGAATGTAGTGGCGGGTCCCTCTATGTGTGTCTTTCCAGAAATCTTATTGCAGTCCTGCTAGAGTAAGATTTGTGGTGTAGCGAATACTGTGCCATGGACATGTGAAAAGTCACTTCTTTTTGAGCTACATCAGATGTCTGACTTTTTGATGTTTTATTTGACAGATATTTGTGAAAAAGCTTTGATAAATCACCCCCAAAATGCACACGGCACAAAGTCATCTGTACTCACTTTTGTCAAACACACTGTCTTTCACTTGGTCTTGGTTTGGCTTGGCGTGTTCCCGTCTGCAGGCTTTCCTGACTACTTGCTTCTCTGCTAAGACACTCTGATTCCAGGAATAAAATCTGAGGTGGAAGAGAGTGAAAAAAAGATAAACCTAGGTATCAGACACACTAGAAAATGAAAGAAAGTACAAGGTAATATACTTGAGACCGATAGGTTTAAATTTAAACCTAAAATCAAACATTTTACATTAATTACCATCACTAACCTCTTTCTATCTAATGCTATTGGGGATAGCATACAAATACAAGGTATATATACCGTCCACAGTTCTGTATAAATTCAGCAGCTGGTCAGTGTACACAGCTCAGTAAATGCTGCTTCCAGTCACTCTAGATCTCCACAGATCTAGAAGGTTT
Organism: Allobates femoralis; assembly: GCA_033576535.1. Taxonomy (NCBI): domain Eukaryota; kingdom Metazoa; phylum Chordata; class Amphibia; order Anura; family Aromobatidae; genus Allobates; species Allobates femoralis. The sequence goes on from JARQOC010000004.1 coordinate 510,914,130, forward strand.
TTATGGGACACCAATAAATTATTTAAAAAAATACAACATTTTACTTACAGTACTAGGCAATCTCACCTTAAACGCCAATGTGCTAAATTTAAACCCAAAAAATAATTTGCCAGACCTCACGTCACATGACAGAAATATGAGCGTCAGCAGACACAACATTGACATTGCTGGAATGCTACCCATGTGGGACATAAGCACGTGAATAATTTTTACCTTATATGACATACATTAGCATTTAAAGGTGTGGTCCAAGACTACATATATTTTTTTTTTCTATGACGCAAAAAAATTAGCAAAGGCTCCTGCAGGCAAGTCTGCTGCCCCACATCAACAGAGCAGCTCTTCCTCTTCTGGGCTGCTATGCCAATGGGGTATGAATACTGGCATCATGCAGATTGTCAGACAGCCTTTTGCAGTTAAGGCAGTGGGGAGTCGACTGTCAATCAGCATTATGTTGGAACTTCGCACTCACTTTCCATTAAATGTGCAGAGCAGAAAAGAAGTTACTCTGACAATCTGACATCAGTGATAAAAGAGAGAGGGGAGGGGGACAAGAGGCGCAATTGTGCCCTTATCACTAGACACTAGGTTTCAACGGTGAGAAACGTAATTCACTCACCTACTCCAGTTGTGTAACCCACAACTGGCTTGTGCGCATGTAGGATAGTATCCTGATGGCTGCCGCTGGACCTCCACCGACTCCACACACGTGGGGTTAGACCAGGAATTTCAGGGAAGAAAGGTGTACTGCGGTCCGCGCTGCCAGAAACATCAAGGAAGACCCAAGACGAAGTTTTGATCCAAGCCTTCTTTATTCTCCTCCTACGCGTTTCAGTGCCCACCTGGCACCTTCATCAGGGGACCCTGATGAAGGTGCCAGGTGGGCACTGAAACGCGTAGGAGGAGAATAAAGAAGGCTTGGATCAAAACTTCGTCTTGGGTCTTCCTTGATGTTTCTGGCAGCGGTGACCGCAGTACACCTTTCTTCCCTGAAATTCCTAATCTGACATCAGTGGAAGCCGCAGAATGGCCGGCAGGAGTGGTCTGTGAATTCTCTGAGCTGCCAGAGATCAGGGGGCACAATGAGCAGGTAGTTAGCATTGGCCTGCCAGTTAACTCTTTGGCATCTATAGTAAAACATTGATACAGTGCCTTGTGACCGTATTTGATCCCCTTGAACTTTTCAACCTTTTGCCACATTTCAGGCCTCAAACATAAAGATATAAATTCTAATTTTTTTGTGAAGAATCAGCAACAATTGGGACACAATTGTAAAGTGGAATGAAATTTATTGCATATTTTAAACTTTTTTAACAAATAAAAAACTGAAAAGTGGGGCGTGCAATATTATTTGGCTCCTTGAGTTAATACTTTGTAGCGCCACCTTTTGCTGTGATTACAGCTGCAAGTCTCTTGGGGTATGTCTCTATCAGTTTTGCATATCGAGAGACTAAGATTCTTGCTCATTCTTCCTTGCAAAACAGCTTGAACTCAGTGAGGTTGAATGGAGAGCGTTTGTGAACAGCAGTTTTCAGCTCTTTCCACAGATTCGCAATTGGATTCAGGTCTGGACTCTGACTTAGCCATTCTAACACCTGGATACGTTTATTTTTGAACCATTCCATTGTAGATTTTGCTTTATGTTTGGGATCATTGTCTTGTTGGAAGATAAATCTCCATCCCAGTCTTAGGTCTTTTTGCAGACTCCAACAGGTTTTCTTCCAGAATGGTCCTGTATTTGGCTCCGTCCATCTTCCCATCAATTTTAACCATCTTCCCTGTCCCTGCTGAAGAAAAGCAGGCCCAAACAGTGATGCTGCCACCACCATGTTTGACAGTGGGGTTGGTGTTTTGAGGATGATGAGCTGTGTTGCTTTTATGCCAAACATATAGTTTTGCATTGTGGCCAAAAAGTTTGATTTTGGTTTCATCTGACCAGAGCACCTTATTCCACGTTTGGTGTGCCTCCCAGGTGGTTGTGGCAAACATCAATTGAGACTTTGTATGGATATCTTCTTCTTGCTACTCTTCCATAAAGGCCAGATTTGTTCAGTGTCCAACTGATTGTTGTCCTATGTACAAACTCTCCCACCTCAGCTGTAGATCTCTGCAGTTCATCCAGAATGATCATGGGCCTTCTGGCTGCATCGCTGATCAGTCTTCTCCTTCTTCGAGATGAAAGTTTAGAGGGATGGCCGGGTCTTGGTAGATTTGCAGTGATCTGATACTCCTTCCATTTCAATATGATCGCTTGCACAGTGCTCCTTGAGATGTTTAAAACTTGGGAAATCTTTTTGTATCCAAATCCAGCCTTAAAATTTGCCACAACAGTATCTCGTACCTGCTTGGTGTGTTCCTTGGTCTTCATGATGCTCTCTGCACTTGAAACAGAACCCTGAGACTATCACAGAGCAGGTACATTTATACGGAGACTTGATTACACACAGGTGGATTCTATTTATCATTACCACTCATTTAGGACAACATTGGATCATTCAGAAAACCTCACTGAACTTCTGGAGTGAGTTTGCTGCACTGAAAGTAAAGAGGCTGAATAATATTGCACGCCCCACTTTTTATATTTTAATTTGTTTAAAAAGTTTAAAATGCAATAAATTTCATTCCAGTTCACGATTGTATCCCACTTGTTGATTCTTCACAAAAAAATTAGACTTTATATCTTTGTTTGAAGCCTGAAATGTTTCAAAAGGTTGAAAAGTTCAAGGGGTCAAATACTTTCACAACGCACTGTATAATCCCACAGAAATCCTTTAAGATGGGGATTCCTACTACTTTCCATCCCCTTGAAACACATTACCTGAAGATGTAGATGATAGACACCGCAAAATACTAAACTTTGCTTTGTGAACCTTTGAGAAATGCTGCTTCAATGGCAAGACTCCTGCTTTCTGCACAATGGGCCTGCAATCCTATCCTCACCCATCCAGCAACTATTGATTGCTCAAGTCAGCTAAAGTATTGTGCAAATAAAGCAGTGCACCATCTTAGCGGGTACCAAATCTAGTTTATGATAGGTGCCTACCTTGTAGTTTGTTTATGCACAAAAAACACATCTGCAAGAATGTAAAAAACCCCATTGTTTTTTTGGTACCTTTTTTGCCCATCGCTTTCCCTTTAATGGTCTATATTGAAAATGCAGGGGAAAATGCACAAAGAATGAGCGTGCTGCTTCTTCTTCTGCACCTAAAAACACAAGGAAAAAAACTGAAGGTTGGCACAGCATTCAGAAATCAAACAGACTTTACTGATTTTGGGAAAATCTGCAAGTAAAATGCATGCAAAAACAGCAAAAACAATAAGTCGGCACATAGCCTTTTGTATTTAGCTTAGCAGCACACAGTAATTTGCTGATTTTGGCTGCTTTGCCTTCAAAAAAAAAAAAAAGGTCCAAATGCATACCCTGCTGCATTGTATCCGACTGATTCTATAGTGACCCCGACCACCTTATCTATCACTATCAGCTTCAGTCCGTCTCCCTCATCTTCTCTCCTCTCCCCTCTCCCTCTGCCCCCCAGATTCCAAAGTGTGCCAGGCAGCTGGGTAAGCTTTTAACTGTTTACATTAAGATAAGATATATTGGAAAAAACACCAGATGCACTGATTTTTTGCAGTATACCCACTGTATGTTCCCCGGCCTTGAGCACATTGCAACATGATCTCAGCACAATGGCACAGTGCAGCCATTGAGACATTATGAAGTAAAGGAGGTCACACTCAGGTTCTTCACCTTCACTGAGCAGAGTGAGTAGACTTAAAGGGAACCTCTTACCTAGTTCATGCCCCCAAACGCAGGGGCTGGCTGGTGGAACGTATCCCTGGTGGATGCCTGACCCTGGCAGCCCTTAGTAGTTGCCTGGTGAGGAGCGGGGGGGGGGGGGGGGGGGAAGGGTGTGCTGTCATCAGAGCTCTGGCCCGGTGAGGAGCGGGGGGGGATGTGGTTCTCTCACATTCACTGCACTCTGCTCCCGCTGTGTCTTTACAGCAGCTGCGGCCGCAAACCGGTGGCCGGCCAGCCCATTTCATTAAAGGGCCAGCCCTACATTAGGGCTAAACCACCACCCTGCCACCCGGGCCAGTACGCCCCTGTCCATACCTATCACTACCTGACCCTGCACCTTACTAGCACATCTCTAACCATCCCTGTCTCACCTAATTGTGAATTATAAATGTGTAAAAAAAAAACGATTTACACACTTACTTTTGTCCTCCGTTCTGTGGGCGCTCCTAGACGGGTAACTGATGGGTGGGCGGTCTTCCCGGGTCCATTTCCTCCCCCTCGCTGCTGGTATCATGTCCCAGTGGGTATGATGATTCTTCCAGGAGCGCAGTCCAAATTTCAAATTCATTGCTCCTCCTTCCGGTTATGACGCCCTGCAGTACGGTTGTCATTTCCGGTCCGGTACATTGTGGAGATGTTTTGGTTATACTGGCCGGCTCCAAAGCATGTGCAGTGCACATTCCAAAGCCAGCCCCTACACCCATAATCACCCACAATGCATCAGACTGAAAATGACAACTGTATGGCAGCATGTCATACCCGGAAAGAGGAGCCATGAATTTGAAATTTGGACCACGCTCCTGAAAGAATTATCACACCCACTGGGGCGTAATACCAGCAGCAAGGGGGAGGATATGGACCCAAGAAAACCACCCACCGATCAGCCATCCATCTAGGAATGCCCACAGAATGGGGGACAAAAGTAAGTGTGTAAATCGCTTTTTTTCTACATTTATAATTCACATTTAGGTCAGACAGGGATGGTTAGGGATGTGCTAGGAAGATGCAGGGACAGGTAGGATAGCTAAACTAGGTGACAGGTTCCCTTTATTTATTCATGCTGTCCAGGGGGCCGCACTCACCTGTTGCCACTAGCTACACTCACATTCACTGTCACCATGTTATACACTCAGGGCTGCACTCATGTGTTGCTACTGGTCACACACTCACTCTCACCATGTTACACACCCAGGGCCACAATCATGTGCTGCTACTGGTCACTCACACTCTCTGCCACCATGTTACACACCCACGGCTGCAATCATCTTCTGCTACTGGTCACTCACACTCACTGCCACCATGTTACACAGCCAGGGCCGCAATCATGTGCTGCTACTGTTAACTTATGCTCACAATCACTGCCACTGTGTTACACACCCAAAGCCACAACCATGTGCTGCTACTGGTCACTCACACTCAAACTTAATGCCACGATGTTACACACCCAGGGCCGCAATCATGTGCTGCTTCTGGTCACTCACACTCACTGCTACCATGTTACACACCCAGTGCCACAATCATGTGCTGCTACTGGTCACTCACACTCAAACGTAATGCTACCATGTTACACACCCAGGGCCGCAATCATGTGCTGCTTCTGGTCACTCACACTCACTGCTACCATGTTACACACCCAGGGCCACAATCATGTGCTGCTACTGGTCACTCACACTTACTGCCACCCTTTCTCCCCCTCACCTGCTGGCTACAGTCCTGCAGCTTACAATCGCTGATGCAATGTGTATTATATCTCCATTCTCCAAGAGTTCTTCTCCAACAGTCTGCACTGGTCTGGAACAGGAGTCTGATGAACACATGCATAGAGGTAGAGTGACTCACTGGATGACCAATCATCTCACTCTCCCTGGCTGCAGGGGGTGGACATAGAGGAGACAGAGCCAATTACTGTTATAATGAAAATGAAAATGAAGGTGTACAAGCAGGCAGCCTCGCTCCAAGTTCCTCTCCCAGGTCCTGATCACAGTATTTATTGTTATTTTCACACACACAGTGCAGGAGCATGGCACGTCGGCACCACATTATCTGACTGCAGGGGGCAGCGCTGCACTGCTGCCCCCTGTCTTCTGAGGCTCATCACCGCCTGAGCCTTTGTTCTCATATTGACTCATTGATGATGCGGCCCAATTCCTGCGTCGACTATGTCACAGCCCCTAGGGCTAATTTTTGAAACACAAAGCAAATTGTCCACTTAAGCAACTACAACAGAAGTCCTGCATAAATAATATTTTTTATTAGAAGACCTTGTTATGATGTCTTCTTGCATCTATTAGACAGCCCCCAGTGCTAATTTTTTAAAAAGCCAATAAACATTCTGTAGTGGACCAACTACTAGGGTAGTTGTACATGGATAATGTCTACATCAAATATACAAAGCTGAGTGTATATATGTATGGCCATACATAGCCCTGCCTCTTCAGTTAACCCCACCCCTTTATAGCAATGCCCCTCCATGGATGCATATGGCTTCACCCCCTCCTTTTATCCCCACATCTTTATTATGCCCCTTTACTATTCTGATGTGACAATAGAATTTTAGCCAATCTGCACACACATCACCGTCTTTTCATAGCCCTGCTCCTTCATGGGGACATATGGATCCACCAATCTGATTAGCCTCGCCCCTCTGGTTAGCCCATCCCACTTAATAGTTTTGGTCCCTCTGGTTAGCCCCGCCCCTTTACTACACCCTTTCATTATTAGATGTTAGCCTATATGCACATATAACCCTGTGTTCTTCATAGCTCAATCCCTCAGGTTAGTCCCATGCCCCTCATAATGTACCTGCATGTGAAATGTTTTATGTGCAAAATAATCATTCTATTTTCTTTAAACTAAGAACAAGTAATTACCATCCCGGGCAACACCGAGCTCACAAGCTAGTTAATAATAATTTTCATTGGAGACCCTTGTCATGATGTCTTCCTGCATCGACTATGACACAGCCCCAGGGCTAATTTATTTTAAATAAAACCATACACATTGTGCACTGGACTGGATGACAGTATTCCTACATCAATAATCTTTTTAATTGGAGGCACTTCTCATGGTACCTTCCTGTGTCGACTATGACACAACCCCTAGGGCTAATTTTTTGAAACATAATACACATTGTGCACTGGAACAACTACAACAGTAGTCATACATGAATAATATTTTTTATTGAAAGACCTTTGTCATGGTCTCTTCCTGTGTATATCACACAGCCACCAGGGCAAAGTTTTGGAATGCCAAACCACATTCTGCAGTGGACAAACTAATAGAGTAGTCCTACAAGAATGTTTTTCATTAGAGGGCCTTGTCATGGGTTGACCCACATTTTTACTGAAATAGGGGATAAAATTCTGATCGCAATTTCTGATCAGTCACCACTGGTGGCCAAAAACAGTCCTGGGTTATCCAGGGTCCGAATTGAGATGACTGTCACTATTTCCCCAAATCATCATTGCCATTAAATTTAGACCAAAATGTGGATGCTTTCTGTACGCTGAAGAAATAGGATTGATATGTTCAGCAGACCTATTCAAGTCACAGCTTTACATGTATTGGAACACGTCCACTTTTACACTGGGCTAATTTAGCTTTGCTATGTACCACTCACTATTATTGGGTTAATATGCTCCACAGATCTTATCAGGTTGCAGACTTATACATATTGGAACATGGTACAGAACTGGACTTGTAGCCTGGTTGGATGTTATAGTTGGAGAGTTTGGAAATATCCTCATCTGTAAAATGCCATGAAAAATAACATGCATATGCAAAGCCTCGGTTGAAGGTTACTGAGGACTAAAAAAACATTCCTAGTTTATCCCACATTGTGCCTGATATAAGGGATATAAAATTAGATAGCAATTTTCAGTCAGTCACCATTGCTGGCAGAAAAACATCCCTGGGTTGTCCCACATTGTGACTGATATGAGATACATATTCGATAGCAATGTACATTGTTGGTGACCACCTGGTTGCCCGCTGAAAATTTAAATTGAGTACCACAACTACTAGAGTAGTCTTACATACAAGTGCATCTCAATAAATTAGAATACCATTGAAAAGATAATTTATTTCAGTAATTAAATACAAAAAGTGAAATGCATATGATATACAGTCATTAAAAACAGAGTGAACTACAATTGTTTTTTTGTTGATGATATTGGCTTACAGCTAATGAATACCCAAAAGTCATTATCTCAGAAAATTAGAATAATTAGCACAAGACACTTCCAAAGGCTTACTATGTGTTTAAAATGGTCCCTTAAGGCCGGGTTACACATACCGATATTCCAGCGACCCGATCAACGATCGGACTGGGATCGCTGGAACATCGCTATGTGATTGCTGGTGAGATGCCAGACAGGTAGATCTCACCAGTGATTCACCAGCGATGCGCTGACACCCGGTGGTTGCAGGGATCTGTCGGGTGTCTCAGGCGCAGCATGGGGATCGCTGTGTGTTGCCCCTATCCCACATGCCGATGCATGTGGGGCAGCGGGAAACCAGCGATCAAAAAATGGTCCCGGCCATTCTGCCGTGATCAGCGAGGTCATCGCTGGCCGTTGCAGAATGTCACACGCAGTGACATCACTGTTGAGGTCGCTGCAATGTCACAAACCCTGTGACGTTGCAGCGATATAATTGCCGATATCGCTTCGTTTAACCCGGCCTTTAGTCTGGTTCAATAGACTACACAATCATGGGAAAGACTGCTGAGTTGACAGATGTCCAGAAGGCAGTCATTGATACACTCCACAAGTAGGGTAAGCCACAAAAGTTCATTGCTAAAGAAGCTGGCTGTTCACAGATTGCTTTATCTAAGAAGATGAATGTAAATTTAAGTGGAACAAAAAAGTGTAGTAGAAAAAAATGCACAAGCAAACAGGATATCTGCAGCCTTAAAAGGATTGTTAAGAAAAGGCCATTCAATAATTTTGGGGAGATTGACAAAGAGTGGATTGCAGCTGGAGTCAGTGCTTCGAGAGCCTCCTCCCACACACACACGTATCCAGGACATGGGCTACGACTGTCTCATTTCTTGTGCCAAGCCACTCATGACCAATATACAATACAAGAAGTGTCTTACCTGGGCCAAGGAGAAAAAAACAACTGGACTGTTGTTCAGTGGTCCAAGGTGTTGTTTTCAGATGAAAGTAAATTTCACTTGGAAATCAAGGTCCGAGAGTCTACAGGAAGAGTGGAGATTCAAACAATCCAAATTGCTTGAGGTCTAGTGTGAAGTTTTCACAATCAGTGATGGTTTGGGGAACCATGTTATCGGCTAGTGTAGGTCTACTGTATTTTATGAACAACAAAGTCAGCTCTCCCATCTGTTATGGATTAATATTTTATAATATTAACAAGTTGCTGCTCCTGTCTTAATTTATATAGACCAAGTGCCATCGTGCCATGTTAGGTGGTGTGGGTGGTTCCTCTCTGTGGGACTGGCCTTGTTTGCATCAAGTCTCCTCCCCCAACTCAAACAGTATCTCTACAGTTCATTCACACTTCCTGTTGGATAGAGAGAAGATCATGGACATTTTTCTCCTGCATGTTGCACTTCTCATGGGTGTTTAATGGCAACTGCCCCATATTTTTTCCCCTCTCCCCTGGTTTATCCATCCACCGTTGGCAAATTGTATGTATGTATATATATATATATATATATATATAGACAGCTCATCTTTCTCTGAGGTATGTCATTCAGTCGCCCATGCCAATTATGTATATATATATATATATATATATATATATATAAATATAATATATATTTATTTAATCCCAATTAATACTTCATTAATAATATGCACTCACATCTTTTACCTTTTCCATTTAACAATTTCTTATAGCTTTCAGCACATAGTTATATCTGACTGGCACACACCCTGTCATTCAAGGTTTGGGGATACGCATCTGCATGGCCCCACGTAGGGTCGCCAAAATTTTTATGGATTAATATTTTATAATATTAACAATTTGCTGCTCCTGTCCTAATTTATATAGACCAAGTGCCAGCGATGAAAGTATGACACCAGATACACAGAGTCACAGGTACACTCTCCTTGGTCATTACAAAGTGCAATCCCAAGTGCCCTTTACTTTAAGATACATGAGGTTTTGCTCAATAAGGGGCTCGGCCAGCTCTACTCAGATGTATTCATTGGTCAGTGGGTTATTCCATGGGTGGATCCATGAGGTCATCAGGGGGTGTGATCTAGATCGAGTATGTTTATTAAATAAGAGAAAATAACTTTATTTTTATAGTTGTATTTATTGAATCTTATTTAAAAATCCTGTGTGGATTGGTAAAACAGTACAGTATTTATCAACGTGTAACCCACCCCCCAACATATACTAGACAAACAATCATCTATGCAGTCATGAACCTTTTTGGGTTCTCTAGGTGGTGAACACACTTGTCATATATCTCAGTCTATGGGTCTAAGGAGAGAGACTTCCTGGAGACAATTCGTTTCCTGGGAAGTTCAGACCATTTGACTCAATTTGTCTGGTCAAGTCAACTTGTCTCATTTTTAGGTGTTGTCCTTGTGTCCTTTAATGCATCTATCACCTATAACTCCAGTCAGAAGGTCCTATGGTCACATAGATCTGGTATTCATCAATTTCTTTCCATGAATATGGCAATGTTATACCCCGCCTGACGCGTTTCGCCTCTCCGAATCATAAGAGAGGCTCATCAGCGGCTCTGGAGATAAATATAAAGATGTGTGGGTCACACTAGTCATATGTGATCCACAAGATAGTTAATCTGGTGTCCAGACAGGCAAGCTGAGGTATGAAGTGGAATTTCCAGGAACCACTCTCTGATGAAGATGAGTCTTGTCAAAAGATTCTGTTGGGTAATAAAGAGGAGGCTAAAATTAAGCATCAAGTAATGTTTATAGGTCTCCCTCCACCGTTAATTCTTACTCCTACTATAATGGTGAGAGTTATTAACATTAAACTACGCTTATAGTGCCATAGTCGCTTTTATGAATGCACACATACCAGAGTAGGAGTGTTATGCCATGGTGTTTCCCCGTTATATGCACTTCTTGCCAAAGACTGTGACAAGTCTTTTCATTCATATATGGGATATAAGATACAGATTATTAGTATCCCACTAATACATGAATTAATAGTCAGTAATGATGTCTGCCTACCCTTTTAGTGGTTTCCAGCCTTTTCCAGTTGTTCCTGGAATAGTCTGTTAAGAGTGGTCCCTTAGATTTCCCTTACTTGGGAAAGAGAGATAGCATTATTATCAATACAGGTAACGCTCTTATTCCAGTCTCTAGTGCATTATTGGGACTAACCTGCAGGTATCGCCAAAGGGGCTTTTTTTGCAGGTTATATTGTTTTAATCGTCCCGTATCGGTTATATGGGGTCAGATGGTCATCTGCAATAAAATTAGCTCAATTTAAGATTCTAGAAGTATGCAGTTACAATAAAGAAATGGGGAGATATTGTATCTGTCCTTTTAAATGGCGATTTCCAATACTCTTAGCAGTGGGTGTTCACATAGTTTAGTGTATTCCCTTTCTTATTTTGTGTTCCATTCAGGGATATTAAATCCAAAATTCACCCACTCATGCTGTATCAGAGTCCTGTAAGCAAATCAAGTGATGTACCCATCAAAAATGCAGAGATATCCCTTCAAGGGTCAATATCTGTCTTTTAAATCATAATACTGATCACTAAGATCATCCAATATTATTGTATAGTTCATTTACATCGCCACAAATCTTCAAGTTATTTATAGAGTACATATGTGACTTTTCAAATACCTTATTTACAGCCTGGTGCGCACTCCAGATCTATGTAGTAGCTCCTGTGTCCGGAGCTATGTGCGCCGATCGACTGCTTAATGGTTTAATATAGTTCTGCCCCTTACACTCCCCTCAGTTCAAACACCCTCCCACCGGATTTGTTGGCACTTTTTCTCGGCGTGCGTTCCACTCTCGAACTCAGAAGTGCGCATTCGCTGCCCACACACTTCCTGTCCCGAGGTCCGCAAGTGTTTCCTTGGAAACGTCTGCTATTTATCTTATTGCAAGTGAATGCCTTGAACCTGAACTATCGTTCTAAGGGTAAAAGTGCACTATATCCCTAGGATATTTTTAAATAAAGTGACAACTCTTCAGTAGTATCAAGAGGGCCTTTCCTTATGAACTGGTATAAAAGGAAGATTGCTATATAATTATTGTCTAGAATGGTCTTAATTTATGGGGGGCAGGGGGGGTTTATAAAGAGGGATTACATATCGCATTTTTGGTTGTCTTATTGACCCCGTCAACAAAGAGTGAATAAATATTGGTTAACCAGTTAAGTAGGTGGATTACACAAAGGAAGGGGGGGAAGAGCGAAAGATAAAGGGTTTTATGTGTCATAAAGTGTGAACGGCCTTATATTGAGAAATCTACATGTTAACAACAATTACTGCCTCAACTTCCCATTGTGTGCCTCAACCTGTAAATGTCTGGTAAGGTAGTATGGGATAGCACGTGATGAAAAGATAATCTCTAAATTCAGTTTATCCCCATTTCTTTCCTTCTGGATTTGTTTGGGGAATGGTAGTTTCAAAGGTCCACCTCTAAAATAAGGAAAATAAGAGGCTCCCCCTGGTCCGGCTATGGATAACACAGGCCTGCGATGAAAAAAATACAAGAGAAGTTTTCACAGATATTTATGTAATTTGGTGTGCTGATTACGAAAATGACCTCCATTTTTTTCCATCACGTAAGGATTTTTTGTAAAACCAAGATCGATTCTTTTGCTAAAATCCTATTTAAAAAGGAATTTTGTCAAACAATTGTACATGTAATATCTGGCAACAGTGTTTTTATCCATTTAAATTTATGTATAAATATACAGAGGCCCCCCCTGCTGGCACACGGCCCCCAGGGGGACCTCTGTATACCAATGGGGGGGCCGTGTGCCAGCAGGGAGGGCTCTGTATATTTATACATAAATTTAAATGGATAAAAACCACTGTTGCCAGATATTACATGTACAATTGTTCGACAGAATTCCCTTTTAAATTTGATTTTAGCAAAAATATCGATCTTAGTTTTACATAAAATCCTTACATGATGGAAAAAAATGGAGGTCATTTTCCTAATAAGCACACCAAATTACATAAAAATCAGTGAAAACTTCTCTTGTATTTTTCAAAAAATTACATTTTGCAGGGTTGTGTTATTGTTAAACAAATCAGATGAAGCAAGTATAATTTTGTACTTCGTTTAAACCATCTGGCATCACCGTATTAAGTCGGTGTATCCACCTACATTCTTTTTGTATGATGTTTCTGTCCCTATCACCTCCCCTAGGTGGTTGAGTCACCACCTCAATTGTCATGAATGAGAAGAATTTCAGGCTTCCCCCATGTTCTTGTCTTACGTGTCTCGCTATGGGGCGTCCCTATCATTTCTGATATCACCTATGAGTTCTCCAATTCTTTTCCTGAACTCCCTCTTCGTCTTACCAATATATTCCAGATTGCATGAACATGTAAAGTAATATACCACCCTGGCTGTTTTACAGTTTGCAAAGTGACGTACTGTAAACATCCTATCTGTGTTCCTACTGACAAAAGTTTTGTCTGTATTTATATATCTACAGGCCACGCATTTTCCACATTTAAAGGTGCCATTTGCTCTATTATCTAGCCACTTTTGTTTAGTTGTTTTTGGGGGTTCATAAGTACTGTGATCGAGTTGATCCTTAAGATTTCTCCCTCTCTTATATGTTATGGATGGTGTTATTGAGATCAGGTCACTGATTTCAGGATCGGCTGTTAATATACGCCAATGTTTAGACAAAATGTTTCTTACTTCTTTGGCGCAGGTGTCATATTCCAGTGTAATAAGTCGTTACTGGCTGTTTTCTTTCTGAACGTTTTCGTAGTTATATGACCATTCTTTCCTTTTTCGATCGTAACATCCAGGAAGTTAAGTTCATTCTCCTGGAATTCTGACGTGAATCTAAGTCCAATGTTGTTATTGAGTCTCCAATAAAATTATTAAAGCTTATTTGATCACCTGACCACAAGACAAACACATCATCTATGTAACGCTCTCAGAATAGAATCTGGGGGCACCACCAAGATGAGTCACCATCTCCTCCAAATAAAATTTTATCCTCCCACCAGCCCAGGAACAAATTTGCATAAGTTAGGGCCATGGAGCTCCCCATAGCTGTGCCGCTGAGCTGGTGGTAGAACCTCCCACTAAACTTGAAGTAATTGTGTTTGAGAACATACTCCAGTATATTCAGTACAAAGTTGTTGTGAGGGCCATACTGAATGCCCCTCATGCTGAGAAAATAATTAACAGTTTCTAGACCAAATTCATGTGGTATACTGCTATATAACGCTTTACCCTCAATTGAGGCTAGATATGTATCCTTATCAACAGTGATGTCATCAAGTTTGTTCAACAACTCCATTGTTTCCCTGAGATACAATGGTAACGATAGCACGTGATTCCTTAATACTTTATCTAGGTATACACTTGTATTTTGGGAATAAGAATCATTCCCTGACACTGTGGGGCGACCCTTGAGAGGGGAAACCACCTTGTGTATCTTTGGTAGTGAGTAGAAAACAGGCGTTACGGGATGTTTAATGTCCATATATCTCCACTCACTCTTGCTTATGATGCCCTCCGGGTATGCTTCGTCCAACAGAATCTTCAAATTTCTTTTATATTCACCCTTTGGGTCTTGCTTCAACACTCTGTAGGTTACTAATCCTTTAGAATGTCATAACACATCTTGGTATAGACTTCATGACTCATAACTACAAGGTTACCCCCCTTATCAGCTGGTTTCAGAACAATTTCTTGATTCCTAAGTCTTCACTTACCAAGTTAAGAAAGATGTCAATGCTTGTGGTTTTTGCTATAGGTGGTGCTCATGTACTATGAGGTCTAAAGTAAGTGAACGGTCCAAGGCCATTCTCCCTCGTGTGTGCAAGGTCCAACATATCTTGTGCCAAAGGTAGGTCTTCTTCAGGAATGCCAAGTTCCACACACTTGTTCCTATCATTATGCTTAAAGAAACGTCTGCATTTCAGTTTGAGTGAACAGGTTAATAATAATAATAACAGAACAGAACAGGTTTATGTCCTTTGTCTATTCAAAAGAATCAAACCTACTCGTTGGAACATATGACAAGCCCTGTCTTAATAATTTGGTTTCTATATCACTGAGTGAATATGTTGACAAATTAAAGATTTTTAATTCATCTGTGTCCGGTCTTGATGTTTTTCTCTCTCCTTCTTGGTATCTAACTAGTGGTAGCGTAGGGTAGGGACCCCGGATCGGTCGCGTAGGTCGTATCCCCATTGTTGCAGGCTCTGTTGTAAAAAAGAAGGTGATGCTGGCGTGGTAAAGACACCCAAGGAAGGCAGCGGTGGTTGAGACGGAGCTGGTCCAGGTCTTGAATCTGGTTTTGGTGTATCCCATCGTGGTTTCCCCCTGCCTCGTCCCTTCCTTTGTTATGTGGTTTCCTAGGGACCCGTTCTTTATTGGCCCTTTCTAATATCGCCAGTCTCTCACTTAGAGAGTGAGTGTAACCTCAAAATTCTGACGTTTCCCCCTCAGAGGAAGACACGTCAGTCGGTATTGGTTGAGCTGGTTGAGGGACCGTTGGCGTGCCTGAGTATCTGCTATTAAGGGGCAGGCTTTTTTGTCCCTGAAGTCAATGTAGTCTCTTTGAAATTGTTTTTGGTTCCTGTCTTTTATGTTGTTTTGGAACTTTTCAATCGTTTGCTACAGTATATTCTCCCTTCTTTGAAAATCGGGATCTACTTTGTATTTTAAACTCTGCTCTGTCAAGCTGTTCAATTTATGTGATGTCTCCTCAAATAACAATTTTTCCTTCTTTAGGAGAATTTCCATTAGGCGAAGAGAGCTATCCGTAAGTTCCTTTTCCCATGAGATCATTAACTCCGGGAAACGTGTTCTCTTTGCCGGAGCTAGATTGACTCTAAGCCCGGCTGGAACAATTTTGTTTTGTTATATAATTTTCAAGGGATATAAATTCCCACCAAGACCTAAGATTATCCTTATAGCAGCCTGTTAAGTTTTGAAAAGTGGTTTTTATATTTGTACAAGGTGTGCTGCCTGAGTTGGCCACCAGATCAGAGAAGGCGTCTTGGGCGTCAAGCGCCCATTGTTCCCTATTTATTGGGCCTGTACGTAAACTAGCCATATGTTATGGTATTAACTTTAAGTAATCTATCACCGAATTATAGTTTTATAGTTATTTACGTTTTTTCATTAAATAAGAGAAAATAACTTTATTTCTATAATTGTGTTTTATTGAATCTTATTTAAAAATCCTGTGTGGATTGGTGAAACAGTGCAGTGTTTATCAACGTGTAACCCACCCCCCAACATATACTAGACAAACAATCATTTATGCAGTCATGAACCTTTTTGGGTTCTCTAGGTGGTGAACACACTTGTTGTATATCTCAGTCTGTGGGTCTAAGGAGAGATGCTTCCTGGATACAATTAGATTCCTAGGAAGTTCAGACCATTTGACCCAATTTGTCTGGTCAAGTCAACTTGTCTCGTTGTTAGGTGTTGTCCTTGTGTCCTTTAATGTATCTATCACCTATAACTCCAGTCAGAAGATCCTATGGTCACATAGATCTGGTATTCATCAATTTCTGTCCATGAATATGGCAATGTTATACCCCCGAGACATGTGGTTTTGCTCAGTAAGAAGCTCGGCCAGTCCTACTCAGATGTATTCATTGGTCAGTGGGTTAGTCCATGGGCAGATCCATGAGGTCATCAGGGGGTGTGGTCTTGATCGAGTATATTTAGATGATGTGTTAATTCTGTGATTGGTCAGTCCTTCTATGGAATTCAACATCTTCCAGGAACTCCTTATTGTATACAGGATGTTGTCATAGGTCCAGGCCCCATCTTACATACTATGGCATGGTGTGATGAAACAGGAAATGGCAGCCATGTTTAAGTCACAATTAAGCTTATGCAATGTAAAATATTACACTCTATGGATCGTTTCTCCCATGCCCTTATGTCTTAAGGTTAATTAAGTATTTGATCCTATGGCTCTCCTCAACACGTCTACCAGGAAATTTTAGAACACTTCAAGATCCCCTCTGCTAACAAGAATTTTGGAGATGGAAATTACATTTTTTCAGAAGGAGTTGGCAGTTGCCCACACTGCCAAAATTACCATTACTTGATTTAATTAACCACAGTATCACTGTGCTTGATTGGCCAGCAAACTTGCCTGACCTAAACCTCATAGAGAATATGAGGTATTGTCAAGATGAAGATGTGAGACACCAGACCCAACAAAGATAAGCTGAAGGCTGCTATCAAAGCAACCTGGGCTTTCTTAACACCTTATCAGTGCCACAGGCGGATTGCTTCCATGCCACATTGCATTGATGTAGTAATTCATGCAAAATGAGCCACGACTAAGTATTGAGTGCATGTACTATACATAATTTTCATTTGGTCAATATTTATGAGTTAACAATAATGTTAGTTAGTTTTATATAATGTTATTTTCTGAGATACTGACTTTTAGATTTTCATTGGCTGTAAGCCATAATCATCAACATTAACAGAAAATAAACCCCTGAAATAGGTCACTCTGATTGTAATGACTCTATGTAATATGTGTTTCACTTTATGTATTGAATTACTGAAATAAATTATCTTATGTGAGGGCCCTCCCAAATGTAAAAGGCAAAAAAAAGCATAAACTCTACATGTGAATATACGGTAAAGGAGATTTTTTTCACTTAATTTTGCTTTGTTTACAAGTGATTCTGCAGGAAAAACTTTTTCTTAACATTTTCCCCTGTAAAATGCCCTTTAGGTTTGGTTTGGTAGATGTTCTTGTGAATCGGTAAAAGTTGTGTAACACTCTGGCAACATTATTCTCAGAAACATTACGTGAGGCAGAAATGCATGCAGGCATATTCTCCAGGAATCTTCCATTCAGTTTTACCACTCTCCCATCCTTTTCGACCTTTTCCCCATGCCCCCAGACCTCTTTATTGGGTCCAGAAGAAAATTTCTTGTGTTTCCCATTGACTTGCATTTGACTTAATATTCGGTACGAATATGTGAGTATTACTCAGAATTGTACAGAATAGTTTGTATTTCACTATTTGATCTTCCCTAGGCATGAACATTAACGAAATACAAGCAATCTATACAAAAAACTCGGCTAAATTTGTTTTGATCAAGGAAAAGTTTGAAATCTTAAAATAGCCCTAAAACGTTCTTTGAATGTTTGGGACCAAAATGCTCACCAGAAGACCAGGTGGTTGAGAAATAAGCTAATCTGAGGTAAACTGAGTTAACAGCCATTGGGTTTCTTTCAACATTTTGATTATAAGAGAACTTTAAAATAATTTTTAGCTTCCTGGTGTTGGGACACCTGCAGGTTGTGAATTTTTGCAAGAGTGTCAGATGTGCAAGCAGCTGTTAAATCCAGGAACCATAAAATCTCCTTTACACTTCCCTTTAGGAGTGCATATATACATACAATTGTGCTCAACATTTTACATACCTCAGCAGATTTTTTGCTTTCTTGGCCTTTTTTTCAGAAAATATGAATGATAACACAAAAACCTTTTTTCCACTCACTTAAAACATAATGATAATTCAAAACATTTAAATAACCCTGATAAAAAGTTCACATACCGCGGTGATTTTAGCCTGATAATATGCACAGAAATTGACATCTATGGATTTGAATGGCTAATAAAGGTAACATACAAACCTGAGACCTGTTTGCTTGTAATCACAGTGTGGGCAGAAAAGCTGAGTGAGTTTCTGGGATCCAGAAAGACTCTTGAATCTTTCAGCCAGCCAATGACATTTCTGAGTTGAGTAATGGGGAATGCAATAGATTTGTCAACGGATCTATGGCAAAAGATAGTTGAACTGTATAAAATAGGAAAGGGATACAAAAAGATATCAAAATAATTGCCAGTCAGCAATGTTCAAACTGTGATTAAAAAATAGGGGCTCTGAAAAAACCAAACCACGATCAGCTAGACCAACAAAAATGTAGGCCACAACTGCCAGGAACTTTTCATCAGGGTCATTTTGATGTTTTTGATTGTTATAATGATTTAAAAAGAGAAAACATAGTAGTTTGACAATAAATGGCTTCACGCAACCACTAACTATGAGTGGAAAAAACGTTTGTGTTATCTAAAATATTTTCTAAATAAAGTGCAAGAAAGCAAAAAATCTGTTGGGTGTGTAAACATTTGAGCATAACTCTATATATACCAGTGTCAAACAAGGGAAACTAAAGCAAGCTCACTGCTCTTTGGTTCTTCTGGTGTACTTGGTTTTAACAAAACTTTATTTTTTTCATGCGTTGTTTCAAGTTGATATCACCATTCATTTTCATTTTATTTAGGTGTATTCATATAAATGACCCACCCGGGCAATTGGGCCATTTATATGGATATAAAGTCAAAGAAAGAGACTCTGTATCTGCACTAATCTGCCTGTGTATTAAAGCTGTGATTTTGCAATAAATCTACCGTCTTCTTTTGAATGGATTTCGTTTCGCTGGATTTTTTCTTTCTATTTATATGAATACACCTAAATAAAATGGGAATGAATGGTTAAATCAACTTGAATTAACTCATGAAAGAATAAAGTTACATTAAAAACCAAGCACACCATTTTTTTATGACATTCTCAATATGTTTGATGTGTCACATGACCTTTTTCCCATTGAAAAAAATAAAGTTGGATCCAAAATGGCTGACTTCACAATGGCGGCCATGGTCTCCGCCCATCTGGAAAAGTTTTCTCCCTCCCATATACTAATGTGTCACAAACAGGAAGTTAATATCATCAACCATTCCCATTTTATTTAGGTGTATCCATATAGATGGCCTACTTCGTAGATCCAAACTCATTCACATATCCATTTTGAAAGAATTCTCCAGCTTTTTCCAATCAGTTTGTTTTAAAATTCTTTGACTTTATTAGAATCCCACAGTAAAATCCCAGAAGTCACTGACAGATAAGTGTTAAATGTTTTTGTTAAATTCAATTTTTATACTTGCATTTTTTATTTTTGAAGATTTATATACCTCTCTGAATTGTCCAGATCTTATAATCATTAATAACATGTTAGAATGAATTATATTGGTGGTTTTGAAAAGTAAATTAGGATCAGGGATGGTAAGAAAGTGAATAGGAAGGAATGAGAGAAAAGAAGTGTTACCTTTTAATTAAACTGAGGTTACACCCAATTCTAATGATAATTAAACATTGAGATCTCATGTTATATATGCACAGTCTGGACATTCCGTTTTTGGACCTTGAGGAACACGCATGTAGCGTTGAAATGCATAGTCCAAGAGGTAGCTACTGTCTAAATTGTCTATTAGTGCCTTCTGGGATTTTACTATAGAATTCAAATAAAGTCAAAGAATTTTAAAACAGATTGGAATAATCTGGAGAACTCCTTTTAAATAGATATACAGTGCTTTGTGAAAGTATTTGGCCCCCTTGAACTTTTCAACCTTTTGCCACATTTCAGGCTTCAAACATAAAGATATAAATTCTAATTTTTTTGTGAAGAATCCACAAGTGGGACACAATCCTGAAGTGGAACGAAATTTTTTAGCTATTTTAAACTTTTTTAACTAATAACTTAAAAGTGGGGTGTGCAATATTATTCAACCCCCTTGAGTTAATGCTTTGTAGCGCCACCTTTCGTTGCGATTACAGCTGAAAATTGCTTGGGTATGTCTCTATCAGTTAAGAACATTGTGGATATATCTAAAGGGTTGAGATTGCGCAAATAGGGTCTTATCCTTTATAGACAGGTATGAAAATGATAATATTGGTATTGCTCACCTGGTGCGGTTGTGTAGCACACAACCAGCGTAATCGCTCAAAAAAACAGCTGCTGCAGGGACCATACTTCCACAGGATGCGGTGCTTAAATCACAAGGTTTTTCGGACGAAGTACCTTTATGTCCGCGCTGCTGTCAGGAAGATATACCAATGACACTGGACGTCTAGATATTGGTGATATAGATTTATATAAAATCTATATCACCAATACCTAGACGTCCAGTGTCGTTGGTATATCTTCCTGACAGCAGCGCGGACATAAAGGTACTTCATCCGAAAAACCTTGTGATTTAGGAACATTGACAGACTGAAATTCTTGCCCATTCTTTCTTGCAAAACAACTCAAGCTCAATGAGGTTGGATGGAGAGCGTTTTTGAACAGCAGTTTTCAAGCAGGCCCAAACCATGATGCTGCCACCACCATGTTTGACAGTGGGGATGGTGTTTTGAAGGTGATGAGTAGAGATGAGCGAGTACAAAAATGCTCAGGTGCTCGAAGCCCGGGCCGAGCATCCCAAGATACTCGTGTACTCGGCCCGAGCATCGAGCCCAATGTTATCCTATGGGAGACCCGAGTATTTTTCTGACATGACCCACGGCAGTATGGAAAAACCCTAAAAATGTCACAAAAGTATCAGAACAGTGCTTAAATGACATGGGAACTAGTGATGGGCGAATCCTAAATTACTCGGAATCGCTTGACTCTAGCGAGTCCGAGCACAGGACTCGCTACTCGTTGCGAGTCTAGCGAGTCCAATGTTAATGACTCTGACTCTGAGACTCTGACTCTGACTCTGAGATTCTGACTCTGACTCTGACTCTGAGACTCTGACTCTGAGACTCTGACTCTGAGATTCTGACTCTGAGACTCTGACTCTGAGACTCTGACTCTGAGACTCTGACTGAGACTCTGACTCTGAGATTCTGACTCTGAGACTCTGACTCTGACTCTGAGACTCTGACTCTGACTCTGAGACTCTGACTCTGAGACTCTGACTCTGACTCTGAGACTCTGACTCTGACTCTGAGACTCTGACTCTGACTCTGAGACTCTGACTCTGACTCTGAGACTCTGACTCTGAGACTCTGACTCTGACTCTGAGACTCTGACTCTGACTCTGAGACTCTGACTCTGAGACTCTGACTCTGAAACTCTGACTCTGAGATCCTGACTCTGAGACTCTGACTCTGAGACTCTGACTCTGACTCTGAGACTCTGACTCTGACTCTGAGACTCTGACTCTGAGACTCTGACTCTGAGACTCTGACTCTGAAACTCTGACTCTGAGATTCTGACTCTGACTCTGAGACTCTGACTCTGACTCTGAGACTCTGACTCTGAGACTCTGACTCTGACTCTGAGACTCTGACTCTGAGACTCTGACTCTGAGATTCTGACTCTGAGACTCTGACTCTGAGACTCTGACTCTGAGACTCTGACTCTGACTCTGAGACTCTGACTCTGAGACTCTGACTCTGAAATTCATGAAATAATAAAAAAAAATGCGTGGGGCTCAGCGCAATTTCTATGTCTAGCCAGGTACAGCTAAGCAGCTGGGGGCTGGAATTCGCAGCGCAGGGATGCCCAAGCTTTCTGGGCACCCCCAGCTGCAAATTGCAGCCTGCAGCCGCCCCAGAAGATGGCGCGTTCCTTGAAGCGCCATCCTCTGGCGCTGAACCCCGCTCTTCCAGTGGCCCTGGTGGCGGTGGCACGCTGGGTAATAAAGGGGTTAATACCAGCTTTGTTATACAAGCTGGTATTAAGCCCGAGATTGTTAATGTCAGGCCACGTTTGACCCAGCCACTAAGAATCTCCAATAAAGGGTTAAAAAAACACAACACAGAGACATTTTTTTATTTGAAATAAAAAAAAAAAGCCATTAGGGACTCCATCTTTAATTAAAAAAATCCTCTTCCATCTGACGTAGTCCAAAACGCGATGTCCTCTCTGCTACATCCCCTGTGCATAGATATAGATGTCTATGCACAGGGAATGAGCAGACTGAGAACAATCTCAGCTCTGCTACATCATGTCTGTGAGCAGGTGGGCTCTAGGACCCTGGAGCTGCACAGAGAAGACAGCTGGACTCGGCTCGCAAAGCAGTTACTTTGCGAGTTTCCCTGCTATCACTGGCACAGTAGCCGAGTCTAATGCAAGACAATTGCAATCCTAGTTTTGTCAGCGTTTGCCATTGATTTGCATTGGACTCGTGCGAGTAAACGCTGGGAAACTCGCAGAGTACCGAGTCCTGCGAGTCCCTTACTACTCACCGAGTAACGAGTCCTAGCGAGTAGATTCGCCCATCCCTAATGGGAACAGCATGGGGAAGACCCCTGGAAGCATTTCAGGCCCCAAGGTCACTGATGTCAACAATGTTGTCAGACTATTACGCCACTTTTACGGACTGTCAAGAAAATGTTACAAAATGAAACCAAAACGGATTTTCATGGAAAAAATATTAAGGGCTCATACCCACTTGTGAGACAGAGTTGGTGTATGTTATTTTATTTGATTATATGAAAGCTTTTTTTTAAAAATTGTGTGGCACTCCCATGCCCCTGGGAAGAGATGTAAATGAAGGCATCTTTAAATAATGTGCCCATTGTAAGCAAGTGGGTCTTTTGCAGTAATGCCCTAGGCAGGGCTGCTAAACATTGGGAGGCACAACAATGCCCCTGGATAGAGGTGTGCATGAGGGCCTCTTTAAATAATGTGCCCATTGTAAGGAAGTGTGTGTTTTGTAGCATTGCCCTAGACAGGGAAGCCAAAAATTGTGTGGCACTGTGATGCCCCTGGGAAGAGACGTGCATGAGGGCCTCTTTTAATATTGTTCCCATTAAAAGGAAGTGGGTCTTTTGTAGTATTGCCCTAGGCAGGGCAGCCAAAAATTGGGAGGCACCACAATGCCCCTTGGAAGAGACATACATGAAGGTCTCTTCAAATAATGTGCCCATTTTAATGAAGTGGGTCTTTTGTAGTAATGCCCTATGCAGGGCTGGTAAACATTGGGAGGCACCCCAATACCCCTGGATAGAGGCGTGCATGAGGGCCTCTTTAAATAATGTGCCCATTGTAAGGAAGTGGGTCTTTTGTAGTATTGCCCTAGGCAGGGCAGCCAAAAATTGGGAGGCACCACAATGCCCCTTGGAAGAGACGTACATGAAGGTCTCTTTAAATAATGTGCCCATTTTAATGAAGTGGGTCTTTTGTAGGATTGCCCTAGGAAGGGCTGCCAAAAATTGAAAGGCATTGCGATGCCCCTGGGAAGAAACATGAAGGAGAGCCTCTAAAAATTGTTCCCATTACAAAGGAGCGGGCCTCCTGTACTTGTAATGCCCATTCTGCAAGCATGGACTAAAACATTTACCCCTGGGGGTATACATGAAAATAATGCCTAACTTTTGAACGGTTAGGGTCATCATCATCATCATAAATATGATGTAAAAAAATTATGGTTTTGTGGCATCATGAACCGCAGTCACACTAATCATATCATGGTGGCGGATGAGGAGGAGGAGGAGCAGTACAGCAAGTAGCCAAACACATGATGTGTGGGTATGCGGAGGTGCATGGGAATCTACCGACCCGAAATTTAAATCCGCTATCATTTGGTGGTGGTGTGGTGAAGTCAGACCCAATCCAACCCTTGTTCATCTTGATCAAAGTCAGCCTGTCAGCATTTTCAGTTGACAGGCAGTTGCGTTTATCTGAAATGATTCCACCTGCGGCACTAAAAACACGCTCTGACAAAACGCTAGCGGCAGGGCAGGCCAGGACTTCCAAGGCATAGAGGGCCAATTCCTGCCACGTGTCCAGCTTGAATACCCAATAATTATAAGGCACAGAGGAGTCTAGGAGCACTTTAGTACGAACAGCAAGATACTTCCTCAGCATCTTTGCAAACTTTGCATTCCTTGTGACACTACCCCGCACCTCAGGGCCTGTGGTACGGGGGGTGCTGAGAAAAGTGTCCCAGATCTTTGAGAGTGTTCCCCTACGTTTGCTAGATTGGACTTGTGCCTCTCTCTGCCAGACGCCTTGGTTGTCCACTGAATCAAGACCTCTGCCGCTAGCGTTTTTAGAAGGGAATTTTTTTAATAATTTCGCTACTATGGCCTTCTGGTACTGCAGCATTTTTGTAGACCTCTCCGCCTCGGGAATAAGAGTAGTGTGGGTATAAAAGTGTCACCAACCAGTAATGAATGTCTTGATAACGCGAGGGTCACGAGACAGGCAGTGTAACATAAAGTCAGCCATGTGCGCCAGACTGTTAACAGGCAAGACTTCAGGGTCCTCACCCACAGCATGACTGGCCATGCTGACCTCATCCTCCTCCTCCTCCTCTCCCCTGTCCTCTGGCCATCCACGCTCATCCGACGGTCTGACGGTTGTGCATGTATTACCGTCAATTCCGAATGAAAGTAGCTCCATTTCTTCATCCTCCACCTCGGCATAGTCCTCCAATGCACGTTGGGATGAGATGAGGCTGGGCTGTGTGTAATCACCCAGTACGGTTTCTTGCTGCAAGTCATCCTCCTCCGCCTGCAATGCATCGTCTTTGATTTTCAGCGGAGAGCATTTTAGAAGACAGAGAAGCGGGATGGTGATGCTAATGATGGCGTTATCACCGCTTACCATCTTGGTGGAGTCCTCAAAGTTTTGGAGGACGGTACATATGTCGGACATCCATGTCCACTCCTGAGGTCTTATGTGTGGAGTTTGAACCGTATACCGTGGCCTTGTAGATGCTGGTACTCAACAACTGCCCTCTTCTGCTCACAAATCCTGACCAACAAGTGCAGTGTGGAATTAAAACGCGTGGGGACATCACACACCAGTCTGTGAGCCGGAAGCTGCAAACGCCGCTGAAAGCCGGCAAGGCCGGCAGAAGCAGTAGGTGACTTTCTAAAATGGGAACATAGGCGGCATACTTTGACGAGCAGTTCACACAGCTCCGGGTAGGATTTGATAAACCTCTGAACCACGAGGTTGAGCACATGGGCCACGCATGGAACATGTGTCAGCTCGCCTCGCCTCAGAGCCGCCACAAGGTTCCGGCCATTGTCACACACGACCATGCCTGGCTGTAGGTTCAGCGGTGTGAGCCAGTGATCTGCCTGCTGTTTCAGAGCTGTCCACAACTCTTCAGCGTTGTGGGGTTTGTCACCTATGCAAATTAGCTTCAGCACAGCCTGTGGCCGCTTAGCCGAGGCAGTGCTGCAGTGCTTCCAGCTTGGGACTGGTGTGGAGGGTGAAGTGGAGGAAGAGTAGGAGGAGGAAGCTGAGGAGTATGACGTGCCAGAGCTGTACACTGTGGGTGAAACCCTGACTGAGTTAGGGCCTGCAATCCTTGGTGTCAGAAGGACGTGTTCCATTTTAAGCTCAGACTGGGTCCCAGCTTCCAGAATATTAACCCAGTGTGCCGTCAGTGAGATGTACCGGCCCTGCCCGCAAGCACTTGTCCACGTGTCCGTGGTCAGGTGGACTTTGCCTGAAACTGCATTGTTAAGGGCACGTATGATGTTTTGTGACACGTGCTTATGTAATGCGGGGACGGCACACCGGGAAAAATAGTGGCGGCTGGGGACCGAGTAACGTGGGACAGCCTCCGCCATCAGGTTGCAGAATGCTTCCATCTTCACCAGCCTAAAAGGCAACATTTCCAGCGCAAGCAGTCACGAAATGTGTGCATTTAGAACTGTGGCATGTCGGGCGTTGGCAGCGTATTTGCGCCTGCGTTCCAAAGATTGGTGTATGGATAACTGAACGCTGCGCTGGGACAGGGGCGTGGCTGATGATGGTGCTATTTCTGCTTCTGCAAGTACAGGTGAAGGACAGGAGGAATCTTTGCCTGCAGTATAGACAGGGGATTGGCTTGCACGCACAACAGTGAAAGACGCAGCGGTGTCACCCGCAGACAATGCTCCTGGACTCTGCTGTACATCCCACAAAGTTGGGTGCTTTGCTGCCATGTGCCTGATAATGCTGGTGGTGGTCCTGCTGCTAGTTTTGCTACCCCTGCTGATGCTGGCATGGCAGGTGTTGCAAATTTCCTTTTTCGAATTATCTGCAGACACCTTAAAAAACAGCCAGACTCGTGAAGACCTAACAGTTGTACTGGCAACTTCTGTCGTGTTGTTGTTCCGGGGAACGGTTGCCTGCCTTCTGCCTGCGGACACCACCCTGCTTCTTCCGGCCTGTTCTGATGCTACGCCTAACTCCCCCTGTGCACTGCTGTTCTCGCTCTGCATGTCCTCCTGCCAGGTTGGGTCAGTTACTGGATCATCCACCACGTTGTCTTCCACTTCCGCACCCTGGTCCTCCTCCTGACTTTCTGGCAATTGTGTCTCATCATCGTCCACCTCTTGTTGAGACACGTTCCCACCGTTGCCTTCGTGAGACCGTGGCTGCTCAAATATTTGTGCATCAGTACATACGATTTTCTCATGACCCACTTCAACTGGAGCTGGTGAGAGGCCAGAATCTACAAATGGATAAGTGAACAACCCTTATGAGTGTCCAAGTGTGGGATCAGTTATGTCCGGGGCCGGGCGCTCGGCATGGTGGGAGGAAGGAGTATCAAGGTGTGGAATGTGCGGTCCGGTCTCACGGCTACTGACACTTGACCGTGTGGAAGACAGGGTATTTGTGGTTGTGCCAGACAGACTATCAAATAACAACCTGTTGACACTGGTCTTGGTTTAATAGTGGAGTACTGCTGCGTTCACCTAGAAATTGGGACAAGAAAGTCGAGCGAGATGATGTGGGCGTTTGTCGTGGCGCAATTCGAGCTTGCACACGAGCTTGGACTCTGCCTGCACCAGCATCACGTCCAGTTCCTTTTCCCTTGCCATCGGCCTTGTGCATTTTCAATGTTGTGCTGACTGTATACAGCTAAATGAAGGCATCCAAGATTTGGTTTTTAGCACGACCCTGAGATTTGAGATTAAGGCCCTGCAGGTGGACTAGCCAGACACAAACGCTGACTACAATAGTGAGTCTTTTGGCGTATCCTAATTTACGCTGCAACCTACAGTAGCAGCACTAAGATGCTAAATGAGTGCAGACAAGAGTTGGTTTTAGCACGACCCTGAGATTTGAGATTAAGGCCCTGCAGGTGGACTAGTCAGACACAAACGCTGACTACAATAGCGAGTCTTTTGGCGTATCCTAATTTACTCTGCAACCTACAGTAGTAGCATTAAGATGCTAAATGAGTGCAGACAAGAGTTGGTTTTTAGCACGACCCTGAGATTTGAGATTAAGGCCCTGCAGGTGGATTAGTCAGACACAAACGCTGACGAGAATAGCGCGTTTTTTGGCGTATCCTAATTTGAGCTAAAACCTACTCCTGCCTATAGTGAGCTAAATTAATCCTTAAAAGCACTGTTTTGGGATGGATGGATGGATGGATGAGATTTGCAGCCTTTACACCAGCCCCAGATGTGATGCAGGCTGGTATACTGGCACAACGAAGTTTGCTATATACCTTGCCTCCCTGCCTGTCTGCCTGTATACAGCTCTATTAGTCCTCAGAAGGACTGTTGTGGTAATTAGACTGTAATATAGTAAAAAGGCGTGCACTCCGAGTTTGTGTAGGTTGAGGTGCTAATTAAGGGATTTGGTAGACCCACAATAGGAATATGATAAATGAACAATTGCACACTCTTATGATTTTTTTCTGCAAGAAGGTGATTTTTTATTCTTTTGTTTTAGCAACAGGGAACCAACGTTTTGGTCCACCTTGGACCTTGCTCACACCAGTTGCTGGAAGTTACAAAACACAAAATCAATATCTACATATATACAATAAATGAGTTACAAAGAAAGGACATTTACATATAATACAATTCGCATAGACACAGGTCCTACAGATATATGACATCTGTTGGTGTATTCACATCTAGATATAGTTCGGATCAGGTAGGATTAAGTGGCATTGTGGGTAGATACTCAAGAAGGAGATTAGGGTTCTTTCCAAAGATCACCAGTATATTGCAAGCTACATCACAAGTGATAGGATTTACTCATTATTGTCTATCAAAATTTACATAAATACAAGTATGATCACTATCATCTTTCTTTGGAGAAGAGCTAATGGAATTCTGTGCAATCTGAAGTATATAAGAGGTACTCCCATAGTGATTTTGACAAGTATTTATCTCATTACCCTTTATCTGCTGCTTTCTTTCATTAGTGTGGGTATATGTATCCCTTTCAATATTTCAGTCTTCCTGTGATATATACAGTGGATTATTAGTAGGGCAACATTATTGCAGCAAAATCATCAGGTTTAATAAGTTATCATTTGTTACCTGTATGCTACATCTAGGATCCTAGGACCCTGCGTTATGGGTACCTGTAAAATGGATTCGTACATTAGGGGGCAGTAGTCCATAGAAAATAGATCAATGCATGCTAGTCAAACTTATTTTCAGAAGTTATACTGTATATGGGGGAGTAATCCTCATTATCAGCTAGTCCACCGCTGTGTCTAATGTTACCTTATTTCAGGATTAGTTATCCCCGGTCCGGGTGGGTGCCTCTGTGTGGCGTTCTGGTGTTTGTGGCCGCTCTTTGCAGGAGCAAGCCGGAAATGCTCCGGGACGCCGGCGCATGCGCCGTTAGACCGGAAGTGCGCCGCCGGAAGTGTCCGCACGAGTTTACCAGCGCGTTGTCACGGAGAGCATCATGTGATCTCACTCAGTTGCGCTTTTTCTATTTGTTGAGTTTTAGTAATAACAGCGTAGTATGGACATGGTTATCTAAATTATTAGTGTGTGGACACTATCTGGGATTAGTTTGATAAGGAGCAAAGGAGTTAGGAAACAGTCATTACATATAGTATATACATGAGTGTTATCATATAAAAACCGACAGGACCAATATGAACAATCTTCTTATTGATGATAAATGGTACTGCAATAGACATAAATAGGTAATATAGCATATTACAATCTTCTCCATGGTGGACACATATAAGGTCTCCCAATTTTCAGGAGTGGTGTTATTTTCATGTTCCTTTATCCCTGATGGGAAGTATTACTTCCAGTAGTCAGTGGTTAGTGTCTAGGTTGTTGTAGAAAAGGTCACATGGGGTCCCAACCCAAAACATTACGCTCATAGCATATACTATACAATCTTCTATAAAGAAAAAATTTATATGAAAGCTCAAAATCTATATATTATTCCATGCATTGATATGTTTTATGGTTTCTTACCCTCCAAGGTGCACGACTATAGATAATAATGGTGATGACGAAATCCTGTCTCCTTACTATATCTAAACAATAATAGGGTTACAAAGAAAACATTAGACTCAGATCAAGTGGGCCAGTCGATTTCTCTATTTAAACCATTTGGATGTAACGTCTGTAGAGTGTAAATCCAATATCTTTCTCTATTTTTAAGTAATTGGGTATGATTACCACCTCTTCGAGGTCTCGTCACTTCTTCAATGACTTGGTATCTAAGTTGTGATACCGAGTGTTTTGCTTGATTAAAATGATGTGCAATTGGCAGCCAGTTTTTCCCACATCTTATGGAGGATTTGTGACTGGCTATCCTATCCTTCACATGTTGAGTTGTTTCGCCTATGTATAAGAAACCACATGGGTATTTTATCAAGTATACAACATAATTTGTGTTGCAAGTGTAATACCCCTTTATGGGAAAAGATTTACCAGTCCTTGGGTGTGTGAAGTGATCCCCCCTGATCACGTTAGAGCATGCTGCACAATTCAGGCAGGGGAAGGTGCCCTTCCTTTGGGTATCTAGGAAAGTTTGTTTTGGTAGTCTCTGGTTGCTACCAATATCTGCTCGAATTAGTGAGTCTTTTAGATTGGGAGGTCTTCTTTTGCACATTAGTGGGGGGTTCCTAAAGATGTTGATAGAAGGGTATGCCTTTTTCATCAAGGGTCAATGTTTTTTGATTATGTTGTATACTTTGGGCATGGTTGCGTGATGTTTATGTATGAAGGATAGTCTTTCCATCTCGACCACAGGGGGCGGTGACTCAGGTAGGTTCAAGATTCTTTCGGTCTCAGACTGAATTAAGTCCTCTGGGTATAGTCTTTCTCGGGATTTGTCACCCATCTCCTGTAGTCTCAAAGGGAGAGAGTCAACCTCCGAAACTACTCTGGCTACTCTCTTGAATTGTGATCTGGGTAGGCTGCATTTTAAAGAATTGGGGTGGCAGCTATCAAAACGTAGTAAACCATTACGTTCCGTCGTTTTTTTGAATATGTCTGTGCCCAACTTACCATCTGTTTTTCTGAAAATTCTCACATCAAGAAAATTAATTTCAGTTTGGCTATGTTGTATGGTGAACATAAGTTCTGGTCTTACTGAATTAATGTCTCTGAAGAACTCATCGAGGCTTGTCTGGTCGCCTTTCCAAATGTAGAAGATGTCATCAATGTACCTGAGCCATAAAATGGCTTTGTGTCTGAATAATTGATTGGTATAGATGTGCATGCATTCAAAACTATCCATATAAAGATTTGCATATGTGGGGGTAATGTTAGACCCCATTGCGGTGCCCCGTGTCTGTATGTAGAATGAATCCTGAAATAAGAAGAAATTTTCTCTAAGGACTATCTCAAGTAGTGTGATACAGAAGTTGTCTCGTTTGTCTTGAGATCAGATTTACATAGTGCCTCCTTTGTTGCTTGTATGCTTTTGTCGTGGTCTATAGACGTATATAAGCTATTTACGTCTAGAGTTACTAGGTAACACTTCTCTGGTAGGATATCTAATAATTTTAGTTTGTTGAGAAAAATCACTTGTATCGAGGATATATGATCGTGTCTTCTTTGTTAGAGGGGTAAGGATTTTCTCAAGATAGATGGAAAGTGGTGATAAAACTGACTCAGTTGAAGCTACGATTGGTCTGCCTGGTGGGTTATTTAGATCTTTATGGATTTTGGGGAGTGTATAAAAAACGGGAGTGATTAGATGAGTTTTTGTTAGAAATGTCATCGTTTTTTTTTATCTATTATGTTTCTGTCTACGTGGGTTTGTAGTATTGTGTGAATTCTGCTCTTGATTCTGCTCGTAGGGTCATTGTCAACTTTTTTGTATGTTTGAATATCATTGAGTTGTCTTTGTATTTCAGATATGTAGTCTGATGTGTTCATGATCACTATTGAGTTGCCTTTGTCCGCAGGTTTGATTGTTATTGTTTTATTTTGTTGTAAGCCATGTAGTGCCTGATGTTCATCATGTCTGATGTTATTGTATATCAGGTAGAAACCCAATCTATGTTCATGCATATGGTTTTTGATGTCTTGGTCGACTAGTGAGATAAAGGTTTCAGTAGCATTATTAGGTTTGGGGGCATAAAGTTGCTCTTGTTACGTAGCCTCAATGATGTGATATTAATTGGGTTATGTGGTGGACTGGATGGAATCGTACTGTGGCTTATCTGATCTGAGCTAAAGTGTGTTTTCAATCTGATTGACCTGTAAAAATACTGTAAATCTTTTTCTAACGTGAAAGAATCCCACTTTGGTGTAGGACAAAAACTTAGACCTCTATTAAGAACTCTAAATTCCAATGGTGACAGTGTATAGTTTGATACATTTACTATTAGGTTGGGACCCTTACCTGTGATCAGGTCCGCATCCTGGGTTGTGTGGTAATTAGACTGGCAGCCCTTTGCCTACACTAGCTGAAAGGCCACAAATCTGTCCCTCAATCAGCAGCAGCTCTCCCTACACTGACTTTCTAATGGCGCAGAGTGATGAGCACAGCGTGGTCAGGTCTTATAAAGACCTGATGACACTGTGCGGCCAGCCAATCACTGTAATGCCACAACCAACATGGCTGTGGTATTACAGTGTCTGTCAGCCAATCCCTGCATGCGGGCTGGCTCTGAAAAGAGCACCAACATGCAGGGAGGTGGACCCCGAACATAGCAAGAGTATCGCGAGATTACTTGGTACTCACCGAGTACCCCGAGTGCTGAGATATTCGTGCGAGTACCGAGTAGTGACAAGCATACTCGCTTATCTCTAGTGATGAGCTGTGTTTCTTTTTTGCCAAACATGTCGTTTTGCATTGTGGCCAAAAAGTTCAACTTTGGTTTCATCTGACCAGAGCACCTTATTCCACATGTTTGGTGTGTCTCCCAGGTGGCTTGTGGCAAACTTCAAACAAGACTTTTTATGGATATCTTTGAGAAATAGCTTTCTTCTTGCCACTTTTCCATAAAGGCCTGATTTGTGCAGTGTACAACTGATTGTTGTCTTATGGACAGACTCTCCCACCTCAGCTGTAGATCTCTGCAGTTCATCCAGAGTGATCATGGCCCTTTTGGCTGCATCTCTGATCAGTCTTCTCCTTGTTCGAGATGAAAGTTTAGAGGGACGGCGGGGTCTTGGCAGATTTGCAGTGGTCTGATACTCCTTTCATTTCAATATGATCGCTTGCACAGTGCTCCTTGAGATGTTTAAAACTTGGGAAATCTTTTTGTATCCAAATCCAGCTTTAAACTTGGCCACAACAGTATCTCGGGCCTGCCTTGTGTGTCCCTTGGTCTTCATGATGCTCTCTGAATTTGAAACAGAACACTGAGACTATCATAGAGCAGGTTAATTTATATGGAGACGATTACACACAGGTGGATTCTATTTATTATTATAAGTCATTTAGGACAACATTGGATCATTCAGAGATCCTTACTGAACTTATGGAGTGAGTTTGCTGCACTGAAAAAAAGGGGCCGAATAATATTGCCCGCCCCACTTTTCAGTTTTTAATTTGTTAAAAAAGTTAAAATATCCAAAAATGTTCTACCTCTTCATGATTGTGTCCCACTTGTTGATTCTTCACAAAAAAATTAGAATTTAGATCTTTGTTTAAAACCAGAAATGTGGCAAAAGGTTGAAAAGTTCAAGGGGGCCAAATACTTGGACAATGCACTGTATATCTATATATATATTTACCAAAATAACTTTTATTATTGCAAAGGGTCAGCAGAGCATGAGGCTACGTCTACTACACTTATCTGCTATCAATTCTGTTGGCAACAGATTACTCACAATATCATCCAAGAGAGTGACAAGAACAGGAGGTTTATTCAGGAACAATTTGTGCAGCATCTACAGGCTGCTTCTTCGCTCATACACAGACACAGGAAACTGAAAGTACGGTGACATGTTCTCCCTGTGACCTTCTGGAGTTGTTTTCTTCTGTGTACTAACTTTATAAGCAGCATGCAAAACTAGCAACTAAACACTCACACACAGGAATGGAGTTGTTGCACTAAATATTTTAACTCACCCACTCAACAACTACTTATCCTGTTAATCCCATTGGGGTTCTAAAGGGTGGTGTCAAGTTCTAGCTCCCAAGAGTGCAAAAATAGGGGGGTGCTATCTGATTTACAATCATGGAGGTTAACGTAAATTTTTTAGATTAATTTTGGAATGTGAAGCCGCACTTTCGTTAGTATTTCCAACCAAAGCCATTGATGGGGTGGTTTAGTCAACTTTTTGATCTGCATCATGAAGTGGGACACATGTAAGTGTTGAAGATAATTAATCAGACGTTTTGTAGCTTCTAAGGGCCACAAGCTTGTACAAGGAATTTTATCTTTCAGTAGATGGGAGATTGGAATTCTCTTCCAGACAAACCTGAGGCCATAGGGATCTCTGCATTCCAGGATATAAAAATATGGGATAAGGTTGAGTGGTATTTTATCTAAAAAGTAGCAAACAGGTGGGTGGTTTGAGATCATTGAGCCCCTCACAAATAAAGTTGAAGGGAGAATCTCATCAAAGCTATCTTTCATAGGGGTGCATACTGTCCATAATAGTTTTTTCTCCTCACTACCTAAAAGCATTTCAATATGTGATTGAAGACCCTGGTCTGCTATATGAGTAAGTTTTAACCATCTGACCATGTGTATGGCCTGATAGCAGAAGAAAAAATCAGGGATCCCTAAGCCTCCGCCGTGTTTCGGGAAGTCCAAGGTCCTTAAGAAGAGCCAAGGTTTTTTATATTTCCAAATCAATTTAGCAATAATTTGGTTAAGAGAGTGGAAAAAGGATTTGGAAATACTGTAAAACTTGGGACCATGTTCATGACAAAGAAGATTTTAGGGAGAATGTACTATTTAGTCACATTAACTCTACCCAACCAGGACAGAAAGAAAGGTCAAAGAATTTTAGGAGATTCTTAATTTTTCCCAATAGAGGAGTAAAATTATGTTGGAAAAGGGAGCAAGGATCATCGGTTATATGTTCATTTTGATAAGAGTCAGCCTGTCAGCATTTTGAGTTGACAAGTGGGTATGCTTATCAGTAATAATTCCCCCTGCAGCACTAAAAACCCGCTCTGACAAAATACTACGGCAGGGCAGGCCAGGACTTCCAAGGCGTAGAGAGCCAGTTCATGCCACATGTCCAGCTTGGATACCCAATAATTACAAGGCACAGAGGAATCACAGAAGACATTGGTATGGTCAGCAAGGTACTCCTTCAGCATATTCCCAAACTTTGAACTCCTTATGAGAGTACCCCACGCCTCAGGGCCTATGCCATGGGAGGGGATGAAAAATCTCTCCCAGAACTCTGACAGTGTCCCCCTGCCACTGCTGGATTGGAGTTGTGTCTCTTTCACCTGTACTCCTTGGTTCTCCACTGAACTGTGACCTCTGCCGCCAGTGTTTTCAGAAGGGAATTTTTTAAATGATTCCACATTAATGGCCTTCTGGTACTGCCCCATTTTTGTAGACCTCTCCGCCTCGAGAATAAGAGATAAAAAGTTCCCCTTGTAGAGGGGGTCTAAAAGTGTCACCAACCAGTAATGAGTGTAACCCAAAATTTTAATAACGCAAGGGTCACGGGACAGGTAGAGTAACATAAAGTCAGCCATGCATGCCGGACTGGTAACAGGCAAGACTTCCGTGTCCTCACCAAGAGGATGACTGACTCTCTTACTCCTCCTCCTCCCTGTCCTCTGGCCATCCACGCTGAACAGACAGTATGACAGTTGTGCAGGTTGTACCGTCTATAGCGCATTACACTAGCTCCTGTTCTTCTTCCTACTCCTCCTCATTGTCGCCCAATCAATGTTGGGATAAGATGAGGCTGGGCTGTGTGTAATCACCCTGTATGGTTCCTTGCTCCATCTCATCGTGCTCCGCCTGCAATGCATTTTCTTTGATTTTGAGCAGAGAGCATTCCAGAAGACAGAGAAGCAGGATGGTGATGCTAATGATGGCATCAGCACTGCTTACCATCTTGTTGGAGTCCTTAAATTTTTGGAGGACAGTACATATGTCGAACATCCACGTCCACTCCTGATGCCTTATGTGTTGAGTCTGAAGCGAATACCGATGGCCTTGTTGATGCTGGTACTCAACAACTGCTCTCTTCTGCTCACAAACCCTGACTAACATCTGCAGTGTCGAATTGCAATGCATGGGGATATCTCACACCAGTCTGCGAGCCGGAAGCTGGAAACACTGCTGAAACCCGGCAAGGGTGGCCAAAGCAGTAGATGACTTTCTAAAATGGGCAGCTCTGACAGCTCAGGGTAGGATTTAATAAACCGCTGAACCATGAGGTTGAGCACATGGGCCACGCATGGAACATGTGTCAGCTTGCCTCACCTCAGAGCTGCCACAAGGTTCTGGCCATTGTCACACATGACCATGCCTGGCTGTAGGCTCAGCGGTGAGAGCCACAGATCTGCCTGCTGTTTCAGAGCTGTCCACAACTCTTCAACATTGTGCGGTTTGTCAAAAAAGTGGGGACTTTTGTTAGGATCTCTCTGTTGTGTGGTGCATTCCTTGAGCAGGACTCTTTGAGCACAATACCTGCTTATGACACTTGTGTACCACTTCCTAAATACTCAGCCTTGAAATGCCTCCACTTTGCTGCTATTGTGGCCAAAATACAAAATGTTTTAATGGATACATACCACTTTTCTGTGGTGTGACCTTAATTTTTGGAAATGTGGTGGCTCTTGTTGGGGATTCCTTGCTTTGTGGTGCTTAACTTGAGCAGGGCTCTCTGAGTGACATGCCTACACCTGTTACTCATCCTCCTTTTACTTCTTCTCCTCTTGTTACATAAAGGGGAACTCTGGGGAGAGAGAACTTTTTAGTACTGTCTGCCCTCCTACATGATGAAGCAGAGCTGGGCACTACAGTTCTAGGATCTATAGATCGCGTATAAATTAATAAAATCATATCTCCTCTTCAGTTCTCACCCCTTCCTTGAGGGGACCAAGAAGATTCAGTTACAATTCTGCTGAGAGCAGGAGGTATGTCGGGGCATGGACCCTGGGGGCTCCAAGATCGTCTTACATTCCTACCCCCTCACACTTCCCTATGGGTAGAAGTGTGGCCACTGGCCAAAAGGTCATGGTGTATACATTATGTTGTGATTTTTTTTTTTGGTTGAACCCAAAAGAGCTGTGGAAAAACACGCTGATCAACTCTGACTCATTCAATAACATTAATCATACAGCATTTCTATATTGAATTCAAGAGTTCCACCTTAGTTTGTTTAAAATGAGATTTAGACAAACCCTATATATAGATATAAATAGAATAAATGGATATAGATGGATGGATAAATACATAGGATGGATGGATGAATGTATAACATATATGGTAGACAGATTTATAGATAGGTGATCTACAGAGACGTGAGAAATAGATAATGGATATATACATAGATATTTGTAAGCCCATATATGTTTGGTGCACAGTATAAGAACATAGCATTATAAAGGAACCTTGGGGTTTATAGCATGTGTTACAGATGCTACACAGATGTATGGATGCTTTGCTGTGGCTGAGGAAACAGTGACAGTCCATAGAAAGTTTCAGGGGACAGGAATCTACCAAGTTTCTATGGGAGAGGGTAGACCATGGCAGGGTTGAATAAACAAATGCAGTGCTCTGCCTTTATTCCTAGCCTGATACATGTCAGCACACATTATTCACCATCATATTATTGTACAGCAGAGGATCACAGCGTGGATTTATATCTGCTTGGTAACATGATTGCTATTTGAGGCATGAACATCCTTTACATAACATAGGATGGTATATCAGGGAAAGGATTGCACTGTGACCATGGCCACACCCTCTATTAATACAGAAGTGTGAAGGGTGGGAATTTAAGATGATCATGCGGCCCCCAGGGTCCATATTCCTGACACACCTCCAGCAGTAGACTGATTTACTTGGTCCTCTAATGGAGTGGTGAGAGCTGAGGAGCAGATACAATTTTATTAATTTATAAGCGATCTATAGATCCTAGAACTGTAGTGCCCAGCTCAGCTTCATCATGTAGGAGGACAGTGACAGTACTAAAAGGTTTTCTCTCACTGGAGTCCCCCTTAAAGAAAACTGCTGCCCTCTTTCCCCTGTGACTCATCCATCAATTAATTCAAACTGAGTTTCACCCACCTCTAAATTTAAGTGAATTTCTATTTTGAAATGATTTTGAAGGGTGTACAGGTTGGCACAGACCATGTTTCGTGCACCCATTCTATGGCATTTTTACTGTAGGTAGTTTATTGCCCCTTTTCCTGATGTTTGGCACTAATATGAGCAGTTTATCAGTTTTTGGACACCTTTTGAAGGTGTTTTCTATGTGTTTCTTGTTGCCTGCCATTGATTTTAAAGGGGTTCAGGATGTTTCAACGAATTTTCGTCTAAACAATTTGGAGAACATCTTGGATTCAAACACTCAGGTACTCGTTCATCTGTAGATAAATTCTTCACATATAAATAGCACTACCAGTGATAACTTTAAAATAGGCAATAGGTGGAACAGACTCTCAAGTCTGAAAGACTCACGTGTGTGTGTATATGTATATATACATATGGTAAAGAATATTTATACCGTGGTAGCCAGTAGATAGAAAAATATATTGCAATCTGAGAGTCCGCAGTGGTTGATACCTTTTAATGGCTAACTGAAAAGATGGTAAACATAGCAAGCTTTCGGGATGCTGAGTTCCCTTCTTCAGGCTGGTAATGACACAAATTCTGAAGACACATACATTTATACATAAGCAATAGAAAAATAAAAAAAGGGAAAGAAGAGAAAAAAAAAGGCAAAACAGTGTTCTATGCTCTGGTGGATATGACAGGTGACGCAAAGCAGAGTCGGGTAGGGAGGAGTGTAGGAGCAGGGACAGAGAAAGCAGATTTCTAAGATAAGCGGAACCAATTGTATTAGGTAGATGGTTAGTAACCCATGGAGACCTGAAAATACTTAGTTAAGTTGTGGAGAGCAGAGTCCTAAGTGACAGAGTTCACAGAAGTGTCAGGAGTTCATAGTCTTATGATTTCAGTGTGTTGCAAGCTGTCTCCAAATGCACTTTCATTTTATATAAAAAATGCATGAATCTGCTATCCCCAAATGTCCGTTCATTTTACATAAAATCCCATAAATCCATGTGAAATATTTAATCCGGTTTTGAGTGTGTTGAAGGTTGTTATCAATTTGTATTCCCAAATTCTTCTCTCTCTCTGAGATTTGAAGTTACTCTTTAAAATGAGCAGCTTCATATCTGATTCAGTGTTGTGCTCAGAGCTGCAAAAATGCTTTGCTACAGGTAGGTCCATATGCTTTTCTTTTATTGAGTGACGATGAGAATTCATTCTTGTTCTGAATTGTAATCAGGTCTCACCTACGTACATGCCACCTGTTGGGCATTTGGTACATATAATTAAATACACCACATTGCTTGTGGTGCAGCTAAAGTTACCTGGGATCTTATAGTCCTGATCTGTCCCAGGAATCATTATCTTGTCGGTTGTCATTATACTGTAGATGGACAGGTTTTGCACCTGTTCTGGTTGCAGGGAAAGGTTCCTGTTGTTGCTGGAGATGACAGGGCGCTTCTCACAATGATGTTTTTTAGATTCGGAGGTTGTCTAAAGCACAAGAGTGGGGGATCCGGAAATATTGATTTTAGTCGGGCATCTTTTTGTAGGAGTGGATGCAGTTTCCGTGCAGCTCCTCTTTGCACCTCCAGACTTGGATTGTAGGTGACTACAAGAAGAACTCTGTTGTTTTCTTCTCTAGTTTTGTAATGTAGGAGATGATTCCTTGATATTCTGGTGGCTCTTGTAATCTGGTTCTCGATTGTTCTTGGATGGTAGCCCTGGTTCAAAAAGGTCTTTCTGAGGCCCTCAAGGTGATTGTCTCTATCTGTAGGGTTGGAACATATCCGATTGTATCTGATGTCCTGGCTGTACACAATAGAGTTTTTTATGTGTTTTGGATGAAAGCTGTCCCATCGGAGATATGTTGGACGGTCAATTGGTTTCCGGTACAAGGATGTCTCTATTTCATTGTTCTGTAGCTTAATGATGGTGTCCAGAAAGCTGAATTCAGTGCAGGAGTAGTTGAGTGTTAAGTTAATGGTGGGGTGAAATTGATTAAAGTGTTTGTGGAACGTCTTCAGCTGTTGCTCAGACTCCGTCCAGATGATCAAAATGTCATCAATATAACGGTAGTAGGCCAGAGGCCTGATAGGGCAAGAGGATAAAAAGTCATCTTCAAGCTTGGCCATGAAAAGGTTTGCATATTGTGGTGGCATTTTGCTCCCCATTGCTGTGCCAGTCTCCTGTAAATATATGTTGTCGTCAAATCTAAAGTAATTGTGCGTGAGGATGAATTTTGTGAGTTCTACTACAGAGTCAGCATCAAGCCCTGTGTTCTCCAGGAAGGTTTTGCAGGCATTTAATCCATCTTGGTGTGGGATGTTGCTATACAGAGACTCCACATCCATGGTGGTGAGGATGGTTCCTTCTGGTAGAGGACCTATTGCTGACAGTTTATTCAATAGGTCAGTTGTGTCCTGAATGTAGCTGGGTGTCTCTTTTACCAGGGGTTTGAAAACACCCTCTACCCACCCAGAAATTTGTTCGGTGAGGGTGCCCACACATAACATGATTGGTCTCCCTGGATTTCCTGGTTTGTGAATTTTGGGAAGCATATAGAATGTGCCTGTTCTTGGACTTACTGGTAGAAGGTCATCAGCTCTTACGGACACGTCAGGTAGACAAGAAACCAGCCTTTTAAATTCCTTGTAATAGTCCTGTGTGGGATCAGACTGCAATTTCTTGTAGTAACGTGTCCGTCAGTTGTCTGTTTGCTTCCTTCAGGTAATCAGATTTGTTCATCATGACTATTGCACCACCCTTGTCTGCAGGTTTAATGATGATTTCTTTGTTGGTTTTCAAGGCCCGTATGGCCCTTCTCTCCTGGGCATTGACATTGGATGGTGGACTCTTGTGTGTATCTAAAATAGTGGATTTTACCAAATGTCTGAAAGTGTCTATATAGTTGTTCAAGTGGGAGTTACGCTTAAGATCAGGTGTCCAGTCTGACCTTTTCTTCTTGGTTGTCGGGATCCTTGTTCCTTCGGCCCAATTGGGTTCGGAATCCTCTTTGTCGCTGAAAAATTCCCTTAGGCGTAATCTCCTGAAGTAATCCTCCATGTCGCTGCACAGTTCAATTTTATCCAGAGCTTTAGTAGGACAAAACGAGAGTCCCCTAGAAAGTACGGAAAGTTCCAACTTGTTGGGTTTGTAATCCGAAAGGTTGATAACACAATTAGATGCTTTCTGACAGGAGGAGTTGTCCAAGTTGTCAGGATGTGTCTTTGCGCATCAATTCAGGACTCAATACAAGCAAAACAGTCTGTGTAATTTCTTTTCCTTGTTCTGAATCAGACGAGTTTGTAATTTATGGTAAAATTGTTGTAGATTATGTTCCATGGCTTCTGTAAGTGTGTTCCTCCGTGCTTCCAATTCCCCCTGGATGTTACTTTTGATGTTTTAGTAGACATGCAAAAGGTGGTTCCTTAGTCTCTCCGAGGTCCTGTGGTAAAGGTTTCGTGCATACTGAGTATTATAGGTGTGCAGAAGTGGATTTGTAATCCAGAGTCCTTTGGGAATCAGATTCTCCTTCTTGCATTTGGATAGGAAGAATATGTCACTGTCTAGTTGTGCACGTTTCTTCAGAAGTGTCTTTAAATCCATAAAGATTCGGTACATTCCGGTATCCTCCATTTTGATAAGGTAAAGAATATTTATACCGTGCTAGCCAGTAGATAGAAAAATATATTGCAATCTGAGAGTCCTCAGTGGTTGATACCTTTTAATGGCTAACTGAAAAGATGGTAAACATAGCAAGCTTTCGGGATGCTGAGTTCCCTTCTTTAGGCTGGTAATGACACAAATTCTGAAGACATATATATATACTTACACATACTTGAAACCAAAAGTATACATACACTATACAAAAAGACACATATACATGTTTCTCTCACTATCTGACATATCAGGACAGTCCTTGCCTGTTTTACGTCAATTAGGAATACCATAATTGTTTATATTTGCCAGAATGATGGGAGAGAGGATGTTTAAGGAATTTTTATTACTTTCTACAATGTAACACGTTTATATACACTAAGATTACTATTCCTTTAAACAATTTAGGACAGCAGGACAGCTCATGTGATCATGTCATGTGTTTGAAAGCTTCTGATAAGTTTTTTGATAACATCTGAGTTAGGCTAGGGTCACACATAGAAATCCTTTTTTGGAAAAACGGATCGGCTATCAGAACCACTTCCAAAAACGGATTGGTAGGTGTGGGGAGGCGTACAGTGTCTATTGGAGACCATTATATGCGTTTTAAAAACGCATGCGTTAACAGATGGTGTACCATGTGTACCATCCGTTAACGGATCCGTTTTTATAAGTGTTGGTCCTTTCCTGAAATTATCCCTAGTATTATGGGTACTTCATAAATATTCATTAGTTGTCACACCCCTCAGCCAATAAAAAGGTCAGCTGAATTAGGGGGTGTGACCACCTTCCTTTTGGTTACTAAGTATCAGGCACGTTCCTGCTGTCCTCATGGATCGTGATCTTGAGATTTAAATCCTCCTCCTTCAGCTACGATACGTGGCTGCACGGCGGCGACAGTTGCCCCAAGCACACCGTTCCAGAGTCTGGATTCATGAGGTGAACTTGTTGCGGCCCCAGCATGGTGACTTCCATGTTCTTTTCCCTCAACTGCAGCTCTTCCCGGATAAATTCCACAGGTACCTCAGGATGTCTGTTGAGGCGTTCGATCAGCTGCTGGAGCTGGTGGGCCCACACATCACCCGGCAGGACACGCGTTGGCGTCCAGCCATTTCCCCATTGGAGAGACTGGTGGTCACGCTGAGGTAAGTGTGGTTGCCCTGCTGCCTTCTTGCCTGCCCACACACAACACTTGTCTGGAGGTTTGTTTTTTCCTCACATGAAATTTATTAGGGTGTTTCTTGTTCAGAGTTTGTGGATGTTTCATGATGTGTCATGACAATGTAGTGTCAGGTGGTGTGTAATTACCTCATGTTGTTGTTAGTGATGTATTGATTCACTGACAAAGGACATTAAAATCTGCCCGGAAAAACTCACCAAATGATCTGCCAGGTAAATATACCGGTATAATGACACCTGATTTGCCTCCCAGGGGAGCTGGCAATCTACTGCTGAATGAAATGGATATTTACCTGGCAGATCTTTTGGTGAGTTTTTCCGTGCTGATTTTAATGTCCTTTGTCGGTGAATCTATATATGAAACATACATATGTTGCAAACATATGGGATCAGATTTGTGGGACATGAGGGACAGTGAAGAGGGTTCATGAGTTTACGTTATTTTGGCCAAAATGTTAGTGATGTATCCAAGGCGACAGAACATACTTGTGTGGATGTGTAAATCATTGTTTATTCAATGTCATCAGCCTTACATGACATTATCGTATGTGGCTCTTGCCTTCTTCATTGCGTTCCTCGCCAAGGGCCAGTTACAGATATTGCTGACCCAGCACCAACAGCAAGAAGGTGGACAGGCCACACCTAATTTGCTGTTTCATGGTCAGCTGTCCAACACGGCCAAGAAAGAGGGTTTACCAAAGAGCAACTCAACTTGTCAGCAGGGTAACCATGGGTTTATTAGGCACATTGGGGCGTTCGCCCAACCACGGTTAGGGCTCACCAACACATGCCTGTG
The DNA here is from genome assembly GCA_033576535.1 of Allobates femoralis. Classification (NCBI taxonomy): domain Eukaryota; kingdom Metazoa; phylum Chordata; class Amphibia; order Anura; family Aromobatidae; genus Allobates; species Allobates femoralis. The sequence continues at coordinate 510,957,889 of JARQOC010000004.1, forward strand.
TGTGAGAGGGATTTTTGACATTCTTGGCTGGCTGCCAAACGTCCCCACAAAACCAGGAGTGGAGCAATCAGAGGCAAACTGTAATAGAAACACGTCACCACTTCTGTATTTGTCACCCACTCCTGGGTTGCCCTACAAATCCTGAGCTTTTAAAATCATCAAATAGTCACCGTGTGCATGTGGCCTTACAGTGTGCTGCAACATGAGTGTTGTTTGTTGATGAATGTTGAAGTCAGTGGCCTGGGTATGATGTTGCTAGCATATCACTAATCAAGTGTCTGTCCCTTCAAATTTGAATGCAGGTGTGTTTGTAGTTTGGCTAAAATTAAATTCCATGTCATTTTTTTGTAAACCTTTACATGCATGTTGCTTAGGTGTTCTTACAAACCTTTTTTTACCTCAAATTCATTTTGCTGTAGTGTTTTTTTCATCATACTAATGGTGTTGTTGTTCTGTTCAACAGGTTCCTTGCAACAGGGGAGTCATATGCCTCCCTGCATTACCAATTCTGAATTGGACGCTCAACCATCACCCAGTTCATTCCTGAGACCAGTGAGGTGTTGTGGGAGAAGCTACATCCTTTGGTAATGCCACAACTCAAAAGCAACACATGGATGGCAAGTGCGGTGTCATTTGGTGAAAATGCGCAGTTTCCCAACTGTGTCTGAGCCCTCGATGGCAAGCACATAAGAATTTGCAAGCCCCCACACAGCGCCTCACTGTATTTTAACTATAAACGTTATTTCTCCATCGTCCTCATGGCAATTGCGGACTCCAGGGGGAGATTTATATCCGACGACATTGGGGCATACGGCCCCACAAATCACTCTCAGGTGTTCAAGGACAGTGTGATGGGGCAAGCCCTTTATAGTGGCCGCTTAAATCTGCCGCTAGCTTGTCCTTTGCCTGGCACCAGCTCACCCTGTGTGCCACATGTAGTGGTTGCAGATGAGGCATTTCAGCTTCACGTTAATCTACTGAAGCTGTATGCCAGCCGCACACTCACAGCTGCCCGGCGGAACTTTAATATGAGGTTAAGCCGGGCACGTCAGTATGTAGAGTGTGCGTTTGGCATACTGGTAGCAAAGCGGTGTGTGCTTTTGACCACCATTCAGCTGCATCCACATAATTTCGACAGCGTCATCAAAGCCTGTGCCTGTCTACACAACTTTGTCATTAATCAAGAATTGACCAATGTTGACCCGACTCAGTGGTCCTCATCTTTATTACCCTTACAACAGCCCAGTGTGCGGGCCCCTCTTGCCGCCATTACTGTAAGGGACCAATTTGCAACTTACTTTATGACTGAGGCAGCCCGTCAATCTGATGTTTAAGGAGCTTTTCCCACAAAGTGAGCAAGTGTAACCACAATACCTGTTTTTTGGCCTTGGGGTTTTGTTTTGGCCACTCCATCTTTAGTCAGCTATATGCTATTTTTTCATTTTGCAAAATAAAGATGTCTGACCCATCGTGTTTAACTTTTCCTCTCTGGTATATGTTTGAAATAGCAGTGTTTGAACCAAAACTTTAAAGTGTTCACACAAGTACGTGTAAGTTATGGCTGGCCAACGTTTATTTAGAGATTTTCCTCATCACATTGCATTTTTGCGTGTGGCCATGAACAGATGTGTTTGCAGAACACATAATTTTGTTTGTCAGGCTTCACACCTCAGTGGGATTTGAACCCGGCCTGTCGGGTGTAAGCCACACAGGGCCTGATCCAAGCCTACCGTGTTCTGAATCCAGCCTTAATGTTTAAAGTATGGCTTATCCTGTATGGTGTTAACACATTAGCACATTCAGTTAAAGCCCCTTGCTTAATGTCATGGACACAGTCATGTTAACTTGCCGCATTGGAGGTGTTTTAGCTCAATATTTGTGTTTCTCAGATGTCGTCATGCAATGTGGCTGGTGTCAAGTGGGAACATATTTTGACATACCCCCCAAGGAGATACACAACGTAACATTGTCATTGTCCATATGTTAACCTTCCAATATACACATTACATTTGTGTAAGTAATATTGTTTAAGAAACATCACGTGTAGAAATGCAGCTTGGCCAGGCATAAAATGAATTTTAATGGCGTAACATAAACTTGACAAAAGAAACATCGGCTCACCCGGAGCAATGATGGGGCCAACATCACATCGATCCTGGTTTGGCCGAGAGAAAGAAAAACACGTGTCAAACCCAACATGGGCAAGAATAAATACGGTAACTGAATTAAGGTATGTGGCAACATGCCACGAACTGGGTATCCATGGTTGCCCCAGGCTGATGACATCAATCACCCTCACCTGACACATCATCACAAACCAGGGTAACGTTAATGGGGTACTCAATGCAGTACTTCTGCACGAGGTTGTTAAATTCCCCCTTAAAATGTAAAAGGTCCTGTGGTGGCATTTCCACCAGGTCAGGTAAGTAAGAACTGAAAAAGTTCATCCAGTCCTGGGCAGGCCCCCCACACTCCTTAGTGCCCATTTTTTCTATTTTTTGTTCCATTACTGTGCGATTATCACGCACAGTATCATGGAGCCGCTGTAACCCCTCTACAATTAAGGTGTCCGCCTCATCTCGGATGGGTGCTTTTTTCCGGGAACGGCTAGGTCGGGATGTAGGTGGTGTAGATGTTGAGACACTCATTGTCACACTGCTACACCAGTTTGTGAAGACACACCAATCTGCGTGGATGCCAAAGCCACAGCAGCAGGGTCTGTGGCCTGCCTGGGAGGAACGTCACCAGTGCTCTGCTCTTGTTCAGCCAGATCCATTGATGTGTTGCTGTGAGTTCTGTTGGTTAAGGAAAATATATATAATGTTAGGTAGAAGAAACATACATAACTTCAGAAAAGAACTTGAGTGTTCCATGTGTGTTCAAACTCACGTCCGTGCGCCGACTGTCTTTTGTAGAAACATCAGCTCATCATGGTGTCCATATATAGTGGGTGGTCGAGAAGCTGCCCCACTCTTATAATCCTCCATCTTCCGCACGTCACGGATAAATCGATCACGACATGAGCGCAACCTGACTTGCACCTTTTCATCTACATAGCATGGCAAAAACAGAACAAAACAGGAGCCATGTGTGATACCTTTACACTACACAATTTGACAACACCACACATGTATGTGTGGTTGTATGTGTCCTTACCTATATAATCTTGCTCTTCCGAGTCTATACAATTGAAGCGAGGATACATCGTCTGGCAGATGTCATGCCAAATGTCGCGAGTGTAAATGACATTTTTGTAATTGTCATCACTCTGGTCCCAGAGAGAGGGCTGCTTCTCGACAAGATGAATGAGCACCTGGTTGTCTATTTTTAGTCTGGAAAACTTCCACTTTAATTTTTTCCCAGCAGGTTCAATATAGTCCTACAGTTAGATAAACACAAAAATTAACAACACAAAGTAGTGTGTGATGAAAACACACATGCAACGGAAGGTGTTTGGCCACGTTGTACATTATGACTAAAATGTGTGTGCCATGACAAAAAAACAACATGTGTTGAAGGCTGTTAAGTAAGATGATGACTCCAACCCAAACAAACATTTGTTGTGGTACCTCTGTAGCAGCGGGGTGCATAGTAATGTGAACGCATGTTGCAAATGTCCACTGTGTTCACATCAGTATGGCCAGAATTTGCCCTGCATTGGCGTTTGCATGCCATACGCATGCAGGCACAAACGCCAGTCTGAAGCCACCTTATGATATGTTCCAAGCAAATTGGAGTGGACATGTGTAAACATTTATTAGTTATAGGCCTGTTTCACAATGGCGTTCTCCTCCGCAGCGTTCTGGGTAGGGAAGCCACCATGTGAGCGCAGCCAGCGCAAGCCCCTAAGTTTAAAATGTGTACGCGGTGTGCTGTTCTTGACTGCGCATTACCGTGCATTCACATTAACTGCACTATGTCATTTGTACACAGGCATATGGCTGCACACACATCACACACTGTCGTCCGCACCAGGGAGACGACATGTTGCATTCCTGGTGTGGACGAGACTGTATGATTTGTGGGCAGCCATTCGCCAAATCACATATTGCAGTGAAGGGGAGCGCACGGTCATGTGCAGTGAAGCGCAGCAACCTGCGTCCCCATTGTCCACATAGGGGCTTGCGCTGGCTGCGCTCACATGGCGGCAATCCCTACCCTGAACACTGTGGAGGGAAACAGCAGTGTGAGACAAGCCCTAAGGCAAATAATTGTACAGAACACTGAATGCATGGGCTACTTACAGATGAGTCAGATTACTGCTCCGAGGGACTGTCCCTGTCACTTAACTCTGAATCTGTCATCTGTGCAGGTGTAACAAACAGAAAGAGACATTACTTGCGGGTAGCATGTACAACAATTACATCTTTTCAGGAGCATATGTGCAAACGTTTTCCACCTACCATCATCTTAGTAGATGGGGGATGACACAGGCAGTATGTCCAGGGAGAAGTGCCCATTTCCTGGGTTGCACTCACCCCCTTTGTGTGGCTGCCTCAGGTCACATGACCTTTCCTGATTGACATTTGACACCTTCAGGAGCAGATTTTGGAAATGGATCCGTTAACACAGGTGTGCAATATGTGTGCAAACTGGCAATGCGTACATAGGGCCCCATTATAAGTGAAACGCATGCGTTTTGAAACGGAGAACAAAAACGTGGGCTGCAGCGTTTTTGGTGTGCATTTTTAAAAACGCATATGATTTAACAAACCCTTTTTGTTCAATCCGTTTTTTATATTGAGCCCTATGGATCCGTTTTCTTATCCGTTTTTGGACACACAATCATTGCAAAAACGAATAGGAAAAACGGACCAAGGGCTTATGTGTGACACACCTGTGGATGTATTTTAATGCACACATTAAACACACTGCTTTTATGTGTAGCATTATGGAAAAGTCTAAAGAAATCAGCCATGATATCAGATTGTGAAGATGATGGCAAAAGATTGTGTCATGTCCACAGTGAAACAAGTACAGTATCAACACAGGGGTTGCAGCATCATGTTGTGGCATTGTTTTGCTCCAGGAGGGACAGGTGCACTTTACAAAATAGTTGGCATCATGAAGAAAGAAAATTATGTGGCGATACTGATGCAACATCTCAAGACATCAGCCAGGAAATTACAGCTTGGGCGGAAAGGGTCTTCCAAATGGACAATGAACCGCAGCATATTGCCAAATTGTCACAAAGTAACTTAAGGATAACAAAGTCAATGTTTTGGAGTAGCCATTACAAAGCCCTGAAACCAGTCCGATTGAAATTTTATGGGGAAAGCTGAAAAGGCAGGTGCGAGAAAGCCGACCTACAAAGATGCCTCAGTTACTCCAGTTTTGTCAGGAGGTATGTGACCAAATTCATACCAACTATTGTAAGAAGCTTGTGGAAGCATATCCAAAACGTTTGGTCCAAGACTATTGATGAGTGAACTTTGCTCGAACGTGTTCATCAATTTCAAATTCGGCGTGAACGTGGCCGATTCGGTTTGGGTTCAGCATATCTGAACAATCTCCCAAAAAGTTGGCGAGCATGTATTTGTTTGGTAAGTGTTCGGATTAAAAAAAAGCATTACTGTGTTTAAGTGATGCTTTTCTCCTAACTTCTGACAGTATAGGATTGAAGGCGGGACATCTTTGAAGAAGGGAGGCGGTGTGGAAAGGTCAGAGTAGCATATGACTTCATTTTTTTCCTGGCATTTTTTTGTGTGCATGTTCCTGGTCTACAGACACAGTGCTGATAAAACATCCAAGGAATTGTGTCATTGGCATGCTTCTTTCATTAGCTGTTTCTTGTATCCTAGGGACATGTGACTTAGCCATTTGCCATCATCGCCATTTTAAGGGTACCTTTACACGCCGCTACTGGCGGTTGGATACAACCAGCTACTTCACGTGCACGAGCACGCACAAACGGTTACAAACGGTAAACGCACCACCTTTACACGCCACCACAAGGTGCGCTACAGTAGGTTACATCTATCTCTAGATACACCGCCGGGTGTCTCAAGTCACCTTTTGTAGCTCACCTTACCTCATTTACACACCGCTACAACAAGCTAATATGGGCGGACCTTGTGCAGCAGGGACAACACATAGGCGTGCCACAATTGTGGATTACGAGACGTCCGTACGCTGATAGGACGAAGCAGGAACATCATGATTGGGCAGGCATCGCAGGAGGCTGTTTAATACATGACGCTCAAGCAATTCTGTAGTGTGACTGGTCAGCTCCTTAAATATGCCTCCCTATGCAGCGACTACCAATCGTAATGCAGGAGCTTCCTCCAATGATCGCTGATGGGGCGCGGTAACCCGGAGCCTGTGTCACGCCCCAGCTACATACCAGGTATATAGCATGGTGTAGAAACAACCCTTCTGTTCCTTCTTTACACGCCGATACAGGTTGCTACAATCGGCTGTGTAGCCACCTGTTTCAGGGCAGTGCTCGGAAACAGGTGCCACTACTGGCGGGTGGCTACTACCGTCTTCACACGCCGCTACTACGGGGTACATTGGCGGTGCAAGCTACATTTGTTGCATGTAGCTGGTTGTATCCACCCGCCAGTAGCGGCGTGTAAAGGTACCCTAAGGGTACCTTTACACGCGGCTACATTTCTTGGGTGGCTACAGGTAACTTACTGGTTGCAGTGAAATCATGGAGAGATTATTCCATTTGTACACAGCAACAAGATAGAACCTTGTCTCCATGATTTCACTGCAACCAGTAAGTTGCCTGTAGCCACCCAAGAAATGTAGCCGCGTGTAAAGGGGCCCTTAGGGTACCTTTACGCGGCTACATTTCTAGGGTGGTTACAGGTAACTTACTGGTTGCAGTGAAATCATGGAGACAAGGTTCTATCTTGTTGCTGTGCACAAATGGAATAATCTCTCCATGATTTCACTGCAACCAGTAAGTTACCTGTAGCCACCCTAGAAATGTAGCCGTGTGTAAAGGTACCCTAAGGGTACCTTTACACGCCGCTACTGGAGGATGGATACAACCAGCTACTTCACGTGCACGAGCACGCACAAACGGTTACAAACGGTCAACGCACCATCTTTACACGCCGCCACAAGCTACGCTACGTTACATCTATCTCTGGATACACCGCCGGGTGCCATAAGATACTTTCTGTAGCTCACCGTACCTCAATTACACACCACTACAACAAGCTAATATGGGCGGACCTGCTGCAGCAGGGACAGCACATAGGCGTGCCACAATTGTGGATTACGAGACGTCCGTACGCTGATAGGACAAAGCAAGAAACCCATGATTGGCCAGGCATCGCAGGAGGCTGTTTAATACATGATGCTCGAGCAATTGTGTAGTGTGACTGGTCAGCTCCTTAAATATGCCTCCCTATGCAGCGACTACCAATCGTAACGCAGGAGCTTTCACCAATGATCGCTGAAGGGGGGCGGTATCCCGGAGCATGTGTCACGCCCCAGCTACATACCAGGTACATTGCCTGGTGTCGACATATCCCTTCTGTTGCTTCTTTACACGCCGATACAGCTCGCTACAATCGCCTGTGTAGTATTTTGACGCTACAAGCTACATTTGTAGCCTGTAGCTGGTTGTATCCACCCGCCAGTAGCGGCGTGTAAAGGGCCCCTAAGAGTGTTACTGGTTAGAGACAGTGCTGCTGCTGCTCTGTGCTGCTCTGTTCATGATGCATGATTAGATGGCTAGCTACTCCATCACTTTGTAGCTAGAATACTAATGTGAGAATGCCCATCTGGACATAGCCATTTTGTACTGGGAAGTGAGGATAAGTGTAATTCCTAAATGTGTGTCTGTTGCCAACGCTGTGTTTTTTGCACACATGAATGGTACCTTTACACGCCGCCACAGCAGGATGGATACCAACAGCTACTTCACGTGCACGAGCACGCCCAAACGGTTACCAACGGGAAACGCACCTCCTTTACACGCCGCCACAAGGTGCGCTACGCTACGCTACATCTGTAACTAGCTACATCGCCGGGTGTCTCAAGTAGCCATCTGTAGCTCAGCGTACCTCATTTACACACCGCTACAACCAGCTACTATGGGCGGACCTGGTGCAGCAGGGACAGCACATAGGCGTGCCACAATTGTGGATTACGAGACGTCCGTACGCTGATAGGACAACGCAAGAATATCATGATTGGGCAGGCATCGCAGGAGGCTGATTAATACATGACGCTCGAGCGATTGTGTAGTGTGACTGGTCAGCTCCTTAAATATGCCGCCCTGTGCGGCGACAACCAATCGCTACGCAGCATCTTCCACCAATGATCGCAGATGGGGCGCGGTAACACGGAGCCTGGGTGACGCCTTAGCTACATTGCAGCTACATCGCCGGGTGTCCACAGTTCCCTTCTGTGGGTTCTTTACACGCCGATACAGCTCGCTACAATCGGCGATGTAGCCATCTGTTTATGGGCAGTGCACGGATACAGATGTATCTGTAGCCGGCTGTGTCGTCCCGTCTTCAGATGCCGCTACTACGGGTGATATTGGCGCGACAAGCCACATTTGTAGCCTGTAGCGGGTTGTATCCATCCTGTTGTGGCGGCGTGTAAAGGTACCAGAAGGGATTGCAAAATCCTTCAGTTTTCCCTAAAAAGTCTCTTTGGCCTGTAATTAGTGATGATCAAATATCAAAATATTCATAATCGCTATACTTGTAATTAGTACTTTGTAATAATCGCATATTATTTCCTAATTCAATGCAAGTCAATGGAAAATGTGAGTAATTTTGTGCTGGACTCTACAAAGCGGTCTGGGTTTTACTCACATATGGTTTCTGGAAATAAGTTTGTCGCATTATTACGCCACTTTTACAGATTCAGAAGAACAACTACCAACCCTAACCTAAATTGCATTTAAAAGGCCAAAAAGGTTAAGTCACAATTTTTCCTGCATAATCACTTCTTTATAAGGCTAAATAAACCAGCGTTTGTTCACACCTACTGTTGTGGCTTTTTTTGCCTGTTACATTTGAGAGGGCCCTGACTTATATTTTGTGGGTCCCTTTTGTCAATAGATCAGTTTTAGCAGAGCATGATGGTGTGATGCTGCTTTGATGATGCACTGCTCCCAGCTTGGCAGTGATGGGGAGGGCAATTCAGCAGAGGAGGAGGAGGAGGGGGGAGAGGAAGTGAACTATGAAAAGGCAGAAACCCTGACAGAAGTTGGGCACACTATTTTTGGCATGTGTAGTATGTGTGATGTTCCAGTTTGCACCTTTGTCCAACCCTCCACCAGGTTCACCCAGTGTGCCATGACTGAAACATATTTTTCCCTGTCCATAATAACTTGTAAAGTTGTCTGTTAGGTGGAGCTTCACGGTTATGGCATTGGTGAGAGCAAGGTTCATATTGATTAATACGTGCATAAGTAATGCAGGAACGGCAAACAGGGCAAAATACTGGCGGCTGGGAACACTGCATCATGGGTCATCCACAGTCAAGTGATCAAGGAAAGACTGTGTTTCCACAAGCCTAAACGGCAACATCTCCACAGCTGAACTAAATATGGAAATAAGGTGTGTAGGAACAGCACCAGGACACACAATTATAAATATCAATGAGCTTACCACAAAGGCCAAAATAGTGTGAAAGAATAACAAAGTTTATTTGTACACTTAATATACACACAGTACTTTTAAAATCAAGCTAAAAAATTACACAATAAAATCTCCGCATGAGGTGAGTTGGTCTCTTACCCTATGCCAAAAAATCAGAAAAAGAAAATCTAAATAAATATGGAGTATCAGTTTATAAACACACCTGTGGACCAATGCAATTAGATAGTTTTAAGTATATAAACCTCAAGAGTATAGCAACCCTATAGATAAAAGGGCAGATCTAAAGATTTGGCAGATGAGAGAAGGCACACAGAAAAGGAAACAGATGTAGATGAGTGTATGAATAATAATAATCTTTATTTATATAGCGCCAACATATTCTGCAGCGCTTCACAATTCAGAGGTTCATATTTAACCAATCATAAGAAACAGTTATCAGAAAATACAATACAATACAAAAAACAATACAATACAAAATACAATACAAAGCATAATACAATAATTAGAGCAAAATAATGACAGCCCTGCTCACAAGAGCTTACAATCTAACAATAAGGTGGGGGCGACACAAAGTACAGGTGCTTATTTACAATGATGGTGTAGTCAACTTGAGGAGACAGGGAACACATAGGAGCAGTATAAGTGGCCGCCAACCATTATTTGTGATCCACTTGAGACTGTTGGAGCCGATAGGCTATGTCTAAATGACTTAGACTAGGGATCATCATGGGTCACGCTAAAAAGATGTGTTTTTAGGGATCACCTGAAACTATGTAAGTTGTGGATACACCTAATTTCTTGGGATAGAGCATTCCAGAGAATTGGTGAAGCTCGGGAGAAGTCTTGGAGCCGGGAGTGGGAGGTTCAGATTAATGCAGAAGTTAGTCTAAAGTCACCTCCAGAGTGAAGAGAACGGGTGGGATGACAGACAGAGATGAGGGTGGAGAGGTAGGGAGCTGCTGCACTGTGAAGAGATTTGTGGGTGAGAACAAGCAGTTTGAATTGGATCATATAGTCTATAGGCAGCCAGTGCAGTGACTGGCATAGAGCAGAAGCCCTCGAGTAACGGTTAGCTAGATAGGTGATCCTGGCTGCTGCATTAAGGATGGACTGAAGAGGGGAGAATCTAGTGCAGGGGAGGCCCATTAAAAGAGAATTATAATAATATAATATAATAGTCAAGGCAGGAGTGAATCAGGGCCACAGTGAGGGTTTTTTGTGATTTACAAGGTGAGAAAGAGGCGAAATCAAGAGATGTTCTTCAGGTGCAAGCGGCAAAAGCGGGCGAGAGATTGTATATATGGGGTGAAGGAAAGATCAGAGTCAAACATAACACCCAGACAGCAAGTATGCTGACTAGGCTTTATCGTGGTGCCACACACTGAGAGAGAGATGTCAGATTTAGGGAGGTTAGTGGAAGGTGGGAGCAGAAGAAGTTCAGTTTTGGAAAGGTTGAGTTTCAGATAAAGAGCGAACATTATATTGGAAACTGACGTTAGACAGTCATTGGTGTTTTTTATGTTATTGAAGAAGCACTCATAAGTATACCTTAATTAAAAGGCATGATTATGGCCATAACTCATGAAGCAGAAGAACGACCGTATGAGAGAGAAAGCTGTAAATAAAAAGATCACGTGAGCCTTGACAAAAAAAAACACTATATATCTATTGTTCATAGAAAGTCAGTGAATAGGAGATTCTCATTTATTCCTAATGAAGCTACACAATTTAAGTTATATATCCACCTCGACGTAACAAGGGTAATGTGGCATTGCCTCACGGATATTAGTATGGATCTGTTTGAGTGCCGTGGGTTCTGCTGAGGTGTTCTCCATGTAATGAGATGCCACAGTAGAGATATTCTTGCCTTTTTTTTTATGTTGCGGGGCAAGTGCAATATTAGAGAAATGTTCTTGAATCTGTTTTTCCACTTGATCCACGTAATGTAACTTGCATGGGCATGTAAGCACAATATTCTTTTTTTGACAGTTGATATAAATCTTCAATTTATTTCTTCTGCCATCAACCTGATTAATAAACACTGATGCTACATTCATAAATTGGCAAACTGTGCAGTCTCCACAGGGGTATATCCCTCTCAGGATTATAACTGTTCCTATCCTGGTAATAGGACGTAAAAAGTGGCTTTTTGTCAGAAGATCGCAGAGATTTTTCGCTCTCCTCGCAATTAACAATGGTCTTGTGGGGAGATTTTTAGGTTTATCATCAGAAGTAAGAATGCTCCAATCCTTTTTCAGAAGTCACCAGATATCCCCCCATTGGTTGCTGTATGTGGTAATTAGGCGCAATTCTGTAATACCTGTTCCGATTTACATCTACTAGTGTATCTCAATGAATTAGAGTATCATCAAAAAGTTAATATTTTTTTAGTGTTTTTTTAGTAGTTTTTTTTAGTAGTTCAATACATAAAGTGAAACACATATTATATAGAGTCTTTACAAACAGAGTGATCTATTTCAAGTGTTTGTTTCTGTTAATGTTGATGATTATGGCTTACAGCTACTGAAAACCCAACGGTCAGTATTTCAGAAAATTAAAGTGGGGGGATGAAGGGTTAACAAGTGTGCTGCCATAATCCGCAAAACAGGGTGAATATAATATTGATTTATTAGTCAATGCATTTCGGGCTCCCAGAAGTGCCCTGAAACATGGCAATATGATATTGAATTTTGATGATATTGTAATTCATTGAGATGCACCAGTATACCATAATTCACTACGGTAATTCCTAACATGTGCTTATATGAACCAAAGGCTTTGAGTATCCACCCCACCAGTGAGACATAATATCCGAGAATTTACATGAAATACCCTTTCATACCTGACAACGTATTCATAAATCTGGAAAGCACAAAGTGTATCAATTGTTGCTGGAACATGAGAACATCTTTTTATGTACTGAAGATATCTCATTATCATTTAAAGTGTGTATATATACAGTATATAAACGTAACTAATTAATATCAATAGACATTGTGGCTCGAATACTTGTGATTTGTTACATTCTAATGCTATTATTCATTTGTTATAGATGTCACAAAACTGGAGGATTTTTAAGAGGATTAAATAGATATAACTTTTTTTATTATAAATACTGAAATGCTTCTATTGTTAAAGCACTTTCATAGCTTAAAGTCTATTGCTTTTGATTGCCTTAACAATGCAGAGCTGTCCATAAAGAAATCAAAAGAACTCATATCTTAAAGATGGTATCTTTCTGACAGCTTTGCCTCCCTCTACTGCTCTGTAATGAAAGCTGGCCAACACCTGACAATTGAACTCCAGATAAATATTTCAAATGTATCATGCAAGAGGTTCACCAATCAATCCCCCTCTCCAGGAAACCATCAGACTGAGACCGAATGCCATTTTGAATCGGTTCAGCAAAGCAGAACAGAACTATATATCTTACTATTGTGTGGAAAGGAAACAAGAACATTTTAAGACTTTCATTCAAAAATCAAGCTTTTTTTCTATTTCATTATGTTCTTTGCTCTTGCACGTACATCTTTTGAAAATACTTTTAATACGATTTTGATCATGTTTGGAGGTGGTAAATAGACACATTTTATTATGTGAAGAGAAAGTGTATTTGCTGTAAAACAGTGTTAAAGGGAACCTGTCATGTAAAAACATGCCTGTAATCTGTAGATAGGAGGTTAATACCATTGACAGCATGCGGCTGCTGCACCAAGAGCCCCACTGACGGGAGAAAATGAAATTTATTCATCCTAGCGGCCTCATGCGTTTATTTATAGAGGTGCAGTTTCAATCATCGCTCAATGCATTGTGAGTTGTAGCTGTAACCAGTGGCGTAACTTCAGTCCCAGGGGCCCCGATGCGAAAGCTCCAACGGGACCCCCAATTATTGCAAATCTTTAATAGTATTAGTTTTGTTTTCTATAGGCCAAAGGGACTTATAGGGCCCCCAAAGGCTGCAGGGTCCAGGTGCGATGGCAACCCCTCCACCTGTGGTAGTTACGCCCCTGGCTGTAACTACGACCCTGACAATGACAGACAGCTCAGTGCATCAGTACAGAAGCGGCTGTCAGCCAGTGCTAGTTACAACTGCCGTTCCCTGAGTGGGAGTGAAGTTGAGCCTCCATCAATGAAAGCATAAGGATATCCAAAGGAATAAGGTTCATTTCCTCCCATCAGCAGGACTCGCAGTTGGCTGCTGAATAACATCAGAAATTATTAACCTGCAGATTAACTAGATATCTGGAGTTTTATAAAGGGTTTTATTACATAACAGGTAACCTTTAATGCAGAGCATGCTTTTTCTCATCTGCTATTTAAACGTGTGGACTGGCTAACAACTTGATATATTGTTTCCCAATAATTGTATAATTCTGCAAATTAAATGAGTTTTTTTACATCTCTGGTTCAGGGAAAATCGCTTAAATAAAATGTAATGCTAAATTGCTCCCCAAAAGCACTTTGTAAATTCAGACTTGTAAATAAATATATAGAAAACAAAGTATAAAAAAAGACACCACAACCAAAACCTCAGCTGCTCTCCCTTGTGAACTTAAAACTATGACACATAAATCATTTTTCAAATCAGTATAAATAAATATTTTAAGAAAAACTATAAAAGACAAATGGCAACACATAGAGTTTGTGTGTGACAATTTCCAATAAGTGATGAGTGTAGGGTTCTCACCTTTTAGGAGCTGTGTTAAGCCACAACCACTACATATGCAGATCCACGCCTGCTGCAGCTCTCCCGTAATCAGATCATGCAGGATGCAGACAGAAAGGGCACAATGCCGCACTGCCGGGATAAAAGGAGGCTCCAGAGAATAAAATATTAATAAAGGAAAGTGATTTATTACTATGCGTTTCAAAGTCTACAGCTTAATCTTAAGGCAAATCATCAATGGCGTTGGTGATTTGCTTGAAGAAAAAGTTATAGACTTGGAAACGTGTAGCAATAAATCACTTTCTTTTACTAATATTTTATTTTCCGGAGCTTCCTTTTATCCCGGCTATGTGGTATTGTGATAATCCTTGGGAAAGGGGTGAGGGGAAGTCTGCTCCACAGGACTCACGTGCAGCCGCTGGTGCCAGGTAAGGAAGTCTGGAATCCTCTCAATGCAAATGAATGAAGAAAAACCGGCTCCTGGACGAATGCTTCATTTTCTTATGATTTTATTTGTTATTCCATAGCGATAAAATAGACAACATGGGAATACAGTCCCCCCCCCGCTGAACGCGTTTCGGACTAGCGTCCTTTGTCTATAGCATAAACTGACATTAGGAAAATGACGAGCACACCTCCAAGTGTAGGTGCTAGCAAGAGAAAAAACATTACTATATACATATAATCCGCTGCACACTACACACTACAAGATACAAGTATAAGGTATAGCATAATGGCTAAGTGTAAAAAGCTACTGAAATTTGGGTGAGGAAAATTGCACTAACTGCTAAGAATCTACATAAGCAAAATGAGAATTTTAGTTAATGTAATGCATTACATATAAGCCCGATAACCAGTCTTCAAGGTATTCTCATGTATATCGGGTCCTACTGTATGCCTCTGTCTGCGGTAAAAATCATCTGAGGATGTGAGTGCCTCTAGGTGCATTTTAAAACCTGCGTGTATGGGTGTGGTGGAGACTTGATAAAACAAGGAATGAACTAGATGGAAAACTGGACTGGCTATCAGGTAATGAAGGGTGCTCAAGTCAAAAAACAGTAACATTAACATTAGGAAAATGACGAGCACACCTCCCAGTGTAGGTGCTAGCAAGAGAAAAAACATTACTATATACATATAATCCGCTGCACACTACACACTACAAGATACACGTATAAGGTATAGCATAATGGCTAAGTGTAAAAAGCTACTGAAATTTGGGTGAGGAAAATTGCACTAACTGCTAAGAATCTACATAAGCAAAATGAGAATTTTAGTTAATGTAATGCATTACATATAAGCCCGATAACCAGTCTTCAAGGTATTCTCATGTATATCGGGTCCTACCGTATGCCTCTGTCTGCGGTAAAAATCATCTGAGGATGTGAGTGCCTCTAGGTGCATTTTAAAACCTGCGTGTATGGGTGTGGTGGAGACTTGATAAAACAAGGAATGAACTAGATGGAAAACTGGACTGGCTATCAGGTAATGAACACTTGGAGGTGTGCTCGTCATTTTCCTAATGTTAATGTTACTGTTTTTTGACTTGAGCACCCTTCATTACCTGATAGCCAGTCCAGTTTTCCATCTAGTTCATTCCTTGTTTTATCAAGTCTCCACCACACCCATACACGCAGGTTTTAAAATGCACCTAGAGGCACTTTTTACACTTAGCCATTATGCTTTTACCGCAGACAGAGGCATACGGTAGGACCCGATATACATGAGAATACCTTGAAGACTGGTTATCGGGCTTATATGTAATGCATTACATTAACTAAAATTCTCATTTTGCTTATGTAGATTCTTAGCAGTTAGTGCAATTTTCCTCACCCAAATTTCAGTAGCTTTTTACACTTAGCCATTATGCTATACCTTATACTTGTATCTTGTAGTGTGTAGTGTGTGCAGCGGATTATATGTATATAGTAATGTTTTTTCTCTTGCTAGCACCTACACTTGGAGGTGTGCTCGTCATTTTCCTAATGTTAATGTTACTGTTTTTTGACTTGAGCACCCTTCATTACCTGATAGCCAGTCCAGTTTTACATCTAGTTCATTCCTTGTTTTATCAAGTCTCCACCACACCCATACACGCAGGTTTTAAAATGCACCTAGAGGCACTCACATCCTCAGATGATTTTTACCGCAGACAGAGGCATACGGTAGGACCCGATATACATGAGAATACCTTGAAGACTGGTTATCGGGCTTATATGTAATGCATTACATTAACTAAAATTCTCATTTTGCTTATGTAGATTCTTAGCAGTTAGTGCAATTTTCCTCACCCAAATTTCAGTAGCTTTTTACACTTAGCCATTATGCTATACCTTATACTTGTATCTTGTAGTGTGTAGTGTGCAGCGGATTATATGTATATAGTAATGTTTTTTCTCTTGCTAGCACCTACACTTGGAGGTGTGCTCGTCATTTTCCTAATGTTAATGTTACTGTTTTTTGACTTGAGCACCCTTCATTACCTGATAGCCAGTCCAGTTTTCCATCTAGTTCATTCCTTGTTTTATCAAGTCTCCACCACACCCATACACGCAGGTTTTAAAATGCACCTAGAGGCACTCACATCCTCAGATGATTTTTACCGCAGACAGAGGCATACGGTAGGACCCGATATACATGAGAATACCTTGAAGACTGGTTATCGGGCTTATATGTAATGCATTACATTAACTAAAATTCTCATTTTGCTTATGTAGATTCTTAGCAGTTAGTGCAATTTTCCTCACCCAAATTTCAGTAGCTTTTTACACTTAGCCATTATGCTATACCTTATACTTGTATCTTGTAGTGTGTAGTGTGCAGCGGATTATATGTATATAGTAATGTTTTTTCTCTTGCTAGCACCTACACTTGGAGGTGTGCTCGTCATTTTCCTAATGTTAATGTTACTGTTTTTTGACTTGAGCACCCTTCATTACCTGATAGCCAGTCCAGTTTTCCATCTAGTTCATTCCTTGTTTTATCAAGTCTCCACCACACCCATACACGCAGGTTTTAAAATGCACCTAGAGGCACTCACATCCTCAGATGATTTTTACCGCAGACAGAGGCATACGGTAGGACCCGATATACATGAGAATACCTTGAAGACTGGTTATCGGGCTTATATGTAATGCATTACATTAACTAAAATTCTCATTTTGCTTATGTAGATTCTTAGCAGTTAGTGCAATTTTCCTCACCCAAATTTCAGTAGCTTTTTACACTTAGCCATTATGCTATACCTTATACTTGTATCTTGTAGTGTGTAGTGTGCAGCGGATTATATGTATATATTATAGCATAAACTGAACAGTTTTCCCAAAGTATATATACATGTTAAAACCATTTCCTATGGACAACACATTGAATTTGATTGGGTCCTTTAATTAACCATTTGTCATCCGGGTTGAAGCTACCCAGTTGTTTGAGAGTGACAGCAGTCGAACTAATCCTGTTGCAGCTCTGAAATATATATTGTATTGCTCGTCAACGTTTATCAAATACATAGTATACATTACATCAATGCAACTGATTCAATATTAAATGTTGATCATTCATCATAGCAAAACATTATTATCTTGCTGGATGAAATGCATTTTACTCATGAGGTTACTCAATCATCTGTTTTTTTCCGTACGGACAAATCAATAAAAATATGCAAGATCTGATTTATAATTTAACCCATCATGTATTCTTGCATTGAGTTTCAGGATCCACAACAGTTCCCTACATCGGACAGATCTCTCCCAATCTTCTCCTCGTTTATTTTTTATAAATCCTGTCTATCCCCTTCACACAGAGGCCACTCATATCCTCTCTATGCTCATCCCTAAAATGTCTTGACAACCCTGAGAGATTCCTCTGTGAAGAATTGCAGTCAGGATTTGAAGCTGTAATGTGCTCACTCAATAGTTTCTTCAAAGTCCTAGACGTGCAACCTACATAATCCTTACAACACTTGGTGCAAGATGCAAGATACCCCAAGTGAGTTGTGTTACAGTTGATATATCCATTGATATCAAGCATACGATTGGTTTTCCTATCACAGAATTGTTTGGTCACAGGCATGTAGAGACAGAGGTTACACCTACTGCTGCCACACTTTTGAGAGCACCTTGTGCAAAATGGAATCCTAAAACAGGATTTGCATAGACTTGTGAATAAGTTTCACAATGCCATTATAGTCCTGACTAAAACTTGTTGAAAAAGTAGGAACATTACTATCGTATACTGATCTCTTCCTATTTGTCCTACGGACAGGATTGGGTACCTCAGAGTTTTGCACAGGATCACTATTGGATAAAAGGGATTCCCTTGATCGTTTCTGAACTTTATGTAGAGCTCTATTCACACAACCCAGCTTGTATCCACGGTTCAGTAACCGCCTCCTCCTGATATGATTTTTTTGTGGTACATGTTCTTTTTGCCCTAATTAGTTCACCAAACGGTAAATTTTCAATGATATGTCGCTGGTGGCAACGCCCTGCATGTAGGAGGGAGTTACCACTCACAGGTTTACGGTATAGCGTAGTGGTAATGGACCCCGTCTCTCTGGACCCTTGCAACATGATGTCCAAATAGGGAGCCTCACTCCCATACACCGTATGGGTGAACCAGCAACAGGAAATCGGGTGAGCTTTTCAACGCCGGAAAGAAATGACTCAATTTTTTCCCTCGCCTAATTCATCTAGGTTTTTTCCATCATCATCCAAATCTGCCCGCCACCCCATTAATCCTCCACCAAAAAACGGAGGCAGAGGAGGAGGGGGGCAGGAGAAGGAAGAGGGGGACATCAATACCCCTGGCGAAATCGGCAATGAACTTGTCAGGTGATGTGGGTAGTGAGTAGACTGTCATTAATTTGTCTGCTACTGTGCTATCATCGTCAGAAATGGATGTTTTTAAGAGGGGTTTGAATTTCGCACCATCTTGCAGAGGGAATTTAATTAACACTTTGTGTGACATAAATAAATTTGTCAGAGCATTAACCATCAAGAGGCATTTTTATAGTGATGTTACACATGACCCTGGCCACACTGACAGCGCAGTGAATGTAGATATCAGTAACCATATTCCTTTATCTATGTGTGTTACTGACCAGATTTCTGCACTTGAATTGAGGAATTTAGGTGCGAAGTCAGTAACATCAATACAAATCACAGCTGCTAGCGACAGAATTCCTAACCCTTGCTTTTACCCGGTAAATTCTCGGGTTCCAGCAATGGACCAGTTCCAACATACACTAGAGAGGGAAGTAAAAAATATACTGAACTCTGGTGTACAAGTGCAGGACAATCTCACTAGATCTGACAGAGATGCTCTAAACAAAATAAAAAACAATCCATACATAGTTGTGAGGTCCGCAGACAAAGGCGGTTCAGGCGGATCATATCAGGAGGAGGTGGATCGCATAAAAAATCAGTTACTGAACCGTGGATACAAGCTGGGTTGTGTGAATAGAGCTCTACATAAAGTTCAGAAATGGATAAAAGGGATTCCCTGGATCAATAGTGATCCTGTGCAAAACTCTGAGGTACCCATTCCTGTCCGTAGGACAAATAGGAATAGATCAGGATACGATAGTAATGTTCCCACTTTTTCAACAATTTTTATTCAGGACTATAATGGCATTGTGAAACTTATTCACAAGTTTATGCCAATCCTGTTTCAGAATCCCATTTTGCACAAGGTGCTCTCAAAAGGCTATAGATGTGTCCCAAGGAAGTCACTCACTATAGGCAATATTTTACCCCTATCTCTGTTTACAAGCACTGTGCAATCATCCACTTGGCTGACAACCAAGGGTAATTTCAAGTGTGGCAGCAGTAGGTGTAACCTCTGTCGCTACATGCATGTGACCAAACAATTCTGTGATAGGAAAACCAATCGTATGCTTGATATCAATGGATATATCAACTGTAACACAACTCACTTGGGGTATCTTGCATCTTGCACCAAGTGTTGTAAGGATTATGTAGGTTGCACGTCTAGGACTTTGAAGAAACGATTGAGTGAGCACATTACAGCTTCAAATCCTGACTGCAATTCTTCACAGAGGAATCTCTCAGGGTTGTCAAGACATTTTAGGGATGATCATAGAGGGGATATGAGTGGCCTCTGTGTAAAGGGGATAGACAGGTTTTATAAAAAATAAACGAGGAGGAGATTGGGAGAGATCTATCCGATGTAGGGAACTGTTGTGGATCCGGAAACTCAATGCAAGAATACATGATGGGTTAAATTATAAATCGGATCTTGCATATTTTTATTGATTTGTCCGTATGGAAAAAACAGATGATTGAGTAACCTCATGAGTAAAATGCATTTCATCCAGCAAGATAATAACAATGTTTTGCTATGATGAATCATCAACATTTAATCAGTTGCATTGATGTAATGTATACTATGTATTGGATAAACATTGACGAGCAATACAATATATATTTCAGAGCTGCAACAGGATTAGTTCAACTACTGTCACTCTCAAACAACCGGGTAGCTTCAACCCGGATGACAAATGGTTAATTAAAGGACCCAATCAAATTCAATGTGTTGTCCATAGGAAATGGTTTTTACATGTATATATACTTTGGGAAAACTGTTCAGTTTATGCTGTAGACAAAGGACGCTAGTCCAAAACGCGTTCAGCGGGGGGGGACTGTATTCCCATGTTGTCTATTTTATCGCTATGGAATAACAAATAAAATCATAAGAAAATGAAGCATTCGTCCAGGAGCCGGTTTTTCATCATTCATATGTGGTATTGTGCCCTTTCTGCCTCCATCCTGCTAATTATATATTTTAATTTGGGATGAGCAAGTACCTTAATATTTGCACTCGCTATACTCGCAACAAGTAGGTAGTGGTACTCGCTACTCATTGCGAGTATAGCGAGTACGGATACTTTCGCAGTGTATCTATAGATACACTGCGAAAGTACCCTAAAAGTTGTTAAAGATAATAAAATTACATACTCACCTGTCCGACGCCTGCACCAGGACCGGCAGAGAAGACATCTGATCGCTGGACAAGGACCTGTGACTACCAACGATTTAGACAATCAGATGGCGCCAAGTCTCAACCACGTCATCACTAGCGGCCACCTGATTGGCCAGTTTGCAAGGTCCTGAAAGTACACCTAGGACCATGCAAACTGGACAATCAGGTGGCTGCTAGCGATCAGGAGGTTGTGACGTGGCGCCATCTGATTGGCCAGATCGCTACCAGCCATCTGATTGACTGGTAGTCACAGGTCCTTGTCCAGCGATCAGATGTCTTCTTTGCCAGTCCCGGTGCAGGCGTCGGACAGGTGAGTATGTAATTTTATTATTTTTAACAACTTTTAATCACTTTTAGGGTACTTTCGCAGTGTATCTATGGATACACTGCGAAAGTATTAGGACTATTCGCTACTACTGAGTACTCATAAGATACTCAGAGAGTAGCGAGTAGCCGAATACCACTACTATTCGGCGAATACCGAATAGTAGCGAGTATACTCGCTCATCCCTACTTTTAATGAAACTTTGTGCAGAAAAAATAGCAAACATATTTACCTTTCTGTATAAATAAACCTCTGAGAAAAAAAATAAAAATACTAAAATAAATACTAGTCTTCAAGAAATAAAAAACTACTGTCCTGATTCACTGGCAATGTGCACGTAAGTTTTAATGATGGGTATGCTAGAATAAGATGCGTCTTTTTCACTAATGGGGTTTTCCCATGAACAGAGATCATTTAAATGTTCATTTTAATCAATAGATCTTGGAATAATAACTTCCACAATTTCAATGTGCTTAACAAAATATTCCTTTGCTGAGATATTCTTATATACGTGACCCTGGTATGTACTGTTTAATAGCTGTGTCTGACCATACTGGAAAAATGAACTACACCATTGCACACTTCCCAGTAGCTGTATAAAAACTGTAAAGAAAAAAAAAAAAAGAAAAAATAACAAACCAAGAGAATTTGAATCAAGCAGAGCTCACAATAGTATAATGGACTGATATAAAGGAAAAAAGTTCTGGTTTTCAATTGAGATCAGGGGAGGCACCAAAATGAATTCTTGCCCAGGGTGCTGGAAAGCCTTGATATACTGTACCTCTGACAATACTCATAAAAATGATACATAAAAGGATTCATCATTTATATATTTTAAATGTTAGTCTGTCAAAGCAGTAATGCCTCCTCCCTTTTTCATATTAGTTTAAAATTATCTTGCAAAAATTTCTCATCTAAATTGGTTAAAATGAACATTTTGGCTCTCATTGAATACAGTATGTATGACAAGAACTGAATATACTATGGTTAAGGATGAGCGAGTATATTCACAAGTATTCGTTTCTCGGCGAGTAATGCGGGTACTTGCAGTACTCGAAACATAGCAAGTATTTCACTACTTGTTTAGCAATATTCGGATCTCCCGCCCAGCACTAGCCAATCACAGTAATGCCACAGCCTTCTTGGTTGTGGAATTACTATGATTGGCTGGCCACCCAGCGTCATACATGAGTATGCGCCTACATACATGAGCCTATGACACACAATCTCTATATAAGCCCTGCCACCACCTTTTTCTGCACATTGAATGCAGAACACAGCTAGTGCAGAGAGAGTGTGAGCAGCTGATAGGGAGAGCAAATCATTCAGAAATCCTCTGTAAAACCCAAAACTCTTGTGAGAGAGTATTGTAGTACTAGGTGACTGTAGTGCAGGGAGAGAGGCAGGAGCATCATAGTACCACATAGTACAGTCAGCAATATTTCAGCTCTTCTCAGAGCTAAAAGTATAAGGTCAGGGAGTAGTGACAGTTTTCCCAGCTATTTTTGGGGTCACATTTACCCATGCAGGCCAATTTGTGTGCCGTTGCAGTGCTGTGTTCACACCGTATAATATGCATGGTACTGCACAAAAAACACA
Organism: Allobates femoralis; assembly: GCA_033576535.1. NCBI lineage: Eukaryota > Metazoa > Chordata > Amphibia > Anura > Aromobatidae > Allobates > Allobates femoralis. Next base: position 510,981,059 of record JARQOC010000004.1, read on the forward strand.
CAGCCAGCACCGCTGTCTTGTGTGGTGATTGGTTTTCTGTAATATTTAGCCTTAAACCTAAGGGCAATTTTTTGTGCCATTGCAGTGCTGTGTTCACATTGAATAGCATGCACAGTACTGCACAAGTTACACGCAGCCAGCACTGCTGTCTTGTGTGGTGACTGGTTTTACGTGATATTTGGCCTTAAACCTCAGGGCAATTTTCTTGTGCCGTTGTAGTGCTGTATGTAAAACCCAAAGCAGTTTTAGACTGTAGTGCTACCTTCCACAAAGCACTAACTGCTACTTATTCCCCAGTATCTGCATCTGAACATTTGCAGGTATGTCAGAAAACCCCCAAATTCCTTAAAAAGGCTGTTGTGAAGGGACAGGGACATGGATGTGGGCATGGGGTTGTCAGTGGAGCACGACAAGGCACAGAGTCTGGGAGACAGAAGAAGGTTGATGCATATACCGTATGTTCCTGGTAAATTTCCCGGTCTGGAACGTAAACAGGTCTGGAAGCCAGAAGAGCAAGAGCAGATACTATCTTGGATGGCTGATAAGGCCTCCACAAAATTTTCTAGCAGCACCCAATCATCAGCAACCACACAGTCTCCTAGCATACTTTTTGCAGTCTCCAATGTGCAGGCATAGTCATAGTGTGTCCAAAAAGTAGCCCAATAGGCTGTACCATGGTTGATAAAGGAAGGAGAATCTCTTCACAAGTGCGATGGGAAATATCAATCAACGGAGCATTGTTTTAGCTTATTGACCATGAAGTACATGTGGCATAAGCAGGAGATGAAAACATGTGAAAGAAGAAGAAAAGGGGTTTGTATGGGAAGGGATGAATGTGATCACCAGCTGTCTAAAATAACATTTTGGGTGACTTTGGGTTGGGATGCTGTCATTAGGTGGGCTTAAATACTCTTGCAAAATCCAGTCCTTGTTAAATTTTATCAGAGTCAGCCTGTCTGCATTCAATGTAGTCAGCCGTGTGCGTGTATCTGTGATGAATGCCCCAGCGGCACTGAAATCACGCTCTGACATCACACTAGCAGCAGGGCAGGCCAGCACCTCCAAGGCATATTAGGAGAAGTCTGGCCAATTATGCAGCTTGGATACCCAGTAATTAAACATAACGGAATCATCAGGAAGGACGCAGGTATGGTCACTTAGATAGTTGTTGACCATCTTGTGCAACTTCTCCTCCTTTACATTGTTACCGGTCCAGCTAGCTCTTGCTGATGAGCTGGTTTATTGAAGATGGCTCAGTTTGTGGGCATTTTACCACTACCTCTTTGGACCTGCTGGGCGTGCCTCTCCCCATTAATGCATGCTGTTGCACAGAGCTGGTACCTCTGCTAGCAGTGGTGTATGAGGGTAATGTTGCCATCAAATGATCGACAATGGCCCTCTCGAAGGATTCAATTGTAAAACCCCCATGATGACTGCAACAGTAGTGAAAGAAATTTGTCCTTATACCGCTGGTCTAGAAAGATGTCCAACCAGTATAGGTTGCTGTTGAAAATGTGGATCATGCGAGGGTCTTGGCACAGACAGTTAGATATGAAGTGTGCCATGTGTGCCATGCTGCAAAGAGGAAAATATTATGTGACCCCAGAAGGAGGAACAATACTCATGCTCTCCTCACACTGACTCTCCTCCTCCACCACCTCCTCTCCAGCCCACCCATGCTGGACAGATAAGAAGCTAGGGTTGGGAGTCCCGTCTGTACCATGAGGCGTCCCCTTGGTACCACTGAAAAAGAAGTCCTCATCCTGCCCATCTTACTCATTATCTTAATCCCCTAATCTTGAATGATGAGATTGGCTGGGTAGGATCACCCATTGTGAAATCTTGCTCCATACCCAGCTGCTGGGCACTCAAAGATTCCAATTTTAGATTATGCAGTGATTCTTTCAGGAAACATAGCATAGGAATGGTTACACTAATCATAGCCTGATCACCGCTCACAAGCTTGTTGCACTACTCAAAGTTATCAAGCACCTCACAAAGGTCTCTCCTCCTGTATCTGTAAGACTTGCTTGTCCATATATACTGAATTTTCCTGGTTTTCCCCTCTTCATATTTAAAGCGCTATGGAATCTAATGGCTCTACATAAATAAATAATAATAATAAATGTCAGCAATCCACACCCACTTAACAGTTGTTATGTGTCTTGGCTGAGTCTCAGTCTGAAGGGCATGTTCAAGCTAGTATTTAACAAGTGCCCTCTGCTGCTCACTTATCCTTGCCAACATATGATATGTTGAGTTCCATCATGTTGGCAGGTCGCAAATGAGTCAGTGGTTTGACAAATTAAATTGCTTTTTTTTAATCCAATAATTTTTATTGAAAGGAATTTCAAACACTCATATGAACATAGTTTAAAACATCTCAACTGACATACATCAAAAGGGGAAGCAGAAGTTGAAGAGAAAAAGAGAAAAAATAAAAGGGGGGGTTAAGAGGAGAAGGGGTAGGGGGGGAAGCGGAAAATGACCATGAAGAGGTGAGGTGTGTGAGGGGTGGAATGTGAGCATATGTAGTTATAAGATTATGCATTTACATGGATATACAATAATAACAAAAACATATCCTCCAGTCCAATGTTTCTCTAATAAGTAATGTCAATTCACAATAGTGGAACAGCTGCTGGGTGATCAGCCCACATTACCCCATGAAGTCAGAATTCGATTCCTAGCTGGGTTGTCTAACGCTAGATAATACTCATGATGAAAGATAGCATTTAGACGGTCTGTAACGTCACCAATAGCTGGAGGGCCTGTAGCCTTCCACTTAGCAGCCAAACTGAGTCTTGAGGCCGTCAAAATATTGGAGACCAGACTCCTACAATCACGGGGAAGCAGGTGGATCCCAACATGTAAGACCACTAGTTGAGGTGTCAGTTGGATGCTCAGTGCCGTAACCGTCCTCAGAAGACTAGAGACTACCATCCAAAAGGGGGCAATCCTAGGGCAAAACCACCACATGTGGACCAAGGAACCTCTTTCCCCACACTGACGCCAACACAAATGGGACTGGCCACGGGAGAAGCAAACCAACCGCATCGGTGGGCAATACCACCTCATATGGATCTTCTTCAAGATCTCCAAATGGTTAACACATCTGGAAGCCACCTGAATTGCCCTCAGGGCTTCATACTAGTGTTCCTCCGTAGCCACAAATCTGAGATCCTCCTCCCAGCGTCTCATGTAACTCGGTTTAGCTGAAAACAAAGACTTATTAATGTATCTATATATACCTGTGAGATCTGACTGGTCTGCGAAAGGACGTGTTTTTTGAAAAAGGAGACATCAGAGGCGGGTCGAAACATCAGGTGCTCCTTCAAGGCACTAAAAAAATGTGAGATTTTGGTATACTGATAGTGAGTCAAGCTAACCCCAGGGAAAGCTGAACATAATTCAGGGAATGGGAGTAGTTTATCGTCTTTCAATATGTCTGCACATGTCAAAATCCCCTCCCTTTCCCAGGGATGAAATTCAAAAACGGAATATGAAAACCCAGGGCTTTAATGCTAATATCTCCAGGAGTCATATGGATTTGTTTACCAATCTCCTCCCTCCAGTATTGCAACAGCGTGCGCATCGTGGGGAGTTGTACAGTAGATCAATAGACGTGGGAGCTAAGCACTCCGCCCTTAAAAGATGTTGTAACAAGCCCTGATCCGCAAATGCTGATTCTATCTCCACCCAGTCCAATGGATTGGCTGATGACCACCAAATATTCGCCTCCTGTAGTACCGAAGCTCTGTGATAAGCTGCTATGTTAGGTACTCCCAAACTTTCCTGGCCATATGGCAAATACATAATATTACCCGAGACTCTAGCCCTTTTCCCTCCCCAGATATATTTTTGGACCACCCTCTGGATACGGGATAAGGAATTTGCTGGGATAGCTAAGGGTAGGTTCCTAAAGAGAGATAAAATTTTAGGGAGAAGGAACATCTTGAAGGCATGTATTTGTGCCACCCATGAGAGTGATTGCAGGGGATGATTTGATGTTTCTTTAATTAAAGAAGTCAAAAGGGATTCTACATTAACCGAAACTAGTTTGTGCGATCGAATTAAGACTATACCAAGGTATGGAACTGACTATACCAAGGTATGGAACCCCCTCCTTCCTCCACATGAAAGGGAAGAGCAGTCTCAATCTATCAGTCAAAGGTGCGGGGACCCCAATTGGAAATAGAAGTGACTTACCCGTGTTTAATTTATAAAAGGACAGCCTGGAAAAGAGTAACAATATATACATGACCGCCTAGAGGGACTTTTCCAAGTTTGTGCACGTAATAATATTATCATCCGCGTAAAGCCCGATTTTATGGGGAATACCACCTATGTAAAACCCAGTAATGTCCGTATTTATCCTAATTGCCTCCGCCAGAGGTTCAATAACTAGAGAGAAGATTATAGGGGGCAACGTGCAGCCCTGGTGGGTACCATTAGTTAGTAGCAAATTAGAGGAGAGGAAGCCCAAGAGAGCACTCTGGCATTTGGGTTAGAATATAAGGCCAAGATAGCCAAGAGAATAGGGCCAGAAAAACCAAATTTCTCCAGTACGTAGGCCAGGTATCCCCAGTGCACTTTATCAAATGACTTCTCAGCGTCCAGAGACAGGAGCGCACTGGGGACCCCAGCCATCTGCGCCACCCTAATCAGATCTACAAATCGCCTTGTGCCATCCTTGGTTTGTCTCCCATTCACAAAACCCACCTGGTCTGTGTGAAGTAAGAGCGTGGTGATTCGCAGAAGTCTGGTCGCAGGTAACTTACCTAAACATCACAATTAAGTAATGAGATGGGACGGTAACTTCCGGGATCCTCAGGGGGCTTCCCAGACTTTGGAATGGTGACTATGGTAGCCTCCAGAGCACGGGGAGAGATGGCACCCGCTGATTGCCAAAAATTGCAGGCATGTGTCAGAAAGGGTGTTCACTCTTGAGTGAAAAGGCGGTAGTAATCATTCGGCAGCCCATCTGGGCCCGGAGCAGAATAACGCTTTGCGATTTTAATAACTTGTAAAATCTCCATGGTCGTTATGGAGAGTTTAACTCGGCGAGTTGGTCTAGGGACAGACTGGGAAGACTCTGGATCCCCGAGGGGATGGGAGGATGGGCAGAGTGGTCATCCTTAAGGTTATATAATTGGGAGTAGTATTGGTCGAAGGCGTCTGCTATAACGATGGGGTTAGTTTAAATATAAAGAAAATTGTTGTCCTTACAATGTGTAATTTTAGTTTGGCCAGTGGCCAGAGTGAGCCCCTCCTGTTACCAAACTCATCAATACCATTCAAAGAAGGAGGTTTCTGGCTCCATCTCATAATAAGTGTATCAAAATAACCCATGCTATGTTTGAAATATGATTTTATTTAAGTATATCTAACATACATATAAAATTCATCCCATAGCACAAAATAGAAAATACATCTTAATAATAAATTTATTTCGTACAAAGATCAATGTTTAAAGTGAATTGTGACTATAAAATCCCATGTTCAGTATATTAACCCCTCATTTTTTAAATATGATGTATCTGGTCTGAGGTATAAGGCTTATTGGCTTTGTAGCCACTATATATATACTCCCTATAGGAGATGGGCAATGAGATATACTAAAAGAGTATCCCCTGTCCTGATAGTATAAGATGTCCTATGGGACAGTGCTGGACAATATATCCAGATCACTATTTTCCACAGTCCATCCCCATCAAGGACAGAGATCTCCGTTCATTACACATAATCCCAGGGTGCCTACTGTATATTGCACTATACCCAAGGTGCAGGTATACCGCTTACTTAACCCTCCCTAAACCTCAAACTCACTCATATCAAGGAGAGATGTAGGTGCCCGGGTGCCCCCAGACGCGTTTCGCTGGCTGCTTTTTCAATGGGGTCCGCATGTACATGCCTGCCGCCATCTATTTATGTCCCTCATGCTTGTTATCCCCACGTGCATCCCATTCTAGCTCCGCTCCCTCCACGCCGACTTGCGGCCAATCCCATTGTGGAGAGTCAGTGGCCACCTGACATTATCCAACCATTTAGGGATGCCTGCGGTCTCGTTGGGAGGCAGGGCCGGAAGTTGAGCACTGGGACTCCTACCAATGAGATTAAGCTTTGGGCGGAAGTTTCCAATCCACCACCTTGGTAGTTGGTGTGTGTGTGCAATCCCCCATATGACCTCATACTAAGGGCGGAAGTATAACCTCCGCCATATTGGATCCTGGTATTATACATACGTCCCAAATCTAAAGATCTATGGATTATTAGGGGAGGTTCAAAACGATAACAAATTGCGTATATAGGCTGTAGTTAACTTATTACATAATAACTGTCTTCCTATAACATCTTTAAACATAGATGTAACAAAAATGTGGTATAATGGCCATTATACAAATTGGCCGGGCCACATTCATCTAACGGGAAAAGACTCCCTGCCCATACATACATGCTTCTGGGCAAAAGGAGAACCATCAGATGATGCATCGCCCGCCAAATTCTACCTGCTCACATATCAATTCCACATATTGGGAAAGCACCCATTAGGATGTGAAAACAGTTCAATCATCCAGCTAATATAAGCACAACAATCGCATTTGGTTCTTCCGTTTTTTCTTTTTTCCTCCTCTATAAGATCAAATCACACACAAAGAGGTCCATCAGTGGTTATCCGGATATATGGTATTCCGATGGCGGATATCATTAATACGGTACGAATGCGTGATGTCAAACTCCTATCTGGAAAAACTTGGAAAAAATGAATAAGTGAGTTAAAAAGTTTAAAAACACTTAAAAAATGATCAAACAAGTCAGCAGTTTCAGCAACAAGTCTCTTAAAGGAAGGGTACAAAACTAAGTTTTTCATTTAGTCCTTTTGGGTTCATCGTGTCTAATCTTACTATCCATTTACACTCCAACTGTGCCAATCTCCTGTTATATCCAATTAAATAAATAGCACGGTCTCTTCCTGGGCGCTCAGAACACAGCAAGGAACTCCTGGTCAAATGGAAAGTCCTTTATTGAAAAAACCCCCGTCCGCACAACATGTTTCGACGGTATAACACCGTCTTCCTCAAGTGGAATGGAGGTTGAATAACAATTAAAACTTTATATAGGACGGCCCAGAATCCCATTGGACCAAATAAACTTAGTATACACCCTCTTTTTAACCTATTAGTCTCTCACACAAGAGGTATATGTATAAACTGACTAACTCCAATTTTTATCCTAACACATCCTCAATATCTAAAAATATATATATTTATATATACCCTAATATGAACAACAATAATAAATCAATAATTCAATAAAAAATGTAAGAATATATAAATATTAAATCAAAAATGTTGAATCAATATATAGTACAAAAAATAAAAAATTATTCACTCATTAAAACGTTAAAACATTAAAAATTGTTTTAAAAGGACAACCTTGTCATCTATATTTATAAAAATCCTATATGCCAAAATCACATTCTACGTTATTCATGCCCACTCTCAATTATAGTTTGGTTTTCTAAATTCATTCCTAAAACGGTTTCTATGTCCAAATGAAAAAAGGAAATACTGTAAAGGACTCAGATAAGAAACTAAACTTAATATTGTTGGGATACGGATCAATTCCTGGAGACTTATTCTATTGTCAGATTGAGACCCTCTGGATATAGGGTCCCCAATCTGAAGATCCAGTAACTTTCCTTCTTGATGAGTCTACTCAGTCTATCCTGTCCCCCTTCACGTACTTGGTCAATTATAATAAGACTCATCTTGCTGGGGTCTCTTTGATGGTATCTGTCATAGTGTCGGAAGACACTATGCTGCTGGAACCCAGATCTTATATTTTGTCTATGTTTATTTAGACGATTATGGGTCGCCTGTATCGTCCTCCCCACATACTGTAACCTGCAGGGGCATTCCAATAAGTAGACTATATAAGAAGATTGGCAAGTCAACCTATGTCTTTCTCAAAGTTCTCCTTGGTTATATTTGACCTAAATTGTTTAGTTCCTTCCTGTATTATGTCACAGCACATACACGTCCCAACTCTGCATGAATAGCATCCCCATTTCTCAACAGGCGATCCAACTATAGCTTTTGGATTCTCATCTCTCTTCTTGATGTTGCTGGGGGCTATTAAATTTTTCAAATTTTTGTTCCTCCTAAATACAATAGTTGGTTTTTCTGGGACTTTTATCCCTAATAGGGGATCCCCTTTTAAAACAAACCAGTATTTTCCCAAGAGGGAACGTATCAATGTACGAGATTGGCAATAAGTTGTTACAAAACTCCATTTGCTTCTATCATCACTCAGGGTTGGTGCAACTCTCCTATCTGCCATTTTACTAAGACAACCATCTTGTGTCATCAACTTGGTCTTGGCATAGGCATCTTTAAGAATTCTTTTAGGGTAACCCTTTTCTTTAAAACTACGTTTCAGAATGGACGACTCTGACACAAAATCAATATCCCTAGAACAATTCTTGCGGATCCGCCAATACTGTCCAGAGGGTATGTTTTTTAACCAAGTAGGGAGATGACCACTATTGAAATGGAGATAGCTGTTGACATCCACTGTCTTAAAATGAGTAGCAGTATAGAGCCTCCCCTCATCATCAAATTTGACCAAAAGATCTAGATATTGTATTTCCGAGACCCCCACTGATTGTCGTTAAGTCTCTCAGTAAAGGCCTGAACCTCACAAATCGTTCCCTTCCAGATGATGATTAAATCATCTATATATCGCCTATAGAAAATAACACCTCTAGCCACAGATAGTTCAGATATTGAGCCTGATAAAGGCTGTGCAATGAGGACGGACTCCAAGGCACCCATGAATATGTTAGCATAACTGGGTAAGAATCGCGTCCCCATCGCACAGCCTTTCTTCTGTTTATATATTCCCTCATTAATGGTGAATATATTATTTTCCAATATGAATTCAATAGAATTCAATATAAATTCTTTTTGGGGTACCGGTAAACTATCATCATTTTTGAGTGTCTGCTGTATTGCATTTATTCCATGTTTATGTTTAATGTTGTTATATAATGCTGTTACATCAAGTGTAACCAAAATGCATCCTGACATTCTAGGTAGGGACCTCAACTCACTTATCAGTTGTGATGAATCCTTGAGGTAAGAATCCAATTCAATTACATATCTCTGTAAAAATAAATCCACATAATGTGAAAGATTGCAAGTTATTGAGTTGGACCCTGAAACTATTGGGCGACTAGGGGGATTCACTTGTTATAGTTACCCCCACGAGATCCCAAATTAAGGGTATCTATACCCCTGACATTAAAACCTGCCGGGTTGCAGTTATGCTTTTTCTTGAAGTGCCGGGGTATGGTCTTAAGTATAGGGTCATCCACCTCCAATTTTATCACCGCTTTTATATCACTGACATGTTCACCTATCCGTATGCGTAGTTCCCGTGTGGTTAGTTCAATATAGACCAAACCACACGGGCATGTAGCATAATAGATAACATGGGATGTGAAACAACTGATGTATTTTAGAATTTTGTATTCTTTTTCACCCTTTGAATCCACAAATGATGTAGATCTGACCATATTCCGACACCCCTTGCAATCCCCGCAGGGATAGAAACCTTTTCTCGGTTTTGTATCTCCTATAGTGGGTTGGTTCCTATGCACATAATGACTATGTACTATTACATCCCTCAAAATGCGGCCCCTTCTTGCGGTCATAGCTGGTTGAGTCGTGAGGACCCGTTTAAAACTGTCCTCCCTCCTTAATATGTCCCAGTGGTGTTTTAAAATCTGTCTCATGTTGCCCCACTGATCATTGAATGTTAAGATTAAACACATTATTTTTTGGTCCATTTCTACTGGTTTTGGTTTGGGGGTAAGGAGATTTGCTCTAGATGTATTTAGGGCTCTCTGATACCCATTTTTAAGACTCTTTTTCGTGTATCCTCTTGCCAAAAACCTCTCTCTCAGGTCACACGTCTGTTCCTGGAAATAACTTTCCGTAGAGCAGACCCTTTTGGCCCTTAAAAATTGGCCAGTAGGGATCGCTGCTATTGTTGAGGATGTGTGACCTGAGTTCGCATGGAGCAAAGCATTCACAGAAGTTGTTTTCCGGAACATATTGGTCTGTAGGGAGCCATCTGGATGGACCACAAGTTTTATATCGAGGAACTCAGCCTCCAAGGTATGTTCTTTAAAGGTCAATTTAATATTATACTGGTTGTTATTCAGCATATTTTTGAATCCCCCCAGTTCCTCGTTTGTTCCTGTCCACAGGATCAGAACATCATCTATAAACCTCAACCAGCACTGCGCATGGGACGCGGCCCATGCGCCATCCCCGAAAACCCCTCTCTCCCAATATCCAAGAAAGAGGTTCGCGTAGGACGGCGCGCAGACCGTGCCCATCACAGTGCCCTTTTGCTGGAGGTAGTAGCGACCCTTGAACAAGAAGAAATTGTGAGTATATACTCTAACAATTCCATAATCAATTTAACAAGTGGCCCATCCAGACTGCTCATATTCAGATAGAATTCTGCTGCCCTCAGACCATCCTGATTCTCAATACAGGAGTATAGACCTTCCACATCGGCCGTAATGAGGGTAGTTCCAGGATCCACAAAGACCCCATCAATCTGCCGCAGGATGTCCGTACTGTCTCTGACATAGGAGGGAAGAGTCTCAACCAGTGGGTGCAGGTAATACTCGATAAACCTGCACACTAGCTCACAAATCCTCCTATGCTCGAGACTATCAGATGCCCTGGGGGGACGAGGGGGTCCTTGTGGATCTTGGATAGCACATAGAAAGTTGGAGTGGTGGGTAAAGACACAATGAGACCCTCAAAGATCTGTTTAAGTATGATACCCTGTTGGAATGCTTGTTCAAGAATTCTGAACAGTTCCACCTCAAATTTCTTTCCGGGGTTTGTAGGAAGTATGCTATAGGACTCTTTGTCCTTTAGCTGTCTCATTACCTCCTGTTCATACGGGTTAGTGGGGTTAGTTTGCAGCGTTCCAGAACGGTCTCTTAGAGCAGTTATTTGAGAGGCTATTTCTCTCTTCTTAATGCGCTTGGCCAACAACACCCCAGCTCAGTCTCCCATAGAATAGAAGGACAATTTAGACTTCCTCAGGTGTATCTCATGTTGGGACAATAAGAAGGTTTGGAGTTGCATCCATGTATGGAAAACTTTCTAGTTACTATAGAAAATGAGTTATCTTTATTCTGGCGTTCCGGGCTTTGCAACCGGGATAAGAGCTCTTCCCTCAGTTTCCCTCTCTCTCTACTAAGCCGGGAGGCCTACTGAATCAACACACCCCTGATGTAAGCCTTATGGGATTCCCACAATGTCTCATCAGAGTCCTCAGAGTTGTTGTTAAGTTTAAAGAACTCGGAAAGTTCCCTCCTAGCTTCTGAGACAATCTGCTTTCCCGAAAGCAAATCAAAGTTAAGCATCCAAGAACCAGAGGTCCAAGGTCTGCCCGCCAGGGAAATTACTTGTGTTACTGGTGAGTGGTCAGTCCATCCACATAATAAGATCAATTTCTGCAGCACTACAGGCATGCAGAGTCGCACTGTCCACTAAAAAATAGTCCAGGCGCGAAGAAGACCTATGTCTATTAGAGAAAAAGGTGAAATCTTTTTCCCCGGCGTGCAGATACCTCCAGATATCGTGTAAATGCAGAGTTCTACAAAGCGGGCCCAACTCCCCCCTGACAGGCAATTTGCCTGCCGAACAATCCATCTGTCGGGACATGATAATATTAAAATCACCGCCGATTACCAACATACCCTGAAAGTGCTTATGTACTAGCTTCATAACATCACGGATAAATCTCGTTTGAGGAACATTCGGCGCATATAGATTCACTATTGTGAATACAGTATTATACAGTCTGCAGACAAGTAGCAAGTATCTGCCAGCAGGGTCAGCTATTACATGAACCAGATGGAAAGGCGTGGACGATTTTACAAGAATGCAAACCCCTGCTTTTTTCGCGAAATTATTTGCAAAAAGGATTTGTTATATAAGCGGTGTTGAACTCTAACATTGTCTTCCTTGAGGAGATGGATTCCTGAATGGAGAGGATGTCCGCCTTTCTCGTACGAGCCTCAGTCCAGAGAAACAACCTTTGGGCTGGAGAGCTTAGGCCATTTGCATTTAGAGATAGCATTTTAATGCTCATGGTGGCTGGAAAAGAAAAACCGCACATCTCATATGACTCACAGGGAAAAGAAAGGGGAAAAAGGGAAAAAAGAGAAGAAAGGGGGCATGATAAAAAACAGAGAACGAATCAACAGTACATACATGTAAACCATTAAGGTAAACCTGGGTTTGCAAAGGGGGGAGGGAAGTCCCGGAGGTGACAAACTGGAAGCTTCCAACACGGCAGGGCATCCTCAATGCCGAAGAAAAATCTGAGAATGCCGTGAATTCCAGGCTGTAACATGGTGAAGTCAATCACAGCCACAGATCAACTTATAAGTGTCTCTCACTGAGCGGACCTTTTCCCACTCAGGTTCAACTCTTCTTACAGAGGAAGGACCTCTCCCAGATTTGGGAGAGCCTTTTGGTCCTTCAACAGGTGAAGACAGGCCCCATGATTTCAGTGCATGATCCATCAGTTTAGGGGAGTGGAAAACATGGCGGTCTCCCTTAAAAGTATACTGTACCTTCATTGGAAAGCCCCAGCAATAGGGACCCCAGCCTCCAGCAGGACCTTACACATAAGAGCAAATTCCCGACGTCTAGCCAGGGTTTCCATGGAGAGATCGGGATAGACTGTAATTCTGGTGTACTGCTCGGGGAGCTCCAGACGTTTCTTTAAGACCAGAATAAATTCCCCCTTAACCCTGAACGTGTGCATACACGCCAGGACATCCCGGGGCAGAGCTGGGTTGATATGAAATGGTTTGGACACACGGTGGATGCGTTCAATTCCCAAAGAATCAGGGGTAGCACCAGGGAGGACATGAGCGATAAAGGAGGAGAGGAGGCCAGGAAGATCAGAATCTGCAATGTCCCCTGGGATTCCCCTTAGAGGATAGAAGCAGGTGCAGCAATATAACACTAAGTCCCATAACTTTAGCTGCTGGGCCTCCATTTTTCTTTCTAAAACATCATAGCTATCAGCCAGGGTGTTGTGGGCTTTAGCATAGTCGGACATTTTCTCCCCAAGTGCGCTGTGCGGTCTCCCAGGTTATTGACATTCCTTTTGAGCTCCCCCAGCATACCTTGAAAGTCCTCATGGAGGGCGATGCGCATGGACGACAGGAGCTTTTGCATGGTGCTCCTTGTGAGTAGAGATGAGCGAGTATGCTTGTCACTACTCGGTACTCTCATGAATATCACGGTACTCGGGCTACTCGGCGAGTACCGAGTAATCTTGCGATACTCTAGCTATGCTCGGGGTCCACCTCCCTGCATGTTGGCGCTCTTTTCAGAGCCAGCCCGCATGCAGGGATTGGCTGACAGACACTGTAATGCCACAGCCATGTTGGTTGTGGCATTACAGTGATTGGCTGGCCGCACAGCGTGATCAGGTCTTTATAAAGCCACACTGCGCTGTGCTCGTCACTCTGCGCCATTAGACAGTCAGTGTAGGGAGAGCTGCTGCTGATTGAGGGACAGATTTGTGGCTTTTCAGCTAGTGTAGGCACAGGGCTGCCAGTCTATTTACCACAACAGTCCTTCTGAGGACTACTAGAGCAGTATACAGGCAGGCAGGGAGGCAGGGTATCTACCAAACTTCGCTGTGCCAGTATACCAGCCTGCATCGCATCTGGGGCTGGTTTCCAGGCTCATCCATCCCAAAAACCGTGCTTTTAGGGATTTATTTAGCTCACTATAGGCAGGAGTAGGTTTTAGCTCAAATTAGGGTACAGCAAAAGCCTTGTGCTAAAAACCAACTCTTCTCTGCACTAATTTAGCATCTAATTGCTGCTACTGTAGGTTGCAGCGTTAATTAGGGTACACCAAAAGCCTTGTGCTAAAAACAACTCTTCTCTGCACTAATTTAGCATCTAATTGCTGCTACTGTAGGTTGCAGCGTTAATTAGGGTGCACCGAAAGCCTTGTGCTAAAAAAACTACTCTTCTCTGCACTAATTTAGCATCTAATTGCTGCTACTGTAGGTTGCAGCGTTAATTAAGGTACACCAAAAGCCTTGTACTAAAAAACAACTCTTCTCTGCACTAATTTAGCATCTAATTGCTGCTACTGTAGGTTGCAGCATTAATTAGGGTACACCAAAAGCCTTGTGCTAAAAAACAACTCTTCTCTGCACTAATTTAGCATCTAATTGCTGCTACTGTAGGTTGCAGCGTTAATTAGGGTACACCAAAAGCATTGTGCTAAAAAACAACTCTTCTCTGCACCAATTTAGCATCTAATTGCTGCTACTCTAGGTTGCAGCGTTAATTAGGGTACACCAAAGCCTTGTGCTAAAAAACAACTCTTCTCTGCACTAATTTAGCATCTAATTGCTGCTACTGTAGGTTGCAGCGTAAATTAAGGTACACCAAAAGACACGCTATTGTAGTCAGCGTTTGTGTCTGACTAATCCACCTGCAGGGCCTTAATTTCAGAACTTAGGGTCGAGCTAAAAACCTACTCTTGTCTGCACTAAATTTGCATCTTAAGTGCTGCTACTGTCTGTTGCAGCGTAAATTAGGATACGCCAAAAGTCTCGTGCTAAAAACCTACTCATGTCTGCACTAAAATTGCATCGAAGTGCTGCTACTGTCTGTTGCAGCATAAATTAGGATACGCCAAAAGACACGCTATTGTAGTCAGCGTTTGTGTCTGACTAGTCCACCTGCAGGGCCTTAATTTCAAAACTTAGGGTCGTGCTAAAAACCTACTCTTGTCTGCACTAAATTTGCATCTTAAGTGCTGCTACTGTCTGTTGCAGCGTAAATTAGGATACGCCAAAAGCCTCGTGCTAAAAACCTACTCTTGTCTGTACGAAATTTGCATCGAAGTGCTGCTCCTCTAGGTTGCAGCGTAAATTAAGGTACACCAAAAGCCTTGTGCTAAAAACCTATTCTTGTCTGCATTAATTTAACATTTGTGTGTGGCAGCAGTGGCTTGTAGCTCCATGTAGTGTACGCCAAAACATGGTATACGCGTCAGCGTTTGTGTCTGACCGTTCAAACTGCTGGGATTAAAAGGCTCTAATCTGTAATCTCACTGTCCAGCTACAAACCAACTGTTGTCTGCATTCATTTACCATTTTTGTGTGGCAGGAGGTGGTTGTAGCTACAATTTGTATCCGCAAAAACACTCAGTATACTTGTGTCAGCGTTTGTGTCTGACCAGTATAGCTCCTGTAATTTAATCTTCAATCTCAGTATCCAGGTCAAAAACAACTGGTCAGCATTTTCAGTTGACAGGTGCGTTTATCTGTAATGATTCCACCTGCGTCAATAAAAACATGCTCTGACACAACGCTAATGGCAGGGCAGGACTTCCAAGGCGTAGAGGGACAATTCCTGCCATGTGTCCAGCTTGGATACCCAATAATTAGAAGGCACAGAGGAATCTAGGAGCACTTTCGTACGATCGGCAAGGTACTCCTTCAGCATCTTTACAAACTTTGCAGTCCTTGTGACAGTACCCTGCACTGGAGGGCCTGTGCAATGGGAGGGGCTAAGAAAACTCTCCCAGATCTTTGAGAGTTTTCCCCAACCTCTGCTGGATTTGATTTGTGCCTGTCTCGGCCGGACACCTTGGTTGTCCCCCGAACCGCGACCTGTGCCGCAAGCGTTTTCAGAAGTGAATTTTTGGACTAATTCTGCAACTAGGGCCTTCTGCTACTGCAGCATTTTTGTAGACCTCTCCGCCTTGGGAATTATTATTATTATTATTATTTATTCATTTATATAGCGCTATTAATTCCATAGCACTTTGCATACATGAGTAATGCTGTCTTTCTTAGAGCTCACAATCTAAACATCCTATCAGTATGTCTTTACAATGTGGGAGTAAACTGGAGTACCCGGAGGAAACCCACGCAAACACGGGAGAACATACAAAGTCCTTGCAGCTGTTGTCCTTTGTGTCCTTGCTGGGAATTGATCCCAGGGCCTCAAGCCAAAGTGCTGAAAAGGCTGCAGTGCTAAGCACTTGAGCCACCGTATAAGAGAAATAAACTTCTCCTTGTAGCGTTGATCTAAAAGTGTCATCAACCAGTAATGAGTGTCCGCCAAGATGTTGATAACGCGAGGGTCACAAGAGAGGCAGCATCACATAAAGACTTCATGTCCTCAACAACAGGATGATTGACCATGCTGTCTTCATTCTCCTCCTCCTCCTCCTCTCCCCTGTCCTCTGGCCATCCGACGGTAAGATGGTTGTGCATGGATTTATGTCAATTCCGCATGAAAGTAGTTCCATTTCATTATCCTCCTCCTCCTCCTCGTAATAGTCCTCCAATGCATGTTGGGATGAGATGATGCTGGGCTGTGTGTAATCACCCCGTACGGTTTATTGCTCCAACTCATCGTGCTCCGCCTGCAATGCATCGTTTTTGATTTTGAGCAGACAGCATTTTAGAAGACAGAGAAGCGGGATGGTGACGCTAATTATGGCATCATCGCCCCTCACCATCTTGGTGAAGTCCTCAAAGTTTTGGCAGACGGTACATATGTCGGACATCCATGTCCACTCCTGAGGTCTTATGTGTGGAGTTTGAACCATATACCGACGGCCTAGTTGATGCTGGTACTCAACAACTGCACTCTTCTGCTCACAAATCCTGACCAACATGTGCAGTGTGGAATTCCAATGCATGGGGACATCACTGACCAGTCTGTGATACGGATTCTGCAAACGCTGCTGAAAGCTGGCAAGGGCGGCTGAAGCAGTAGGTGACTTTCTAAAGTTGGGCACACAGGTGGCGTACTTTTAAGAGCAGATCAGACAGCTCCGGGTAGTATTTAAGAAACCGCTGAACCACGAGGCTGACCACATGGTTGACCACTCCCTTCTTCTCCAGATCCTGGAATCTCTCGGCATCACTCACCTTGCCCTCTCTTGGATCTCCTCATACCTAGCGGAACGGACCTTCAGTGTCTCCCACTCCCACACCTCCTCCTCACCCTACCCTCTTTCTGTCGGAGTCGCCCAAGGTTAGGTCCTGGGACCCCTTCTTTTCTCCATATACACTCTTGGTCTAGGGCAACTCATTGAGTCCCACGGCATCCAGTACCACCTCTACGCCGACGACACCCTAATCTACCTGTCCGGCCCTGACATCACCTCCCTACTCTCCAAAATCCCACAATACCTTTCCGCCATCTCATCCTTCTTCTCTGCTTGCTTCCAACATGGACAAAACTGAATTCATAGTCTTGACCCCAAGAAATTGCCCCCCACTTCCCAACTTATCCATCTGCATCAATGACTGCGCCCTCTCCCCAGTCCTCCAAGCCACATCGAGGCCCTCACCACATCCCTCTGGCTCCAGCTCAAGAACATCTCACGGATCCGGTCCTTCCTCACCCACGACACCGCTAAAACACTCATTCCTGCTCTTATCATCTCCCGCCTTGACTACTGCAACCTCCTTCTCAATGGCCTCACGGCTAACTCCTTCACACCTCTCCAGTCTATCCTCAATTCCGCTGCCCGACTAATGTACCTGTCCTCCCGCTACTCCCCTGTCTCCCCCCTTTCCCAAGCCCTTCACTGGCTCCCCACCTCCAAGAGATCCCAATTCAAAACAATAACCATGGCATACAAAGCCATACACATCCTGGCCCCACCATACATCTCCGACCTGGTCTCCCGATACCTACCCTCACGCAACCTCTGCTCCTCCCAATAACTCCTCCTCTGCTCCCCCCTCATCACCTCTTCGCACAACCGAGTCCAGGACTTCTCCCGGGAATCTGCCTTACTCTGGAACTCCCTGCCCGAACACATCAGACACTCTCCTACCCTGACAAGCTTCAAGAGTCACCTGAAGACTCACCTATTCGGTCAAGCCTACAACCTGCCATGAGAGCCAGGTGACTGCCCCATACTTGAAATTCCCCCATCCTACTGTATCCCAACCCGCTCCTCGTAGACTGTGAGTAGTGATGGGCGAATCCTAAATTATTCGGAATCGCTTGACTCTAGCGAGTCCGAGCACAGGACTCGCTACTCGTTGCGACTCTAGCTAGTCCAATGTTAATGAATGGGGAAGCGAGTAATAGCGAGTAGTGTGAGATTTACAACTCGCAGATGTGTCTCGGAAGCTTCAGCCTGAAGCAATCCTAGTTTTGTCATTTATTTGCATTGGACTCGTTTACTTTGCAACTGTAATCGCTGGGAAACTCGCACAGATAAGAGTCCTGTCTGCTCAGTGTGCTGGCTGCCACAGCTCCAGGGTCCTAGAGCCTGCCTGCTGCCTGATGTAGCAGAGCTGAGATTGTTCTCAGTCTGCTCATTCCCTGTGCATAGACATCTATATCTATGCACAGGGGATGTAGCAGAGAGGACATCGCGTTTTGGACTGCGTCGGACGGAAGAGGATTTTTTTAATTAAAGATGGAGCCTCTAATGGCTTTTTTTTTTATTTCTAATAAAAATTTTCTTTGTGTTGTGTTTTATTTAAAACAATTTAATAGAAATTCATGGCGGTCATGTCTAATATTGGCGTGACCGCCATAAATTTCGGGCTTAGAGCCAGCTGATAATACAAAGCTGGCCCTAACCTCTTTATTACCCAGCGTGCCACCGCCACCAGGGCCGCTGGAAGAGCGGGGTTCAGCGCCAGAGGATGGCGCTTCAATGAACGCGCCATCTTCTGGGGCGGCTGCGGGCTGCAATTTGCAGCGGGGGTGCCCAGAAAGCTTGGGCATCCCTGCGCTGCGGATTCCAGCCCCCAGCTGCTTAGCTGTACTTGGCTAGACATAGAAATTGCGCGGAGCCGCACACATTTTTTTTTAATTATTTCATGAAATTCTGAGATTCTGACTCTGACTCTGACTCTGAGATTCTGACTCTGACTCTGAGACTCTGAGATTCTGACTCTGACTCTGACTCTCTGAGATTCTGACTCTGACTCTCTGAGATTCTGACTCTGACTCTCTGAGATTCTGACTCTGACTCTCTGAGATTCTGACTCTGACTCTGAGACTCTGAGATTCTGAGATTCTGAGATTCTGACTCTGACTCTCTGAGATTCTGACTCTGACTCTCTGAGATTCTGACTCTGACTCTCTGAGATTCTGACTCTGACTCTGAGACTCTGTGATTCTGAGATTCTGACTTTCTGAGATTCTGACTCTGACTCTTAGATTCTGACTCTGAGATTCTGACTCTGACTCTGAGACTCTGAGATTCTGACTCTGACTCTGACTCTCTGAGATTCTGATTCTGACTCTGACTCTCTGAGATTCTGACTCTGACTCTGACTCTGACTCTCTGAGACTCTGAGATTCTGAGACTCTGAGATTCTGAGATTCTGACTCTGACTCTCTGAGATTCTGACTCTGACTCTCTGAGATTCTGACTCTGACTCTCTGAGATTCTGACTCTGACTCTCTGAGATTCTGACTCTGACTCTCTGAGATTCTGAGACTCTGAGATTCTGAGATTCTGACTCTGACTCTCTGAGATTCTGACTCTAACTCTGACTCTCTGAGACTCTGAGATTCTGAGACTCTGAGATTCTGACTCTGACTCTCTGAGATTCTGACTCTGACTCTCTGAGATTCTGACTCTGACTCTCTGAGATTCTGAGACTCTGAGATTCTGAGATTCTGACTCTGACTCTCTGAGATTCTGACTCTGACTCTCTGAGATTCTGACTCTGACTCTGACTCTCTGAGACTCTGAGATTCTACTTGAGACTCTGAGATTCTGACTCTGACTCTCTGAGATTCTGACTCTGTCTCTCTGAGATTCTGACTCTGACTCTCTGAGATTCTGACTCTGACTCTGAGACTCTGAGATTCTGAGACTCTGAGATTCTGACTCTGACTCTCTGAGATTCTGACTCTGACTCTCAGATTCTGACTCTGAGACTCTGAGATTCTGACTCTGACTCTGAGCTCTGAGATCTACTCTGACTCTGACTCTCTGAGATTCTGACTCTGACTCTCTGAGATTCTGACTCTGACTCTCTGAGATTCTGACTCTGACTCTCTGAGATTCTGACTCTGACTCTCTGAGATTCTGACTCTGACTCTGACTCTCTGAGATTCTGACTCTGACTCTCTGAGATTCTGACTCTGACTCTGACTCTCTGAGATTCTCAGATTCTGACTCTGACTCTCTGAGATTCTGACTCTGACTCTCTGAGATTCTGACTCTGACTCTCTGAGATTCTGACTCTGACTCTCTGAGATTCTGATCTGACTCTGACTCTCTGAGATTCTGACTCTGACTCTGACTCTCTGAGATTCTGACTCTGACTCTCTGAGATTCTGACTCTCTGAGATTCTGACTCTGACTCCCTGAGATTCTGACTCTGACTCTCTGAGATTCTGACTCTGACTCTCTGAGACTCTGAGATTCTGAGACTCTGAGATTCTGACTCTCTGAGATTCTGACTCTGACTCTCTGAGATTCTGACTCTCTGAGATTCTGACTCTGACTCTCTGAGATTTTGACTCTGACTCTGACTCTCTGAGATTCTGACTCTGACTCTCTGAGATTCTGACTCTGACTCTCTGAGATTCTGAGATTCTGAGACTCTGAGATTCTGAGATTCTGACTCTCTGAGATTCTGACTCTGACTCTCTGAGATTCTGACTCGGACTCTCTGAGATTCTGACTCTGAGACTCTGAAATTTATGAAATAATAAAAAAAAAATGCGTGGGGCTCCGCGCTATTTCTATGTCTAGCCAGGTACAGCTAAGCAGCTGGGGGCTGGAATCCGCAGCGCAGGGATGCCCAAGCTTTTTGGGCACCCCCCGCTGCAAATTGCAGCCCGCAGCCGCCCCAGAAGATGACGCGTTTATTGAAGCGCCATCCTTTGGAGCTGAACCCCGCTCTTCCAGCGGCCCTGGTGGCGGTGGCACTCTGGGTAATAAAGGGGTTAATACCAGCTTTGTTATACAAGCTGGTATTAAGCCCGAGATTCTTAATGTCAGGCCACGTTTGACCCAGCCACTAAGAATCTCCAATAAAGGGTTAAAAAAACACAGAGAAAATTTTTTATTAGAAATAAAAAAAAAAAGCCATTAGGGACTCCATCTTTAATTTAAAAAATCCTCTTTTGTCCGACGTAGTCCAAAACGCGATGTCCTCTCTGCTACATCCCCTGTGCATAGATATAGATGTCTATGCACAGGGAATGAGCAGACTGAGAACAATCTTAGCACTGCTACATCATCTCTGTGAGCAGGCGGGCTATAGGACCCTGGAGCTGCACAGAGAAGACAGCTGGACTCGGCTCGCAATGTAACAGCAGTTATTTGCGAGTTTCCCTGCTATCACTGGCACAGTAGCCGAGTCTAATGCAAACAATGTCAATCCTAGTTTTGTCAGCGTTTGCCAATGATTTGCATTGGACTCGTGCGAGTAAACGCTGGGAAACTCGCAGAGTACCGAGTCCTGCGAGTCCCTTACTACTCGCCGAGTAACGAGTCCTAGCGAGTAGATTCGCCCATCCCTAACTGTGAGCCCTCGTGGACAGGGTCCCTGCCCTCCTGTACCTGTACGTCCTGATCTCCTAGATTTAGTGTACTTGTTCTGGTGTCCCTTATCCTCATGTAAAGCGCCATGGAACCTAATGGCACTATATAAATAAATAATAATAATAATAAAATGGGCCATGCATGGAACATGTGTCAGCTCGCCTCGCCTCAGAGCCGCCACCAGGTTCTGGGCATTGTCATACATGACCATGCCTAGCTGTTGGCTCTGCGGTGTCAGCCAGTGATCTGCCTGCTGTTTCAGTGCTTTCCACAACTCTTCAGAATTGTGAGGTTTGTCACCTACGCATATTAGCTTCAGCACAGCCTGTTGCCGCGTAGCTGAGGCAGTGCTGCAGTGCTTCCTGCTTGGGACTGGTGTGGAGGGTGAAGTGGAGGAGGAGGAGGAGGATGCTGAGGAGCATGACTTTCTGGAGCTGTATACTGTGGGTGAAACCCTGACTGAGTTGGGGCCTGCAATCCTTGGTGTCAGAAGGACGTGTTCCGTCCCAAGCTCAGACTAGGTCCCGGCTTCCAGAATATTAACCCAGTGTGCCGTCAGCAAGATGTACCAGCCCTGCCCACAAGCACTTGTCCACGTGTCTGTGGTAAGGTGGACTTTGCCTGAAACTGCGTTATTAAAGGCACGTATGATGTTTTGTGACACGTGCTTATGTAATGCGGGGACGGCACACCGGGAGAAATAGTGGAGACTGGGGACCGAGTTACGTGGGACAGCCGCTGCCATCAGGTTGCGGAATGCTTCCATCTCCACCAGCCTAAAAGGCAACATTTCCAGCGCAAGCAGTTGCGAAATGTGTGCATTTAGAACTGTGGCATGTGGGGCGTTGGCAGCGTATTTGCGCCTGCATTCCAAAGACTGCTGTATGGATAACTGAACGCTGCGCTGGGACAAGGACGTGGTTGATAATAGTGCTATTTCTGCTTGTGCAACTACAGGTGAAGGACAGGAGGCATCTTCCCATGCAGTATGGACAGGGGATTGTCTTGCACGCACAAAAGTGGAAGACGCAGTGGTGTCACCCGCAGACACTGCTCCTGGACTCTGCTGTACATCCCACAAAGTCAGGTGCTTTGCTGCCATGTGCCTGACTAAAAAAGACCCCCTGGCTTACAATGGGCACATTTTTGAAAAAGCCCTCATGCACGCCTCTATCCAGGGGCATATTGGTGTCTCACAATTTATGGCTTCCCTGCCTAGGGCAATACTAAAAAAGATACACTGGCCTACAATGGGAACATTATTTAAAGAGGCCTTCATTTACGTCTCTTCCCAGGGGCATTGGAGTGGCACACAATGTTTTTGGAAAAAAAATCTTTGATATTATCCAAAAAACTAACATACACCAACTTTGTCTCACAAGTGGGTATGAGCCCTTAATATTTTTTCCATGAAAATTCATTTTGGTTTCATTTTGTAACGTTTTCTTGAAAGTCCATAAAAGTGGCGTAATGGTCTGACAACATTGTTGACATCAGTGACCTTGGGGTCTGAAATGCTTCCAGGGGTCTTCCCCATGCTGTTCCCATGTCATTTCAGCACTGTTCTGATACTTTTGCGACATTTTTAGGCTTTAGTTTCATGTATACCCCCCAGGGGTAAATGTTTAGGTCCATGAAAACAGAATGGGCATTAGAAGAATAGTAGACCCGCTCCTTTGTAATGCGAACACTATTTAGAGGCTCTCCTCCATGTTTCTTTCCAGGGGCATTGAAGGGCCTCACAATTTTTGGATTCCCTGCCTAGGGCAATACTAAAAAAGACCCACTTTCTTCCAATGGCCACAATTTTTAAAAAGGCCCTCATGCACACCTCTATCCAGGGGCATATTGGTGTCTCCAATTTATGGCTTCCATGCCTAGGGAAATACTAAAAGAGACACGCTGGCTTACAATGGCCACATTTTTTGAAAAAGCCCTCATGCACGCCTCTATCCAGGGGCATATTGGTGTCTCCAATTTATGGCTTCTCTGCCTAGGGCAATACTAAAAAAAAACCACTTTCTTCCAATCGCCACATTTTTTAAAAAGGCCCTCATGCACGCCTCTATCTAGGGGCATAGTGGTGTCTCCAATTTATGGCTTCCCTGCCTAGGGAAATACTAAAAAAGACTCCCTGGCTTACAATGGGCACATTTTTTGAAAAAGCCCTCATGCACGCCTCTATCCAGGGGCATATTGGTGTCTCACAATTTATGACTTCCCTGCCTAGGGCAATACTAAAAAAGATACACTGGCCTACAATGGGAACATTATTTAAAGAGGCCTTCATTTACGTCTCTTCCCAGGGGCATTGGAGTGGCACACAATTTTTTGGAAAAAAAATCTTTGATATTATCCAAAAAAACTAACATACACCAACTCTGTCTCACAAGTGGGTATGAGCCCTTAATATTTTTTCCATGAAAATTCATTTTGGTTTCATTTTGTAACGTTTTCTTGAAAGTCCATAAAAGTGGCGTAATGGTCTGACAACATTGTTGACATCAGTGACCTTGGGTCTGAAATGCTTCCAGGGGTCTTCCCCATGCTGTTCCCATGTCATTTCAGCACTGTTCTAATACTTTTGCGACATTTTTAGGCTTTTTCCATGCTACCGAGGGACATGTCAGAAAAATACTCGGGTCTCCCATAGGATAACATTTGGCTCGGTTCTTGGGCCGAGTACACGAGTATCTTGGGATGCTCGGCCCGAGCTTCGAGCACCCGAGCATTTTAGTACTCGCTCATCACTACTTGTGAGCGAAATGTCATCCTCCTCCATCTGCTCCTATTCCCTCATACTCCTTGCAGAGGAGCGTGAGGAAGCAGAACGGGATACACCCACCGGTGCCATATTGGATTGTGAGGCAGGGGCCTCCCGGTGGAATAAATCTAACACCTTTGCTGTCCCTGGCTGTGATGTCGCCGGTCCCCGCGGCATTTTAAGGAATCATGGAGGTTTAACCACCGTTCGATGCTGTCAGCAAGCAGAGAGCGCTGAGTGCCGTTTTAAGATCTGTGGCCAAGGAGCCCTGGGCTTATGCGACTGCCGCCATCAGCTCTCAGGCCACGCCCAGCAAATTAAATAGCTTTTGAAGCACTGCAAGACCGGCAACAGCGGTTGAGGAATGGCAGAAATGGGTGCAAATACAGCACACCTTCTCAAGTAGGTACGTCAAGTCAGTGTATGTTTTTATATATTTCTGCACCACTAGGTTCAGCACATGAGCCATTCATGGCACGTGTACCAGCCTCTCAAGCTTTAAAGCTGCCACCATGTTACGAACATTATCGCAGACAACCAGACCGGGTTGAAGTTGCAGTGGGGCGAGCTACTGTTTAATCTGTTGTTTTATTCCTTTCAAGAACTCTGCTGCAGCGTGTGGTGTTTCACCTAAGCAGATAAGCTTTAGCAGAGCGTGTTGCCGCTTTGCCGATGCGCTGCTGCATAGCTCCCAACTTGGGAGTGATGTGGAGGGTAATTCAGCATAGGATGACGAGGCGGAGGAGGAGGAAGAGGGGAGACAGGACATATATAATGAGGCGGAAACCCTGATTGAGGTTGGGCCCACTATCCGTGGCATAGGTAGGATATGTGATGGTCCAGTTTGAGACTTTGTTCCACCCTCCACCAGGTTAAGCCAGTGAGCCATAACAGAGATGTATCGTCCCTGTCCACAAGTACTTATCCACGTGTCTGTTGTAAGGTGGACCTTCCCAGTTACGGCGTTGGTGAGAGCATGCTTTACATTGTTTAAGATTTGCTGGTGTAATGCGGAAATAGCACACCGGAAAAAATAGTGTCAGCTGGAAACCGAGTATCGTGGGGTAGCCACAGCCAAGAGATCATGGAAAGACTGTGTCCCCGCACAAGCCTAAATGGCAACATCTCCATGGCTAGCAACTTGGCAATGTGTGCATTCAGTATTTGTGCTTGTGGGTGCATGGCCTGGCATTTACGCCTTTTTTCATAGATCTGGGGCACAGACAACTGGATGCTTGGCTGGCACAAACAAGTGGATGAGCTTGTTATCTCCTGCATCTGTGCAACTGCAGCTTGTGAGCAAGATGTGTAATCACCTGCTTCCTGCCCAGCAGATTGGGAAGGACAGATCACAGGTGACGTGGCAGTGGTTTGACCCACAGGCACTGATTTGGTACCCTGGTGTTCTGCCCACCGACTAGGATGCTTGACTGCCATGTGTTTCAGCATACAAGTGGTGCTTTGGTTGCCTTTGCCCTGGCCTCTGCTTAGCTTCGTATGGCAGATGCTACAGATGACAACACCTGATGACCTTTAGCTCCAGATATGTTCAGAACCATGAGTCTGATCAAGACTGTAGTTTCATCCAGGCATCTTTCAAATTACATCTTCCAAAGTACAGCTTCCTAAATAATATACTTTGAAATAGACTAGAAATGGACTGGAAATGACTGGAAGGTACTGGGATAGAAAGCCACTACAATATTTCTATTTCTGTTCACTTTCACCCACATACTACTTCATTACTTATTTACATCTGTATTGCTCATCTCCCCGCTATACATGATCCCTGGCTCCATCTCATCCCTGTGTGCTGTACATTTGTCTGGTCTGGGTATTACTTCACCTGTACTGCTCATCCCCCCACTACATCTGACTCAATTCCCCCCCCCCCCCCCCCCGCCGCTGAATCTAATCCCTGACTGCTCACAATGTTTCCTCTTCTTTTCACCCTCACTCCCATACTACTTAATTTTCTACAAACCCACCTAATGCCCCACCCAGTAATGGAGTAGTGCTCTCTCCCTTTATCCTACCCAGTCATCTCTCCTCCTCCTCCGAAATATTCCTTCACACAGTCGTGTGTCTCCAAACACCATGCCCACCATGCTCCCTCTCCTGCTCTCACCTCCTAACCCTCTCGCTGCTTTTCTTACTCGTGGGTGATATAGCTCAGAATCCTGCCCCCCCCCTGTCACATCTCCACAATCACCTCTCACCCACATCCACTTACCAACACAAACTCTCGCAACCTCCACAACCTTACACCCATTCCTCCAGCCCATGCTGCCCCTGTCCCTCTACCCAGAACACTATGGAATGCTCGCTCAGTATGCAACAAACTCCCTTTCATCCACAACCTCTAAACCACTGACAAACTCTCCTTCTCTGCAAGAAAAAAGAAAGGGGGGCGCAATGTGAAGATCTACCGTATATACTCGCGTATAAGCCGAGTTTTTCAGCCCAAAAATTGGGCTGAAAAGTACCCCCTCGGCTTATGCGCGAGTACACCAACGCAAGTACGCCCAAACCGCCCGCCCGCCACCATGAGTATACATGTGCCCCCCCCCATCAATATCCAGGGCCCCCCCTTGCAGGCCAAACCTGTAAAGAAAGATCATTATACTTACACCTGCGCCCACCGCCGTCCCCGCTTTGCACCGCGCTCCTCCATCTACTTCCGTCTTCCTCCTCGGTCGCACAGGCAATGACGTCATTGCCTGTGCGAGTCATTGCCTGTGCGACCGAGGAGGAAGACGGAAGAAGATGGAGGAGCGCGGTGCAGAGCGGGGACGGCGGCGGCCACAGGTGTAAGTATAATGATCTTTCTTTACAGGTTTGGCCTGCAAGGGGGGGCCCTGGATATTGATGGGGGGGGCACATGTATACTTATGGTGGCGGGCGGGCGGGCTTCCCATATACCTGTGGGGCTGCTGCTGTATTTACCTGTGGGGCTGCTGCTGTATTTACCTGTGGGGCTGCTGCTGTATTTACCTGTGGGGCTGCTGCTGTATATACCTCTGGGGCTGCTGCTGTATTTACCTCTGGGGCTGCAGCTGTATTTACCTGTGGGGCTGCTGCTGTATTTACCTGTGGGGCTTTTGCTGTATTTACCTGTGGGGCTGCTGCTGTATATACCTGTGGGGCTGCTGCTGTATTTTCCTGTGGGGCTGCTGCTATATATACCTGTGGGGCTGCTGCTGTATATACCTGTGGGGCTGCTGCTGTATATACCTGTGGGGCTGCTGCTGTATATACCTCTGGGGCTGCTGTTGTAACACTGCTGGGGCCTGTATATACCACTGGGGAGGCCTGTATACCACACTGCTGGGGGCTGTATACCTGTGCTGAGGTCCACCCTCGGCTTATACATGAGTCAATAGGTTTTCCCAGGTTTTGGGGGCAAAAGTAGGGAAGTCGGCTTATACACGGGTCGGCTTATACACGAGTATTTAAAGTAGTTGGTTTTAGTGGGTAATCTTACACCCTCACCTGAGAATGTTGTGCGCCCTCACACAACAGGGGTGTAAAGCTCCGGAGTCCTCCTCCCTTGCTGTCGGCGTTCACCAGCTGCTGCTAGACTGGCTTCTCTGACGGGGAACGCCATGTGACCAAGCACACGTCACCAGGGGTCCTGCACTGCTTCTCTAGTTTCCCAGCAACCGCAAGTGCTCTCAACACGAATTGTTTACCCTTCCTCCACTCCTCTCTCCCTCTGCTGCTCCTGCTGTTTTTTCCCACCAGGGGAAACCAATAGATACTAGAAAAATAAACAAACAGTCTCTTTAGGAGCGCTGGGAAAGAAAGATATATACACCTGATGAAGACGGCTACTTGACCGTTGAAATGCGTTGTGTGTTCACTGAGGGACGGAATAAAGGATTTGGATCAATAATCCCCCAACGCGTTTCAACGGTCAGGTAGCCGTCTTCATCAGGTGTATATATCTTTCTTTCCCAGCCCTCCTAAACAGTCTGTTTGTTTATTTTTCTAGTATAAACTCTCCTTCCCTGGCATACCCGAAACCTGGCTCACCCGCTCTGACACCGCCTCCCCCACAGCTCTCTTACGGCGGACTCACCCTCTCCCAAACCACCCTCCCTATCGACAAGCATGGTTGTGGGTTCGGCCTGCTCCTGTCTAACAGGTGCTCCTTCAACCCACATACACTGCCACCCTCTGCCAACCTCCCCTCTTTCGAAGTTCATTCCATCCGCATCTTCTCTCCCTGCAACCTCCAGCTGCCCGTCATCTACCGCCCCCCTGGATCTAACCCCTCCTTTCTTGACCACTTCACCACCTGGCTTCTCCATTTCTTCTTCTCCGACATACCCTTTATCATCATGGGTGACTTCAACATCCCCATTGATACCCCCCACACACTGCTTCCTCCAGGCTCCTATCACTGATCACCTCCTTTGGGCTTTCCCAATTGTCCTCCTCAGCCACTCATAAGGATGACCACATGCTTGACCTTATCTTCACCCACCTTTGTTCCCTTGCCTACCCCACAAACTCTTCCCTCCACTTGTCTGACCACAAGCTGCTTACTTTCTCCTCCCTCTCCCCTCCTACCACTCTCCCCCCTCTTTGGAAACACTGTAATCGCTGCAGAAACCTTAAACTTATTGACTAACACTCATTCTTGGTGTCCCTTCTCCCTCACACAGACATAGCTTCCTCATAAGAAATTGACTCTACTGCCACCCTCTACAACACCACAATAACTGCAGTGGTCAACCAAGCAGCCCCCCTCATTTACAAGAAAACCCACACACACAGGCAGCCTTGAATCACCAACCTCACTAAAGAGCTGCGTCGAGCATCCAGGGCGGCCGAGCGGAGATGGAAGAAATCCCACTTGGCGGTGCACTTCGCCATGTATAAACAGTGCCTCTCTACTTTCAAGTTCGCACTCACCGATGCAAAACAAGCCTACTTCTCATCTCTAATATCCGCCCTGTTCCACAACTCCAAACAACTATTCAACACATTCAAATCTCTACTCCGTCCCCCTGCACCTCCTCCTTCTCCCCTCATCTCTGCCGATGACTTTGCCTCCTTCTTCAAACAGAAGATTGACAAAATCAGAGAATACTTTGACCCACTGTACCCCAGACCCTCCCCCATCACCGCTCAGCCCTCCTCATCCAATTGAAGCTTTTCCATCATGACAGAAGATCAAATCTCCTCCCATCTGTCACGATCACTTCTCACCACCTGTGCCCTCGACCCACTCCCCTCCCACCTCATCCCGAACCTCACCGCTGTTCTCCTTCCTGCCCTAACTCACCTCTTCAACCTATCACTCACTTCTGGCATCTTCCCCTCAACCTTCAAACATGCCTTGATCACACCCATCCTCAAATATTCCTCCCTCGATCCAGCTTCTGTTTCTAACTATCGCCCCATATTTCTTCTCCCTAAAACATCTTGAATAACACGTCCACTCTGAACTGTCTTCCCACCTCTCTTCCTGCTGCCTCTTTGACCTACTACAATCCGGCTTCCGTTCCCATCACTCCACTGAAACAGCCCTAACCAAATTCACCACCGACCAACTGACCGCCAAGAGCAAGTGACCCTTCTCTGTCCTCCTTCTCCTCGACCTATCTGCCGCCTTCGACACTGTTGACCATTCTCCTTATATCTAACCGACTGCATCTTCACCATCACCCACTCCAATACCTCCTCTTTGCCCTACCCCCTATCTGTCGGTGTCCCCCAAGGCTCGGTTCTGGAACCCCTACTCTTTGCCATCTACACCCTTGGCCTAGGTAAACTCATTGAGTCCCACAGTCCTCAGTGTCAACTCTACGCAGACAGAGCAAATAGAGTCTGTGGAGCCTCGTTTAGGAGTCTCAACACAGGACTAGCCAGATCTTCCTCTAGTGAAGGACCTAGCCATGATAACCACCATATTAAGTGGCCCTTTGAGTCAATATCCAGCTCTTTACAAGCTTAAAGATATGACAAGGGAATACCAAGGCCAGGTATCCATCCACAGACAGCTGTTTCGGGGTGTTGCCCCTCATCAGTGTGGAGTAGGATTCTGGCTAGGTGGGAGCAATGCCTAGTAGACCAACAAAACAAAGTATTCACTGAACTCAGGGAGACCAGTTCAAGAAAACACTGCGGGCAGCTGGCTAAAGCGCTCAACACAGTGAATTCCTACTCCCATTGCCCCCTGGGAATTTTGAATATGCAAATAGAGTCTGTGGAGCCTCGTTTAGGAGTCTCAACACAGGACTGGTGGTTATCATGGCTAGGTCCTTCACATCAGGCACTCGTCTACCCTAGGATCCTTCAAAAGAAACCTGAAGAATCACCTCTTCCAACAAGCCTACAATTTGCCATGAGACCCAGTCCACAGCACCGTCTCATGATCGGCACTACCCTCTCCTACTGTCCCCCCCCCAGGTTCCTCATAAACTTTTAGCCCTCACGGGCAGGGTCCCAGCCACTCCTGTTCCTGTTTGTCTACTATACGTATTTATTGTACTTGTACTTGTCCTCGTTTACCCTCTTATCATGGAATCTACTGGCGCTATATAAATAAATAATAATAATAATAATTTGATTCAGAAGGACTATCTGAAAAACGTTTCCAGACAGTGGCTGAACGCACCCTTGCCTTGACTTAGCACAGAGGGATTGCTCTCGGCAACAGTTTACACACTTCGCACTCCACTCAAACCAGTAGCCCTTGGTGCCTTTTGGTTGTGCTAAGTATCCACCTTCTTCCTCTGTGATGCTGTGGTGGCTATGAGTGCCAGCAGTCCAGGTTGGATCGGTGGTCTCATTATCGACCACCTCATCGTCCATGTCATCCTCCTTCTGTGTTGATATTCTCGACTGGCCAGATGGCAACTCTGTGTCATTACCATAAGCCTCCATCTCTTCACCCGGTATATGATGTGGATGAAAGTGGATTTCTTCTGGTCGTGTGTTTTTCAAATATTTGGGCATGAACAAACAGTACTTCCTCACGTTCCTCTTCAATGTTGCGTGGTAAAAGGCCAAAGGCAACGGTTCCATGACAATTGTGTACAAGATAATTGTGTACGGACAATTGTGTACAGACAATTGTGTACAGGCCAATTGTGTCCAAGGACAATTGTGTACAAGGACAATTGTGTACAGGGCAATTGTGTACAAGGCAATTGTGTACAAGGCAATTGTGTACGGACAATAGTGTACAAGGCAATTGTGTACGGACAATTGTGTACAAGGCAATTGTGTACGGACAATAGTGTACAAGGCAATTGTGTACGGACAATTGTGTACAAGGCAATTGTGTACGGACAATTGTGTACAAGGCAATTGTGTACGGACAATAGTGTACAAGGCAATTGTGTACGGACAATTGTGTACAAGGCAATTGTGTACGGACAATTGTGTACAAGGCAATTGTGTACGGACAATTGTGTACAAGGCAATTGTGTACGGACAATTGTGTACGACAATTGTGTACAGACATGGTACAAGTGTGTACAAGGCAATTGTGTACGGACAATTGTGTACAAGGCAATTGTGTACAAGGCAATTGTGTACGGACAATTGTGTACAAGGCAATTATTTGTGTACAGGCCACTTGTACAGGCCACTTTCACAATGACGCTTACTTTCAGTTTCATTACTCACCCCTTGCAACTTTCACCATGACTTTTACTATGAGCAAGTCTGAAAAAGACAAAGATGTCCTTAGGCTTGGGGGACACGAGTATATCCTGCACAGGACACGTGATGACAGCATCAAAGAATGGCGGTGCAGGCAAGTCAACAAATTCAAGTGTCCCGCACGCATGCACACATCTGGAGCCGCGATTGTTAAACAGCCGACTGAGCACAGTCACTCTGCAGATCCAGTTCAAGCTGAAGCCAGAGCTACAATGGCTGCTCTGAGGCAAGAAGCAATCAGCTCTCAAGCATCTACTAGAAGCATTGTTGGACAGGTTCTTCGAGACAGGTCTGATGACGTGTTGTCTCGAATGCCCAAGCGAAGTGACGTTGAGCGAAATACACGTCGGGTCAGGCAGCGAGCAAACACCATGCTGACTCCTCCTCAAAGCATCAATTTTGCTATCCCCCAGGAATACAGCGACATCATTTTATATGACTCTGCAAGAGATGACCCCCACAGGATTCTTGCCATTGGTAGCAATGAACTGTTGCCTTATTTCGAAAGAGGAGAGACATGGTTTGGCGATGGAACGTTCAAGGTGGTGCCAACCATGTTCTTTCAGCTGTATTCTCTCCATGCAAAAGTCGGCAACTCCTATCCTCCCCTGATCTACTGCCTGCTGCCAAACAAGACTGGTCCAACCTATCGTCGAATGATCACGGCGCTCAAAGGGTTGATGCCAGGTGCAAATCCCCAGAAAATTCTTCTTGACTTTGAGATGGCAGCAATGTCAGCTTTCCAAGATGAGTTTCCAGCTGCAGCGATTTCTGGCTGCTTCTTTCATCTGAGCCAGTCCATTATTCGAAAGGTCAATGAGCTGGGCCTAAAGGCTGAATTTGAGGCTGAGGATGGAGAGTTCAATCTCAAGGTAAAATCTTTGGCCTCCTTGGCGTTTGTCCCACCAGCCGAAGTAAGTGCAAGGTATGACGAACTAGCCCAAATCTTCCCTGATGATGATGCTACCAATCAGCTCCTCTCCTACTTTGAGCATACCTACGTTAGGGGGCCAGGAGTAGGTGGACGCTTTCGAAACGCAAGGTTTACTCCAGAGGTCTGGAATCATTATGCTGACGCTTTGGCCTCTGCCCCAAGACCACGAATTGCTGCGAGGGGTTTCATAACGCCTTACAAGCACTCTTTCTTTGTGCTCATCCTACCGTGTGGAAACTGTTCAACGGACTCATTAGTGACATGGCAATTCATAGACTTACAGCCCAGAATGCTGAGGTACTGAATGTTGAGCATCCACGAAGCAAGTATGTCCAGCTAGCTGAACGACTGCGTGTGAAAGTGGCTGATTATCACAATCAAGGAGACAAGCTGCGGTATCTACGAGCGATCAGCAACATGCAGGCACGATAGACAAGACCAGCAATATTTGTAGAATAAGAATAGAAGAAGCTTTGAAACTGTTATTCAATAAGCAATCTTACGTTAAAATCAATGATGAATAAAGTATTTCCTTTTTTTGGACGTTTAATTTTTTGTTTTCCCTATACTTGTCTGTAAATAATCGTCCGTACACAATTGCCTTGTACACAATTGTCCGTACACAATTGCCTTGTACACAATTGTCCGTACACAATTGCCTTGTACACAATTGTCCGTACACAATTGCCTTGTACACAATTGTCCGTACACAATTGCCTTGTACACACTTGTACACAATTGTCTGTACACAATTGTCCGTACACAATTGCCTTGTACACAATTGTCCGTACACAATTGCCTTGTACACAATTGCCTTGTACACAATTGTCCGTACACAATTGCCTTGTACACAATTGTCCGTACACAATTGCCTTGTACACAATTGTCCGTACACAATTGCCTTGTACACAACCGTACACAATTGCCTTGTACACAATTGTCCGTACACAATTGCCTTGTACACAATTGCCTTGTACACAATTGTCCGTACACAATTGCCTTGTACACTATTGTCCGTACACAATTGCCTTGTACACAATTGTCCGTACACAATTGTCCGTACACAATTGCCTTGTACACAATTGTCCGTACACAATTGCCTTGTACACACTTGTACACAATTGTCTGTACACAATTGTCCGTACACAATTGCCTTGTACACAATTGTCCGTACACAATTGCCTTGTACACAATTGCCTTGTACACAATTGTCCGTACACAATTGCCTTGTACACAATTGTCCGTACACAATTGCCTTGTACACAATTGTCCGTACACAATTGCCTTGTACACAACCGTACACAATTGCTTGTACACAATTGTCCGTACACAATTGCCTTGTACACAATTGCCTTGTACACAATTGTCCGTACACAATTGCCTTGTACACAATTGTCCGTACACAATTGCCTTGTACACAATTGTCCGTACACAATTGCTTGTACACAATTGCCTTGTACACAATTGCCCTGTACACAATTGTCCTTGGACACAATTGCCCTGTACACAATTGCCTTGTACACAATTGTCCGTACACAATTGCCTTGTACACAACCGTACACAATTGCCTTGTACACAATTGTCCGTACACAATTGCCTTGTACACAATTGCCTTGTACACAATTGTCCGTACACAATTGCCTTGTACACAATTGTCCGTACACAATTGCCTTGTACACAATTGCCTTGTACACAATTGCCTTGTACACAATTGCCCTGTACACAATTGTCCTTGTACACAATTGTCCTTGGACACAATTGCCCTGTACACAATTGTCTGTACACAATTGTCCGTACACAATTATCTTGTACACAATTGTCCTGTCACCAAAGGCAACGAAAGGATATGGACCAAACAGATCCTCGGAGTGGCCAAGGTTGGGGTCAAATTTTTTCTGTGACTCCTGACTGGGTGATGAACTAGTAGGAACAGGTTGAGAATAGGATGACCCAGCATTCTCAGTCCATACATGGGCAACTTTTTGGAGACACAATGGGAATGCCTGGACATTGGGCACTGCAGCTACTGTGCTAGTAGTCCTAGCTTCATAATTGTTTGGCCCTTGAGGCCTGCTTCCTTCATCAACCATATGCGTTAATGTAGGAATCTGGCTTACAGATCTTGCTGTTCGAAGATTTGACCTAGAAAATCACTCCAAGGATCTCAGATCTTGAGACAAAGATCTTTATTCCTCCACAGACTCGACGCCTTTAGTGTATCTACTGTACACTTCCTCAGGAGTTCCTTCATCAACCATGATACAGCCCCTTGGGCTAATTTCTGGAGACACTGTGCCTGCACATTGTGCAGTGGAACAACAATTCAAGTAATCCAAGCTTTTTAATTGTGAAGCCCTTGTGATGATGATGATGGGAGGCTTCTTCCTGCGTTAACTATCACACAGCCCCTACTAGGGCAGATCGCTCTCTTTACACCACTTACACACTGAGCTGTCATAGGATCTCCTTCATCATAACTTCGCTCTTACGGCAATCATGCACCCATTTCAGTCTTTTCCTCAGCCCCGGACTGTGCTTTTGGTCCAGCAGACAATTTCTCGCATTTCCCATTCACTAACATTGGACTCGCTACTAGAGATGAGCCACCACCCTATTGTTCGAATTCGATTCGATTTGTCGAATTGGGGGGTTGTTCGTCGAATGTTTGTCGAATGTTTGTCGAATGTTCGTCGAACACCGTCGAATACCAGTGAAAACAATGGCAGGCAAACACATACAAACACATAGAAAACACCTTCTAAGGTGTCCAAAGGTGACAAACTACTCAGAAGATACAACAAAGACATGAAAAAGTGACAAGTACATATAAATATGCGAAAAGAAAAGAGATAGACAAGTAAAAAAGGAGGAGACACAGATATAGACATGTCATGCCCTTCCAAAATCAGTTTTTACTACAGTATTTATAAGGCACTAGATGGTGGCCCGATTCTAACGCATCGAGTATTCTAGAATATGTATGTAGTTGACATACTGTGACTGACAGAACTTGTTCGGTCAACGTGAGTGGTATATGATGGTACATTACAACACATGTATAGCAGCACTATAGTATATGGTGGTACATTAGATTACATGTATAGCAGCGCTATGGTTTATGGCGGTGCATTACATTACATGCATAGCAGCGCTATGGTTTATGGCGGTGCATTACATTACATGCATAGCAGCGCTATGGTATATGGTGGTACAATACAGTACATGTATAGCAGCACTATAGTATATGGCGGTACATTACAGTACATGTATAGCAGCGCTATGGTATATGGCCGTACATGTATAGCAGCACTATAGTATATGGTGGTACATTAGTGCTGCTATACATGTACTGTATAGTATAGGGCGGTACATTACAGTACATGTATATCAGCGCTATGGTATATGGTGGTACATTACAGTACATGTATAGCAGCACTATAGTATATGGCGGAACATTACAGTACATGTATAGCAGCGCTATGTTACATGGCGGTATATTATAGTACATGTACAGCAGCACTATGGTATATGGCGATACTCCGCTCCCCGCGGCCCCCCGCTCCTCCACAATAAAAGTAAAAATAAAAAAATCCTCAGTGAGGTTACTCACCTGTCCACCGACTCGCTCCACCTCCGTCTTCTAGGTCCTACAGGCCTTTAGGACCTGTTGTTGCCTCGGAAACCGATCAGCTGAGAGGGGGAGGGGAGGCAGGATTGTGTCAGGGGGCAGGATGGAGCCGGCGGGGCAGGATGGAGGCGGCTGGGCAGGATGGTGGTGAGGGGGCAGGATGGAGCCGGCTGGGCAGGATTGTGGCAGAGGGGGCAGGATGATGGCAAGAATGCAGGATGGAGCCGGCGGGGCAGGATGGAGCCGGCGGGTCAGAATGGTGGTGGGGGGGATCAGGATGGTGGTGGGGGGGCAGAATGGTGGCGAGTGGGGCAGGATGGAGCCGGCGGGGCAGGATGGTGGCGGGGGGCAGGATGGTAGTGGGGGTGCAGGAAGGAGCCGTCGGGGCAGGATGGATGCGGGGCCAGGCAGGATGGATGCAGGGGGGCAGGATGGAGCCGGCAGGGCAGGATGGTGGTAAGGGGGATCAGGATGGTGGTGGGGTTGCAGGATGGAGCTGGGGGGGCAGGATGGAGCCAGCGGGGCAGGATGGAGCCAGCGGGGCAGGATGGAGTGAGCGGGGCAGGATGGAGCGAGCGGGGCAGGATGGTGGCAGGATGGTGGTTGGGGTGCAGGATGGAGCCGGCGGGGCAGGATGGTGGTGAACGGGGCAGGATGGTGGCGGGGAGGCAGGATGGATGCGGGGGGGGCAGGATGGATGCGGGAGGGCAGGATGGAGCCGGCAGGGCAGGATGGTGGTGGGGGGGATATTATTCCTCAGTATCTGTAAGGCCTTGTGCAGGCGATGAGTATTTGGTGTGGTTTTTACCTCAGTATCTGTAAGGCCTCGTACAGACAAGGACTATTGTGTCACATTTAGGGGACTACAAGAAGAGTCTCCATTTTTTCAAAAAATTTGGGTACAGACACCACTTAAGTGGCATCAATTGCCCACAGTTACAAGCTTAAAATGTTCACTTTTAGTCAAAAATCCACAAGGCTTTATTCTCCCCAGGATAACACAAGGGTAGAAAAGTCCTTGCGGATCCATGCCTTGTTCATCTTTATGAACGTTAGTCTGTCCACATTCTGTGTGGACAGATGTGTGCGCTTTTCGGTCAGCACACCACCAGCAGCCGTGAAGACACGTTCCGAGAGAACGCTGACTGCGGGTCACAACAAGATCTCCAAGGCGTGAGTGGCAAGTTCAGGCAATTTTTCCAGATTGGAAGCCCAAAATGAGCAAGGCTCCAGTTCCCGTCATCGCATCGATGTTAAGTTAGTCAACTCCTCGAGCAGATGGTACACCAGTATCTCCATGTGTCAGACTTCTTGTGTCTTCAGGCCTTGCAAATGATGGTCGAAAAAAATTGTGAAACGAGGCCACAAAATTGCTGTTACCAACACCAGATACGGTGTTACTGGTATGGTGTGAGTGATGATGACTCAACAGTCCCACAGTTGCCAAGTTAGTACTGTGAGATTCACTCTGTGTACCACTGTTGTTTTGTGGAAAAGCCGATCTGTGATTATGTATCAGCTTCTGCAGATACTACTGCATTTGTGCGTCCCTTTGTATGGCAGGAATTATTTCGACAAATTTGGTCTTGTACCGGGGATCTAAGAGAGTGGCAACCCAGTAGTCGGCATTGCTTCCAATTCGGACAATGCGAGGGTCATGTTTCAGGTAGTGCAGCAAGAAGACGCTCATGTGTCTTGCGCATCCAGGAGGACCAAGTCCTTGTTGTGTTGGTGGTGGGGAGATGAGAATCAATGTTCCTCTGCCCTCTCCCCCCAACCTCACACAACATAAATGTCATCAAGGTCTCCCTCATCTGCTGTCTCTTCCATGCCATCGCCAGTTCATCTTCCACTTCTTCCTGGGCTCCTGCACCTTCCTCAAGAGTTTGGTTTCTACCATGCGCCCTCGTTAATCCATCTCCACCACCCTCCCATGCCTGCAATATTGGTGCTGCCGACCGTGAAGACCTTGGAGAGGATTCATTCCTTCCACATAGGACTCCTCCTGTACTTCCACCACCTCCTCGTGTTCCACCATCTGACTCTGAATATTGTTTAGAGTGTGCTCCAGCATGTACATGACCGGAATAATCATGCTGATAATGGCATCGTCAGCATTAAACATCTTCGTTGCCATTTCAAAACTGTGCAGAAGGGTGCATGGGTCCTTGATCTGAGACCACTCTGGCAGCGTGATCTGCCCCACCTCTGGATCTCGTTGGCCCAGGCTATGCATCATAATGTATTGCACCAGGGCTCTGCGGTGCTGCCACAGTCGCTGCAACATGTGCAGAGTAGAATTCCAGCGTGCCGGCACATCGCATTTCAGCCGGTGAACGGGCAAGCCGAAAGACTTCTGGAGCAAAGCAAGTCATTGAGCTGCGAACGCCGGAAGTGAGCACACAGCTTTCGTGCCCTCTGCAGAAGCCCATCTAGGCCGGGATAGTGTCTCAAAAATTGATGGACAACCAGATTCAACACGTGAGCCATACAAGGCACGTGTGTGATATTGCCCCGGCGAAGGGCCACAACCAGGTTTGCAGCATTGTCGCACACAACCTTCCCTGGCTGCAGGTTGAGTGGAGACAACCATTTTTGAAACTCATTCACCAGAGCTGACCACAACTCCTCAGCTGTGTGACTCACATTTCCCAGGCATTTCAGGATAAAGACCGCCTGATGGCATTGAGCCCAGCTGCCAGCATAGTAAGGAGGTGTGCAGGATTCCTTCTGTGCAGTTACAATGTGGGTGGCATTACCAGACAGGCTTTGGGCGGAGGTGGAGAACCGAGACGAGGCTGAGGAGGCAGAAGCAGTGGAGGAACGTCTACCTACAGAGGATGGACGCACAACTCGTGGTGATGGCAAGACTTGGACAGCAGACCCTTCTCAAGCTCTGACCATAGTTAACCAGTGCCCAGTCAGCAACATGTAACGCCCCTGTCCATGCTTACTGGTCCAAATGTCTGTGGTGAAATGCACCCTGTCACACACTGAGTTTTTCAAGGAAGCAGTGATGTTGTCTGCGACCTGCTGGTGTAGCGCAGGCACACCTTTCTTAGAAAAGTAGTGGCGACTGGGCATCTGGTACTGGGGCATTGCGACGGACATAAGATCTCTAAAATCCTCTGTGTCCACCAGACAGAAAGGCAGCATTTCTGTAGCCAACAGCTTGCAGATGGTGAAATTCAAGCACTTAGCCTTCTCATGGCTAGGAGGAAATGGTCCTTTACTTGTTCACATCTGAGGGACGGAGGGCTGGCTGCTGTGCTGAGATGGGGTTGAATAGGGTGTCCCCGGCAAACTGCAGGTCTGTGAGGGAAGTGCAGGCAAAGATGTAATGTTGCCTTCATCCAAAGGTGCTGCTCTCGATGTCTGTGAGAGCTCAACACCTGCAGCATTGTCCACTAGAAAACCAAGTGATGACCTGTCAATCACAGTGCCTGTTGCGGGTAAAGAGGTGGAATGTCTGCATCCAAAACCCGTGTTACAGCTGTCCCCACAGTCACAGACTATGAAGAGCACACAGATGCACTTGATGGGGCACACGGTGGTAGGCCCACCCCGCCAACCCACATTCTAGCACATTGAGCTTCCCACTGCGACTTATGCTTCATGTCCATGTGGCGGATCATACATGAAGTACTCAAGCTAATGAGTTTTTGGCCTCTCAAAGATTGGTGACAAATCTTGCAGATGACATGAGTTGGGAGATCCTTGGCGATGTCAAAAAAGGCCCATGTTAGGCAAGGCTTAGAGCCCATGGGACCTGCAGAGCCACCACGACTTCTGCTCAGAGGCAGAGTTGTGGCTGCAGATGCAGTTGTTGACGTGCTTCCAGTACTCCGTCTATGTCCAGGAAGGTGCAACCTAACCTCGTCTTCAGTGGCATCCTCCTCCACCACCTCTGCTGACCTCATCGACTGGCTGACTGTGGGTTGACAGTAAGTGGGATCTCCAACCTCATCATCATCCTCTGTGTTCTCACACCCTTCCTCCTCAGAGACAACGTCTTCCTGCCTTGAACGAAAACTTAAATTGTCAGTCAAATCCGGTATCTGATTCTCATCAGCATCATCCTCCTTGTGTCCACCAAGAGTAGTTACTGTTAGGGAATGAGGGTCTGCACGAAGGTTAGAACCTTGTTCCTCTGGGGCCTGGCCTGGATGAAAAATGAGTGGCCATCATTACTGTAAGAAATGAAGGTCAGTCAGTCTGAAAAATTGGCAAAACTTTGAAAGTGTCCCAAGTGCAGTTGCAAAAACCATCAAGCTCTATAAAGAAACTGGCTCACATGAGGACTGCCCCAGGAAATGAAGACCAAGAGTCACCTCTGCTGTGGAGGATAAGATCATCCGAGTCACCAGCCTCAGAAATCGCAGGTTAACAGCAGCTCAGATGAGAGACCAGTTCAATGCCACACAGAGTTCAAGCAGAAGATACATCTCTACAACAACTGTTAAGATGAGACTTTATGCAGCAGTCCTTCATGGTAAAATAGCTGCTAGAAAACCACTGCTAAGGACAGGCAACAAGCAGAAGAGACTTGATTGGGCTAATGAACACAAGGAATGGACATAAGACCAGTGGAAATCTGTGCTTTGGTCTGATGAGTCCAAATTTGAAATCTTTGG
Organism: Allobates femoralis; assembly: GCA_033576535.1. Classification (NCBI taxonomy): domain Eukaryota; kingdom Metazoa; phylum Chordata; class Amphibia; order Anura; family Aromobatidae; genus Allobates; species Allobates femoralis. Next base: position 511,022,337 of record JARQOC010000004.1, read on the forward strand.
TTCCAACCACCGTGTCTTTGAGCGACGGAGAAAAGGTGAATGGATGGACTCTACATGCCTGGCTCCCACCATGAAGCATGAAGGAGGTGGTGTGATGGTGCTTTGCTGGTGACACTGTTGGGGATTTATTCAAAATTGAAGGCATACTGAACCAACATGGCTACCACAGGATCTTGCAGCGGCATGCTATTCCATCCGGTTTGCGTTAAGTTGGAACATCATTTATTTTTCAACAGGACAATGACCCCAAAAACACCTCTAGGCTGTGTAAGGGCTATTTGACCAAGGAGGAGAGTGATGGGGTGCTACACCAGATGACCTGGCCTCCACAGTCACCATCCTGAACCCAATCGAGATGGTGTGGGGTGAACTGGACCACAGAGTGAAGGCAAAAGGGCCAACAAGTGCTAAGCATCTCTGAGAACTCCTTTAAGACTGTTGGAAGACCATTTCCAGTGACTACCTCTTGAAGCTCATGAAGAGAAAGCCAAGAGTGTGCAAAGCAGTAATCAAAGCAAAAGGTGGCTATTTTGAAGAACCTAGAATATAAGACATATTTTCAGCTGTTTCACACGTGTTTGCTAAGTATATAATTCCACGTGTTAATTCATAGTTTTGATGCCTTCAGAGTGAATCTACAATTTTCATAGTCATGAAAATAAAGAAAACTCTTTGAATGAGAAGTTGTGTCCAAACCTTTGGTCTGCACTGTGTATATATATACATATATATAAATATAGGTACATATATATACACACAGTTGTGGCCAAAAGTATTGACACCCTGCAATGCTGTCAGATAATACTCAGTTTCTTCCTGAAAAAGATTGCAATCACAAATTCTTTGGCATTATTATCTTCATTTAATTTGTCTTCAATGAAAAAACACAAAAAGAATTGTCTTAAAGCCAAATTGGATCTAATTCCACACCAAACATAAAAAAGGGGGTGGACAACAGTATTGGCACTGTTAGAAAAATCATGTGATGCTTCTCTAATTTGTGTAATTAACAGCACCTGTAACTTACCTCTGGCACCTAACAGGTGTTGGCAACAACTAAATCACACTTGCAGCCAGTTCACATGGATTAAAGTTGACTCAACCTCTGTTCTGTGTCGTTGTGTGTACCACATTGAGCATGGAGAAAAGAAAGTAGACCAAAGAACTGTCTGAGGACTTGAGAAACCAAATTGTGAGGAAGCATGAGCAATCTCAAGGCTACAAGTCCATCTCCAAAGACCTGAATGTTCCTGTGTCTACCGTGCGCAGTGTCATCAAGAAGTTTAAAGCCCATGGCACTGTGGCTAACTTCCCTAGATGTGGACGGAAAAGAAAAATGTGACAAGAGATTTCAACGCAAGATTGTGCGGATGGTGGATAAAGAACCTCGACTAACAACCAAACAAGTTCAAGCTGCCCTTCAGTCCGAGGGTACAACAGTGTAAACCCTTACTATCCGTCGGCATCTTAATGAAAAGGGAATGTATAGTAGAATTCCCAGGAAGACCCCACTTCTTACCCCGAGATATAAAAAAGCCAGGCTGGAGTTTGCCAAAACTTACCTGAGAAAGTCTAAAACATTTTGGAAGAATGTTCTCTGGTCAGATGAGACAAAAGTAGAGTTTTTTGGGCAAAGGCATCAACATAAAATTTACAGGAGAAAAAAAGAGGCATTCAAAGAAAGGAACACGGTCCCTACAGTAAAACATGGCGGAGGTTCCCTGATGTTTTTGGGGTTGCTTTGCTGCCTCTAGCACTGGATTGCTTGACCGTGTGCATGGCATTATGAAGTCTGAAGACTACCAACAAATTTTGCAGCATAATGTAGGGCCCAGTGTGAGAAAGCTGGGTCTCCCTCAGAGGTCATGGGTATTCCAGCAGGACAATGACCCAAAACACAATTCAAAAAGCACTAGAAAATGGTTTGAGAGAGAGCACTGGAGACTTCTAAGGTGGCCAGCAATGAGTCCAGACCTGAATCCCATAGAACACCTGTGGAGAGATCTAAAAATGGCAGTTTGGAGAAGGCACCCTTCAAATATCAGGGACCTGGAGCAGTTTGCCAAAGAAGAATGGTCTAAAATTCCAGCATTGTAAGAAACTCATTGATGATTACCGGAAGCGGTTCATCGCAGTTATTTTAGCTAAAGGTTGTGCAACCAAGTATTAGGCTGAGGGTGCCAATACTTTTGTCTGGCTTATTTTTGGAGTTTTGTGTGAAATGATCAATATTTTGCTTTTTGCTTCATTCTCTTTTGTGTTTTTTCATTGAAGACAAATTAAATGAAGATAACAATACCAAAGAATTTGTGATTGCAATCGTTTTCAGGAAGAAACTGAGTATTATCTGACAGAATTGCAGGGGTGTCAAAACTTTCGGCCACAACTGTATGTGGCCACTCAAGAGCACACAGAGGTTGATCCAGTGGATTGGTTTTCCCCTTTGCTCAGCCTTTAACATCACAATGTACGGGCACCACTTGCTGCCATTCAAGTGCGTGACCAATATTGTAATTATTTTCTCGGTCATGTTGGTCGCCGACATTCTCGATAACTGATCTTACTGTATTCACCATGTCTTATGATGTCATCAATCATTCCTTGTGTGGTGTCTCCTTTCTTTGTGGGATCATAAGGTTCCCCAGCAGGTTGCTTGTTGTTAATTTTTAATAAAAACTATTTTGGATGTGGATTACGTGTGTGCTCCTCTGTTGTAATAGTAATGTTTTAAAAAGGTTCTAAACACCACGGCTACAAGGCGCCAAACACGACTTTGTTGTCGTGTGTTTGGTTTGCACAGTCAAAACAAACAAATAGTTACATGGTGGCCACCATTTACTGGTATATGTTTTGACACTTGTCTGCCAAATGGGGCTCACACTTATGTGCCTCAAGGTTTGGCACACTACCTTTACCATCCTTTTTGGACAACATAAAGAAATGTGTACAATTTTACAACTGGTACATAAAACATTTTAATACAACATAAACTCCAATATGTATGTATGATCAAACTAAACTAGTAGCTACACCGCTAAACGTGCTCATTAGTGCACTATTCCCGTGGGGTGGAGTCGTCATCCGCCACGATGGTTATGTCAAGGGGGATGGGTACACAATATTTCTTAAGAGGTTGTGTAACTCCCCCATTAGTTCATAATGGTCATGAGTGCTCAACTTGTCAAGGTCTGCCACATAAGTGCAAAAATAATTTAGCCAATCGCTCTCAGGCCTCTCGTGTTCCGGCTTGATATTGGCTGGAGCCTTTGCTCAATGAAAAACCTCTGTGCCCCCAAGCATTCATGAATGCGCTCCAGCCCATTCACTATGATGGTGTCAGCATCATCTTGCACATTTCTGCGCCTTGGTCGTGCCACTCTTGGTGGTGCAGTGGCTGTTGTGTTTGCCAAAGGCGCAGCAGTGGTAGGAGGTGGGGCAGGAGCTGCTTGTGTTGCTGGAGGGGTTGTTGGTTCCCGAGACACATCTTCGGCCTCACCTTCATGTTCCTCTGCACTGGTATCCCCCAGTTCGAGGACTTTGTTTGTGTGTGTCCTGTGTTTGAAATGATTATAATTAATTACCAAAATAAACACCACTTACACACATTTTCTACCTTAAAGACACTTACGGTCGTGCCCCTACTGTCCTTTGCAGGAACATCAGTTGGTCGTGATATTTATATTTCACTGGTGGTTTGGCGGCTCCTCCATTTACATATTTTGCCATGTGGCAGGCATCACGCATGAAGAGGTCTTTCATTGATTGCCACCTAAGGCTGGGTTCACATTGCGGCGTGATCAGGTCCGGGGCTGTCAGGGGTGACAGCCCGGACCGGATTTTTGCTCCATAGGATACTATCGGGCTGGACGGAGCTGGATGGAGCCGGATGGCAGTTATCTGCCATCCGGCTGCCATCTCGCCGGATGAATCCTGGAGAAGTGGTTTTTTTTCTGCCGAATCCAAAAACGTTGCCTTAGGCTGGCTTCACACTGCAGTTTTTCACTGATCAGTGTCCATCAGTGTTTGGGTGCCAAAACTAGGAGTGTCTCCAAAACTCAGAACAGGGGTCAATCTTTCAATTATAGTTTGTCTCTGCAAGTTCCTCTCCTGGTTTTGGCACCCAAACACTGATGGACACTGATCAGTGAAAAACTGCAGTGTGAAGCCAGCCTTAACAATCCTCTTGCCATAGGACAAGCTAATTGGCAAAACAAGTTCTAGGAATAGCCTAAAAGTAATTTGAAAAAGTAACTTTTACCGATGACAAAAGAAGTTGAAAAGAAAAGTCTTGAGTGAGGTCATTAATGAGAAGTAAAGGAGAGCCATGCTGAAGTTTGCCAAAGACCATAAGGATTGGACCATAGAGAACTGGAGTAAGGTATTCTTCTCTGATGAGTCTAATTTTCAGCTTTGCCAAACACCTGGTTTTCTAATGGTTGATGGAGACCTGGAGAGGTGTACAAGCCACGGTGTCTATTCCCACTGTTATATTTGGTGGGATCGGTAATGATCTGGGAAAGTTTCAGCAAGGCTGGAATTGGGCAGCTTTATCTTTGTGAAGGACGTTCGAATTAAGGCACATACAAGGTTATCCTTGAAAAACACTTGCTTCCTTCTGCTCAGGAAATATTCCCCAACTCTGAGGACTTTTTTCTCCAGCAGGACAATGCCCCATGCCACACAGTTAGGTAAATCAATGTGTGGATGAAGGAGCACACATCAAGACACTACATTGTTTGCAATTTTACTTGCAATTTGCTGGTTGCAGTGAAATCATGGACACAGTGTTCCATTTTTTACATGGCAACAAAATAGAACAATGTGTCCATGATTTCACTGCAACCAGCAAATTGCAAGTGAAATTGCATACAATATTGCGACGTGTAACGGTACCCTAAATGAATATTAACTTGTTTTCTTTGCATTATTTGAGGTCTGAAAGCACTGTTTCTTTTATATTTTCTTGACAATTTTTCATTTGCTGCAAATAAATACAACATTTTTAGCTTTGAATTTCAGAGACATGCTGTCAGCAGTCTATAGAAAAATAGAACAAGTTACATTTTACTCAAAAATATACATATAAATAGAAAAATCCGAGAAACTGAAAATTTTGCAGTGGTCTCTTAATTTTTTCCAGTGAGATGTTTTGCAGATCAAGAGACTGAAATTCTTGCCTATTCTTCCTTGCAAAACAGCTGGAGCTCAGTGAGGTTGGATGGAGAGTGTTTGTGAACAGCAGTTTTCAACTTTTTCCACAGATTCTCGATTGGATTGAGGTCTGGACTGTGACTTGGTCATTCTAACACCTGGATATGTTTATTTTTTAACCATTCCATTGTAGATTTTGCTTTATGTTTGGGATCATTGTCTTGTTGGAAGATAAATCTCCGTCCCAGTCTCAGATCTTTTGCAGACTCCAACAGGTTTTCATCCAGAATGGTCCTGTATTTGGATCGGTCCATCTTCCCATCAATTTTAACCATCTTCCCTGTCCCTGCTGAAGATAAGCACACAGGCCCAAACCATGATGCTGCCACCACCATGTTTAACAGTGGGGATGATGTTTTAAGGGTGATGAGCTGTGTTGCCTTGACACTAGGGATGAGCGAGTCTACCCGTTACTACTCGCTATTCTGCGAATAGTCGGGTACTCGCTGGACTGTTACTCTGTGAGTCTTTTAGCGATTGCTCGCACAGTAACGAGTCCAATGTAAATATAGGGAAATGCAATTCCTCTGCTGCTGGACCCTATAAAGAGGTCTGGTAGCATAGGAAAACCTGCAATACCCTATTTTATTGTATATAAGCCGGTTATAAAAAGGCGTTCGTTGTAAAATGAAACGGGTTTTTGACGGTTTTGCACTGTCCGTCACATTCCGCTCCCATAGACAACGTTACACTGAACCGAATTGAGCGTGACCGTCATTTACCGCCATAATCCGGTTATCTCTGTTTTTAATGAATGGTAGCTAAACGGTCAGGCAGTATCCGTTCAGGCTCTAACCGAATATGGGTCTTTGGAGCCGGAATCCTGTACTACACAAGACCGGTCACCGGACACTCGCTGTTATTAGCGAATAGCGAGTAGGATGAGCGAGTCTTCTACTGTATTCTGTACGTGCTGCAAGCAGGACATGTGCATGTGCATGCATAAAAACATGCCGGCGTGTGCATGCAGCAAGCCGAGCTTGCACATGGGCAGGCATGCTGGCTTGCATTTTGCCAAAGATGAGGTGAACCAGCGCAATTTCAGACAGTAATACATACAGCAGATTAAAATCATTTGACAATCTGTACTCACCAGAATTTCACGATAACATACAGATTGCTGAACTCAATAGCTCCTGCTGGGGAATCTCTCCAAAGAACAAAATGTTTTCAGGAGGAGGGGTACGAGGGGCTCCTTTGCGTAGCCGCAGGGCTTTACCAATCCTGGATTCATTCCGATTTTCGATACTATTCCGGTTCAATCCAGTCCCATAGACAGCCGTTGAAGTAAAACGGTTTTAACCGGACAGGTTTAGTTTGACAAACTGATTACACAGGATAGTCCGGGCAGGATTAATCCAGTTAGATTTCACATGGCTGTCTATGGGACCGGATTGAACAGGAACGGGACAATCCTGTGAAATCCGTTTGGAACTTAGGGTTAACGCTTTCTTACTACCGCCCGCAAAACAATGTATTAGGGGATTGCAGGTTGTTCCTCTGCTGCCAGACCTCTTATCTCTTAATGGGGTCCAGGAACAGACGAATTATTCGCTATTACTCGCTTCCCCATTCATTTACACTGGACTTGCTAGACTCGTAACGAGTAGCGAGTCCCAGTCTCGGACTCGTTAGAGTCTAGAGATTCCGAGTAATTTAGGACTCGCTCATCCCTATTTGACACCAAGCATATCGTTTTGCATTGTGGCCAAAAAGTTCGATTTTGGTTTCATCTGACCAGAGCACCTTATTCCAGTTGTTTGGTGTGTCTCCCAGGTGGCTTGTGGCACACTTCAAATTAGACTTTTTATGGATATCTTTGAGAAATGGCTTTCTTCTTGCCATTTTTCCATAAAGGCCAGATTTGTGCAGTATACGACTGATTGTTTTCCTATGGACAGGCTCTCCCACCTCAGCTGTAGATCTCTGCAGTTCATCCAGAGTGATCATGGGTCTTTTGGCTGCATCTCTGATTAGTCTTCTCCTTGTTCGAGATGAAAGTTTAGAGGGATGGCCGGGTCTTGGTAGATTGGCAGTGGTCTGATACTCCTTCCATTTCAATATGATTACTTGCACAGTGCTCCCTCATTTGTTTAAAACTTGTGAAATCTTTTTGTATCCAAATCTGACTTTAAACTTCACTGTATCTCAGACCTGCCTGGTGTGTTCCTTGGTCTTCATGATGCTCTCTGCACTTGAAACAGAACCCTGAGACTATCACAAAGCAGGTGCATTTATACAGACACTTGATTACACACAGGTGGATTCTATTTATCATTACCAGTCATTTAGGACAACATTGGATCATTCAGAGATCCTCACTGAACTTCTGGAGTAACTTTGCTGCACTGAAATTAAAGGGGCCAAATAATATTGCACGCCCCACTTTTCAGTTTCTAATTTGTTAAAAAAGTTAAAAATATTCAAAAAATGTTGTTCCACTTCATGATTGTGATTTATATATTTATGTTTGTAACATGAAATGTGGCAAAAGGTTAAAAAGTTCAAGGGGGCCAAATACTTTTGCAAGGCACTGTGTATATATATATATATACATATCACTGGAAAAAAATAAGAAACAACTGCAAAATTTTCAGTTTCTCTGATATATAAAAGAAGATTCAAGAGCAGCACTGGGAGCATTTACTGAATAAAAATGCAAAGTCCCAGCAATGTTCAGTTGCTTGTATAATTACCAAAAATCGGACAGCATTCTCAGAATGACAAAAATATCAAAGTTTTTATTGGCCCATACCGATCGTCGGTGTGGGCCAATAAAAACTTTGATATTTTTGCCATTTTGAGATGCTCTCCGATTTTTGGTATATATATCAATAAAATAGGCAGCACTCCATTTTCAAATGTAAAGTGGACAGGTTTAATCCAGCCTCATGTGATGCAACGTTTCAACAAACAAAAGTGAACTTTTTATACATCAAATCTATAACAATTAACCAAAAATTATAAAAACTTTATATATCGACAGTATAATCATCAAATTGTGCCACATAGTGTTACAATAATAAAGTGCAGTAATAGTGCCTTATATGAATAGTCCTAACAGAACTGTCATCACAGTACAAAGTAATTAATCATAATCAGCTATGTGCAGCACCTGGGTGAATAAAAGCAACATATTTACATGATGGTTAACTTGCACTCCCCCATCGCCTGTACTTCTTTGTGGGCTGTTATACTGGCGTCTTCTGGGTCTGACTGCGCATGCTCAGTGTGCATCATGAGTAGCATCACTACGCATGAGCGTGGGCACCAGATTTAGTCCCCGCCATCTTTATTACTGGCCAGTGCCCGATTTTTGCCCTTCTTACAAGTAAATCATATAAAAGGTTTCTGATGTGGGCTATTTTATGTAGTAAAGCAGGGGCACATCCATTTTAAGCATGGAGAACACTGGCCACAGCACAGATCTTGCCTCCTTCAGGACAACATCATAGCTGATAGTGTGGAAGTGTGCTGGAATCCACAGGGGTTAATCTGAGGCTTCAGTTCACACACACTTATACCAGAACCACCATAACATATATTTAAACAATCAAACTAGTCCAGGGGCATACAATACGTTATAATAATATGTTACAATGAACTGGTACATTTCAAAGAGCATTTTTTACTTTATATTCTCAAAAAAGCCAAAACCCATTTTTTTTATAATTATAAACCCAAAACAGTTAGGACAATATGGCGATCTTGGGTTTGCTTCAAGTCATCCACCTAAAAAAATGAGATACATCAAAATTATTTTTATCTCAAAAAGCCTTGATAAAAATATCATAGTTTACAGTCTTGTGCATTAGGATGGAATGGAGTTATCCAATAGAGAGAAATATATTGCATGACATATAAATATATCGAATGTCAGAATACCCCTTAACTTAAGGTGTGTATCTTGAAATCGACATTGAGCCCATCTGATCTTAGAATCCTCAATCTATTGTGGTGATGGACCCAGGGCCTAGGGTAGCCTCTGTTCCTGAATTTTTCTGTCATATTATTTAGGTTTTCATTCAGACTCTCTTCCTCCACTTTCTATCCTTTTAGCCCTTAAAAATTGGCTAAAAGGAATTGACTCTGCCATTTTGTGGGGATGATGACTAGGGAGTAGTAAAGTATTGTTTTTGTCAGTGGGTGTTACATAAGTTTTTGTGGTTAAAGAATTACCAACTCTTTCCACAAAAACATCAAGAAATTGCAAAAAATTGGGTGAGCAAACCATGGGGAATTTAATAGTTCAATTAGCATTGTTCAAAAATTGTAAACAATCAGATAAGGTTTCCTCTGGACCAGTCCATAGGAGGAAAATGTCCTCTATGTATCTCCACCACCCCCTAATATAGGTTTAGTGGTGGGACACAGAGATGATATCTTCCTCAAGGACCCCCATGGTGATATTTGCATAAGCGCGGGCCATATTAGCCCCATTGCGGTCCCTCATCTTTGTTCAAAGAACTCTTCGCTGAACAGGAAGTAATTCCGTGTGAGAACCAGTGTCAATAATTCTAAGATTAATTTTTCAACTTCACCTGTAAATACCTGACCCGTTAATTTTTTACACAGTCTATCCCGTATTTGTGTTCAATTAATATGTACAGACTTACAACATCAAAAGACACTAGTAAATAATTTTTTTCTTCCAATATCAAGTCAGATATTTTATTCAAAAAGTCACTTCTATCTTTTACATAGGATTCAAAGCTGATGGGATTTAGAATCCTGTCCAGAAAGACGCCAACGTGGCTGAGCACGGAATCTGTGCTAGCCACTATTGTATGTCATGGAGGATTCATCAAAGTTTTGTGTATTTTTGGCAGAACATAAATGATTGATTATTTGATGATTAAATTTCCATCTACATCCAACATATCTTGATCAGTCACTTTGTGTTCTACCGCTAGATCCAGAATATTTTTTTAATTGTCGTTGGATATCAAATTTAGGGTCACCGGATAATTTTTTATAAACACTGTAATCAGGCACCTGGTCCTTCATATCTTTTAGGTATGCCTCCTTGTCCATGATGACGACACTACCACACTTGTCTGCACTTTTTATGATGATGTCATCATCATGGACAAGTTCTTTTAATGCTCCAACTTCTGCACTATCAATCATCCGGACAAAGTACCTCAGGTCCGCGCTGCTGCAGGACAGATGTAAATGACACAAGAAACACCGGGATGCCTGGTTGAAAGTGATGAATAGCTTTATAGATTAACTTCTGCACTAGTCAGATTAGGTTTCGCAAATTCACTCATCATGGTTTTTTAACCTCATCAACATCTTTATTTACTCCCTCCATGAATGCCGTGGCTGTTTGATTGCGGGGGGTTAAAAATACCTAAACATAGTGATTTTACTCCTCCTAGTTGTTAAACACTTTGGCTAGGTCTTTGTTTACTTTCACTTTTATTAAACCACTCACGCAATTTGAACTTCTCTAGATCTATCATCAATTGAAACTAATAAATATACGAAGTAGGAGAAAAGCTCAGCCCTCTACTTAAGGCTGGTTTCAGACTTGTGCTCCCCGCAGCAGCGTATTGCGGAGGGGAAGCACAAGCTGAGCGTAGGCACCGCGCATCCCTGTTTAACATGGGGACACAAGTGCCTGCGCTCGGGTCCAGATGGCCGTGTGCGCGCCATTGCCGGCAATATGTGATTTATGCGCATGCGGATGCTTGCGCACAAATCATAAGGTCTCGTCCACACCAAGAATGTGACATGTCACGCTCAGGGTGCAGACAATTGTGTTTGATTTGTGCGCAGGCATCCGCTTGCGCACAAATCACATATTGTATTGATACAAAGTTTTCCCACTGACGAAGACATGAATAGTCTATAATTTTAAGGGTAGGTTAATTTTTACAGTGAGAGATAGAATATCAAAAAATAAAATCCAGAAAATCGAACTGTCTAAATTATGTAAATGTATTTGCATTTTACAGACAGAAAAAAGTATTTGATCATTCTGGCAAACGAGAATTAATACTTGGTGGCAAAACCCTCGTTGGCAAGCACAGCAGTCAGACATTTTTTATAGTTCATGATGAGATTTGCTCTCATGTCATGTCAGGAGGAATTTTGGTTCACTCCTCTTTGCAGTTCATCTTTAATTCATGTTGTCACATGGCCCCTCGGAACTTTAGCTCCCTCCATAAATTTTTCATTGGATTAAGGTCTGGAGACTGGGTCAGCCACCTCATGACATTAATTTGCTTCTTTTTGAGGCAAACCTTTGTTGCCTTAACTGTATGTTTGGGGTCATGTTCGTGCTGGAAGACCCAGCAACATCCCATTTTTAATGTCCTAGAGGAGGGAAGGAGGTTTTCACTCAGGCTTTTAAGGTACATGGCTCCATCCATTATCTAATTGTTGCGGTGAAGTAGTACTGTGCCCTTAGCAGAGAAACACTCCTAAAACATAATGGTTCCACCGCCATTCTGGACTTTGGGGATGGTGATCTTTGGTTCATAGACAGGATTTCTCTTCCTTCAAACATGGTGAGTTAAATTAATGCTGAAGAGCTCAACTATTGACTCCTCTGATCACAGCATCTTCTCCGAATCACTTTCAGAATCACCAAGGTGTTCATTGACAAACTTCAGATTGGCCTGCACATGTGCCTTCTTGAGCAGTAGGACTTTTCGGGCACTGCAAGATTTTAATCCATTACAGCGTAATGTGTTACCAATTTTTTTCTTGGTGACTGTGGTCCCAGCTATCATGAGATCATTAACAAGTTCTCCCCGTGTAATTTTAGGCTGATCTTTCACCTTCCTTATGATTTTGGATATCCCACGTGATGGGTGTTGTGAGGCACCGCCGGCATGATCCCCATGGCCGGGGCGCATCACATGCAGGATCAGGGTATGATCCTGTGCACACTGGCCGGTTTTACTGTGATGATGCTGTGTGAACTCAACCGGAACACAAGGGGTTAATTGTGAGTGACTGCTATAGACGTGATACAATCATGAGCCTAATGAGCGGCAGTAAGAGTGGGATGAGATCGAGGAGGCCCTAAGGAATGAGGGCTGAGTGCTGACAACCCGGAACACAGGGAGTTAACCTAAGCTGTGTGAAAGCTGATTACCAGCAGCTAAGGGGGTGTGTCCATGTAGGAGTGGCTGGCACGATAAGAGGCAGCCAGCTGAGTGATTGGGAGACTCGTGCTGAGAGATTCATTCAGAGACTGGAGATTGTGCTGAGACCAGCTATGTGCAGAGCAGTCCAGAGGCTCTGGGTGAAGGAAGGGAGCATGCTAGCTCCATGCCGGTGCCGAGGTCCGCGGTTGTGATAACACCTGGTGGGGAAGCCGTGGCTGAACCCGGTGGATACTGGTCCGGGCGTGGGGTGAACCACGTCCGGGAAAGGAGCCTTGGGGGACGCTTGGTGGACCCGTTACACAGGTAGCGAGACCCGGATCCAAGCCCGGTAAGAAAGCAGTTCCTGAAAGTTTGTGTGAACTGTGTACCCGGCGCATGAAAGGTGCCCGGCGGGCATAGCTGCCCGAGGTCCGACTAGATAGTCCGTGAGGGACCTGTTGTAAACAATATGTATATGATGGCTTAGATAGAAAGGCCATGTGCGGAGTCTGTGGGAGAGCCCAGCTGGAGTGGATGATGTTGGAGGCGTTCCGTCCCTGTGGGACGAGAGGGAGGCTTGCCTGCTGCTTGCAGTGGGTACCTGTCCCTCAACCACGGCCTCTAATGGTGTGGGTGTGCCTGTGGCCAGAGACAGGGGTCATGAAGGCTCCTAGTAGGGTAACGGATGGTTAGCCCGGATACTAAGGTTGACCAGGTCCCTGTTATGGTCATGGAGGAGCCACAGTCCATGGATGTATTATGATGGGCTGTGTGCAGGTGTGAGGATGTGTGTGTGATCCATGGACGTTTGAATGATGGATCACATACGGTATGTAAGGACCCGATCAGGCAGGAATCCTGACTATGGGATATATATATATGGAGTCATCAGGCTGGTTGACTAAAGCCAGACGGCAGGAACCGCCATTGGGACCCACAGGGCCCGTTGAGACGTATGTAACGAAGGTCAGAAGCAGGGGTTAAAAAGGGCTCCTAGAGTGGGGACATCATGTTTGAACCAGGTGGACTCTGACCGGGACGTAGGCGGAGATACGTCCAGGAAGGAGCCCCTTGGGGATACATGACATACCCGGTACTCAGGTTGCTCAATCCCTGTTAAGGTACCGTCACACGCGGCAATTTTGCAAGCAATTTCACTGGCAATTTGCTGGTTGCAGTGAAATCATGGATACATGGTTCCATTTCTACACGGCAACAAAACAGAACCATGTATCCATGATTTCACTGCAACCAGCAAATTGCCAGTGAAATTGCTTGCAAAATTGCCGCGTGTGACGGTACCTTAATGAACCCAGAGGAATCATCGTGGATCAATATACATATGGGGAACTAAGAAATGTATGTGTAAAGTGTATATAGGCCGGAGGCCGTAGCCACCACGGGAGCTGTTAGTAGAGCTCCAATTCGGACAGAGAGATGGTTACAGGTCCCGGGTTACTATAAGCGTTATGTGCAATATATGTATTATGTAATGTTATATGTAAATGTATGGTGTATTTATGTATGGTGTTTTTAATCAATGTGATATGTGTCAAACATGCTACCCGGGTTATGTTATTATATGTGAAAATAAACGGGCAGACATTGGTTAACTTATAAACACGTGTTTGTTGTCGTTATGGAAGCGGGTTCCCCGGTTGCTACCTCACAGTGTGAAATATGGAACTGCGCTGGTGGTACTAGCCCCTGGCACAGTACCACTAGCGTGGCCGCTCCCAAAAAATGACATCACGCATACTCGAACCTGCCATGGCCAGATATTAGTTAATCTGTGCACTTCTTCCTGGTATGACGCAATGCCTATGTCAATTCCGGTCATGTGCATTCTTGTTATCTACCCTGTTTCCCCAAAAATAAGACAATGTCTTATATTAATGTTTGCTACCAAAGATATGCTACATCTCATTTTCAGGGGGTGTCCTATTTTTCCTTAAAGAATAAAAAAATGTTGTATACTGTGCAGCAGTTGTCATCACAAACAGGATAACCACACAAACTCTGAATCCTAACAACAATTTCTTGTTGGACAACCCAATATGGTATCCCCATCATCCCCTTGCAGCCCCAATATGGTATCCCTATCATCCTCATGCAGCCTCTTGCAGCTCCCAATATGGTATCCCCATTAATCCTCCTTTCAGACCCAATATGGTAGCCCCATCATCCCCATTGCAGACCCCAATACGCTATCGCCATCAGGGTATCGGCACCTGCAAAACAAAACACACACATATGTACTCTTCAGTCCTTTGCGGTCCAAGCTGTATGGTATTCCGGGCAGCGTTTTGAGTTCTGCTGCCATAGATATATCATAAGCCAATCAGAGGCCAGCACCCGCTGGCCAATCAGATTCCCACATATGACGTCATGCGGCCCTGATTGGTCTGCAGCTGCTGGCCTCTGATTGGCCCGCAGCTTAACCTATGGATGCGGCAGCGGAGAAATAGAGACAAACTGGCACACGGCACACTGCACAGCAGTGGGCATCGGACAAATGTGGCGGGCACTGAACAAAGGTGGGATGCATCCCAGGTAAATGCACTGGTCATCGGGCATGCTTTTCATCAAAAATTGGTTTGTTTTATTTTTTGGGGGGGCTTATATTTAGCAGTGCATCACACCACCCTAGTAACTTATTTTTAGAAGGTGTCTTATTTTTTGGGAAACATAGTATATGGTGTACTAAGCTTCACTGTGTGCACTTCACAAGCTCTGAAGCTTACAATCTGCGTGCCTCCAGGTTTAGGGCTTCGGAGCATGTGCAGTGCACACTGTGAAGACGCTTAGTACACCACATAGATAACAAGAATACGCATGACCGGAAATGATGTGACTATCGCATCATACCAGGAAGTTGCACACAGATTTGGAATGTGGGAAGCACGTGAAGGAAGCAGGATATTACACCCACCGGGGCATGATACACAGAGCGAGGGGGGAGATGGAGGATGAGAGAACACCCACAATGTCTACAGTCTGGATGACACCATGATAATTACCATAGAACAATGTAAGGGATCAAATCATTTTTCACAGCGATTAGAGTACACATTTAAACAGGAATGATTAGATTAGTACTAGGAAGCTGCAGGGACAGGTAGTGATAGGTTTGGGGCCATAAACTAGGTGGCTGGTTCCCTTTAAATATTAAGTACAGCAGTAAAATATTCTCGGTTGATGGCATAGAAAGCAGAAAGAAAACACGATAAATAACTTACAGTATAGGACATCAACAAAAAATATTTAGGCTGCAGAATAATTATTCTTGTAAGAGTCCAAACTTGGAAGTATGGAGTTATTGGTACAATGAGAACAAAACAAAACACAAAAAAAGAAAAAGGAAAATACATCTTTTGTAGCTCGTAGATGAACAATAATTTCAAAGGGTTCAGTTCAGAAACAATTTTGCTTTGCAATCGGTCTCACAAAAAAGTGTTCTTTATAGTATGCTTTCTTAGAGAAATGTGTGATTGCAGCACTCACAATGCAGGAAGCACATATTTGCAATCCTTTTTGTAGTGAAGTGCTTTAAGAGCTTTCATAGCAACTGTAGAATGTGTTTTTTTTCAGGCATATCATCTGTAGCAATATTGTTCTGACCAACAGTTTTCATTTTATTTATTTATTTACTCTGAAATGGCAAAAAAAATCCTGTTACGCACATTCCAATTTAAAACTGATAATGCAAATTAAATTAAGAAAATGTGGAAAAATGTTTATTGGTTATTACTGGTTATTAATATGTAATGTTAAATTGTGGAATTCAGTAAATATTTCCTATATACAGTATAATTCAGAAATCAGTAAATAGTTTTTTGTTTGTTTTACTAACACTCTTAGGGTGCGTGCCCACATAGAGGTTTAGGGACGTTCAAATCGTCAGTAAACCGCTGGAAAATTCAAGGAGCCTATAGACTCCTGAGCTCAGAAGTCTCCAGCAGTTTTCCAGCGGTTTCTCAGCGGTTTTCCAGCGGTTTTAAGAGCTGTTGAACAGCGTTTTACAGTCGGTTTTTCCGGAGGTTTTAAAAGCGGTTTTCTATGGAGGATTTTGTTCATGGAAGAGTAGAGTAGTGCCTCAGAAACGCTCAAAAACCGCTGAGAAGAATTGACATGTTCTATGCTGCTAAAACGCTAGGAAACCGCTCAACCTCTGGCAGATCCGCTCACATAAACCCACTATGTGTGCACAGCGTTTTCTAAATTACATAGGGTTACTTGTAAGTCCTAACGCTGCTTAGGATTTACATAAATTTAAATAAAACCTATGCTAAACCGCCAGTGGTTTTCGCTGCTAAACCGACGTTAAACCACTATGTGGGCACGCACCCTTATTAGGTGTGCAGACATACAGTCATGAGCAAAAGTGTTGACACCTTTATAATTGTCCCAGAAAATGAACTACTAGTCCCAGAAATGTATTGCAATTACACATTTTACTTCCAAGAATTGTCCAGCAAGTTAAGGAAAATTGCACCTTGAGTTCTTAATAAAATTTCCATTTATTAGTATCCAGATAAAAACACACAGATCTGTTTATCAAGTCTTCAGGCAACATGTTTCGGCTAGTTTGTAGCCTTAATCATGATCAGATCATGTTGCCTGAAGACACATGTGTTTTTATGTGCAAACAAACCTGTTTTTACCTGGATACCAACAAATGGAAATGTTATTAAGAACTCAATGTGCAATTTTCCTTAACTGGCCGGACAATTTTTGGAAGTAATTTGGATCCAGATACAGGCCCGCTGGAGTCCGTGTTGAGAAGAAGTAAAACTGGAGAGAGAAGTCATGTGAGCGAACCTTTTCTTCTTAAAATGAAGTAAAACTACACGTTTTGCTAAATAAATTTATTTCCTTTGTGTGTGATGGAACAACACACAAAAAAAACTATGAAAAAAGGGCAACTTGAACATATTTGAACAAAACTCCATAAAAAATAAGCAGGACAAAATTTTTGCCACTTTACCTAAATTGTGGGTAAACAAATTTCTTTTAAGCATGTAATGCTCACTCACTTGTGGCAAGTTACTGGTGTGGGCAATATGAGAATCACTACTGAAACCAAATATAAAGAGGAGAGGTTGACGGTATCTTTGTATTGTGTCTGTGTGTGCCACATTAAGACTACATTCACACGCTGCATATTTCTGCTTTTATGCAGCACTTTTTTGCGGATGCGCAAATCCAGTGAAATGCAGTGCCATTTTGCTTATCAGCAAAGGCAATGCATTTCCCAATTTTGCATTCAGATGCTCCATATTTTTGAGGTTACACTTTCACATCCTCTAAAAAGTGCTGTGCAAAACGAGAAATACGCAGCGTGTGAACGTAGGCTAAGATCCGGAGTTCCACTTGCGAGAGCAATGCAATAGACTCGCACTCATCTCGCATTCAATTACACGGCATGGCTGCCTGCTCTCCTGACTGGAGTGGGTCAGCTGCTTAGAAATACATGTAGCTGACTTGCTCCTGGTAGCCATGCTGGATGATGCAATGCCAGATGAGAGCAAGTCTCTCACATTGTTCTCACAAGTGGAACCCCGGCATAAGCATGGAAAACAAAAAGGTTAGGTGCCAAAATTGCAGACTTGGTTGCATAACGTTTTGCACAAAATCTGCATCTCCTCGCACATTTTTGCCGTGCTTTGATGTATTTTGTCATGAATTTTTGCCTGTATTTTCTTTTTAAATGACATCAATGAGAAAAACTCAGGCAAAAATGCAGAAAGAATTTTTTATGTATGAGCTACCAAAAAATGGACAGGGCTACACATCAAGGATGGAATAAAATAATATTTTATTGATATATTTAAAAAGAGAACTACGGTATATATGCACATACTTAAGATAGCAACACAAAATACTCTGAATACAGGAGTCAGTATGTATGTATAGATATATACAGCAATCCGTTTCTCATATAACGGGTGAACGAAAAGATTAAAAGTGAAGAAAATTGACAGTCATCCAATTTTAAAAGAAAATAAATACTATTTTTTGGTATTTTTTCATGCACCAAATTACACCATGCAACTGTGTAACTTGCTCTGCATTTTGTTTTATTTCTAGTGATGAGCAAATAGTTTGATATTTGGGTTTGGGTTATTCTTACCGAAGACTTTGAACTGTTCAAGTATGTTACGAATATCAAACCTAATACAAGTCAATGGGAAACGCGGAATAGTTTACTGGAATATTTTCCTGAAAAATATCTGAGTTTCCATTTGACTTGTATTATGTTCGTTATTCGTGCTGAATACTGAAAGTTATTTGTGAAGAAAAATCTGAATATATTACTATTCAGTTATCTTTATTTATTTCCTTTTTGTTTTTGGTTCTTGTTCACACTGATTCATTAAAATCAAAACATTTGAGAATAAGTATTAAATGTTTTCATTTCATATATACGGAGATAGAGCCACTATCTGGCCATGGTTGGATTACAGTAGACTGCAGTTCATGCTGATTGTGTTGTTCAGCCATAGAATAGCAATACATTAAGTGCCTCCAATACCCCATCCAAGATCTGCCAGCTTTATAATGGCCCTTTTAGAAAGGACAATAGGAGGTTATTTACTGCTCTCTTAAAACAGGCCAACAAACATTTTATGCACATAAATTAATGTACATAAAATAATCCACAATAAGATTGCACTATACCCATAGAATTTTATGCCACACTGGGTAATGTGCTGCTGATACAATTTTCAATTGGCTTAAAAATTATTGTTATGGGCCATAAACAAATTACCCAATAAAATTAACACATCTGTCCACCTATAACTTGTCCTGAAACTTTTAATTGTGTCATAATTAGAGATGAGCAAACTTTGGTCAAACATGTTCACTAGGGATGAGTGAGTAGTCAAGTACTTGGAGTCGCTATGACTAACATTGGACGTGCGAGTCCAATGTTAGTCAATGGGAAATGCAAGTAATTGTCTGCTGGACCCAAAAAAGCGGTCTGGAGGCTGAAGAAAAGGCTGAAATGGGTGCATGATTGCTGTAAAAGCGAGTTATGATGGAGATCTTCTGACAGCTCAGTGCGTAAGTGGTGTAAAGAGAGTGATCTGCCCTAGGGACTGTGTGATGATTAACGCAGGAGGAAGCCATCCATCATCATCATCATCATCATCATCACAAGGGTTTCACAATTATAAAGCTTGGACTACTGGCATTGTTGTTCCACTGCCATTGCACAATGTGCAGGCATAGTGTCTCTAAAAATTAGCCCAAGGGGCTGTATCATGGTTTATGAAGGAAGCAGGCCTCAAGGGCCAAACAATTATGAAACTAGGACTACTAGCATAGTTCTTGCAGTGCCCAATAGGCAGGCATAGCCATAGTGTCTCCAAAAATTAGCCCAAGCGGCTGTATTATGGTCGATGAAGCAGGAATCAAGGCCCAAACAATTGTGAAGCTAGCCTTGGATTACTAGCACAGTAGTTGCAGTGCCCAATGTCCAAGCATAGCCATAGTGTCTCAAAAAAGTAGTCCAAGAGGCTGTATCATGTTTGTTTGGCCCCTGAGGCCTGTTTCCTATATCAATTATGAAGCTAGGACTACTAGCATAGTTCTTGCAGTGTACAATGTTCAGGCATAGCCATAATTTCTCCAAAAAATAGACCAAGGGGCTGTATTATTGTTGATGAAGGAAGCAGGCCTCAAGGCCCAAACAATTGTGAAGCTAGCCTAGGACTACAATCACAGTAGTTGCAGTGTCCAATGTTCAGTCATAGCCATAGCGTCTTTAAAAAGTAGCCCAAGGGGCTGTATTATGGTTGATGAAGGAAGCAGGCCCCAAGGCCCAAACAATTATGAAGCGATCTTAGGGCATTGCAACTACTGTGCCAATAATCCTAAGATAGCTTCATAGTTGTTTGGGCCTTGAGGCCTGCTTCCTTCATCAACCATAATACAGCCCCTCGGGCTACTTTTTGGAGAAACTATGGCTATGCCTGGACATAGGATTATTAGCACAGTAGTTGCAATGCCCTATGTCCAGGCATAGCCATAGTTTCTCCAAAAAGTAGTCCAAGGGGCTGTATTATGGCTGATGAAGGAAGGAGGGTCTCATTACAAGTGCCTCCGATGTGAAATATTAATTAACGGAATATTGTTTTTAGCTTATTGACCATGAGGTACATGTTGCAGAAGCAGGAGTTTAAAACATGTGTAAGAAGGAGAAAAGGAGTTTGTGTGGGAAGGGATGGACATGATCACCAGTTGCCTAAAATAATATTTTGGATGACTGTAGGTTGGGATGCTGTCATCAGGAGGGCAGAGATACTCTTGAAAAATCCAGTCCTTGTTAAATTTGATCAGAGTCAGCCTGTCTGCATTCTTTGTAGTCAGCCGTGTGCGTGTATCTGTGATGAATGCCCCAGCAGCACTGAAAATACACTCTAACATCACCCTAGCAGCAGGGCAGGCTAGCATCTCCAAGGCATATAAGGAGAAGTCTGGCCAACTATGCAGCTTGGATACCCAGTAATTAAACAGAACAGAAGCGAGAGGAAGGACGCAGGTATAGTCACTTAGATAGTCGTTGACCATCTTGTGCAACTTCTTCCTCCTTGACATTGTTACCGGTCCAGGTATCCCTTGCTGATGAGCTGGTTTATTGAAGATGGCCCAGTTTGAGAACATTTTACCACCACCTCTTTTGGACCTGCTGGCTGTGTCTCTCCATTAATGCATGCTGTTGCACAGAGCTGGTATCTCTACTAGCAGTGGTGTCTGAGGGTGATGTTGCCATCAAATGATCAACATGTGCCCTCTTGAAGGATTCTATTGTGAAACCCCTTGGTGATTGCAACATTAGTCAAGGAGATTTGTCCTTCTACCGTGGGTATAGAAAGATGGCCAACCAGTATAGGTTTCTGTTGAAAATGTGAATCGCGCGAGCGTCTTGGCACAGACGGTTAGATATGAAGTGTGCCATGTGTGCCAAGATGCAAAGAAGCAAATATTATGTGACCCCAAAAGGAAGAAAACTACCCATGCTAACCCCACACTGAGTCTCCTCCTCCACCTCCTCCTCTCCAGCCCACCCATGCTGGACAGGCATGAATCTGGGGTTGGGAGTACCCCGTGTAGGTACCCCGAGTGGTCCCCTCGATACCACTGAAAAAGAAGTTCCACCGTTTTGGTAGGTCGCTAATGAGTCGGTGGTTTGGCAAATTAAATTGCTTTTGAAGCGCTGTAAGACCGGCAACAGCAGTTGAGTAATGGTGGAAATGGGCGGAAATATGGTGCACTTCTCAAGTAGGTACGGAAATTCAGGGTATGTCTTTACAAATTTCTGCAAAACTAGGTTCAGCACGTGAGCCATGCATGGCACGTGTACCAGCTTCCCGAGCTTTAAAGCCGCCTCCAGGTTACGCTCATTATCGCAGACAACCAGACCGGGTTGGAGTTGCAGTGGGGAGAGACACTCATCAGTCTATTATTTTATTCCTTGCCGCAGCTCTGCTGCAGTGTATGGTGTTTCACCTAAGCAGATGAGCTGCAGCAGAGTGTGTTGACGCTTTGCAGATGCACTGCTGCACAGCTCCCAACTTGGGAGTGATGTGGAGGGTAATTCAGCATAGGATGACAAGGCAGTGGAGGAGGAGGAAGAGAGGAGACAGGAGGTATATGATGAGGCGGAAACCCTGATTGAGGTTGGGCCCGCTACTCGTGGCGTGGGGGGGATATGTGATGGTCCAGTTTGAGACTTTGTCCCACACTCCACCAGGTTGAGCCAGTGTGCCGTGACAGAGATATATCGTGCCTGTCCACAAGCACTTGTCCACTTGTCTGTTGTAAGGTGGACCTTACCGGTTACAGCGTTGGTGAGAGCATGCTTTAGATTGTTTAAGACGTGCTGGTGTAATGCGGGGATGGCACACCAGGAAAAATAGTGCCGGCTGGTAACTGAGTATCGTGGGGCAGCCACAGTCAACAGATCACGGATCTAAACGGCAACATATCCATGGCTAGCAACTTGGCAATGTGCGCCTTCAGTATTTGTGCTTGTGGGTGCTTGGCTTGGTATTTACGCCTCCTTTCATATATCTGGGGCATTGACAACTGGAAGCTTGGCTGGGACAAACAAGTGGATGAGCTTGTTGTGTCCTGCGTCTGTGCAACCGCAGCTTGTGAGCAAGAGGTATGATCAGGGGTGCACCGAGCCCCACTGCCGCCTGAGCCGCACTGACTACGGGGGCGTGCTGTTGGAGCCTGACAATGACCGGCTCGCCACCGCCGCCTGACCCGCGGCAGTGATTGCCGGCCGCGGCCGTGAGTCCCGGGGGGGGGGGTGGTGCTAGTGATGCCTGGGGCCCCTGCCGCCCCTTCTGTGCCTCTCCCCCGGTGGTCGCCGCTTACCTCCGGTGCGCGGGGTGAGCGGCCGGCGCCATGACAGGGGGAGGCTGCTTGCATTGAGGCGCCGCCCCCTTCTGCACTGCCGCTCCCCCTGCCGGCTGCCGCCTGAATGACAGGGCTCACCTTGTCCAATGGACGGTGCGGCCCTGGGTATGATCTGTCAAAGCCAAGTGATACCAACTTATTATCATTAAAAGTATATCTTTTTATTCATATCAAAAGTTAAAAATAAGTGACCTACAAATTAGACAAACATATACACACATATATCAGGCACATAATAATGTACATGCATATGAACAAAAAATAGAGAGGTCAGACTCTTTTTACCCACAAGGATTCATATACGTGTAATCCATAGGGGAAAAAAAAAAAAACCTCAGTACATATCAATACATATACTCTGATGTCTCATAGAGGAGTGAACCACCAGAGAAACAGTTTTATGAGGCAAAAGAGAAGAACATTTCAAAACCTGATATGGACATCAAGCAGGGTTTTGAATAAACTTATGTTAGTGACCTTCCATTAGGTTTCTGGGTTCCCAAGGTTATATAAATTTGAACCACCAACGCTTGACGCGTTTCGCCTTCTCTTATATTAGAGGGCTCATTAGAAGTTTTTTGGGGTTTACATTTATTGTTCAGTCTAAAAACAAAGAAATAATCAAAGCATTAGTTTCCAAGTAAAAACCTGATGGCAAATATGATGACAGAAATAAAGTATAATCTCATTAAACAATATATTTATACAACCACTCTCATTGATTACATATAATCGAAATACAGAAAAATTATCATTGATCCAGTTGGTCAAATATGAATGCTCTCATATACATGATCAATATAATCTAAGAAATATTTCTTAATAGTAAAGAAATTTTATATATATAGAGAGAGACGTACCTTATGACTATACAAGCCAGAAAGATTGATATTTCAATGGGCTAGTATAACCAGGAGACAGGAGTTGGTCAAAATAATGGAATGACCATAAATTTCTTCTAAAGGGATCAAACAAAGGAAATCTATAATTTTTCCATAAGTAAGAAGTGTATAAAATATAGTAACCAATTTAAGGACTGCTAGAAGCTCTATCTAAATAAACCTTATCCAAGGTATAGAATGTAACGTCATAGAGAAGTCATCCAAGAGATGGGCATCAGGGGGCCTAGGTATTGGGCTGTATAAAGATTAACACTATTAACACTAGAACTACTGTACTCGTGACACCTACTAGAACTACTGAATGTAGTCATTTTGACTACTGACTTGTTTTCGTTTATTTTTAGAGTTTCATTTGTGGTTATTTATTAATAATTATATTTTTTTAATGTATTATTATTGTGAGATCCAACAGTAATGCTTTGGAATGTTTTTTTTTTCAGATTTTTTTTCTGATTTTTCTACAGGAAATAACAAAAGTAAACTAAGTAAAACAATAATAATAGACGTTTTAAAATAATTTATTATTAAAGTGCACACATATAAACAACAACTCAAGAACAACAAGCAGATAAAATGTAAGTGAAGGAGAAGAAAAATGAAAATATGGCGCAGAATCTCAATAAAACCGACCAACCGTTATTATGAAGTACAACTGGTAACTTTCTACACATTTGTTGATTTGCATTTCAGGCTTCGTCTTTCAATTACAGCGGTACATTGCCCACACAAAGACTTATGGCAAGTCATACAATTTCCAACAGATCGATTATTTTTGCATTTTGCTTTTATCTGGCAAAATTTTTTTGGGACATCACATCTGAAGATGTAGCAACTTGGGACATGCCACCCTTTCCCCTAGATACAACATACGGACCACTCAACTCTGTGACAAACTTTTGCAAAAATGCCTTGCGTGACATTTGTCCGGTGGTCATCTCCTTGTATAATATCCAAGCATTTATACCCGCTAAGTCTAAGGTATTTTCAAATGCGTGAACAGGCCATCCCCTAGTACCTGTTCTTGTGCTGTATTTGCGTGCCATCTGATCTACTACATCTACTCCATATTTTGTTTCATTATAAAACTTTACAGTTTCTGGAGTTTTTTTGGAGATTCAGAAGCAAAAGAACATCGGGATGGACGGAACTCAGAATTATCAAATATAATAAAAAAATATTCTTTCTAGCTGTAAACTATAACTAATAACATCAAGCTGTATGCAAATATAGTTTTTCCCCCAATAAATTGCTGCTTCACACTATACATTACAAAATAATCGAATAATTTGACAATAAAATGTTGTATATATCTGTAGGAGTTTTCAGAGCTCTTATGTCTGCATCTGTTGTCTTTGTCTCTCCAAGTGAAATGAAAGTAATTTACTATCCAGACTTACTGTCTACTGCTAGGACCAGAGAAAAACACCTCCCTTCATTAGCATAAGATAAGAGCCTACAGTTTTACAAAAAAGCTCTATTCAGGTCTGCATTACACAGTAATACAACCAGGTAACACAATGAAAATGTGAAAAGTTGAACTACATCTATATGAACATCAGGGTAAATAAGATACAGTGAAAAAATTATGCACAAAACTTTACAGCAACTTTTAGTGACAAAAGGACAGCAAAATATAGCAGGTAGTCAAAATGACTACCTTTAGTAGTTATAGGTGAATGTTGAAATAAATGCGCAATTTTTGCACCTAAATTATTTATTGCCACAAAATCTTTTTTAACATCCTATTTGAGGAAAAGTCACCGAGTCTCAAGCCGGAATTCCAAAAAATGTAGTCACAGAGGAGAAATACATAGTGCAAAGTAGTCAAAATGACTACCTCAGTAGTTCTAGTGTTAAAGATGAAAAAACGGTATTCTAGGGTCTGGGTGGCATGTGAATATGACGACAGATTATAAAAGATAAAAATAAGTCACCTTCTATGAGTGTATCTTAATAGATACTTATCATCATGTCATCCGATATTGCACAGACAAATGGTCTACACAGGATGAATCCTATCCATTAGGGAGTCATCATGTAAGAAAGATATATAAAAAAAATAGTATAAGACAGAGAGCATACAACATATGTGTTCACAAAGATAATCCTAGGAAATAAGCACATGCCCTGGAAATATCTAATGAAACTTTAAAAATTCTCCAAGGTAATCTCCCTATATACCAGAGAAAATATCTAGCTTGGATATACAGAGCTATACATATACATATGATACTATATTTAGAGGACTAAAAAATGTCTGTGCTTTACAAAAAATATATATAGACCCATACAAATATCACCCCAAAAGTCCAAAAGACCCTATATAGATAAGATATTAAACCTAGCCCACTAAAAATCCTGTCATTACTTATGAAAAAGTTGTTGGAAAAGGGATGTCTCAATAGAAACACTTACCCTCCATACAGCCATCCTATGCCTCTGGATGCATGGAGGGGACTGATGCAATTCCTATTTATGTAGAACCACCCAGTAACTAATTGGTAGTTAGTGAAAACAGGTGGTGCTGAGTTGCTCCCACCTGTTTATGCCAGTGGCGCACAGTCTAGTGTTATCTGGCATCAGGTTGCTTGAGCTGGTACCTGAAACCACAGAACGCAAAACAAACTGACTGCGCATGCGCGAGCGCGTCAGTGACGTCAATGCGTCGCGTAACAATGACGCGTCCGTCTGCGCTCCACGGCCGCACTCGTGGAACGCAAGTGGTAACAATACGCATGCGCGAACCGCGTAACCAGGAAGTAGGGAGAAAAGGATTGTATATAGGAGATTAGACAATGCAATGGCATAATAGCCACACCAAGCGTTGGGAAAAGAAGTCAGTGCACCAACTTCCAAAGGAAGGGGTGCAGAACAGAGTACCGTATATACTCGCATATAAGCCGAGTTTTTCAGCCCAAAAATTGGGCTGAAAAGTCCCCCCCTCGGCTTATACGCGAGTCACTGTATACTGTATACAATGTATACAGTATACAGTGCTCCCCATCAGTATACAGGGCCCCCCCGCCGCAATCCTGTAAAGGAAGAGATTAGTATACCTATCCCGCCGCTGTCCCGCCGCCGCCATCACGCTCCTCCATCTTCATCCAGCGTCTTCCGTCTTCTTCCGGTTTCCTCCGGTGGGCGCAGGCAATGACATCATTGTCTGCGCGACCGAAGAGGAAGTCGGAAGAAGATGGAGGATCGCGATGGCGGCGGGACAGCGGCAGCGGGACAGCGGACTTCCTCCTCAGTCCGACTTCCTCCTCGGTCGCGCAGACAATGATGTCATTGCCTGCGCCCACCGGAGGAAACCGGAAGAAGACGGAAGACGCTGGATGAAGATGGAGGAGCGTGATGGCGGCGGCGGGACAGCGGCAGCGGGACAGCGGAGGGATAGGTATACTAATCTCTTCCTTTACAGGATTGCGGCGGGGGGGGGCCTGTATACTGATGGGGGGGCCTGTATATAGTTGGGGGGCCTGTATATACCTCTGGGACATCTGTATACTACCACTGGGGCTGCTGTGTACTGATGGGGGGGCCCTGTATATACCTCTGGGGCTTCTGTATACTACCACTGGGGCTGCTGTATATACCTCTGGGGCTTCTGTATACTACCACTGTGGCTGCTGCTGTATATACCACTGGGGCTGCTGCTGTATACTACCACTGGAAAGGCTGCTTTATACCACACTGCTGGGGGCTGTATACTTGTGCTGGGGTCCACCCTCAGCTTATACACGAGTCAATAGGTTTTCCCATGTTTTGGGGGCAAAAGTAGGGGGGTCGGCTTATACACGGGTCAGCTTATACACGAGTATATACGGTGTCTACTGCGATGTAATAGCATACAGAGGGTAAATAAAGGGAAGGGGGAATAGGAGCTATGTAGCTATAGTGGGAAAAGTGATCCTTAATTTTAGAAAATGGGAAACTATTGTCACATCGCCATTGGACTCGGTGGCCGGTGTTCCTGCCTCGGCCGCTGGGAGGAGCCGGATTCCTTCGTCTGGTGGTGCTGGTGATAGGAAGGCCTTGTCCTCATATGGACCTGCTCCAGCGACGTCTGCCTCTGTCGCTGAGCGCCGCTGTGTTTCCCCTCTGGGTGGTGTTGGTCGCAGAAGAGCGGGCCCTGCAGAGGTGTCCGTTAGGCACAGCCTGCGTTCTTCTGTCAGAGGTGGGATGGGTGGAGCCAGTCGTGCATCTCCATCTGGCCTGGCTCTAGGGGCGGTCCGGATGAGGTCATCAGGCTGTGAGCTCCAGCCTATGGGAGGTAACCGCGCCCTTCAAATACATTGGAGCCTGTCTTGCAGGCCGCCAGATATAGTTTTGGTTCCCCAAGTGACATAGTGTGTGTGTTTGGTTTTGACTCTGACCTTTGCCTGGATTTTCGACTCTGTACCGCCTGACGATTTTGTACCTTCGCTGCCCTCTCGGTTTTGACTCGGACTCCTGACTATGTTCTTCGCTTCCTGATTTTTCCCTTCCTAGACGACCTCCCTGCTCTGCTGCTCCCATAGGTAGCTACCTCCTGGGCTCCGCTATAATTCCAGATCCCTGTATAGGGGTTAAGGGTCTCAGGGTTTCTCGGGGTGCTGCCTTACCAGCAGCTCAGCCTTACAGCGGATGGTCGTCACAACTATATATCAGAATATATCAAGGATCAGAGTGGGGCGTTTCATACAAGATTAAAGTATAAATAAGAGAGGATGGATATTTACCATCTAGATTCACAATTTGCAAACAAATGCTTAACAGATTAAACAGAAGCATGGTTAGCTATCCAAAATAGGTACCAGAAGCTATATATATCTAATTGTTCCTGTTATTGATGTGTAACCCTTCATGGGTAATAACATCAATCAGGCCAGTATTTATATTAATCCGATTATAATTATTATTATTATTAGTTTTTATAGCGCCATTATATTCCATGGCGCTTTACATGTTAAAAAGGGCAGACTAGGACAAGTAACATAGTAGCAATACAAGTAACAATAAATGTTGACAATTCAGTTGTACATAAACAAGAGGGGAGAAATCCTGTCCACAAAGGCTCACAGTCTACGAGGGGGGGTGGGGATACAGTAGGAGGGGGAAATTCCAGTCATGAGGCGGTGTGGTGGACCGGGTCTTATTGCAGGTGGTAGGCTTGGCGGAACAGGTGGGTCTTCAGGCTTCTTTTGAAGGTTCCCAGGGTAGGAGAATGTCTGATGTGTTGGGGCAGTGAGTTCCAGAGTCTGGGTGAAGCACGGGAGAAATCCTGTATGCGGTTGTGCGAAGAGGAGATGAGGGGGAGTAGAGGAGAAGCTCTTGGGAGGATCGCAGGTTGCGTGAGGGTAGGTAACGGGAGACCATGTCAGAGATGTATGGAGGGGACAGGTTGTGAATGGCTTTGTAGTCATGGTTAATATTTTAAACCGGGATCTCTGGGAAGCAGGGAGCCAATGAAGGGCTTGGCAGAGGGGGGAGACAGGGGAGTAGCGGGGAGACAGATGGATTAATCGGGCAGCGGAGTTCAAGATAGATTGGAGAGGTGCAAGGGAGGTATTAGGGAGGCCGGTGAGCAGGAGGTTGCAGTAATGATGAGAGCGTGAATAAGGGTTTTAGCAGTGTCGTGGTCAAGGAAAGTGCGAATCCTATAGATGTTTTTGAGCTGGAGTCGGCAGGAGGTGGCGAGGGCCTGGATGTGGGGCTTGAAGGAGAGGGAAGAGTCAAGGATAACCCCGAGGCACTTGGCATGGGGGACTGGAGAGAGAGAGCAGTCGTTGACGACGATGGATAGGTCAGGTAGTGAGGGGGAGCGTCTTGGGGGGAAGACTATGAACTCGGTTTTGTTCATGTTCAGCTTAAGGAAGCGAGCAGAGAAGAAGGATGAGATGGCGGACAGGCAGTGTGGAATTTTGGATAAAAGGGAGGCGATGTCAGGACCAGACAGGTAGATTTGGGTGTCGTCGGCGTAGAGTTGATATTGGAGGCCATGGGACTCAATGAGTTGCCCTAGACCGAGAGTGTAGATTGAGAACAGTAATGGTCCAAGAACAGAGCCCTGAGGGACCCCGACAGATAGGGGATAGGGCGAGGAGGATGTGTGGGAGTGGGTGACGCTGAAGGTGCGGTCCGTTAAGTATGAGGAGATCCAAGAGAGGGCAAGGTCCGTGATGCCAAGAGATTCCAGGATCTGTAGTAGAAGGGAATTGTCAACAGTGTCGAAGGCGGCTGACAGGTCGAGGAGGAGGAGAACAGAGTAGTGGCGCTTGCTTTTGGCAGTCAGTAGGTCATTTGTGACTTTGGTCAGGGCTGTTTCAGTGGAGTGGAGGGGTCGGAAGCCAGATTGCAGGCGGTCAAAGAGGGAGCAGGAGGAGAGGTGAGAGGACAGCTCAGAGTGGACATGCTGTTCAAGTAGTTTAGAGGCGAAAGGGAGGAGAGATATAGGGCGGTAGTTGGAGACAGTTGTGGGATCGAGGGAGGGTTTTTTGAGGATAAGTGTGATCAAGGCGTGTTTGAAGGCTGAGGGGAAGGTGCCAGTGGTAAGTGATAGGTTTAAAAGATGAGTTAGGGCTGGGATAATAACGGAGGTGAGGTTGGGAATGAGGTGGGATGGGAGCGGGTCGTGGGCACTGGTGGTGAGGTGTGATTTTGACAGGAGGGAGGAGAGCTGGTCTTCAGTTAAAAGGGGGAAGCAGTTGATGGAAGTAGAGGGCAGTATAGGTGAAAGGGGAGGCTGTGGGGACAGTGGATCAAAGCTGTCTCTGATTCTGTCAATCTTTTCTTTGAAGATGGAGGCAAAGTCTTCTGCAGAGATAAGGGGAGAGGGAGGGGGAGCAGGCGGGCGGAGTAAGGAATTGAAGGTTTTGAAAAGTTGCTTGGGATTGTGGGACAGGGAGGTAAATAGGGATTAGAAGAAGGTTTGTTTGGCGGTGGCAAGTGCAGTCTTGAAGGTGATGAGGGACTGTTTGAACAGTGCAAAATGCTCAGTGGAAGGTGATTTTTTCCATCGCCTCTCGGCGACCCTGGATGCCCGTCTCAGGTCTTTAGTGAGGGTGGTGTGCCAGGCTTGCCTATTAGTGCGTGGAGCGTGGTGTGTGAGGGGGGCTGCTAGGTTGAGTGCCTTGGTTAATGTGGTGTTGTAGAGGGTGGTGGCAGTGTCTGTGTCACGTATAGATGTTATGTTGGCGAGAGGGAGAAGGGATTCTGAGAGAGTGTAGATCAATGTGTTTTAGGTTTCTGCGGGGATGATCAAGTTTGCGGAGAGGAGGTGATGTAGTAGGGGAGGAGAGGGCGGAGAAGGTCAGCAGATTGTGGTCAGACAGGGTGAGGGTTGAGTTTGTGAGATTAGTAAGGGAGCAAAGACGGGTAAAGATGAGATCCAGCATGTGGCCATCTTTGTGGGTGGCAGAGGAGGACCATTGGGAGAGCCCGAAGGAGGAGATCAGGGAAAGAAGTTGAAAGGCGGTTTGGTGGGCAGTGTCAATGGGGATATTGAAGTCGCCCATAATGATGGTGGGGATGTCAGTAGAGAGGAAATGAAGTAGCCAGGTGGTAAAGTGGTCAAGGAAGGTGGGGATGGATCTAGGGGGCGGTAAATGACGGCTAGCTGGAGGTTACAGGGGGAGAAGATGCGGACAGAGTGGGCTTCGAAAGATGGGAGAGTAACAGAGGGGGGTAATGGAATAGGGGCGAAAGAGCAGGTGTCGGATAGGAGTATGCCGACACCTCCGCCATGTTTGTCAGAGGGGCGGGGTGTGTGGGAAAGATTGAATCCGCCGTAGGATAGTGCAGCAGGGGAGGCCGTGTCGGAGGGGGTGAGCCAGGTCTCTGTGATGCCAAGGAATGAGAGTTTATTAGAAATAAAGAGTTCATGGATGTCTGTGAGCTTATTACAGACTGAGCGGGCATTCCAGAGTGCGCCTGGCAGGGAGATTAGAGGAGCAGGGGCTGGGGGGATGGGTCTAAGGTTGGTCAGGTTGCGAGGGTGGGTGATGGTGGGGTTATGAGAGTTGGTGATGGGACGTGGGGGTGGGGTGTAGGTGACTGTGGGGATGTGGCGGGGGGGGGCCGGGATTAGGGGAAATGTCGCCAGCGAGTAGGAGGAGCAGGGAGAGGGTTAGCAGGTGGGAGCATGAGAGTTTACGTGGTGGCCGTGCCTGATTGGAGATGAAGGATTGAAAGTGCATGAATAGTTCAGAGGAGTGGGTGAGGTGGTTAGGTAGGATGGAGGGTAAGAGAAGTACTTTGTTGCTGGGTGGAGGGATGAGCGGGGGTAGCAGGAAGTGGAGAAGGATGGGTGTGAGAGTGCAGAGGAGGGGATACATTATGGATGGTGAGCAGGGATGGGAGTAGCATGGGTCAGATGCAGCGGGAAGGAGAGCTGTAGTGGTGGGTGAGAGGTCAGTAGTGATGAGTAGTCTGGGGTTTACATAGTGAATACATAATTGCAGTACAAGTGAACAAATTGCATATCTGTTTGTTTGTCTTGCATGACTTACCCGTTTCCTGCCTCGTTTAACTGCCCGGTGTAACTGCACTTATGCAGTTGGCATGATTGCAAGACCCCGCATGATTGCACCCCTTAAGGTGGCTCTACATATATAGTGAGTTTCTACTTAGATCTGGGTCTATTACACTTGTTAATCAATCAAAGAAACTCAGCACAGCAGAAGGTAATAAATGCAAGACAAATAAACAAGAGTTTCTGGCCATCCTGGGTCATAAACACTTTTAAACCAAAGATGACCTCTGAACATCCCACATCACACACAGTAAGATGGTTTCACTATGTTACATTATTAAAAGACAAGTATATTGTTGATTGAAGTGATAGATTCATATACCCCTCATGTGAAGAGAGCCAGGCAGGAAAGATGAGTGAATTGAAGTGCTAGATTCACATACCCCTCATGTGAAGAGAGCCAGGCAGGAAAGATGAGTGAATTGAAGTGATAGATTCATATATCCCTCATGTGAAGAGAGCCAGGCAGGAAAGATGAGTGAATTGAAGTGATAGATTCATATACCCCTCATGTTAAGAGAGCCAGGCAGGAAAGATGAGTGAATTGAAGTGATAGATTCATATACCCCTCATGTGAAGAGAGCCAGGCAGGAAAGATGAGTGATCACCACTATGTCACAAGAGCCAGGTGAAAACTAAAGCTATGACAATGCAAGTGTTTATTAAAGGAAGCATGTATAGCTCAATTGTTTGTTGAGCCCATATGAGTGGACACTATTAAAATTATAGATCCACCTCGCTTCCTTTTGGATGAGGATTCTGTCAAAGTCTCCTTTTCTAGATGAGGGTTTTGGGACTTCCAAAACTCTGACTTTTAGGCATTTAGGGTTCCCTTGATGGAATTCATGCACGTCGTGCGATTGGGGTGTTCCTGTCGTTTCTCACGTCACCAAGATGTTCACCAAACCTTTTACGTAGTTCCCTCTAAGTTTTGTCAATATAGTCTTAAGGACATGTACAGGTGATCACGTAGATCAACCCGTGTGTGCTACAATTGGCAAAATCACGCAGAAAGTAAACTTTATTGTTTGTGGAGCAAGTTACTGTTTTTGTGGGTTGTACCCAAGAGCAGAACTTGCAGTGCCCACACCTGCAGGTCCCTACGGTTTTTAAGTTTTGTAACTAGTTGGTCTGTGGTTTGGGTTTTTGATAGTGACTACGTACCAACCTATCACCTATTGACTGTCCTCGTCTATAAGTAACACTCGCATATGGCATGATGTGTTCTTTTAAATCAGGGTCTGCAAGCAGGGTACACCAATGTTTCCTTATAATGTCCATTATCTCCACATTCCGAGCATCAAAGGTACCAATCAATCTGTTGATAGATGGATTCTCCTGCTTTTTTGGGGGGGGCTAGTAATACATCCCTATTACTCAGTTGTGCGTTCTTATATGCTGCGCTCAAAATTGAGCGTGGCTAACCTCTATCAAGGAATCTGTTCTTTAATATATCTGCCTGTTTATAAAACTCACCATAATTCGAACAATTCCGCTTAATGCGGATATATTGTCCTTTTGGGATACCTCTTTTTTGGGGTTCAGGATGGTAACTCCCCCAGTGCAGCAAATTATTTGTTGCTGTTTACTTCCTGTAGATAGTGGAAATTATTCCACCTCTATCATCCTTACAAAGGAGGATGTCCAGGAAAGGTAATCTATTATAGCCAAATTCACTTGTGAAGAAGAGTCCCAAATTGTTGGTGTTAAGTTCCTGCACAAAGAGACTAAAGGTCTCTCTATTTCCTGACCATAAAAGAAGAATACCGTCCACGTAACGGCCCCAAAAGATGATATGTTGGGTCCATTTACGCATCGAGTCGTTAA
Organism: Allobates femoralis; assembly: GCA_033576535.1. Taxonomy (NCBI): domain Eukaryota; kingdom Metazoa; phylum Chordata; class Amphibia; order Anura; family Aromobatidae; genus Allobates; species Allobates femoralis. The sequence goes on from JARQOC010000004.1 coordinate 511,056,326, forward strand.
ATATGTGTACATCTTCCCACTAGCCCAGGAGCAAATTGGCATATGAGGGTGCAGCTGAGCTCCCCATTGCCGTGCCCCTGAGCTGGTGGTAAAATAGGCCAGAAAAAGTGAAATAATTATGGGTCAACAGGAACCCAAGAAGTTTTACAACAAAAGAATTATGTTGTGCAAATTGTCTACCTCTGGTCCTCAAGAAATATTCAACAGCCCCCAGGCCAATATCATGACGGATTGAGCTGTATAAAGTCTCAACATCAATGGATGCAAATAAGGTGTTTTCATCCATCAAGATGCCGTCAAGTTTTACAAGGAGGTCGCTAGTGTCCCTTACATTGGATGGTAGAGAAAGAACAAACGGTCTTAAGATCTTATCAAGGTAAATACCCACATTTTGCGTAACGGAATTAATCCCTGAGACAATTGGTCTTCCCTTGAAAGGTGTTAGTCCTTATGGATTTTGGGAAGTGCGTAAAATGTGGGTATTACTGGATCAATGGGGGTCGTAAAGTTCATTTCATTTTCCGAAATTAGATGTGCCTCTAGACCCTCAACAAGGATTTCATAGAGTTTATCTGAAAAAACGTTGGTTGGATCTTTAGACAGTCTACCATAAAAGGTTTTATCCCCTAGAATATTAAGGCACATAGTGGTATAGTTGGTGCGATCCATTATGACCACGTTACCTCCTTTATCCAAGGCCTTAATGATTATTTGGTCATTTTTAGACAACTCGTCCAAGAGGTATGATCACTTCCTGCCCAGCAGATTGGGAAGGACAGATCACAGGCGACATGTCAGAGGTTTGACCCGCAGACACTGATTTGGGGCCCTGTTGTTCTGTCCACCAACTAGGGTTTTTGGCTGTCATGTGTTTCTGCATATTGGTGGTGCTTTGGTTGCCTTTGCCCTGTCCTCTGCTCAGCTTCATATGGCAGATGCCACAGATGACAACATTTGCTTCAGAAGAACTATCTGAAAAAAATTTCCAGACAGCGGCTGAACGCACCCTTGCCTTCACTTGGGACACAGAGGGATTGCTCTTGGCAACAGTTGACACACTTCACACCCTGCTCAAACCAGTAACCCTTGGTGCCTTTGTTGGTGTTACGTATCCACTTTTTTCCTCTGTGCTGCTGTGCTGACTATGCGTGCCAGCGGTCCATGTAGAATCAGCTATCTCATCATTGACCAACTCGCCGTCCATGTCATCCTCCTTCCGTGTTGATATTGTCGGCTGGCCAGATGGCAACTGTGTGTCATCACCATAAGCCTCCACCTCTTCACCCGATATATCACGTGGATGAAAGTGGCTTTCTTCTGGCTGTGGGATTTCAAATATTTGGCCATGAACAGACGATACCCCCTCACGTTCCTCTTGTCGCATGGTGAGAGGCCAAATGCAAAAAAAGGATATGGACCAAACAGATCCTCGGAGTTGCCAAGGTTGGGGTCAAATGTTTCCTGTGACTCTTGATGGGTTAATGAACTAGGAACAGGGTGAGAATAGGATGACCCAGTGTTCTCTGTATGAAAAGGAGACTGTGTGGTTGTGGATGATTGGGTGCTGCTAGGAAATTTCATGGAGGCCTCATCAGCCATCCAAGACAGTATCTTCTGCTCTTCTATCTTCCAGACCTGTTTACATTCCAGACTGGGAAATTTTGCCAGGAACAAAGATGCATCAACCATCTTCAGACTCTGTGCCTTGTCGGGCACCACTGACAATCCCACGCTCATATCCATGTCTGTGTCCCTGTGCCTTCACAACAGCCTTTCTAGGAATTTGTTTTTTTTTCTGACATAGCTGCAGATGTTCTGATGCAGATATTGGGAGACAAGGAGCAGTTAGTGCTTTGTGGAAGGAAGCACTACAGCCTAGTTCTGCTTTGTGTTTTACACACAGCACCGCAATGGCACCCAAAAAATTGCCTTGAGGTTTAAGGCTAAATATTACATGCGCCAGTCACCACACAAGACAGTGGTGCTGGCTGCACATCACTTGTGAGGTACCGTGCGTGCTATTCGTGTGTGAACACAGCACTACAACGGCACAAAAAATTGCACTGAGGTTTAAGGCTATATATTATGCCCGCTAGTCACAACACAAGACAGCGGTGAAGTGCCATGCGTGCTATTTGGTGTGAACACAGCAACGCAGCGGCACAATACTTGCCCTGCAGTTGTACATGTGACCCCAAAAGTAGCTGGGAAAACTGTCACAACTCCCTAACTTTATACTTTCCGCTCTGAGAAGAGCTGAAATATTGCTGACTGTACAATGTGGTACTGTAATGCTCCTGCCGGTCTCCCTGCACTACAGTCACCTAGTACTACAATACTGGTAGCTCTCACAACAGCTTTTGGATTTTACAGGGGATTTCTGTACAATTTGCACAAGAATAACTCTTCCTAGCAGCTGCTCACACTCTCCTTACACTAGTTGTGTTCTGCATGCAATGTGTAAAAAATGGCAGCAGGGCTTATATAGAGCCTATGAGTCATAGGCTATGACTCATGTATGACACTGGGCGGCCAGCCAATCATTGTAATGCCACAACCAAGAAGGCTTTGGCATCACTGTGATTGGCTAATGCTGGGCGGGAGATCCAAATATTGCGAGACGAGTAGTGAAATACTCGTTATGTTTCGAGTACCACGAGTACTCCATTAAGGTACCTTATACGCGGCAACTTTTCTAGGAATTTCACTGACAACTAACTGGTTGCAGTGAAATCATGGAGACATTGTTCCATTTGTACACAGCAACAAGATAGAGCAATGTGTCCATGATTTCACTGCAATCAGTAACTTGCCAGTGAAATTCCTAGAAAAGTTGCCGCTAGTAAAGGTACCCTTACTCGCTGAATACCGAATACTTGCGAATATACTCACTCATCCCTAATGTTCACCAATTTAAAATCTGGACTAAATTTGGCAATGTTCATTCGACACCTTGAACATTTTGCTGAAAAGTTGGGAATTCAAGATTTTTGGTAAATCCTCAGTGGTACAGTGGTGCTTGTAAAATTTATGCTGAAAACCTTTTATTGCCATATCCAGGCAGTAACCATAGGTTTTGCCTAGTACCATTTCTTGAGAAATCCCCTGCAGTACATTGGTACTTTTGAAATCTGTGTAGAAAAACTTTTATTGCCACTTCCAGGCAGCAACTGTCAGACCCCAGAGCCGTGGGGTACTCGGAACCAGGTGATACTGTCTCTGGGGAGCCATGGGGGTCGACTCCCGGTTTCCGTGACCCTGGGTACAGCTGAAAGGGGTTTTGGCTTACTAGGGGACGGGAATGATGAATAGGAAATTGTTCATGATGCCACCCATTGTATGTGGCTATAGGGGCCACCGCTGCTGCAGCACCTCCGGGGATGGTGGACGGGCAGCTGAGATGGAGTGGCTCTCCACAGGCAGAGCAGATCCCCGGGGCAGTGGATATAGTAGGATGTAGGGTGCAGGACGGAGGGTGCGCAGAATTAACTGGAATCCACAGCAATGAACGTTTCCTTTACCTTTACTTGCCCCGGACCGTACCCGTAACAGACATCAGTTTAGATGTTACGGCAAACTTGGGCAGCCTTGAAGAAATCAGGAGACCCACCTAGCCGGGTGGGTTGGAGACCTCCCTTCTGCGATCTCACTTGTAGGCTCCTGCTGCTGCTTGACACTAAGCTGCTGGCCCTCTCTCTCCTGCGCATGCCAGTATGACAGGCAGCTCGAGTCCTGTTTCAGGGGTAGCTCCTCAGTGGAGACCCCGGGCTCTAGTAAGCTGCTTTGCCTCCACTCACTGTGTGGCTGGGAAACTTGGAATCCCCCCCCCTCCGGTATTGGTATTGGCTGCTGGGACATTAGACCCTGCACAGCCTCGAGCCGGTGTCCGCTCTTTGCGCTTTCCTCTGGGGCGAGCACCACACTGCTCGACTCTCCCAGGCTCTCCTCTCCTTCCTCCTCAGACTCACTCCATGGCTGTTCTTACTAACCCCACCTTCAGGCCAGAACTTTATATAGGGAAGCTCCCCTTAAGCCGGGTTCTATAGCTCCCCTTTCTGATTTGGAGTCAGGAAAGTGTTGGATGCTGTGCCACCTGAATAGGGAAGCCCCTTTTTGCTTGCAGGCATGACATCACCACCTGTGAGGGAGGCAATGCCCTTGTTGCAACCAGAGCCCTGGGGTTTACACAACCACAGATTTTACCTAGTACCAGTTTTTAGCAAATCTGGTCTTGGGCCTTCTGGATGCGCAAGACACATCAGTGCCTTCTTGCTGCGCAATCTGCAACATGATCCATGGATTGTTAGGATTCGAAATAATGCAGACTACTGTGCTGCCACACTCTTAGATCCTCGGTACAAAACTAAATTTGCCCAAATGATACCTGCCCTGAAAAAGGATGCTCACATACATGCATGCGAATTAAAACAAGCTTTTGGACAATCTGGGAACTGCTTTTCTCTAAAACACCAGTGGGGGACATAGTGCACATCACATTTCTACGCTTTCAACCCAGGGAACATCGAGTCGTCATCAGAACAGAGACTTTACCAGCAGCAGTATGTCACCAGCAATTTCTGTGTGTTGTTTGACCTATTTTAAGGCCTGCCTTTAAAACATCAGAAGAAAGGACAAGTATGACACATTTACACTGTGTTCCAAATTTTTATGCAAATGTTCTTTTTCCCTGATTTTTCTAAATGGTTGGTGCAAATGATAGTCAGTGTAATAAAAGTCATCACCCGTTAGAGTATACATCAAATTGTATTGAAGAAATCTCCCTATGATAACAGTGTAATTTTCAAAATTTAAAAAACTCTAAAAGCACTGGTCAAATGGTCAAAATTATTACGCACAGTAGTGTTTGTAAACATTTGATATGTTTGGAAGAACTGAAAATGCTCATTTGTTGAATTTGCAGCATTAACAGGTCACATTCACTGAAATAAAAAGCTATCTAACTCCAAAAAGTAGGAACCCTACTTTGATATCACTTTCACAATTCTGGCATCCATTGATTTTGTGAGTTTCTGAAGAGTTTCTGCTTGAATTTCTTTGGATGATGTCAGAATAGCCTCCCAGAGCTGCTGTTTTGATGTGAACTGCCTCCCACCCTCATAGACCTTTTGCTTGATTATACACCTAAGGTTCTCTACAGGGTTGAGGTCAGAGGAAGATGGTGGCCACACCATGAGTTTATCTCCTTTTATGCCCATAGGAGCCAATAGCACAGAGGTATTCTTTGTAGCATGAGATGGTGCATTGACATGCATGAAGATGATTTTGCTCCTAAAGGCACGTTTTTGCTTTTTGTATCATGGAAGAAAGTTCTCAGTTGGGAACTCTATATACGTTGCAGAGGTCATTTTCACACTTTCAGGAACCTTAAAGGGGCCTACCAGCTGTTTCCCAATGATTCCAGCCAAAAACATGACTCATCCACCTCCTTGCTGACGTCGCAGCCTTGTTGGGACATGGTGGCATCCACCAACCATCCACTACTCTATTCATCTGGACCTTCCAGGGTTGCTCGGCACTCATCTGTAAACAAGACTGTTTGAAAATTAGTCTTCATGTATATCTGGACCCACTGCAACTGTTTCTACTTGTGAGCACTGTTTAGGGGTGGCGAATAGTAGGTTTATGCACCACAGCAAGCCTTTGAAGGATCCTACACCTTGAGGTTCAAGGGACTCCAGAGGCACCAGCAGCTTCAAATATCTGTTTGTTGGTTTGTAAGGCCTTTTTAGCAGCTGCTCCCTTAATCTGATAAACTTACCTGGCAGTAACCTTCCTCATTCTGTCTTTATCTGCACGAACACATCTGTGCTCAGAATCAGCCACAAATCTCTTCACAATACGATGATCACGCTTAAGTTTTCGTGCAATATCAAATGTTTTCATCCCCTGTCCAAGGCAGTGCACTATTTGTTGCTTTTCGGCAGCAGAGACATCCTTTTTCTTTCCCATGTTACTTGAAAACTGTGGCCTGCGTAATATTGTGGAACACCCAGTTTTCCTTTTATTGGGCTCACCTGCCAAACTAATTATCACAGATATCTGAGATTGATTTAAATGATCCAAAGAACCCTGAGACACAATACCATCAATGGGTTTCATTGAAAAACAAACAAACATAAAACCCTATGACACTTAAAACCAAATTGCATAATAATTTGGAACACAGTGTAATGCCATGAGAAGATGGTGCAGGAGTATCTACAGCTTAATATCAATGTCATGACTGTGAATGGATTCTGTGTAAAAATACAATGGTTTGTGATCACTAGTCATTTTCTTCTTGCCATCTCTGGAGATACTACTGCTTACTGTAATCTTTTGCTTCTTTTTTCATTGATATAATGATTCTATGATGTCACTTCTTAATATCCAGTCTTACACATACTGTATATATGAACCCTCTCTAGGGAAATCATTTTTTTTCTAAATGTGCCCATTCAATACTCTGGCCAGAGATCAGAGAGAATGTTTGTTCTGTAATCATACCCGAAACCTTACTTCAAGGTTCTCTATTTTCGGAGGGCTCTGTCAACAGATGCATTAAGTAGTGCTCATGTGTGAAACTGCACCGATGTGAGTGGAACGCTGTAAACAGGTGTGAGTTTTCCAAGGGCATCAATTTAAATAGCGCACATTCCAATTAGCTTCGCCCTCCGTTTTTCACATGATACTTTCACAATATTGTTATGTGGGAGTAATGGCACTGAACTCAGAGTTCCTAGTTTCTCTACCCTAGGTTCTGAAATAAAAGAAGGACAAGGAGGGGCACTCCTGGTGTAATACCCGGTGGTGTAGTGGAGGCAATGGGGAAGATGCACTAGTCTTGGTCAGTTGTGCTCCGGCATAACCGCGGTACAAAGCCTCCAGTGTGTCTCGTGCACCCGCCCCTGCTGTCAAGCCAGACAGCCGGCCACGTGTTGGATCACGGGGTTTCTGATGTCACCGCAGGTCCTCAATCCTCCTCATGGGGTTTCTGACGTCACCGCAGGTCCTCGATCTGATAAAAGCGGTATCAGCTGAGCTGCCGAAACATCATGTGAGGAATGACCAGTCCACATTTGAGCAAATAAAGAGAAGGTACTAAAAAGTTGCCTCTGTGGTTTATCTCCAAGTGCCCACTCAAAACCGCTAAACCTTCTTTCATTTATTCTACACTGTGTTCCAAATTATTATGCAAATTGGTTTTAAGTGTCATAGGGTTTTATTTTTATTTTGTTTCAATGAAACCCATTGATGGTATTGTGTCTCAGGGTTCTTTGGATCATTGAAATCAATCTCAGATATCTGTGATAATTAGTTTGGCAGGTGAACCCAATAAAAGGAAAACTGGGTGTTCCACAATATTATGCAGGCCACAGTTTTCAAGTAACATGGGAAAGAAAAAGGATCTCTCTGCTGCCGAAAAGCAACAAATAGTGCAATGCCTTGGACAGGGGATGAAAACATTTGATATTGCACGAAAACTTAAGCGTGATCATCGTATTGTGAAGAGATTTGTGGCTGATTCTGAGCACAGATGTGTTCGTGCAGATAAAGGCAGAATGAGGAAGGTTACTGCCAGGTAAGTTTATCAGATTAAGGGAGCAGCTGCTAAAAAGGCCTTACAAACCAACAAACAGATATTTGAAGCTGCTGGTGCCTCTGGAGTCCCTTGAACCTCAAGGTGTAGGATCCTTCAAAGGCTTGCTGTGGTGCATAAACCTACTATTCAGCCACCCCTAAACAGTGCTCACAAGCAGAAACAGTTGCAGTGGGTCCAGATATACATGAAGACTAATTTTCAAACAGTCTTGTTTACTGATGAGTGTCGAGCAAATCTGGATGGTCCAGATGAATAGAGTAGTGGATGGTTGGTGGATGCCACCATGTCCCAACAAGGCTGCGACGTCAGCAAGGAGGTGGATGAGTCATGTTTTGGGCTAGAATCATTGGGAAACAGCTGGTAGGCTCCTTTAAGGTTCCTGAAGGTGTGAAAATGACCTCTGCAACGTATATAGAGTTCCCAACTGAGAACTTTCTTCCATTGTACAAAAAGCAAAAACGTGCCTTTAGGAGCAAAATCATCCTCATGCATGTCAATGCACCATCTCACGCTAAAAAGAATACCTCTGTGCCATTGGCTGCTATGGGCATAAAAGGAGATAAACTCATGGTGTGGTCACCATCTTCCCCTGACCTCAACCCCATAGAGGACCTCAGGAGTATAATCAAGCAAAAGATCTATGAGGGTGGGAGGCAGTTCACATCAAAACAGCAACTCTGGGAGGCTATTCTGGCATCATCCAAAGAAATACAACCAGAAACTCTCCAGAAACTCACAATATCAATGGATGGTAGAATTGTGAAGGTGACATCAAAGTAGGGTTCCTATGTTAACATGTAACTTGGCCTGTTAGAATGTTTTGGAGTTAAATAGCTTTTTATTTCAGTGAATGTGACCTGTTAATTGTGCAAATTCAACAAATGAGCATTTTCAGTTCTTTCAAACATATCAAATGTTTACAAACTCTACTGTGCCTAATAATTTTGAACAGGGCATTTAGAGTTTTTTAAATTTTGAAAATTATACTGTTGTCATGGGGAGATTTCTTCAATAAGATTTGATGTATACCCTAACGGGTGATGACGTTTATTGCACCGACTGTTATTTGCACCAACCATTTAGAAAAATCAGAGAAAAAGAACATTTGCATAATAATTTGGAACACAGTGTAGTTTCTCTACCCGGCTCTTTCACCAAATCTGCATACTTTTATCTAGTTATTCAGGTACTTATTGAATACACATGATTATTTGCAATATAATGAAGCACATGACATAAACTCATAATCCCTAAGGAAGCCAAGTTTTTGGTGATACACGTGGGGTCTCATGTTCCCCCCAACAGGCATCCTTTGCTACATGGTAACAATAATTAATTTTGATTTATTAGGCAGCACTTACCCTATACTTGATAGGAGCTCTGCATTTGAGTTTGATATTATTTTACACAGGGAACAATTTATTAGGGTTGCTAACTTGTTACTGTGGTAAGGCTTTGACATTATGCAATGTACAACCTTTTATCTCCCACTACTCTTTCCTAGGTTTGGTGGTTGTTTTTTCCTATATAAAATCTGCTATATATACTTTTGATTGACAGCATTGGAGCTTACATAGTTCAGTAGATTGCTTTGGGGTCAAAATATTTCTTTTTGAAGTTACTTGCACTGAGCCTTGTCATTCTGTTATGTTGCACCAGATTGTGTGAATTATATCTGTGTTATCTTGGGTAAATTGCTGCAGACATCTATTTTTCATAATTTGTGGTCTTGTTAATAATAAGACTGCACAGTAAGGGGGAGATGGTGATGGATACACACCATCTGTAAGTTTTGTATAGCCTCTGCTATCTTTTTAATTTATTTTATTGTGTGTTGTGTCATGTTCCCTGTTTTTGTCCAAATAAAGATTGATACAATTTTTCAGAAATTATTTCTTGAGTGATCCCAATATTTTTATACATTTTATTTTCTATTTTTTTTAGTGTTTACTGGTTGTTCAGGTGTGATATATTGGTCTGATCCTCTTTTATTTATATGAGATGAATTTATGGTGCTCTCCTGAATAGTTTAACTCGTGGCTGTGAAACTGGACCCTTGTGCATTTGGGCTTCAAAACTGGAAAAGTTGCCTGAGCTCACCACTCTTGCCTTTGAGATTTTGTCATTCCCTGCAGCTAGCGTTACATCATAACATGACTTCAGTGCTGCTGATGGTGTCCTGACCGATATGCGCTTATGGCTGTCCAGTGAGAGTGTCGAATGCCTAATGTTTATCAGGTTAAAGAAGTCATGGATCTCAAAGGACTTTTCCACCCCAGTGTCAGAATGGGGAGACTATTTAACGGTGTACTTTTCAGTGTGCTGCATTAAGCTCCACATTACAATATTTCTACTCTGTGGCAATTGTTGCCACTTAAGTGGTGGCTTTTTGGAAAAGTGGGGACACTTGTTAGGATCTCTCTGTTTTGTGGTGCATTTTTTGAGCAAGGCTCTTTGAGCAAAATACCTGCTCATGACACTTGTGCACCACTTCCTAAATACTCCACCTTGAAATGCCTCCAGCTTTGCTGCTATTGTGGCCCAATACAAAATGTTTTAATGGATACATGGATACACTTTGCTGTGGCGTGACCCTAATTTTTGGAAAAGGGGAGACTCCTGTTATAGTCTCTCTGCTATGTGGTGCATTCCTTGAGCAGGGTTCACTGAATGACATGCCTACTTCTGTAACTCATCCTCTTTTTACTCTCCCTCCTCGTTTTTTCTTAATGTAAAAAACTGCTGCTACTTTTCTCCTTTGACTCATCCATCTGTCAATTCAATCTGAGTTTTGCCCACGTCTGAAAAAGTGAATGCGAGCCACTTTCTATTTTCAACGGATTTTGAAGCGTGTGCAAGCTGGAACAGTCTATGTATTGTGTACCCATGCTATGCCATGACAAAAGAACAAGTGACCAACATATATATTAACATCAACATTACTGTTGTCATGTACTGCAACCACTCGCGGTATAAAGGGATTACATGGGCTTATCGCTTAATACACCTCAAACCTAACCAAAAGAACGACATTTCAGCCCAGTATTAGGAGAGTGCAAATTTATTATAATAATCAAGTGGATTACAGGGGGGAATATATAGATCAAAAGACACTCAATGTTAAATTGGACAACAAAACTTCCACTGTACACACATACATATCACATAACCAAACAGCAATTAACAACTGTCATTGACCACTGATACAAAGCACTAAGCTCGAATATCAATAACAGTATGCTGTATAATGGTTATATTAAATGGCATTAGAATTAACTCTATGCTCACTATGGTACAGTATTTCGTCAATAAAGTGCTGAAAGCTAGGTAACTATTGCACAAGTGCTAAATAATTAATGCACAAATATATAATTGGCCCACTTATAAGAGGTCAAATCATACATAAAAATATCTACAGCATAAAGAGTTACGTCCCAATGTCTTGTCTGCTCAAATAGTTACTAACACTGTAGTTATATAGGTGGATTGTAGACTAGGATAGAATAAACTACTGAAATCAGTTTTCCTTATAGCCTCCCAATAGGGGTCATGAGGCAAAAAATAAGGCTGCAAAGAAATATCACAGCCTCTATTAATGATATAGTCACACACTGTGTACATTAAAGGATCGGTCAATACAGCACACACAACCACCGCTTCCACAGTGAACACTATTAGATTCTCAAAATGCTATTTAACCAAGGCTCCATGAGCAAACAACCAGTGAAAGATTTATTGCCTTAGAGTCTTCTCGGCAAAAGGAAGCCCTACACGTGTTTCAGTATGTAACCTTCGTCACAGGGCGTCACTATTTTTACTCTAGGTTGATTGTTGTCTCTTTTCTCTTTGAAGGGATTTTTTATACATTTCATGTTCCGAGAAATCAATTTCAATCGGGTTCGGAAAATTTGCGGAACGTTAGTTGAAAGATTTGGCAAACACCCTGCATTCTGCGAACCAAACTGAACTCAAACACTCAAGTGTTCGTCACCTCCAGTTCTAATACTAATTCTTGTGCCATCTGGTAAAATCAATCTCTATTTTAGAGCATTGATCTGCCTTGAATAAACTTTGAGTCAAATTTCCTGAAATTCACAGATCTCAGCAAATCTCAACAATTTGTTCCTTGATTTGCCTAGATTGCAGAAACAAAAGATTGGTAAAATTTCATAATAACCTGTAGAAAATGTTTTTCTGGTTTAAATGATCCACGTCCTTGTATTTATGTCCCTATTCTATCTGTAACACATAATTAAAAAAAAAAAAATCTACTAATCTTTCCCCTGCTGCCACATCACCTGGTGTCCTCTGTATCCATTGTATAGTGGTGGCAGCTGATGTCGAAGTGTACGCCAAGGTGAATTATGTCACTGTCATGCGCCGTACCCCAGACTTTAGCTGCCACAACTGTTTGGCCTGCAGTATGTATCACAGTGCAGGGATCTTTGTGCGTCATAATGTATTTCAGCTGGTTGCACATCCTCAGCCCTTCATCCTTATGATGCAGATATAGTCACTTATGATGCAGATATAGGTGCTTGAGTCATTGGGCCTTCTGTGCCACGGTGCCCAGCTACGAACATGGTTGTTAAGCCCCTGGCTACTATCTCATTTTGGATTTTTCTCTTAAGTGTTGTCTGTAAAATGGTAATGGTGTGAACATGCTCCTGTTTCCATGTAAGAACTTATACTCTTGCACATTTTTTTTCTGATCTCAGATGTGGTACTAGAAACCATCTTACAGATTTTCATTAACAATATCAAAATCATTAGCATATTTACAGTGGGAAAATAAGTATTTAATACACTGCTGATTTTGCATATTTTTTTTCAATTACAATTAAAAACTGTTTTGTACCGTGTTAGCCAAATGCAAAAAGATTAATTGCTCCCAGTGGGAGAAACAAAATAATAATCTTGTAGTTGTCATACCTTTTAAAAGCTAACAAAAGTAAAGTAATTGATGTTACAAAGCAAACTTTCGAGACATCTCACGTCTCTTCATCAGGCATAGTATGACAAAATATTAGAAGAAACAGAAATCTATACACAACCAGAGCAGATCCAAGGTATACTTAGTATACATTTAAATAAACAAACAGCCTAGAGAGGATCCTTAATAAGCCAGACTTAGTGGTGTGGAAGTTTTTACTCTCCTAATTTATATGTAAATGGGGTGCCCTCAATGTCTGCAGAAAAAAATCTTCAGATCTGGAGTCATAAACCCTTTTAATAGATTTAATCTTGTTTGGACAGAGTCAAAGATTGTAAATAATTTAGATTCACAGACTAGTCCATGTTTCCGTGATTTGAAATGGCCTTTTAATATGGCAAATTTCATATTTTCAATGTTATGTCCTAGACCACAGAAATGTTTGGCTACTGGCAATGGATTTTTTGTCTTTAACTGTGTGACGATAAGACCACATCGTTTTTTTTAGTCTATGTCCTATTTCCCCAACATAAAAAGCCCCCACAGGACATAGTGCACAGAATTAAATTTGCAACATTAAAAGAGGAACTTGTGAATGTCTCAGAAATCCTACACTGTGTGCAGAATTATTAGGCAAGTTATATTTTAGAGGATTATTTTTATTATTGATCAACAACTATGTTCTCAATCAACCCAAAAGACTCATAAATATCAATGCTTAATATTTTTGGAAGTTGGAGTGTTTTTTTTTTTCGATTTAGCTATCTTAGGAGGAAATCTGTTTGTGTAGGTAACTATTACTGTGCAGCATTATTAGGCAACTTAATAAAAACCAAATATATTCCAATCTCACTTGTTTATTTTCACCAGGTATACTAAGGCTGGCTTCACACTGCAGTCAGGTCAGATCAGGTCAGGTTTTGTGTGCCAAAACCAGGAGTGACTCCAAAACCTAGAACAGGTGTCAATCTTTCAATTATACTTTTTCTCTGCAAGTTCCTCTCCTGGTTTTGAAACACAAAACCTGACTGATTGACCTACCTGACCGCAGTGTGAAGCCAGCCTAATATATCTGCACACAATTTAGAAAAAAACATTTCTGACATGCAAAAACAAAATCCCAAAAAATAGTGACCAATATAGCCACCTTTCTTTATGATGACACTCAACAGTCCTTCCATCCATAGAATCTATCAGTTGCTTGATCTGTTTACAATCAACATTGCCGAATTGGGCGTTTGTTTGTCGAATGTTCGTCGAACACCATGGAATCCTATTGAAAACAATGGCAGGCCAGCACAAACACATACAAACATATAGAAAACACATAGGAAACAGCTTCTAAAGTGTCCAAAAGGTGACAAACTACTCAGAAGATACAACAAACATATGGAAAAGTGAAAAGTACTTATAAAAATGCAAAAAGAAAAGAGATAGACAAGTAAAAGGGGGAGGAGACACAGATATAGGCATGTCATACCCTTCGAAAATCAGTTTTTACTCCAGTAGTTGTAAGGCATCATGCACACGATGAGTATTTGGTGAGTTTAACTTCAGTATCTGTAAGGCCTTGTTCAGATGATGATTATTTGGTGCGTTTTACTTCAGTATCTGTAAGGCCATGTTCTGATGATGATTATTTGCTGCATTTCACTTCAGTATCTGTAAGGCCTTGTGCAAGCGATGAGTTTTTGGTGTTTTTTACCTCAGCATCTGGAATGCCTCGTGCACACGCTGAGCATTGTATCACATTTAGGGGACTACAACAAGAGTCTCCATTTTTTCCCAAAATTTGGGCCAAGACACCACTTCAGTGGCATCAATTGCCCCGAAGTTGCAAGCTTAAATGGTTGTGAGGTGACTTTCATGCAGCAAATTACAAAATCCACAAGCCTTTAGTCTCCCCATGTTATCTGTAAGATTTGTCACCAAATTCTAAGTAGAGGCCAAAAAATCAATAATTTGAGTACATGGATATGAAGCAAAAGTCGCAGTGGGAAGCTCACTGTGCTACAATGCAGCCTAGCGGGCCGGACCAAGCACCGTCTGGCCCATCAAGTGCATCCGCTGCCTCTTACTCCTCTGTGACTGTGGGGACAGCAGTCCATTCCACCTCTTTACCCGCAACAGCAATGTGATTGGAAGGTCGTCAGTTCTTTTGGAAGTGGAAACACCTGCTGGCATTGGGCGCTGTCAGACATCAAGAGCACCACCTTTGGATGAAGTCAACACAATATGTCCACCTGCACCTTCCTCACAGACCAACAGTTTGCGGTGACACCCTACTCAACCGTGTCTCAGCACAGCAGCCAGCCCTCGGTCCTTCAGATGTGGACAAGTAAAAGACCATTTCCTCCTAGCCATGACAAAGCTAAGAGGTTGAATTTCTCCATCTGCAAGCTGTTGGCTACAGAAATGCTCCGTCTCCACCTGTTGTACTCAGAGGATTTTTGAGACCTTGTGTCCATCGCAGTGCCCCAGTACCAGATGCCCAGTTGCCACTACTTCTCAAGAAAGCTGTGCCTGCGCTACAGCAGCATGTCGCACACAACATCACCGCTTCCTTGAGAAACTCTGTGTGTGACAGGGTGCATTTCACCACAGACACAGGACCAGTAAGCATGGACAGGGGCGTTACATGGTGGTGACTGTGCACTGGGTAACTATGAAGACAGCAGGAGAAGGGGCTGCTGTCCAAGTCTTGCCATCCCCACTAGTTGTGCGTCAATCCTCTGCATGTACAAGTTATTCCACTGCTTCTGCCTCAACCTCGTCTCAGTCCTCCACCTGCACCCAAAGCCTGTCTGGTAATGCGCACAAGGAATCCTGCACATCTCCTTACTATGATGACAGCAGGTCTCAACGGCATCAGGCGGTCTTTACCTTGAAAATTCTGGGAAATGTGAGTCACATAGCTGAGGATTTGTGGTCATCTGTGGAGACCAGAGTTTCATCAATGCTTGTCTCCACTGAACCTGCAGCCAGGGAAGGCTGTGTGCGACAATGCTGCAATGCTGGGTGCAGCCCTCTGCTGGGGCAATGTGACACACGTTCCTTGTATGGCTCATGTCTTAAACCTGGTTGTCCAGCCAATTTTTGCACACTATCCGGCCTAATTGGCCTTCAGCAGAGGGCACAGTCGCTGTATGCTCACTTCCACCGTTCGCAACCCGCAGCTCAAAGCCTTGCATCTCTACAGAAGTCGTTCGGCCTGCCAGTTCACTGGCTGAAACGCGATGTGCCGACACGATGGAATTCAACTCTGCACATGTTGCAGCAACTATGGCAGCATTAACAAGCCCTGGTGCAATACGTCATGACGTATAACTTGGGCCTATGAGATCCAGAGGTGGGGCAAATCACACTGCTGGGTGTTCTGAAATGAATGACCTATGCACCATTCTGTACAGTATTTTAATGTCGATAGAAGATGTTTAGTGATGATGATGCCATTATCAGCATGACTATTCCCGTTATTTACATGCTGGATCACACTTTAAACAGTATTCGTAGTCAGGTGGTGGCACTATAGGAGGGGGAGGAAGTAAAGGAGGAGTCGTATGCGGAAGGGCTCACAAGATCTCCAAGGTTCAGTTCACAGTTTATGAATGAGGGTCTACATTATGCTTGCTCAGAACCTTCTTTATCTGGGCCTGGATCCGACTCCAAAAGCTTCTGGGCATCAGTGCAGATAATTTCCTCGTCTTGACTCACAAAAGCTTTGGAGCAGACCTCTGATTCCCAGGCTGTAGTATGAGTGAAGAGCGATGCATAGTCAACCATCTGTGTTATCCCATACTCAGATGGCTGGCTGGAGACTTGGAGCTTTGCGGAAGCAAGTGGGATTGGGGTGACACCTCTGAGGACTGGTGTATTTGTGATGTAGAAGTTGAGGTGGAGAAGAGCCCACTTGCTGAAGCGCTTGCTATCCATTCAAGCACCTGCTCTTTTTGTGCCTCATTGAGAATTGGTATCGATCGTCGTCTGAGTCGTGTCTGTACGAAAGGGATCATATCAGAATCTCCACGGAAAAAGTAGACATATTACTTTGGCTGGAAGATGGTCTTTCTTCAGCAGATGTTAATCTTGCTTTCCCACGTACCCCGCGGACACAAACTGTTTTTCCTTTTCCACCACGCCTATTCCCATTTCCACCAGCCAGCAGGCCTTTTGCCACTCATTTTGTATGTGAACAAATTGGCAACTCTGCAGTTGTTGGCAAAAAATATTCTGATGGAAGTCAAGCACAGCTGATTGGCCAGACAGTGGCACTAGGCACAAAAAATTACGTTTGCTAGGTGCAGTTAAAAATTATAGTAATGAACTACACTCAAAGTGTACTTGGTTGTATTACACATGGCCTACACTACGTTTTTTTGTGGACACTGCTTTTAGGCAAAAACTGACAGGTTTGCTAGGTTCAGTTAAAATTTAGTAGAATGAACTACACCAAGGTGTACTTGGTTGTATTACACATGGCCTACAGTAATGTTTTTGTGGAACTGCTTTTAGACAAAAACTGACAGGTTTGCTAGTGCAGTAAAAAATTAGTAGAATGAACTTGGTGTACTAGGTGTACTTGGTTGTATTACACGTGACCTACAGTAATGTTTTTTGTGGACACTGCTTTTAGGAAAAAACTGACAGGTTTGCTAGGTGCAGTAAAAAAATATTAGAAGGAACTACACAGGCAGTGTAGCTTCTCTCACAAGTGGGATACACCACTGTGGGACACTGCTAGTCTGCTACTAGCCCAAATCCAAACAAAGTGCCTGGACTAGCTGCAGCAAAAAAAAATGCCTAACTTAGACAGGTGGTGTAGCTTTCTTCACAGTAGTGCTACACTACCTGCCCTAATGGATTCAAAGAGTATATTACTGTGGCCAGATGCTGTGAGAAAGACTTGTACAGCACTGGCACACACCTGACATACACCTGCCTGACAAAAACTAATAGAGACTGCTCTAACCTAGCCCTCAAAAGGGCTGCAATTAAAACTAGTCCCTGCTTTATGAAGTAGCCCTGAAAAGGGCTGATAGACGACTAGTCCTAGTCCCTATCCCTAATCGCTACTTCTATGGAGCAGCCCTAAAAATGGCAGATATTACTAAGATTCGTACCCTCCCTCCAGTCCCTACTCCCTAAACCTATCTATCTAACTTTGTATTCGCTAGCTAGCTGACTGAGAGAACACAATTTAGAGTTTGCACTGTTTGGCGCACGCACACAGCTGCAGCAGTGCCCTCTAACACCCTGCAGCAGCTATCAGCAAAATGGTGGCAATCGTTAAATATGGCCGAGTCTTATAGGGCTAGGAGATGTGACAGACACAGCTAACGATGACTTGGTTGTGTGAAAAAAAGCACTTTGCAGTGTGGAATTGTGATTGGCTAGCAGCCTGAACCGCCCCACTGTACATGCTTTAGTAGCAAAAAAAAAAAACGACCTTATTGCTGCAGCTCTGATACAACCCCCCCTGCACACTATACACATAAGCTGGATATTAACATTCATCTGCAGTATTAGGGCTCGGTTTAGAGTTAGGAAGAATAAGCTTTTGGTGATCGAAGCGTTATTGAACATATACTAGAACTGCCGAATTTCAAGCAAATTGTTCTAATTCAGTGAATGACTCTAACACCGCCAAAAACAACTCGAATTTGAGATTGACGAACAATTCGAATCGAACACCGCTCATCTCTAGCCACCACAGCCTTCCAGACACTGTTCTGAGAGGTGTATTGTTTTCCCTCCCTGTAGATTTCACATTTTATGAGGAGCCACAGGTTCTCTCTGGGCTTCAGATCAGGTGAACAAGGGAGCCATGTCATTATTTTTCTTCTTTTAGACCTTTACTGGCCAGCCACGCTGTGGAGTAGTTGGATGCATGTGATGGAGCATTGTCCTGCATGAAAATCATGTTTTTCTTGAACGATACTGACCTTCTTCCTGTAGCACTGCTTGAAGAAGTTGTCTTCCAGAAACTGGCAGTAGGGCCGGGAATTGAGCTTCACTCCATCCTCAACCCGAAAAGGTTTCACAAGTTCATCTTTGATGATACCAGCCCATACCAGTACTCCACCTCCACCTTTCTGTCATCTGAGTCAGAGTGAAGCTCTCTGCCCTTTACTGATCCAGCTTCTGGCCCATCAATCTGGCCCAACAATCTGGCCCATCAAGAGTCACTCATTTCATCAGTCCATAAAACCTTTGAAAAATCAGTCTTAAAACGTCAAGACTGGGCCAAGAAATATCTTAAATCTTATATTTCTTGTTCAAAGGTGGTCGTTTTTCAGCCTTTCTTACCTTGGCCATGTCCCTGGAGTATAGCACACCTTGTGCTTTTTGATACTCCAGTAACGTTGCAGTTCTGAAAATATGGACAAAACTGGTGGCAAATGGTATCTTGGCAGTTTCACGCTTGATTTTCCTCAATTCATAGGCAGTTATTTTGTGCCTTTTTTGCCCAATACGCTTCTTACGACCCTGTTGGCTATTTGCCATGAAACGCTTGATTGTCCGGTGATTACGCTTCAAAAGTTTGGCAATTTCAAGACTGCTGCATCTCTCTGCAAGACATCTCACAATTTTGGACTTTTCAGAGCCCGTCAAATCTCTCTCTGACTCATTATGCCTAAGGAAAGGCATTTGCCTAATAATTAAGCACACCTAATATAGGGTGTTGATGTCATTACACCACATCCCTCCTCATTACAGAGATGCACATCACCTGATTTACTTAATTGGTAGTTGCCTCTAAAGCCTATAGGGCCATTTTACACACACCAACTTATCGTCCAACTTCTGACCAACTTACTGGTTGCAGTGAAATCATGGACACATTGCTCCATTTTGTGGCTGTGTACAAATGGAGCAATGTGTCCATGATTTCACTGCAACCAGTAAGTTGGTGTGTGTAAAGTGGCCCATAGAGCTTGGAGTGGGACAACATGTATAAAAAGTATCATGAGATCAAAACACTCATTTGTCTAATAATTCTGCACCCAGTGTATAATCCTGGTGTGTTAAGGATCTGTATCATGTCTTTGGTCTCAATATGAACAGGTTTTTCAGCTTTTCACATTGCAAGGATAAGTTCCTCTTGGTGAATGTAAGGGCATCAAACTTCAGATGATGTTGTTTCTTAAATTGGGAGGCTGGCTGTAGTACAGCAAGGGAGGGTCTTTAAAGCGAACCTGTCACTCTCAGAATCTAAAATACCTAGCTACCTTCTGTAGCATAAGCTGCAGTTGACAAGGTTGTCTATAGCATTTATGCTCCTGATTCACTGAATAAAGACTTATATAAGATCTGTTTCAACAATCCAAGACCGGAGCAGGTTTCAATGTCTATCTCCTTCTTGTCAGTCACCCTCTCTGTTCTGTGCACACTTCCAGGGCACCTCCCTGACTACAGACTTAGTAGACTCTGCTACATCATAGGCTGCGTTATAGACCCAGTAGTAATCAGAGGAGGATCCTGAGCAGGAAAGCTTGCTGCTAATAGCCTTGAGCTGTCACATGCAGCAGAGTGATTGTGCTTTGATATGCTGAGAGCATGCTGCTGTTTAAAGAATGAAAGTGAAAACTGCCAGTCCCAGGGTGGTACATACAGAGTGCTTTGTCTGCTCAGGTCCTTCTGTAGATTATACTGTGAGGTCTCCTATAACAGCAGCTCTGTGTTGTAGCAGGTGGGCAAGCTCGAATGCAGGATATGGCCCTGAGGTGGCACAAGAGCAGAGAGGGATGATGACACCACATGGGATGACAGGCACTTGAAAACCGCCTCCCGTCTTGGGTATTTAGTTTGAAAGGATCTTACAAGTCTTTATTTCAGTGATCAAGGGCAAATTGCTATAGACACCTATCAGAATGCAGCCATGCTGCAAGGTGCTATGGTAATTTTTAGTGCCTTGGAGGGGTGACAGGTTCGCTTTCATTTATTAATAGTCGGCTATCTTGTTACAGATTAAGTGAAATTTTCTGCGAAATTCTCATGCTCAACCTGTGGTTTGTGGTCACCCCTTAGTACATGATGATTTTCTTCCTTTTTCTGTAATGAAGCATCTTGACTTCTAGGGATTCTTGTGGCTCTAAGATATCATCAATTGGAGCGGAGGGTGGAAAGCTTGTTTAAAAATGTCTTTTTAGATGGTTTAGTGTTCATCCCTGTCCTTTGGTTGGAAACAATATGGTATATCTTAGGCCTGTCTGTAGATATGGACTTTTTCATGGGTTTCAGGTGGTCACTGTCCATGGTAGATATGTGAGATGGTCAATCGCGTTTTCGATATACCTAGTCTGGAATGAATATTTAGACATTATGTGTATTCAGGAAGTTGTTCCTGTTTTGAGTGGTCAGTGTCAATTGCAGCACCTGAACATATTATCGCATACTCTGCCAGTTGTCACTGGTAAAAAGTCCTGGAGATCCATGACTTGTTCATCTGATGAAAGTTAGAAAGTCTACATATTAAGGGGAAACTAGTATAGGTAGGTGTCACAATAGTCTCATGTAAGAGACCATCAAAGTACAAAGAATTAATAAATATCCAATTGGTGTCAAATAATTTTTAGACATTTAAAATATGAACTTTTACTGAATTATATTAAAATGAAAAGACTCATGGAGTACAAATCTTAAAAATCTATAAAAGCGACAAAACAAAAAATATGGGAAGAAGGAGTGTAACAACCATTTCAAACCTCCCTCTCCACACACAGTATTAGTGCTTAAAAATATTCAGTAGCACTAGTAGTCGACCAAATCCCAAAAGTATCTTTCTATATGAATAGGTTAAACATAAGTAGGGACTTTGATTATAGCAACATTAATGAAATGATGGGAAAATTTAATAATTTGTCAAAACATGTATCAAGATAAACCTGACACTGACACATGAATGCCTCAAGCATGAATTAAACCACTTTCACACTTTGCAGTTGTGTTAATCCACAAGATTCCCTCAGGGGTTCAAGTGTTCCTCATAGAACACCAGAAAATTGAACCTTTTGGGATTATTGCTCAGACATTTCTTCTAATATGCTCCTGATGCATGCGAAGAGGCAGGGGGACGTTGGAGCATGCACAATGATAGTGGTGATGGAATTCTAAAAAGAGAAGTGTCAGCTTCATGGAAACGATGTGGAGACTTCATAAATACAATCAATATTGCATCCAGAAAAAGTAAAGCAGTATCAAGGAGAAACATCGCAAGCAATTTAAGCACTATGATGCAATCTTATAAATAAAAGCTATACTGTGTCAATGAACTTAGGGATCCATATTACCAATAAAACACTATGTTCCATATAAGTGGGGTAACTGATAAAGCTGGGCCTGCATACACAATGATATTAATGGTATGCAACACACTTTTGAAGAGAGACTATATTGATTATGTGACATAGGCAATATCAGTAACAACTAATAAGACAAAAAGAAAAAGGTCTAGGCTGGCAAGCAAGCTGTATACAACTAAGTTATGGTATAGTTAAATCAGGGTATGTGAATGTAAGGGCTGGACAGATCACTAGATCACTATATCACATAATCAAGCCAAATTCACACATTGTGCTAAAGATAGAAAATATAAATGTATTAAATGTTTCATGTTTTTGATTAAGTCCAAGAGGTTCAAGTGCTTGAAAAGTATGGATACAGTAGCCCATTTGTTCTTTAAGCCTCTGAATCCAGTTACCTACACTCTGTATCAGGGGTACACTCTCAATCATTTGGAATCGTAACTCAGAAATGCGATGATTATGATAAACAAAATGATACGGGATAGGTAGAAGAGTTTGCTTACAACGAATCGTCAATTTATGTTTGCCTCTTCTATCTCGAATATGTTGGGTCGTCTCCTTATACCAGTCCGCAGGTGCACTTGATTAAATATATTACAAATGTGGAGTCACAAGGGAAAAATCCCCCAATTGGAAATGTTTTTACTATTCTGAATGTGTGTAAAGTAGTCCTCTTTAATTACATTGGAGCACTGGTTGCAACCCATGCGTGAGAAGGTACCCTTGCATAGTGTTGTAAGTGTCAATTGCTGTGGCATTTTCTAGGCCAATCCAATAGAGTCCCTGACAGAAGTCATGCCGCTTATCCATGTTATGTAAATAAAAGCTTATAACTAGGGATGGGCGAATTTACTCGCTAGGACTCGTTACTCGGCGAGTAGTAAGGGACTTGCAGGACTCGGTACTTTGCGAGTTTCCCAACGATTACTCGCACAGCAACGAGTCCAATGCAAATCAAAACTAGGATTGCCTTTGACTTGCATTGGTCTCATTACTGTGCAAGTAATCGCTGGGAAACTCGCAAAGTAACTGCTGTTACTTTGCGAGCCGAGTCCGGCTGTCTTCTCTGTGCAGGCTGCCGCAGCTCCAGGGTCCTAGAGCCCGCCTGCTCGCAGAGATGATGTAGCAGAGCTGCGATTGTTCTCAGTCTGCTCATTCCCTGTGCATAGACATCTATATCTATGCACAGGGGATGTAGCAGAGAGGACATCGCGTTTTGGACTACGTTGGACGGAAGAGGATTTTTTTAATTAAAGATGGAGTCCCTAATGGCTTTTTTTTTTTATTTCTAATAAAAAAATTTCTCTGTGTTGTGTTTTTTTAACCCTTTATTGGAGATTCTTAGTGGCTGGGTCAAATGTGGCCTGACATTAAGAATCTCGGGCTTAATACCAGCTTGTATAACAAAGCTGGTATTAACCCCTTTATTACCCTTTATTACCCAGCGTGCCACTGCCACCAGGGCCGCTGGAAGAGCGGGGTTCAGCGCCAGAGGATGGCGCTTCAATGAACGCGCCATCTTCTGGGGCGGCTGCGGGCTGCAATTTGCAGCGGGGGGTGCCCAGAAAGCTTGGGCATCCCTGCGCTGCGGATTCCAGCCCCCAGCTGCTTAGCTGTACCTGGCTAGACATAGAAATTGGGCGGAGCCCCACGCATTTTTTTTTTATTATTTCATGAAATTCATGAAATAATTAAAAAAAAAGGGCTCCCCTATATTCTTGTGTCCGGCCAGGTACAAATAGGCACCTGGGGGTTGGGGGCAGCCCGTCGCTGCCTGCTGGATCCGGCTGGTTCCAGAAATACGGCGAAGCCCACGTGAAATTTTTTTCTGACAAATCCATAAAACAATGTAAATAAAAGGGACTGCATCTTTATTAACCCCTGGACCATGGGCGAGGGGTTAATAAAGATGCAGTCCCTTTTTTAGGATTGTTTTATTGATTTTTCAGAAAAAATATTACATGGGCTTCGCCGTATTTCTGGAACCAGCCGGATCCAGCAGGCAGCGACGGGCTGCCCCCAACCCCCAGGTGCCTATTTGTACCTGGCCAGACACAAGAATATAGGGGAGCCCTTTCTTTTTTATTATTTCATGAATTTCATGAAATAATAAAAAAAAAATGCGTGGGGCTCCGCGCAATTTCTATGTCTAGCCAGGTACAGCTAAGCAGCTGGGGGCTGGAATCCGCAGCGCAGGGATGCCCAAGCTTTGTGGGCACCCCCCGCTGCAAATTGCAGCCCGCAGCCGCCCCAGAAGATGGCGCGTTCATTGAAGCACCATCCTCTGGCGCTGAACCCCACTCTTCCAGCGGCCCTGGTGGCGGTGGCACGCTGGGTAATAAAGAGGTTAGGGCCAGCTTTGTATTATCAGCTGGCCCTAAGCCCGAAATTTATGGCGGTCACGCCAATATTAGACATGACCGCCATGAATTTCTATTAAATTGTTTTAAAAAAAACACAACACAGAGAAATTTTTTTATTAGAAATTAAAAAAAAAGCCATTAGGGACTTTATTTTAAAAAATCCTCTTCCGTCCGACGCAGTTCAAAACGCGATGTCCTCTCTGCTACATTCCCTGTGCATAGATATATATGTCTATGCACAGGGAATGAGCAGACTGAGAACAATCTCAGCTCTGCTACATCAGGCAGCAGGCGGGCTCTAGGACCCTGGAGCTGCGGCAGCCAGCACAGAGGAGACAGGACTCTTATCTGTGCGAGTTTCCCAGTGATTACTTGCACAGTAAACGAGTCCAATGCAAATCAATTGCAATCCTAGTTTTCCTTCAGGCTGAAGCTTCCGAGACACATCTGTGATTTGTAAATCGCACACTACTCGCTATTACTCGCTTCCCCATTCATTAACATTGGACTCGCTAGACTCGCAACGAGTAGCGAGTCCCGGGCTCGGACTCGCTAGAGTCAAGCGATCCCGAGTAATTTAGGACTCGCCCATCACTACTTATAACCTGACGTTACACTCATCAATGGGTTGTATAAATTACTCTCTTCAATGCTGAAACCCTCCCAAGTTTGGTTTAGGTTAAGAAAATAAATTGGCATCAATGCTGAAATATTGATCATTTAGTGAACACAGAATGGTCAGATTTTGGCAAGACAAATGTTTTGTCGCCCACAGAAAGTAATGTGATATTCAAAGAAATAATTAACTTAAGATACAAATATATGTTGCATAACATTGGTGAATTAAGTTGTAGTGCTATTAGAGTCATATTTAATATTTTGTGTGACTTCCATGAGCTTGAAGGACTGCATCCATGCAGTTCAACAATTATTCATACAATTTATTAATGAAGTCATCAGGAATAGCAAAGAATGCAATCTTACATGCCTCCCAGAGTTCATCTAGATTCTTTGTTTTGTCTTCCAAGCTTCCTCTTTAGTCCTACCCCAAACATTCTCAATGATGTTCATGTCTGGTGACTGGGCAGGCCAGTCCTTAAGCACCTTGATCTTTTTTGCGTGCAGTAACTTTGTTGTAGAGATGGATGGATGAGATGGAGCACCATCCTGCTGCAGAATTTGACCCCTTTTATGATTTGGAATGTAAGAAGTAGCTAATAATTCTTAATCTTTTACGCTATTGATATTGCCTTCCATCTTGCAAATGTTTCACACACCCCTAAACTAAATGTAATCCTAGACCATGGTCTTTCCACCACCAAATGTAACTGTTTTCTGGGTGTATTTTGGATCCATACGGGCTCCAGTAGGTCTCCTGCAGTATTTACGGAAGCTGTGGTGTAATTCTACTGAAGTTTCATCAGAGAAATTCCTTCTGCCACTTTTCCAGTGTTTAGCAGGCTGTGGGAATTTGCAAATGCCACATGGTATTTTATTTTACTTTTGTTTAGTGCTGGCTTCTAGGAACTGATTCTATCATGGAGGCCATTTTGACACAGAATCCTACAAACTGTTCAAGTTGATTACAGGGACTTGAGATGACCAGGCCTGTTGGAGCTCTGCTGCAGTGGAAGAGGGGATTACTTTGGATTTTCTAACCAACAAAAGTTCCTCCTGAGCAGTTGTCTTGCGAGGTCTGCTGGACCTGGGCTTATCAAACACATCTCCAGACTCTTCAAATCTTTTTCTAATTCTTTGTACTTGAAGCTGAGACACATTAAAGGTGCCAGCCACCTCTGCAGTGGATCTGGTCTTCAGCCTCTTGATAATCAAGGCTTAGGTCGCAGGGTGGATTTTTGGCATGTTGTCAAAGCTCAAGTTGCAGTTCAAGTGAAGGTCTGGGGTGCTGGATTTGTTTTCATACACACCCACTAATTAACTAATCATTTACTAAGCACAAGGTGAGGATGTAGACTAGGATTGGGTGCATTATATGACCAGGCGACAAAACTTTTGTTTTGCCAAAATCTGACCATTCTATGTTCATTAAATTATCAAAATTTCAGCATTGATGCCAATTTTTTTATTTTCCTAACCTAAGCCACATTTTGGAGGGTTTCAGCTTTCAAAAGAGTAATTCATACAACCAATGGATTAATTTAACGTCAGGTAAAAAGCTTTTATTTACATAATAACAACATGGATAAGCGATATAACTTTTGTCAGGGACTTTATCTGCTCGGATAAGACGTTGCATAATATTCTCAGAAGTCTTGTGGCAGAATAGAAGTTTCTCTTCAAATTCAGGTATGGATGAATAGCTAATTCGTAATAGCTGACAATGCAGGAGGATCTAACCAATGAGTGAAAAGGATCATACAGTTGTGGCCAAAAGTATTGACACCCCTGCAATTCTGTCAGATAATACTTAGTCTCTTCCTGAAAATGATTGCAATCACAAATTCTTTGGTATTATTATCTTCATTTAAGTTGTCTTCAATGGAAAAACACAAAAGAGAATGAAGCAAAAAGCAAAACATTGATCATTTCACACAAAACTCCAAAAAATGGGCCAGACAAAAGTATTGGCACCCTCAGCCTAATACTTGGTTGCACAATCTTTAGCCAAAATAACTGTGATCAACGGCTTTCCGGTAACCATCAATGATTTCTTACAATGCTCTGCTGGAATTTTAGACCATGCTTATTTAGCAAACTGCTCCAGGTCCCTGATATTTGAAGGTGCCTTCTCCAAACATCCATTTCTAGATCTCTCTGCAGGTGTTCTATGGAATTCAGGTCTGGACTCATTGCTGGCCACCTTAGAAGTCTCCATTGCTTTCTCTCAAACCATTTTCTAGCGCTTTTTGAAGTGTGTTTTGGGTCATTGTCCTGCTGGAAGACCCATGACCTCTGAGGGAGACCCAGCTTTCTCACACTGGGCCCTACATTATGCTGCAAAATTTGTTGGTAGTCTTCAGACTTCATAATGCCATGAACACGGTCAAGCAGTCCAGTGCCAGAGGCAGCAAAGCAACCCCAAAACATCAGGGAACCTCCGCCATGTTTGACTGTAGGGACCGTGTTCTTTTCTTTGAATGCCTCTTTTTTTCTCCTGTAAATTCTATGTTGATGCCTTTGCCCAAAAAACTCTACTTTTGTCTCATCTGACCAGAGAACATTCTTCCAAAACGTTTTAGACTTTCTATTGAGCAGCTGCTGCAGGCTCACTGGGAAGCACAGCAGCACCTGGAGCAGGCACACAGAGAAGGGCAGCACTATCTTGTCGTTTGGGTGCCATGATATAGGCACTCCAGGCAGCCCAGTCCGCCCTTGCCCCTACTCCACCATATCCCCCCAATAATGTGGCCAATGGCCCGTTTTTCTAGTTGTCCATGTTGGACCATATTTGTTTCCCCTGTTGCCTTGTTGGCACCTTTGTTTGCTAGGCCCCATTGGCCTCATTTCTTATAGTATCCCACATTGGGAAAGTGGGTACTATGGTTTGCCTACTACTAATCTGACAAAAAAAAATTTGGTTTTAAAAAAAACAAAAAAATAAATGTGCTTGAAAGAAAAAGTACTGTGTGATCCCTTGTCTCTGCACACACAGAGACACCATGGGCTGGTAAAATTGTTTAACACAATACATGGCTAATGACTTGGTGTAGGTGTGCAGTGTGCCATGATAAAGGCCTGACCACACTGTACCATTGGACCACAGATGAAGCCCTATTTTACATCACTGTCTCCAATATCACACCCGCATTAACAAACACACACACACACACACACAAACAGACACGCCTATGTCGGCCAGAGAAGACTTCTAATCTCTCAATACTCACACATGTCACCTAGGGATAGGCTCCTGTCTGCTACAATGACCCAACTATGTTATTGTGGACATGAGGCCTCTCCTTCTGCCACACAAACATCACCATTACACCCACAACACACTACACACACAACCATACTGCTGAACCTGACACATATGTGGACGTAGGTATGGGAAATCAAAGTCTGGTTTATTACCACAAAATAAAAAAACAACACTTGGTTTTTGCAAACAATACACAAAAACAGCCCAGGACGCAATGTAGTGCATTGCCTATTAGTGTCTTGCGTCTTCGTCCTCTGCTGGATCAGACAATGGCTCCTCCCCCTCATCCCGTACTCCCATACATTGGGGGCCCTTCTATGGTGTTGTTTTTGTGGGGGACGTGGAGGATCCTGAGTTTGGCGACCTCGAGCCATGGGTTGATGGGGCGCAGGTGGCACTGGGGGTGTTTTCTTGGGGATGGCAATATAACCACCCCATCTCAGTGTCCCATCAACACCCACTTCCAGGACCCGAATGATGGCCCTCTCGGCGATGGCAGACGTTGTTTCGGGTCCATGCAACACACCCACTCACTGGTCATGTGGCCAATTGAAGTGGCGAGGGTCATCTTTTGGTCTAATAGGACATGTTTCGCCCAGGTACCCAGCTCAGTGTTGGGTGGGGCATGTGTACGTTACCTTTATATTCTGAGCTGGGTCCTGGGGACTGCCCCTCACCACTGGGATCAGCCACCTGCTCCTCGAAAGAAGTTGAGGGTGGAGCCTGGCCAGCGGGTGGGTCCTCTGCACTGGAGCCAGACTCCCGAGGGGCCTGTAAATCAAACATAGAAAAAAACAAAAACTAACAATAGTAGCAATGTACTGACATCAATTACCACAACCAACCACCCAGAATCAGATGGTACATATCTGACCATGCCAAACACCAAAATCAACAGTATCAGAGTTGGAAACAGAGATGAAGAAAGAAGTAGACCAGTGTCTGCACTTACCTGAGGCTCCAAATTGTTATGCCAAGTGCGCCAACATAAGACAGCACAATCTGTGCTAACAGCCACGAGCCAACACACAGCAGAAGACACAGAGAATGGTGAAAGAACAACATGATTGTGCCTTCACATGTCCACGAACCCACACATCAGTGCAACCAACAAGGTGTGGACATAGGCACCTACACAACAATTACGCACCTCCTGTGACAGGACAGGCTCTTGGCTTGTGCCGAAGCTGGTTGGGCAAGACGCCTGCTGCACCGTGTTGGGCGAGGAGCCTCCTGGCCCATGGTGAAGCTGAGGAGGTCATAATACCACAGACGTGGCTTAGGTACCTCCTCAGCTCCATCCCCGGACGAGCGTCCATCCACTTTTTATGTTCCTTGGTGAACATGGTGCGCAGGCGCTTGATTATTTTTCCTCAACCATCTGCTCCGTCCAGGTATTAGTTTGCTCGAGCCGGTTTGCCAGCATGACAAGGTGGCCACAGCCCTCGCCGTCTTGCTCTTGTACTCAGTCAACGCCACTCGCTACAGGCATTCATGGTCCTGGTACATGGCTAGGAGGTCATGCACAAATTCAGGACCCACAGCCATCTGCCAAAAAAATACACAGTGTGTTACCAAAACACATACATGTACATATCAGGTCACACCCTACTCTGTGTGGCCAATCCATGGCCAGCACTAGCAATGACAGGTGGTCTGGTAGTTAGCTTGTGTATGCAGAAGCATTAATGGCCTTTATATGTGTACACAAATCGGACATGCTGCACATGACACGGGGCGTATGTGGTTTGGGCCTGGCCAGGCAAAGTTACAAAGCTGTTGAAATGGCACACATGGAGTACCACACAAAATGTACACACAGGAATGACCTAAACACACATTTATGGAACGATGTAGTGCTGTCAGACACATTGTCATGTCATTGGTGGCAAGGATTATGATCATTATATTTGCTACAGGACACGGAGGGGGTTAACGATTTGTAGCCGTCGCAAACCACACATCTACATGAAGCTACAAGAAGCTGTACATAATCCGCCCATATATCTCTCAAAATATAGGTCTGAAGCCCAAACAAATATACCATACATGAGAAGCACAATAGCATATACACCGACTTACCGTCTGTCCAACAGAGTTCTGGGGGTGAGACGCTACTAGAACAATGCACATTAAAGTAGGAGCATAGGTGGCGGACAAGCTAGCCACAAATTAACACACAACATGACCAATCACAAAGCAGCACAGGTGCCTAATCAGTAGTCGCACGTGGCAACGCCCATGCGACTACGTCAATTAGATGACGCAGGTGCACTGTGATTGGATGGTTACCACATAAAAACCACTAACGACCCAGCTACGGCACGCTTGCTGCCCAGAGTCATTAAGTAAGTACTGATGTTGAGACATGATTTGTGATATGGCTATGCAGGGGCGGACTGGCCCTGGTGACAGGGTGGCAATTGACCCCAGGCCGGCGGTTCAGTCCTATTTCAGGGCCGCCCAGATAGTCAGAGCATGTAGCAGATTGTCCGCTGGACCCGTGACTGCAGCGGAGACAGTGGCCAGCCGGCATGTGAGTGAAGGCCCCCCCTGCTCCTCACTTGTCTGCAGCAGCACCCCCCCTGCTCCTCACTTGGCCCGTGGACTGCCACCAAGGGCCAGATCAGCCAGCCAGCTCCTGTGGCTGTGTATAGCATTTGATACATATTTGCTTTACAGATCGTTCTTCTGTACTGTAGCAGACGCCCAAGTCCTTGTGTATGTAGTTTGTAATCATGATGTGTTTTATGGATCTATTGTGTGGCGCTAAATGGATGGATGGCTTTACTTGCCGCCAAACACCCTCATTGACAATCCATTTTGCCTTCGCCATAAAGGATCATGTACCATGGAGGCCTCTGTGGTTAGTTTAGTGGAACATATGAAATGTGGACACATAGTACTGGCCTTTACCAGACAGAATGGAAGTATTCTGCCGATACTGAGATGTGGAGTGGCCCATGTGGCTTGGGAATGTCTGCCTGTGAAGATCCGGCATTATCAACACCACAGGGATGTCTGTTGGACTGTTGGACTTGATGAATATGCGATTGTCAGCTGTGTGGGATGATGATTGGTCAGTAGCACATGGCTCTGGTAGGGTTAGCATGTTCTTGTATGTAATTGTTAACAAGCATCTGTCTGTGTGGTTGGCCTTTTTATTTTCCTACGCCTTGTGGTAGTACATATTCATTATGGGAAGCTATATGGGGGTATGGTAATTATGATTAGAGATGAGCGAGTACTAAAATGCTCGGGTGCTCAAAGCTCGGGCCGAGCATTCCAAGATACTCGTGTACTCGGCCCAAGCACCAAGCCCAAAGTTATCCTATGGGAGACCCAAGTATTTTTCTGGCATGACCCCCGGCAGCATGGAAAAACCCTAAAAACGTCACAACAAGTATCAGCACAGTGGTCAAATGACATGGGAACAGCATGGGGAAGACCCCTGTAAGCATTTCAAACCCCAAGGTCACTGTTGTGGACAATGTTGTCAGACTATTATGCCACTTTTACGGACTGTCAAGAAAACGTTACAAAATGAAACCAAAATGGATTTTCATGGAAAAAATATAAAGTTTTTTTTTTTTTAATTGTGTGGCACTCCCATGCCCCTGGGAAGAGACGTACATGAAGACCTCTTTAAATAATGTGCTCATTATAAGGAAGTGGGTCTTTTGTAGTATTGCCCTAGGAAGGGCAGCCAAAAATTGTGTGGCACTCCCATGCCTCTGGGAAGAGACGTACATGAAGGTCTCTTTAAATAATATGCCCATTATAAGTAAGTGGGTCTTTTGTAGGATTGGCGTAGGCATGGAAGCCAAAGGTTTTCATGCAAAAAATAGTAATGGCGGTCTGATTAGGAGAGCTCTAAGGATAAAGCAAACATATAAGATGTTTTAATAAATGGCAAACCTTTTATAAATTTCTTACCTCCCCTCACAGCTCAATTACGCGTTTCAATTGTATAAAACAGTCTTCATCAGGTGGTGGTTTGACATCACCTGATGAAGACTGTTTTATACAGTTGAAACGCATAGTGGAGCTGTGAGGGGAGCTAAGAAAGGTTTGCCATTTATTAAAACATCTTATATGTCTGCTTGATCCTTAGAGCGCTCCTAATCAGACTGCCATTACTATTTTTTGCATGAAAACTACTCCCTTTGTGAGAGACTGGCGGCTGGAGCAGCTCAGGAACAGCACAAACGATCTGCCTTGAGGACCTGGTGTTTCCCTGGCAACCCACAACAAAGAGCGGTGACGCAAATTCGGATTCGTGGTCACGTGACCAGATAGGTCCTGTTCCGAGGACCAGGAGAGAGGAGAGCGGAGAAGCAGTGCATATCCTGCCGGCGGCGGAGCCTGGTAAACTGGGTTGTGCAAGACTTGCACAACCCGATAAGGCAAGTGGCCACCTACCCACGCGACTTAGAAGTTTTTAATAAGGGGATCCTACACATTTGCGCCCCTTTTCCTTTCTGTTTTGCATGGGAAGCCAAAAATTGTGTGGCACTCTGATGCCCCTGGATAGAGACGTGCATGAGGGCCTCTATAAATAATGTGCCCATTGTAAGGAAGTGGGTCTTTTGCAGTATTGTCCTAGGCAGGGAAGCCAAAAATTGTGTGGCACTCCCATGCCCCTGGGAAGAGACATACATGAAGGCCTCTTTAAATAATGTGCCCATTGTAAAGAAGTGGGTCTTTTGTAGTATTGCCCTAGGCAGGGCAGATGAAAATTGGGAGGAACCCCAATGCCCCTGGATGGAGGCATGCATGAGGGCCTCTTTTAATATTGTGCCCATTATAAGGAAGTGGGTCTTTTGTAGGATTGCCCTAGGCAGGGAAGCCAGAAATTGTGTGGCACTCTGATGCCCCTGGATAGAGGCGTGCATGAGGGCCTCTTTTAATAATGTG
The DNA here is from genome assembly GCA_033576535.1 of Allobates femoralis. Taxonomy (NCBI): domain Eukaryota; kingdom Metazoa; phylum Chordata; class Amphibia; order Anura; family Aromobatidae; genus Allobates; species Allobates femoralis. The sequence goes on from JARQOC010000004.1 coordinate 511,089,330, forward strand.
CCTATTGTAAGATAGTTTGTCTTTTGTAGTATTGCCCTAGGCTTGGCAGACAAAAATTGTATGGCACTCTTACGCCCCTGGATAGAGGCGTGCATGAGGGCCTCTTTTAATAATGTGCCCATTGTAAGGAAGTGGGTCTTTTGTAGTATTGCCCTAGGCAGGGCTGCTAAACATTGGGAGGTACCACAATGCCCCTGAATGGAGGCGTGCATGAGGGCCTCTTTTAATAATGTGCCCATTTTAAGGGAATGGGTCTTCTGTAGTATTGCCCTAGGCAGGGCTGCTAAACATTGGGAGGCACCACAATGCCCCTGGATAGAGGCATGCATGAGGGCCTCTTTTAGTATTGTGCCCATTATAAGGAAGTGGGTCTTTTGTAGGATTGCCCTGGGCAGGGAAGCCAAAAATTGTGTGGCACTTCAATGCCCTCGGAAAGAAACACGGGGAGAGCCTCTACATATTGTTCCCATTACAAAGCAGCGGGCCTCCTGTGCTTGTAATGCCCATTCAGTAAGCATGGACTAAAACATTTACCCCTAGGGGGTATACATGAAACTACTGCCTAACTTTTGAATGGTTAGGGTCATCATCATCATAAGAGGAGCAGTACAGCAAGTAGTCAAAGACATGAAGCGTGTACCGATGTGTGGGTGTGCGGAGGTGCATGGCAATCTACCGGCACAAAATTTTAATTCTGCTATCATTTGGTGGTGTGTGGTGAAGTCAGGCCCTTGTTCATCTTGATCAGAGTCAGTCTGTCAGCATTTTCAGTTGACAGGCAGGTGCGTTTATCTGTAATGATTCCACCTGCAGCACTAAAAACACGCTCTGACAAAATGCTAGTGGCAGGGCAGGCCAGGATTTCCAAGGCGTAGATAGCAAATTCCTGCCACGTGTCCAGCTTGGATCCCCAATAATTATAAGTGACAGAGGATTCTAGGAGCACTTTAGTGCGATCGGCAAGGTACTCCCTCAGCATCTTGGCAAACTTTGCAGTCCTTGTGACACTACCCCGCACCTCAGGACCTGTAGTATGGGAGGTGCTGAGAAAAGTGTCCCAGATCTTTGAGAGTGTTCCCCTACCTCTGCTGGATCAGACTTGTGCCTCTCTCGCCCGGACGCCTTGGTTGTCCACCGAATCGTGACTTCTGCCGCTAGCATTTTCAGAAGGGAATTTTTTTACTAATTCCGCGACTATGGCCTTTTGGTACTGCAGCATTTTTGTAGACCTCTCCGCCTTGGGAATAAGAGAAATAAAGTTCTCCTAGTAGCGTGAGTCTAAAAGTGTCACCAACCAGTAGTGAATGTCCGCCAAGATCTTGATAACACGAGGGTCACGAGACAGGCAGGGTAACATAATGTCAGCCATGTGTGCCAGACTGTTAACAGGCAAGACTTCAGGGTCCTCACCAACAGCATGACTGGCCATGCTGGCCTCATCATTCTCCTCCTCCTCTCCCCTGTCCTCTGGGCATCCACGCAGTTGTGCATATATTACCGTCAATTCCGCATGAAAGTAGCTCTATTTCTTCATCTTCCTCCTCGTCATAGTCCTCCAATGCACGTTGGGATCAGATGAGGCTGGGCTGTGTGTAATCACCCAGTACGGTTTCTTGCTCCAACTCATCGAGCTCCGCCTGAAATTAATCGTCTTTGATTTCGAGCAGCATTTTAGAAGACAGAGAAGCGGGATGGTGATGCTAATGATGGCGTCATCGCCGCTCACCATCTTGGTGGAGTCCTCAAAGTTTTAGAGGACGGTACATAGTCTGACATCCGTGTCCACTCCTGAGGTCTTATGTGTGGAGTTTGAACCGTATACCGATGGCCTAGTTGATGCTGGTACTCAACAACTACCCTCTTCTGCTCACAAATCCTTACCAACATGTGCAGTGTGGAATTCCAATGCGTGGGGACGTTACACACCAGTCTATGAGCCGGAAGCTACAAATGCCGCTGAAAGCCGGCAAGGGTGGCAGAAGCACTAGGTGACTTTCTAAAATGGGCACACAGGCGGCGTATTTTGACAAGCAGATCAGACAGCACCGGGTAGGAATTAATGAACCACTGAACCACGAGGTTGAGCACATGGGCCACGCATGGAACATGTGTCAGCTTGCCTCGTCTCAGAGCCGCCACAAGGTTCCGGTCATTGTCACACACGACCATGCCTGGCTGTAGGTTCAGTGGTGTGAGCCAGTGATCTGCCTGCTGTTTCAGAGCTGTCCACAACTCTTCAGCGCTGTGGGGTTTGTCAGCTACGCATATTAGCTCCAGCACAGCCTGTTGCCGCTTAGCCAAGGCAGTGCTTCCAGCTTGGGACTGGTGGGAGGTGAAGTGGAGGAGAAGGAGGAGCATGACGTTCAGGAGCTGTACACTGTGGGTGAAACCCTGACTGAGTTAGGGCCTGCAATCCTTGGTGTCGGAAGGACGTGTTCCGTCCCAAGCTCAGACTGGGTCCCGGCTTCCAGAATATTAACCCAGTGTGCCGTCAGCGAGATGTACCAGCCCTGCCCGCAAGCACTTGTCCACGTGGCCGTGGTAAGGTGGACTTTGCCTGAAACTGGGTTTGTTAAGGGCACGTGTGATATTTTGTGACACATGCTTATGTAATGCGGAGACGGCACACAGGGAAAAATAGTGGCGGCTGGGGACCGAGTAACGTGGGACAGCCGCCGCCATCAGGTTGCGGAATGCTTCTGTCTCTACCAGCCTAAAAGGCAACATTTCCAGCGCAAGCAGTCATGAAATGTGTGCATTTCGAACTGTGGCATGTGGGGCGTTGGGAGCGTATTTGCGCCTGCGTTCCAAAGATTGGTGTATGGATAACTGAACGCTGCGCTGGGACAAGCATGTGGTTGATGATGTTGCTATTGCTGCTTGTACAACTACAGGTGAAAGACAGGAGGCATCTTCACATGCAGTATAAACAGGGGATTGTCTTGCATGCACAACAGTGGAAGACGCAGTGGTGTCACCCGCAGACACTGCTCCTGGACTCTGCTGTACATCCCCCAAAGTCGGGTGCTTGGCTGCCATGTGCCTGATCCTGCAGACACCATTAAAAAACAGCCAGACTCAGGAAGACCTAACAGTTGTACTGGCAACTTCTGTCCTGTTGTTGTTCCGGGGAATGGTTGCCTGCCTTCTTTCTGTGGACACCACCCTGCTTCTTCCGGCCTGTTGTGATGCTATGCCTAACTCCCCCTGTGCACTGCTGTCCTTGCTCTGCATGTCCTTCTGCCATGTTGGGTCAAGTACTGGATCATCCACCACGTCGTCTTCCAGTTTCGCACCCTGGTCCTCCTCCTGACTTTCTGGCAATTGTGTCTCATCATTGTCCACCTCTTGTTGAGACACGTTCCCACCATTGCATTTGTGAGACCGTGGCTGCTCAAATATTTGGGCATCGGTACATACGATCTCCTCATGACCCACTTCAACTGGAGCTGGGGAGAGGCCAGAATCTACGAATGGATAAGTGAACAGCTCTTCAGAGTGTCCAAGTGTGGGATCAGTTATGTCTGGGGTCGGGCACTCGGCATGGTGGGAGGAAGGAGGATCAGGGTGTGGAATGTGCGGTCCAGTCTCATGGCTACTGACACTTGACCGTGTGGAAGACAGGGTATTTGTGGTGGTGCCAAACTGACTGGAAGCATTATCCGCTATCCAACTAACAACCTGGTCTTGGTTAAATAGTGGTGTACTGCTGCGGTCGCCTAGAATTTGGGACAGGAAGGTTGAGCGAGATGATGTGGGCGTTTGTCGTGGCGCAATTTGAGCTTGCACACGGGCTTGGCTTCTGCCTGCACCACCATCACGTCTAGTTCCTTGTCCCTTGCCACCGGCCTTGCGCATTTTTAATGTTGTGCTGCCTGTATACAGCTAAATGAAGGTGTCCAAAAGATGGTTTTTAGCTGCACGCTGAGATTAATGATTACAGCGGTTTAATCCCGGCAGCTGGAATGGTCAGACACAAACGCTGACGAGAATAGCGAGTCTTTTGGCGCATCCTAATTTACGCTACAACCTACTCCTGGCGCACACAAATGTTAAATGAATGCAGACAAGAGTTGTTTTTAGCTGGACACTGAGATAACAGATTAAGGCCCTGCAGTTGGACTGGTCAGACACAAACGTTGATGAGAATAGCGAGTCTTTGGCGTATCCTAATTTACGCTAAAACGTACTCGAGCTGCACTAAGATGCTAGATCAATGCAGACAAGATTTGGTTTTTAGCTGGACACGGAGATAACAGATTAAGGCCCTGCAGTTGGACTGGTCAGACACAAACGCTGACGAGAATAGCGAGTCTTTTGGCGTATCCTAATTTACGGTACAACCTACTCCTGGCGCACACAAATGTTAAATGAATGCAGACAAGAGTTGGTTTTTAGCTGGACACTGAGATTAGAGATTAAGGCCCTACAGGTGGACTGGTCAGAGACAAACACTGTCACATGCACCTGCTGCATCAGCTGGAGGATACTAGTCCGCATGATTTCAGGAACTATCTCCATATGTCCTAGGATTCTTTCATAATCCTCTTGGATTTCATTACGCCATTGATAGCCCAACAGGACATTTTGATGGGTCGAGCTGTGCCACCTGAGAATCGTTTGGCTGTAACTTTGAGGTCCCTGGCAACAGGTCGTTCGAGGACAGACCTGCAATACTTTGCAGCAGTCTCACGGCCACTGCTGAGCCGCCTGATCCCCGAGACATGTGGGGCCATCATGAGTTTTCTGCTGCCATCCTACATGCAGTTCCAAAACAACCCCCGCTGTATGGATGGATGTTGCCAGAGGTGTTGTCGATCGATGGCAATTTCCAAACTGTGGCGGTGCATTGAATGGTAAGCACGTGAGGATCACGCAACCCCCTGTCACGAAGACTTAGTCAGGACCTGCAGCTCTCTGGCGCCCCCTTAGCCTGCTGGCCAAATCTGGTATTGCCAGAGGATAACAAAGGAGCCCAGCTGTACTAATTTATGTTGTCTACTGCGGCACGTGATGTGACAGGATGTATATATACCACCAGTTCCTGCTAGGAATGTATATATACCTCGATCCAGTCACCCTCAGGCCCACAATATCACATAAATACCAAAATTATGCTGCCACCACTGATCTCTTCGTTTTACGCTGTCATACGGGTTACCAATCCACCTTGAAGAGTGAGGTCGTGAGGTCGCTCATAGGACAAGGAGATTGAAACTAGTAAATTATAATATTTTACTCCCAAAGATGGGCAGTGTTTATATATAAAAGATTTACAAAATATTACGTAAGAGACAATGTACATGTATGCATAAACAGTTATAAAAATAAAAGGAATAAATGAAAACTTGCCAGACCTAGCCACGTGGTGACAAACTTAGATCCGTGAGGAGCAGCTCCCCAGAAAGATATGATTCCGCCACACAGCTGTAGTCTTGCTATGTCTGTGCCCCTGGGTGGAATCAGCCCAAAATTGGCTGCTCTGGTTTTATTAAAGGGCAGAGAACCTGTGATCCCCCTCGTAGAGTGACCACTCCTCAGCTGGGATGGTCCTCTGAGACCTCCTCTTTCACCAGGCTTAATAAATCTTCATTTTTCATATCTGGGGATAGGGTGGGCTCACATACATGATATACATCTCATGTTTACTTTCATGTAATTCTGAGAATATTTATACCAAATATGACCTACCGTATATGCTCGTGTGTAAGCCGAGTTTTTCAGCACAAAAAATGTGCTGAAAAGTCCCCCTCGGCTTATACACGGTTATACGGTAATCATCATATATCATATATATGCCCCAGCTGTATACAGCAGCCCCAGCTGTATACAGCCCCCCCGTGTTAACCAGGGCCCCCCTTGCTGCACCTGTAACGGAAGAAGTCAGTATACTTATCGCTGCCGCCGCCGCCGCTCCGCTTCTCGGTCACCGCGCTGCTCCGGGTCTTCATGCTTCCTGTTCCTTCTCCGGCGCTCAGGAAATGACTTCATTGTTCGAGCGCCGGAGAGGAACAGGAAGCATGAAGACCCGGAGCAGCGCGTGACCGAGAAGCGGAGCGGCGGCGGCGGCGGCGGCAGCGATAAGTATACTGACTTCTTCCTTTACAGGTGCAGCAAGGGGGCCCTGGATACCACGGGGGGCTGTATACAGCTGGGGCTGCTGTATACAGCTGGGGCCCCTGTATACTACCTATGGGGGGGTCTGTATACCTCTGGGGCTGCTGCTTTATATACCCCCTAGGGCTGCTGCTGTATATACCCCCTGGGGCTGCTGCTGTATATACCCCCTGGGGCTGCTTTATACTACTACTGGGCTGCTGTATACTACCACTGGGGCTTCTGTATACTACTACTGGGGCTGCTGTATACTACTACTGGGGCTGCTGTATACTACCACTGGGCTGCTGTATATTACCACTGGGCTGCTGTATACTACCACTGGGGCTGCTGTATACTACCACTGGGGCTTCTGTATACTACTACTGGGGCTGCTGTATACTACTACTGGGGCTGCTGTATACTACTACTGGGGCTGCTGTATACTACTAATGGGGCTGCTGTATACTACCACTGGGGCTTCTGTATACTACTACTGGGGCTGCTGTATATACCCCTGGGGCTGCTGTATACTACTACTGGGCTGCTGTATACTACTACTGGGCTGCTGTATACTACCACTGGGCTTCTGTATACTACTACTGGGGCTGCTGCTGTATATACCACTGAGGCTGCTGTATACCACTATTGGGGCTGCTGTATACTACCTCTGGGGCTTCTGTATACTACCACTGGGCTGCTGTATATACCTCTGGGGCTGCTGTATATACCTCTGGGGCTGCTGTATACTACCACTGGGGCTGCTGTATATATCTCTGGGGCTGCTGTATACTACAACTGGGGCTGCTGCTGTATATACCACTGGGAGGCTGCTGTAATACTGCTGGGGCCTGTATGTACCACTGGGGAGGCTGCTTTATACCACACTGCTGGGGGCTGTATACTACCACTGGGGAGGCCTGTACACCACTGCGGGGGCCTGTATACCACACTGCTGGGGGCTGTATACCTGTGCTGGGGTCCACCCTCGGCTTATACACGAGTCAATAGGTTTTCCCAGATTTTGGGGGCAAAGTAGGGGGTCGGCTTATACACGAGTATATACGGTACTTATGATGTTCAGAAAGCCAGAACTCATTTCCCAGGTTTTTGAGTGTTACATAGATATACAAGACATATCATTAAATTCGCAAAACGGTGAATAATCTAAAAATATGAATGTGTATGTGGCATGAACGGGTCTTTTTAAATCTGACATTCACAAACTATAATTCAAGAGAAAGAACTTTTTAGAGGGAGAAGAGAAGATACACTCAGCTTTGCTTTGGTATTTACAACCCATCGTAAAAGTTGGGTAGGGGAGGGGAAGATAGAGTGTGGAGGTTTGCATGTAGCCTTGGATCTACAGAAACCCCTCAGGATAGACAAAGCCTTATGTATAGGTTTTGGCTGATTGTCCAACCTCTTCCAATAATGAAACATATTCATACCTTCATGACACCCCCCAACAGCGGGTCCTTGTATTTTAATTTCAAAGGATATTTTAGCATGATCCACATGGCTCTGGTGGATGCTCACTATGAGTTCCTGTACGTGGACGTTGGAATGAATGGCCGTGTCTCAGATGGGGGTGTGTTTGCACACAGCTCCTTGGCCCAAGACCTAAGGAGAGGTGCTTTGAACTTGCTCTCAAATGATGAGACAACCAGTCATCTCAGCTTTGCGTTTGTGGGGGATGAAGCCTTCCAACTTCAGGCTCACCTACTATGGCCATATCCCCAGAGGACGGTTACTTCTGAGCAGCGCATTTTCAATTACTGGCTATCCTGGGCTCGCCGTGTGGTTGAAAATGCATTCAGGATCATGGCCAATAGATTTCACGTGTTTCATATGCCTTTGCATATGAAACTGGAATCTATCGATGTGGTAGTGCTGGCCTGTTGTGTGCTGCATAACTTCCTGCGTCGTAGGGATCGGTCATCATACATGCCGGCAAGTTATGTGGATTCTGTGGACCCCACAACAGGGGAGGTCCGTCCGGGGGTTGGCGTGCTGCGGACCATGGTGTGGCACCACTCCAGCCGCTGAGCCAGGGTCTGAGTCAGCAGGATGCCAGGAGCAGCAGAGACGCATACTGCTTCTATTTTAATGGCCCTGGGGCAGTGGTCTTGCAGCACCAGCAGGTGTAGGGTGGCTGGTGTTGTGAGGCATCAACATGAGGAGGAGGGTGGAGTCACCAGGTGGCTGCACCAGGAGGATTCTGGTTGTCTTTGGTTTGTTTTAGGTGTTGAAACATTAGTTAGGGGCCTTTCACAATGGGCAAAAAAATTAATCTTGTAAAAATCAGGTTTTTTCCTGATCTTCCAGATCAGGAAAAAAACGCAAGTGTGAAAGGCCCCTAAGGCTGGTTTCACACTACGGCACAGTATGGTCCATTGCTGTCAGGCATGAACCTGACAGCCCCGGACCGGATCAGCACACAGAACTGGAGGGCCAAATGTGCCCTCCGGTCCTGTGTGCAGCCGGATGGCTGTAATTGCAGCCGCAGCTGCTGATTTTTCAAGATCCATTCTAGCCGCGGGCCTTTAACAACTGTGGCGTGCAGCCGCCGGTATCCGGTTCCCAGATTTGCCCGGACCGGGGCAATTCGGCCCCATAGACTCCCTTGTTAGGGAGAACCAGATTGCCCCGGATCTGGGAGAATCCGAGACAATCCGGGAAAATCCGGGATCCGGATTCTTGGGGAGATTTTTCTCCCCGGACACAAAAAAGTTGCAAGCAACGTTTTTGTGTACGGTGAGAAAAATCCGATTTCTCCCGGATTCCACCGCAGAGATGAAACCGGATGACAGAGAGCTGCCATCTGGCTCCATCCGGCCCCATAGGCTACTATGGGGCCAAAAACCGGTCCGGGGCTGTCTGGTTTACACTGGCCAGCCCCGACCGGACTGCGCCGTGGTGTGAAGCCAGCCTAAGTTAGGTTTTTTTTTGTTCTGTACTGTCAAATGTTTGGGTATGGCCATTATTTCTAATCATGTTGCATTTATTTGTGTGATTTTGACACTTTTGCTTGTAATGTTTTGTGAGGTGTTCAAAATACTTTTTTTGTGCACAAAAACTTGAACTAGAAAAGAGAAAAACCCAAGATACCTTTGTCTGTCGTTACTTTTCAATACAGGGCAGTTGCTGTGCACAGAGGTATGTGATCCGTAAAATGGTATTGAAGGGTCCGTGCAGCAATGTCTGCTATTATCCAGTACACAGGTCCAGCCCTTTGGCCCACACTGTATGCCGTGACTGTGTGTACATGTCCATTATGATGGGTTTGGCCACATGGGAACGTGTCCACACACATGGAGAAGGCAATGGTATTTGTGCGGGATGTAGGTACACTTCAGTACACACACGCAAATATGTGTGCACACACACAGTTCAGTTCAGCCATGGCAGCTCTGCCATGGCATGGACCAATGCAGGCACATATGTGCATAGTGTTGTTTATATCTTAACGCCATCACCTACAGATGCACACATAGCCATTCTTTAGTGTAATCCACTGTACTGCACAAGACCGCTCCTGTGTGATGCTTTGGCGCCTCAAAAGTGTGTTGCAGGAGCCACAATTGGCGATATGAGCGTGTATTGGGTACAAACTCCGATAGACAATGGGGTCATGTATTAGCCAGCCTTCCAGAGCAGGCTGGCCAATCAGAACGCTGTTGCGTTGTCCAATGAGCGTGTATGGGTCGAGGTGTAAACCACTGTGGCACGACTATGTCCTCGCCGCGCTGCACATGTACGCCCACATTGCGGCGTGTGAAGCGGCGATGGAATGAGGCAAGATTGGTTCTGCTATAGGGGAGGCGATTTCTGGAGCGACACATCGCCTTAGCTTCAGGGCGACATTGCGGCGTGTGATGCCGCCATCGGCGATCTGAGGCAACCACGAAAGTTAGATCGCCGCATATCGCCAGGCGATATTGCGGCGTGTGACGGTATCTTTAGAGTTTATTAAAAAATGGATTTCTTCATATTGCAGTTTGTAGAGTTTTTTAATTGTTAAACTTCTTTATTTCATAATTTTCATTTAAGAATTTCTATAATAAGAAAAATGTTTTATCTCTGTGTCTCTATATCAACAGCTATAACAAAATGAACATGAAATCAAAGTAAGATGATACTTTATTTTACATTATGGTCATGTTTTTATTTAGAGATTAAAGTTAACCTGCATAGACTTGTCTGAGATATGAGGCCTTAGGGAAATTAGGAAACAAACTGAAAAGATAACTGACTGAACAAATAAATTGTTCTTATAAAGAAACACATCATGTTGCAGTGCTTAAAGAATACTGTACCTCAAGGGAGAGAATGGTGAGTAAATCTCTCAGTAAGGGTATTTAAATGTTGAGTTAAAGAAATTCATTAGGTATGAAATGAAAGCTCTGCAGAATTGTAATCAGAGGATAAATGCTTGTCTTCAGGACACTAGAAATAGCTAAATTAAATGAAATCAAATGAGGCAAATAAAAATGTTTTAGTGTGGGAAATCATTTTTTGATATAATTAAATTGTCACTACATGGTAATTACATAGCAGAACTGTGCCTGCCCAACAATTCCAAGGCATCAAAAAACCTTATTCATGTTGCAACAACATATTGTAGCATTGGCACAATATATTGTGACCATATTGAGTAAATGTAGTTTCATTACACATTGAAGCTCTGGTGTGTGTGTATGTGTGTGTATATATATATATATAGTATTTTGGGTCACTTTATGGTTTTCATGAACAATAGAATGATGTCCTTGGCCAATAATATCTAGCTTGGTCTCATCTGTCCTCAAAACACTTTCTCAAATGGATTTTGACTTTCATACATTTGGCCAACTGCAGTCTATATTTTTTATTTCTTTGAGTCACCATAACATTAACGCCTTCACCTCTTTCACAGTGAAGTAGTTTGTCGGGTAGCCCCTACTCCACCCTCTCTCAGCACAGCTACCAAGTCCTCAGTTCCAAGGTTGTGGGCACATAAAAGATTATTTCATCCTACACATCCCAAAGCAAAGAGCTTGAACTTGACCATCTCCCATTTGTTGGTCACGGAAATGCTGCCTTTCCACCTCGTGGATACAGTTTCCTTAAGCTAATGGCCTCGCGGCTCCCCAGTATCAGATGCCCAGTCGTTATTACTTCTTAACCCTGCTGTTCTGATCGCATTTACTATACACTTGTACTGTTTCGGGTCAATATGATCCGACCTATAAAAATGTTGATTTTAGCTACTGTGTTTTATTTGAATACCTATTTCATTAGTAAACTGTATGTGAACATGGTTCATAAACAAATGAAGAATAAATTAAAAATTAATTTTTATGTATTTTTTCAGAAAAAGGTTACACGGGCTGTTTGAAATTATGTTCACTTTAAAGCATTCTGCACACAAATAACAAGCATGATTTAGATTTCTATTACTGTAACATGAAATCTAACTAAATATAACTTTGTGTTAACATATTTTCTAAAACAACAAATGAAAAATAAAGAAAACTTCAGGTTTTTTTATTTCTAAAAAAGGGTGAACAGGTTCATGCATTTTTACATTGAACAGAATAAAAAATACATGTCCTTTCATTAGATATTTTGCGCACCCAGCACATGTCAGATGTAAGATGGACAGAAGCTCCATCTCTTCCTTTGTTGGCTGTTATCTGTGCTGGTGGAGGCTGTGGAGTCTCTTTCTTTTCTTGAGCTGTTGCTGGACACTCTTCACAATGGCTGCTGCTCCTTCACATCTGGTGTTTACTTTTATGGCTTTGATATACGGCCTAACTAAGGATTTTGCTAATTCTTTAATAAAAATTCTTCTTTTATTCAGTTTATTTCTGTTCCAATCGGGGTTGATTTCTCTCCATAAAACAAATGTGTTGTATGCTGAATCATCCAGAATTTGGTAAAATATTATCATTGGCGAGCAATTAGTTTTGCGTTTACATGTGTGTGTTGATATTGCTTGATCTAGTATGTTAACTGCCCTTTTTGAAGCATTCTAATCTAATATCATGTATGGTTTTCTGTCTTCTCGTTTACTTATTGCATTGTCATGGTGTATTGAACCTACCTCTTTTTGTCATTAGTGCAGCGTTTGCCACTAGTGCTCCCGCTGGCCATCTCCCTATTGTGGGTTAACATCAAGGCCAGCAAATGACTAGGTATCCTGCTTGGCGACGGTGTGAAAGAACCCGTATAAGGATGGTAACAAGATCAGGGCACAGCCATAGTTTTGAGGCATGAGGCATGAGGTTTCTTTTCCCTATTCCCTATGAGCAGGGCCCTCCATTGTATTTGTCCCCACAGGCTTTTCCCCAGTCTATTGTATGTATAGCATTAGGCACCATTGGTCTGCACACACTGTAATCGGATACTCCTTAATTCCACAACGTTAGAGCCAGGGCTTGTACCATCCATCCATAATGATTCTAATTTTAACTCTGGGGAAGAGATGGCACTTGTCCTGCTGTCTGTATCTAATTTGAGCTGTTTTGGCAGCTTTTTTTGCCCCTTTCTGGACCCTGGATTTTACCTCACATTGATTTTGAATAGCGTTCAATATGTAGTCGGCGAACAAATGCCCGTTCAGCAAACCAAACCCAAACTTTAAAAGTTTCACTCATCTTTAGTTAAGATAACTTGCCAAAATTAACATTTTGGTTGAATTTAGGTTGTGTTGCTTTCATCTGGAGGGCTTACAAAATTTGTCGAAATCCAGCCTTTCTTGAATTTTATTAGAGTAAGGCTGGGGTTACACATAGAAGTCCGTTTTTGGAAGTGTTGCTAAAAACGGATTGGCTATCTGAACGTCTTCCAAAAACGGATTGGTAGGTGTGGGGATGCATAACTGTCCATTGGAGACCATCATATGCGTTTCAAAAACGCATGCGTTAACGGATGGTGTACCATGTGTAGCATGCGTTAACGCATGCGTTTTTACAAATGATGTGCGTTTCCTGAAATGATGGCTACTGTCATGGGCCTTCATAAATATTCATTACTGGCCACACCCTTCAGCCAATAAAAAGGGCAGCTAAATCAGGGGGTGTGACCACCTTCCTTTTGGTAACTTCATATCACACACGTTCCTGCTGTCCTGATGGATCGTCATCTGGAGATTGATATCCTCCTCCTTCAGCTACGATACGTGGCTGCACGGCGGCGACAGTTGCGCCAAGCAAGCCGTTCCAGAGTCTGGATTCATGAGGTGAATGTGTTGCGGTCACAGCATGGTGCCTTCCATGTTCTTTTCCCTCAACTGCGGCTCTTCCCGGATAAATTCCACAGGTACCTCAGGATGTCTGTGGAGGCGTTCGATGAGCTGCTGGAGCTGGTGGGCCCACACATCACCCGGCAGGACACGCGTTGGCGTTCGGCCCATTTCCCCAGTGGAGAGACTGGTGGTCACATTGCGGTAAGTGTGTTTTCCCTGCTGCCTTCTTGCCTGCACACACACAACACATGTGTTTGGCGGTTTTTTGTTCTCCGTACATGAACTTCATTATGGTGTTTCTTGCCCTGGGTTTCAGGATGTGTCATGATGTGTCCTCACTGTGTTCATGGACAATGTAGTGTGAGGAGGTGTGTTAGCGGCTGGCCTTGTAATTGCCACATATTGCAGTTTAGTGATGTATATATTCACACACCAAGGACATTGTCATAACCACGGCCACAATCAATCAAAGATCTGGCTAGAAAATAGCCATTAAAGGCACCACTACATTGCCAGCTCCCCTGGAAGGCAAACCAGGTCTAATTATACTGCAGCATTAGACTGGTATAATGACACCTGATTTTTCTCCCAGGGAATCTGGCAATATACCGCTTAAGGAAAGGTTTTATTCATCTTGCTGAGCTTATGTAGAGTTTGTGCGTGAAGATTGGAATGTGTTTGGATGTTGAATGCAGATATGAAATATAGATATGTTGCAAACATATGAGCTTGGACTGGTTGAACGTGAGGGACCGTGAAGATGGTCCACGTTTTTTTTTTTTTAACAGGGGCAAAGGTTAGTGATGCATCCAAGGCAACAGAACATAGTTCTGTGGATGTGTTAATCATTGTGTCTTCAAGTCATCTGCCTTAGGCGCACGCTTCAATATTGATAGTGATATTGCTAGCGATCACATGCGATCGCTAACAAAATCATTCACATCATTGGTGAGCTTTCACACAGGCAAACTCACCAGCGATGTTGAGCAGCAAGATCCCTGGTAAGTATGGTACACATCGGGTTACTAGGCGCCGCGTGGCGCTTAGTAAATGGCCGTTTAACATACATATTATCTCCCAGCATAGGCTGTGGCGCTGGGAGATGGATCATCGTGGTGTCACACACCACCATGAGGCAGATTGAGCAAGTGTTTATCGGTTGATATGACTCCTGCTCACAAATCTGCGATCACACAATCAAGCAATTGAACATTGTAAAATCGCGTGATTGCACGCAGTGATGTGCAAACAATATTGGTTACGCGCCCAAAACGCAGATCGCTTAAGCAATATTGTGCTTTAAATTGATGCGTGTGATGGCCGCCTTAGGGCAACGTCACACACACACATATCTGTGCAGATATTGTTTGCAGCTCTGTGTTTGGCACGAAATAATGGACATATATTTCCAGTTTTGGGGCAGGAGATAAAAAGAGCCATGTGTCCAGGATTTCTCAGCAAACCAAGATCTGGAAAAAAAATCTGCACAAATATGTGTGCGTGTGACGTGGCCCTTACATCCCATTATTGTATGTGTGTCTTGCTTCTTCATTGCGTTCCTCCCCAAGGGCCAGGTCCAGATGTTGCTGAGCAGGCACCAACAGCAAGAGGGTGCCCAAGGCGCACGTAATTTGCCATTTCAGGGTCAGCTGGGCAACTTCACAAACAAAGAGGGTTTGTCAACCAGACACTTCACTTGGCAGCAGCTGAACCATGGTTTGATATGGCACATTGGTGCAATTGGCCACCCACAGTTAGGGCTCAGCAACACACTCGTGGGTTGCCATACAAATAGTTAGCTGTTGTAAAACAAATATCTTCAGCATGTGCACGTGGCTTAAGAGTGTGCTGCTACATGAGTGTTGTTTGTGTATGAATGTCGAAGTCAGTGCCCTGGATATGATGCTGGTAGCATATCACTAATCATGTGTCTCTACTTTAAAATTGTAATGGACGACTGTTAGTAGTTTGCCTGCAATCTTACATTACCTGTACATTTTGTAAACACATTTGCAGCCATGTTGCTTAGTTGTTCTTCCAAGGCTCTGTTTGTTGACATGTATTTTGCAATAGTCTTGTTCACAGCATACTAATGGTGTTGTTGTTCTGTTTAACAGGTTCCTTGCAACAGGGGAGTCCTATGCCTCCCTCCATTATCAATTCCGAATTGGACGCTCTACCATCACAAAGTTTATTCCACAGATCTGTGATGTGTTGTGGGAGAAACTACAGCCTTTGGTAATGGCACAACCAAACAACAACACGTGGATGTCAAGTGCCCTGTCATTTGGAGAAAAAGCGCATTTTCCAAACTGTGTCGGAGCCCTCGATGGGAAACACATAAGAATTCGCAAGCCCCCACACAGTGCCTCACTTTTTTTAACTATAAACGTTATTTCTCAATCGTCCTCATGGCAATTGCGGACTCCAGGGGAGATTCATCTCCGTCGAATTGGGGCATATGGCCGCACAAATGACTCTCGGGTGTTCAAGGACAGTGTGATGGGGCAAGCCCTTTACAGTGGCTGCTTAAATCTGCCGCAGCCTTGTCCTTTGCCTGGCACCAGCTCACCCAGTGTGCCACATGTACTGGTTGCAGATGAGGCATTCCAGCTTCACGTTAATCTACTCAAGCCATATGCCAGCCGCACACTCACGGCTGCACGCCAGAACTTCAATATGAGGTTAAGCCGGGCACGTCAGTATGTAGAGTGTGCCTTTGGCATACTGGCAGCAAAGTGGCGTGTGCTTTTGACCACCATTCAGCTGCATCCCCATAATGTGGACAGTGTCATCAAAGCCTGTACGTGTCTACATAACTTTGTAATTAATCAAGAACTGCCCAATGTTGACCCCACTCTGTTGTCTTCTCCTTTATTACCCATACAACAGCCCAGTGTGCGTGTCCCTCTTGCCGCCATCACTGTAAGGGACCAATTTGCTACTTACTTCATGAATGACCCAGCCCCTCAATCTCATGTGTAAGGATACCTTTATCCACAAAGTGATCTTGTTTAAACACAAGTCCTTATGTTTTGCATTTGTGGTTTGTTCCAAGACTGCATCCTTTCCTCAGCTATGTGGTGATTCTATGTGTTTTAAAAATAAGATGGCTGATCCCTTGGTTTTATTTACAACTGTCTTGGATGTGTTTGCTTTTGGAGTGTGAGGCCCAGCACGTTACAATGTTCAGACCAGAACGTGTAAGTGATGGGTGTTTGTGTAGAGTTTATCCTCCTCACATAGCATTTCTGTGTGGCCATGATCACATGTGTCGGGCAAACACACAATTTCCTTTGGGTGGCTTCACAACTAGGTGGGATTGTAACCCGGCTTGTCGTCAACCACACAGGTCCATATCCAAGGCTTCTGTGTTTGTAATCCAGCCTTAATGCTACCTTTACATGCAGCCACAGGAATGTTGAAATCAATAGGCATCTGACACAATTGTGGCTGTTGGCCTGAAAACACTTTGAAGTGGCCGTGTGTAATTCCACATTTTAAGTCATGTGACTTGCAGATACATGACTTAACACGCACCCACTTCAAGCTGTTTATATGACACCAAGCACAATTGTGTCCTATGGCTGGCGGTTTATACCTTCCTGGGGCTGTGTGTCAAGGACCCCAACATTTTCACGTATGCCCTTATTCAGTATGGTCTCAACACATGAGCACATTAATTTTCAGCCCCTTGTTTAATGTTAGGGACCCAGTCATGTTAACTTACCACCTGGGAGGAGTTTGGCTTCACATTTTGGTTGGATCACATGGCCTCATGCAATGTGTATGGTCTGAAGTTAGAAGATGTGTACACATACCACCTATTGATATACGGCATGTAACCTTGACCTTGCCCATATCTTAATATGTCAAAATAAAACATTACATTTGTGTCACAAATTTTTGTTCATAAATAAAGAAATGAAATGCAGGATCACCAGGCATAGGAACATTTTTAATGTGGTTGCAAAAAAAAAAATGGCTCACACGGAGCAAAGATGCTGGCAAAAGAGCATCGAGCCTGGTTTGGCAAACATAATGATTTCCATGTGTGCAACCCAACATGGGCAATAATAACTTTGAAAACTAAACTCTGTGTCAACAGGACACAAACTGGTTAAACATGGTCGCCCGGCCCTAAAGAGATCACTCCCCCTCCCCGGACACATCGTCACACACAAGGGTTAATTGATGGGGAACTTAACAGAGTACTTCTGTACCAGTTGATTGAATTCCCCTTTAAAATTTAATTTGTCCTGTGGTGGGATCTCCAGAAGTTCCGGTATGTATGAACTAAAATAGTTCATCCACTGCTGGGCAGGACCCCCACACTCCTTCTGGCCCATTTGGGCAATTTGGTGTTCAATAACTGTGCGGTTGTCAAGCACACTCTCGTGAAGGCGCTGTATGACCTCCACTATGATTGTGTCTGTCTCCTCGCGGTTGGTTGTTTTTTTCCAGCCACGGGTAGGTCGGGATGTAGCCGGGGTCGCTGTAGGGGTAGTTGTTGGTCCACTGCCTTCTACAGTTTGGGTACCCACAACAGTCTGTGAGGCTGGCAAAGCCACACCTGCATCAGTGTCTTGGGTCTGGCTGGGAGGCATGTCCCCATTGCTCGGCTCCTGTTCCGGAACCTCGACAGCTGTGTTGCTGTGAGTTCTGCAAGATAAGGACGATAGATATAATGTTAGTTACAACAAACACACATCAGTTCAGCACCTAACAGTGCTGCATGTGTGTTCATACTCACTTTCGGGAGCCAAGTGTCTGGAGTAGGAAGGTCAGCTCATCGTGGTGCCTATAGATGGTGGGGGGTTTTGCAGCTGCCCCACTCTTAAAAGCCGCCATCTTCCTCACATCACGCCTGAATTGATCACGGCAGGAGCGCCAGCGGATTTGCACCTTGTCATCTACATAGCATGGGAAAGAAAGAGCACAACAGGAGACATGTGTGACAGCTATACACTACACCATTTCACAACACCACACATGTATGTGTGGTTGGAGGTGTCCTTACCTATATACTCTTGCTCCTCAGAGTCAATTGATGTGAACCGCGGAAACATGGTGTGGCAGATGTCATGCCAAATTTCCCTGGTCACAATTGTATTCTTATAGTTCTCATTCCCCTGGTCCCACAGAGCGGGCTGCTTCTCAATGAGATGTATGAGGACCTGGTTGTCAATGCGTAGTTTCAAAAATTTGTTGGTTGTTGTATTTCCGCCTGTTTCAACATACTCCTACAGTCCAAAAAAGGAAAACATGAGCCACAAAAAGTAGTGTGTGGTAAACTGAAGATGAACACACATATGCAACGGATGGTGTTTGGCAACATTGAGCGTTATCACTATAATGTGTGTGCACGGATGACACAATCCACATGTATAGAAGGCTGTAAACTCAGATGATGACTTAAACCAAAACAAACCAACGTTCAGTTACCTCGGTAGCAGCAGGTGCTTTTTTATGCCCTTTCCCAGTCTGGGTGGCCTTGGGCTCTGGGAGTGCCTTAGGTGGCTCCTGTGTGTGTGAGAACATAAATTTAGTCAGACACAGGAGAACTAACGTCCGCTTGACATACATGTCTGTGCCCTACTTCATGACACATCTGTGTTTGCCCTGAAATCATGGACACAGTGCAACATCTCAACAGAGTCACAATATAGCCCAATGTGTCCATGATTTAAATACAAGCAGAGGTTGTTTCTGGATTTGCTATCAGACGTTGCTGTGTGTACAGTGGGCGAAACAATCATTGCAACATCGCCCCCATACATGACCACACCACACACACTCTCCAAACGTACCTTCTGTGTGGATGGCCCTGCCTTGGCGCCTTTGTGCTTTTTACGGGTGGCCTTTGGGTGTTTTTTCTGGCTTCTCTTGTGCTGGAGGGAGAGATTAAAAATAATGTCAAACACAGATCTGTTGCTGATCGTTCATAAACTGTATGCCACATTGAAAGGTGTGCAAAATATTACATAAATAGGAAAGAACTACCACACATAGGGTTGCCCACACAAACATGTTGGGACAAAACAAAGATTCTTCATCCAATGTGTAGTTACTTTACATTGGCAGCCCAACAACAACTGTAAAATAAAGCTTCCCAAAGGATTCGTATATGTGTTGGGCAACTGAGTGTCATGCACCCTGGCTACAACTAACACATTGGTGCACATTATAAGAGGCAAGTGTGACTTACTCTTTTTGCCTCTCGGGCACTGGACTCGGAAGATGATGTGGATGAAGCCTGCAATTGCACATGAGTATATCAATGTCAAAACACACCTGCACACATATGTGTAAGCATTAAGAGAAACACTACCGACATATCTTGCAACGTTATGTGTACTGAAGTGTACTTTGCAAAGTTTGGCGTGCCATGCAGAAGAGGGCCAATAAGCCCTTTTAGCTCAGTTAACAATAGCTAGCCATGTAACAACCTTCAAACATGTGTTTTGGGCGGGGGTTAAGGTACATGTGGCCCACCCCAAATGTAACACACAGCATGAGACTTTTGTAGTAGGAAAAACTTTGGCGTTGTCCACACACCTCGGTGTTTTTTTTTTTAACTAAAATAAATTTGACCCATAAAAACTTACTTAGGGCAGAGGACCATTTGCAATTACACTTTCAGGCAACGTGGCCCATATTTACACAATTTGTATCGTCATACACACTTCACACAACAGCCAGGCTGCATAGTGTCCGCTTTCACATAGCACACAGGGACACAATGAAACCACCATTTGTGTACCAAGGACCATTCTGCGGACACTCTGCACCCTGGTGGGTGAAGTGTGGAGCACAATATCCCTCCGAAAAGCAGGCCCAGCGTCTGTTGAAAGCAGTCGCATACAGGCACCTGCACTTTTCCGCCACATGTTAAAAACCCAAAACCATAAGCAATAAATAGTGAACCGCAGGGGTGAGTATAAGGGAATGGTACACCCCCAACACCACAGGGCCTCCAGCATGTGGAACTTGTGGAGGTGTACCAGGGGATCTTTGGATCATCACGTGACAACAAGTGGGCCATACACCCATTGAGGGAAATGGATCCACAGTCTCCTCCCCATGCCATTGCAAGACAAGGTTGCAGATGTCATTGACATCTGTACCGGTGGCCAGCATTGATAAGCGTTCGACAACGGAAGATCATCTACAGCCGGCAATGATGTTGGCCAGGTATAAACGGTGACAATCAGGTGCTGGTTCAGCTGTTAGTCAATACCACACATACCCCAAATAATGGAGCTTGCCAGAGTACATTGAATTAAGCAACCAGAGGCTCATGATGTCATGCAACAATATCAGCCAATTATGACTCTGCGCATGACATCGAACCAGCTGGATGATCCTCATTTGCGTTACATTTCATACGCTGACACCTCCGGCCACACAGCAGATTGCCTCCTCCGGCCCAACAACAAGTGATCTGATTGGCTGAGTAGGGTGCATAGTAATGTGAACGCATGTTTCAAAAGTGCAATGCGTTCACATCAATATGGCCAGCCTTGGTGCTGCATTGACATCTGCATGCAATTCGCATGCAGACACAAACGGCTGTCCGAAGGCAACTTATGATGATATGTTCCAAACAAATTGGAGTGGACATTTTTAATAACTTAGGAGTTACAGTCTGGTTGCACAATGGCATTCCCCTGCGCAGGGTTCGTGGTCGAGGAGACAACATGTGAGTGCAGAAAGCGCATGCCCCTAAGTTTATAATGTGTACGCGGTGTGCTGCATTTGACAGGCCAGTACCGTGCACTGACATTAACTGCACTATGTCATTTGTACACATCCATGTTGATACACACACATCACACAATGTCGTCCGCATCAGGGAGACAACATGTTGCATTCCTGGTGCGGACCACACTGTGTGATTGTTGACCAGCCTTCCGCCACAGCACATATTGCAGGGAAGGGGAGCACACGGTCATGTGCAGTGAAGCGCAGCACCCTGCATCCGCATTGTCTTGTGGCTTGAGGTGGCTGCGCGCACATGGCAGCAACCCCTACCCAGAACCATGCGGAGGTAAACGTCAGTGCGACACAAGCATTATAAGGCAATTATTAGTTCCGAACACAGAATGCATGGGCTACTTACAGACGAGTCAGATGACTGGTCGGAGGGACTGTCCCTGTCGCTGAGCTCAGAATCTGTCACCTGTGCAGGTGTGACAAACAGAAAGAGACATTACTTGAGGGCAGCATGTACAACAATTACATCTTATCAGGAGCATATGTGGTAACATTTTGTACCTACCATAATGTTAGTGGAAGGGGTTACGACACATGCAGTATGTCCAGGGAGCAGTGCTGATTTCCTGGTTGACACCCCCCCTTTTGTGTGGATGGCTAAGGTCACATGACCTTTAAGGATTGACATTTGCCACCTTCTGGAGCAGATTTGGGAAACGGACCCGTTAACGCACTTGTGCAATATGTGTTCCAAATGGCAATGCGTTAACAGATGTGTTTCCCATAGGGCCCCATTATAAGGGAAACGCATGCGTTTTGAGATGGAGACCAAAAACGTGGGCTGCAGCGTTTTTGGTGTATGTTCTCAAAAACGGACATGATTTAACAAACCACTTTTTTTTGAACAATAGTTTTTATTTATTTTTGCAAACAAAATTAACAGGTACAGTAACAGTAAATTTGAATTCAGGCATGTATGTTAAATACTAATATGCCTATAGGCAACCTTCAAATCTAGGCCTATTTATCTTAGGCTTTTTTAAACCGGGAACAACTGCTCCCGTTAAAAAGATGAAAGAAAAAGAGGGGGGGAGGGAAGGTAAAGGGAAGACAGGGAGGGTGAGAGGGGGGGAAGGGAAAGGGGACTCCCGGTTAATCCAGATTTGAGCATATTTGAGAATGAATTAAGTAGGTCATTAATGATTAATAATTATTAACAGTGTAACAGGTTTAACATTGAACAGTGTTGTGAGAGGAAGAGATCCACGGCCCCCACCAGGAAAGTATTTTGGAACGAGTAGTGCAGTTGTGGGACAAGGCTAGCTCGTGTTGAAAATGGGTATTTAAGGTGTCCAGTAAATCGTTGAGGGAAGGAGATCTTGGAGATTTCCAACATCTGGCAACGCAGTGTCTCGCTGCGACAAAAACATTGGCTATTATCGGACGGATCGGGGCAGGAATCTCCTCCACACCTAGACCCAGCAAGGCCATAATCGGAGACAACTGAGAGGAGATGCCTGAGAGGGTGGTAACAAGCGATTCAACCTGTCTCCAAAAGGATTTCAGAACCGGGCAAGACCACCACATGTGTAGGGATGAACCTATACCACCGCACATCCTCCAGCAATCTTGAGCAGAGGAAGAGGACGAGCCATGACTCGTAAAGCGGGCCAGCTTGAGGGGTGTAAGGTACCACTCCATATGTAACTTCTTTATCTGCTCGAGATGGTTTATACAGCGCGAGAAAGCCGTGCTACAGTGGGCTGCCATTTGCCATTGTTCCAGAGTAGCTTCAAATTGAAGGAGATTTTCCCAATTTACCATATATGGGAGCTTGCTGGAACCATCCCGTCTGGCCAGGGCACCATACATTACAGAGACCCCGTGTCCAGGGGGGGTGGAAGATTTGAAGAAGCCCTGGATCAAGCCATCGAATGATGAAACATCAACCGTAGGTAAAATGTTAGTATTCAGGAAATGTCGAAGTTGCAAATAGCAGAAAAAAGAAGAGCGGGGGAGCTCATACTGACTGACTAGTTCGGCAAAAGGTCTGAGGGTGGTTCCGTCTAGGACCTGGTGTAAATGCAGAACCCCCCTAGTTCTCCAATGGAAAAGAGACAAAGACTCCACAGACAGCTCCGCAGCAAGGATTGATATATTCTTATAAAGAAATGGGAGAAGGCTTCTCCCGCTAAGGTTCCAAACCTTGAGCAGCGTTGTCATTGATTTTAGAAGTGTTTGGCTGCGATAGGGTTTTAGCAGGGACATTTCTAATAGTAATTTAGTAGAATTACGGGGCGCCAGTGATTTTTCAATTTGCATCCATAGGGGTTGAAGGTCGTCAGCCCACCAAGTTCGCGCCGCAGAGAGGTGGATTGCTAAGTAATATGAGTTAATATTTGGGGCTCCCATTCCCCCACAGTCAATTGGTAAGTTGAGGACCCTGGCACTTACACAATGTGGTTTATTGTTCCAGATGAACTTCCCCAAGGAAGACTGCAATGAAGCTATCATCCGCTTGGTAAAAGTTAGTGGAAGGCTTGAGAGGATATATAAAATTTTTGGTAAATATATCATCTTAATGATTTGTACCCTGGAGATCCATGAGAGAAAGAGGCCCGCATGTGAGGTTAAACCCGCGTTAATATTCTGAAAAAGTTCATCGAAATTGCGTTGTACTATTTTGTCAGTTCGGAGAATCTGTATTCCCAAGTAGGGGATCCCCGAAGGCGACCAGATAAATGGGAGTTGAGAGCAAAGTTTCTGAGCTTGGTCAGGGGGTATATTGATCGGGTACAGTAGGGATTTAGAGGAGTTAAGTTTGTAATAAGAGGCTTCTGAAAATTCCTCCAATAACTTCACTATTCGGGGGATCGTAGTCATGACATCAGTACAGATAAAGATCACATCATCGGCATAGAGCCCGATTCTGTGTTCTCTCCCCCGGCAAGTGGACCCCTAATCACCGGGTCGGCTCTGACCATGGCAGCCAGAGGCTCCATGGCCAAAACAAAAATAATCGGGGACAAGGGGCATCCTTGTCGTGTCCCGTTAGATATTTCGAACGGGGATGATAGAAAGCCAGAGGCTCTTACCCTTGCCGAGGGAGAAGAGTATAATGCCATGACTGCGCTCCTAAATCCTCCCACTATACCAAATCGTTCAAGGACAGCTTCCAGATACCCCCAGTGCACTCTGTCGAACGCTTTCTCCGCGTCTAGTGAGAGAAGTGCACCGGGGGTAGACCGGCGCTCCATCAGATCCAAAAGGTCAATGACCCTTCTGGTGCCATCTGCGGCCTGTCTGCCCGGGACAAACCCCACCTGCTCCGGACCTATAAGAGATGGTAGTACTTCCATTAGTCGTGTGGCCAGTAGCTTTGCGTATATTTTCAGATCGCTGTTTAGTAACGCTATAGGGCGGAAATTTGTTGGGGATATAGTGGGTTTTCCGGGTTTGGGGATAGCTGTTATTGTAGCCTCTAAACCTTCGCGACGAACAGCTCCTTGACGTCTCCAGAAGGAAAACAGAGTTAATAGTCTGGGAGCTAATTGTTGTAGGAAAGTATTGTAATACTGGTAGGGGTATCCGTCGGGACCTGGTGCCGAATTTTTTTTTTTTAGGGAGACCACCACCGAGATGATTTCTTGCTCAGTATAAGGGCCATTCAGTTGGGCGGATTGTTCCGATGTTAGTTTGGGAAGTGTTACTTTATTAAGAAAGCTTTGAACAATATCTGATGTCGGTTGTGGAGTAGCGGGATCCTCTCTCAGGTTGTAAAGGTCAGAGTAGTAGTCTTTGAACTCCTCTGCAATGTGTAAAGGGTTTTGTATTTTTTGCCCATCCGCCCGGATTAAATGAGCAATTCTAGTTTCTTTACGCTTTTTTTTAACCCGTCTGGCCAGTAACTTGCCCGCTCTGTCCCCCATTCCATAATATGATGCTTTAAGTTTTTTTAGGTTATGCTCTACTTTGGTTAGGAGGAGAGAGCGCAAAGAATGTCGTGCGGTAGTTAGTTCAGTCAATGTTGTGGAGGTAGGGAGTCGTTTGTGAAGAGTCTCCAAGTCGGCTATCTTTTGGGTAAGTTCTCTGACCCTTCCCTCCCTCTCCCTCTTAATCCTCGAGGCCATCTGAATGAGGAATCCCCTGAGTGTTGCCTTGTGGGCATTCCAGAGGGTTTCGGGGTCCACATCAGGGGTGTCATTGATGGTGAAGTATTCATCAATGTGGGATGAAATTTGAGTTATATTGTCTGGAAAAGATAGCATGTGATCATTCATTCTCCATATGCTTGTGGGAGATGCCTGACGGGGATCTTTGACTGTGAGGGAAATGGGAGCGTGATCTGACCACGTAATATGTCCGACCGAGGCTGTCTTACAACAGGAGAGAAGGGCGTCATTCACCAGGAAGTAGTCAATCCTGCTGTATGTATGGAATCGCGGAGACATGTATGTGAAGTCCCTCTCTTCCCCATGTGAGTAGCGCCATATATCGTGTAAATGGTGATCGTATGGTAGATCGCCCATTTCACCACGGCACTGGGATGGGGTAGAACAGTCCAGTCTTTTGTTCATTGGGAGGTTGAAATCTCCCCCCACCAGTACTAGACCAGCGGTGATAGAGTCCAACCTCGTTAACAGAGAACGAAAAAACTTAACCTGCCCCTTGTTGGGCCCATATACGGACACCAGGGAGTACATTACATCATTAATCAGGCCACGGACCACCACAAAACGCCCCTGAGGGTCACTAACCTGTTCAATCAGCTGAAAGGCTATGGACTTGTGTATGAAAATTGCCACACCCGCCTTCTTGTTTTCTGCGTTAGCAAACATCTGCGTTGGATACAATGAAGAGGACATTCTGTGGTTGTCCTGGGCTAGGAGGTGGGTTTCCTGTAAAAAAAGGATCTCTGCGCGTAGCTTTTTAAGCTGTTGCCAGACCAGAGAACGTTTTTCTGGTGAATTCAGGCCGTTTACATTGATGGAAACGATGTTGATGCTCATGATGGCTCCACCAGGGATTCAGCTAGTTTTGGAAAAAGAAGATCTGAGGTTAAACCAAAGACAATGTATCAGGAAGTATATTCAACACTACTTCTTAATGGCCTGAAACACAATCTGGAAAGGAGTTAACCTTGGGGATGGATAAAACTTAGGTATCAAGGGGGGGGGGAGGGTAAGCAAGGAAAGTAGGGATAAGGTTGGAGGGGGATCAAATGATCAATCAGCAATATATAACAGTTTACAATTTTAGACTAATCAGAATGTTTATGAAACGAGGTCTCCAGTCCCACACGGATCTCAGGAATCCCCGATGAAAGGGGGAATTTCCAGGGGACAAGAAACCAATTCTAGATTACAGCCAAAGGTCAATTGAAGTAGGTAAGTTTGGAAAGAGGGTAGAGAAAGAAGAGATAGAGAGAGTTAGGGTGGTGTGGAGTGTCCTGCAAAATAAAAAAAAAAAACACTCACGGGGGCAATAAATCCGTTTTGGAATTTAAGATAAAGAAGAAAGCAAGTAAGAAGAAAGAGAAGAAAGGAGAGCAGTGAGGAAGAAAGGATAAGAAGAGAGTAAGATAGAGAATATGAAAGATAGATCAGATTTAGATTAGGAGAGGGTGACAAGGTTAGGGTAGGGCGACCCCTAGTGGGAGAAGAGTGAAAAGGTAGAAAGATGTTAAGATTTGCTAAGAAGAGTAGGGAGAGCAAATCAAGTAGAGAGATGATACAGAGAAGATATTAGAGAATATGGATGAGAGGAAAAGAGAGAGGAAGAGAGACCCAGGGACTTAATCTATATTTAAACTTGTAGAATTCTCATCTCGTCGCTCACTCCGGGTCCAGGTTTCTCTCAGAGTGGGGTGACGAGGCAGTAAAGTTCTCAGTAGCAGCTTGAGGACTTCTGTTTGTAGGGATCAGGTTCCATTTCTGAAGATAGGATAAAGCTTCCTTCGGGGTATGGCATATATAGGTCTTGTCTTTGCGGCGTATTAGAAGCTTGAGCGGAAACCCCCATCTATAGTCGATGTGTTGGTCCCGTAGGATCACCGTGGCGGGTTGAAAGGCCCTGCGTCGGGCTAAAGTTCCTGGTGATAAGTCCGCATAGACAACAATGTGCTTGAAGTCTTCTGGGACTTCCACACCCTGTCTCAAGACCCTCAGAAAGTCATCCTTCATTTCGTAATAGTGGATTTTTGCTAATACGTCCCGAGGGAGAGAGGAATCCAGCATTGCAGGTCTTGGCAAACGATGTATCCTGTCCACAATTACCTCACTAGGTTTGAGGCCAGGTAACACAGAGGCAATGAAGTTCTGCAGTAGTGAGCGGAGGTCAGAGGGGGGGACATCGTCAGGAATGCCTCGCAATTTTACATTATTCCTGCGAGAGCGATCCTCTAAATCCAAGGTTTTCAAGTTAGTCTTTTCCCATTTGTTTTGCAGGGCTGTGTGAGCATCCATTAGCTCATTATGAGACTGGATCAGTCTCCCCATCTCCTCCTCAAGCTGTGAGGTGCGGGCTCCAATACTTCTCACCTCCCCCTGCAGACCCGCCATCATGCTTCTCATATCCTCCTGGAGTGAGGATCTCAGCGATGCCAGGAGGTCTTTCATGATAGTGTGGGTTATGGGAGCCTCCAGGGGAATGCCTGCGGTGAGTGCTGCTGCAGGCTGAGAGGATACAGATCCTCTATTAGAAGCTCGGGTTGAGCGGGAGGGAGAGGAGGGCGGCGGCGCCATGCTAGCAGGTAATGGCGGGAAGGAGCGCGCTGGGGGAAAAAAAGTCCACCAGACTTCTGGATTGCTTGTTCTTACCCCTCCGGCCTCTGTCCATTCGGTGGGTGAGATCTTTAGACTGCCGCAGGTGCAGGCTCCGGCGTGAGAACGGCGATATGCGGGGTAGGAATCGCTCAGAAGAGTCCCCGGGTCTCAGAGCTCCTCGTTTATGCGGCCATCAGCTCCAAGCGCTAGGCCACGCCCCAACAACAAACCACTTTTTGTCAATGCGTTTTTTACATTGAGCCCTATGGATCCGTTTTCTTATCCGTTTTTGGACACAAAATCATTGCAAGAACGGGTAGAAAAAACGGACTGAGGGCTTATGTGTAACCCCAGCCTAAGCCTGTCTCCATTTTCTATTGACTGACGAATGTGCCTAACCATTATGATTGTCCTGGTGGAACGAAAAAACAATACAGAGATCACACTAACAGCAAGGGCAGGCCAGCACCTACAAGGAGACATTGGGCCTAGTGTGCAGTTTAGACACCCAATATTTAAAGGGCACTGAAGAATGAGGAAGGACACTGATATGGTCACTTAATTACTTTTCACCATATTGGTTAACTTCTCCCTCACTGTCATAGTAACACTCACAAATAGCTACTAGATGATGTGATGGTTTATTTAAATTGGCCAAGTTATGGCACATTTTACACTTTTCTGTGTTGCAGTTGGTGTGGGGGTCCCTATCCAATAATTCTTGGTGTTGAAAAAAAGTGGTACCTCTTGAGCCACCATTGTCTGGGGGTGATTTTCATCAACTGATCTACAATTGCCCTCTTGAATGATTCCATTGTGCAACTATTTTTTGACCCAGAAATGAGATTTTCCTTGTATTTATGGTCGAGAAAGCTGTGCAACCAGTATTCATTGTTTGCCAAAATGTCTCTAAGACAAGGTTATTGGCAAAGTCAGTTGGACATGATCTGTGACATGTATGGAAACTGCAAATAGCAAAAGGTCTAGTGTCATCACTAAGGGGTACTTCACACACAGCGATATCGCTAGCGATATCGCTGCAACATCACAGGTTTTGTGACATAGCAGCGACCTCGCCAGTGAAGTCGCTGCGTGTGACATTCCACAACAACCAGCAATGAGCTCGCTGATCGCTGCGAAATGGAGAGGACCATTTTTTGGTTGTTGGTCTCCCACTGGGCAGCAAACATCGGCGTGTGTGACACCCCTCGAACCCGATGTGTTCCCTGGTAACCAGGGTACACATCAGGTTATTAAGCACTGCATACTGTGCTTAGTAACCCAATGTGTACCCTGGTTACCAGCGGCTGTGGTTAGTAATCCGATGTGTACCCTTGTTACCAGTGTTCTCCAGCTTACCCAGCCTATCAGAATACAATAGTGAGACCTCGACATCGTGAAAAATAATAGTTTATATTCTTTTCCATGATGTCGAAGTCGTTACACGGGTCACTGGTCGCTGAGGAGATCTGTCTGTTTGATAGCTTACCAGCGACCACACAGCGATGTTCCAGCGATCCCAACCAGGTCAGATCGTTGGTGGGATTGCTGGAGCATCGCTATGTGTAATGGATGCCCTAAGACAAACAGTAAGCATTTTTTCCTCCTCATGCTGCCTCACCTCCTCCGCTTGCTCCTCCTCTTCAGACCATGCATGCTGGAGAGACCAAAGCTGGAGTTGGTAGTTCTCTCTGTAGTGCAGATAAACTATTGTGTTCCTTCTCTTCTCCTCCCCCTCTTCCTCATCATCACCCAATGTGGGCCGAGAATATTGGCTGAGGGCTGGGCTAGGGTAATATCACTCATTGGAAAATCTTGCTCTATAGCTACCAGCTGGGCATATAAATCTTTTTCAGACTGTGCAACAAGCATTTCAATACTGTAGACAAAGCAGCAGGATGGTTAAGCTGATAATACATCCTCTGTACCTTGTATTGTTCATAAATATTGTCCTTGTCTATGTATGACAATTTTTCACATGTAAAGCACCATGGAATAAATTGCGCTATAATAAATAATACATTAAAAAATGTTCACTGCTCTTGATGTTGGTTTAATAGTAATCAAAGTTTTCAAGAACCTCACAAATGTCAGCGATCCACATTCACTCTCCAATTATGTGTTGTGGTGACTTAAGCTGCTTTCACACTATGCATATTTTTCGCGTCTTTTTACAGCGCGTGTTTTCCCCAAAAGCACATCTGCGTCTAGATTTCCCGGTAAAGTAAATGGAAATTCACTTTTACCGTTCAGACGTTGCGCTTTTTTCGGCCGCGCGTTTGGGTCCATAAAAAGAATGAAATGTTAATTGTTTGCGCAAATATGCGTGTGCTTTCTCCCATAGCCTCCATTATAAGTGCTGGAATTACACACCGCCGTTCAGGCAATGCGCAATTCCACTGCCTATAAGCACGAGTGCAGGAGGAAAAGCAGGAAGTGAAGAATCCTGTGTTCCTGCCCCTGTGTGACATGTCGGGCTAAAAGTTTTGCGTTCGCAGTGTGTCTACATACACAGCAAAAGTCAAAATAAAAGTTAACAAAAGGTATTAAAAATAAAATAACTTAATACTTAGCTGTCCGCCAGCTGTCCTGGCACCCGAGGAGAAGACGTCTACTCACTTCAAGGACCTTAAAGATGTGATTGGCGGCAAACCGATCAGATGATATTGGATCTGGATTGGACATCGCGGGACCGTCAAACCTGGACAACGTCGGAGTGGGAGGTTGTTTATTAAAGATAGGAGTCACTAATTGTGTTGTGTTTTATTCTAATAAAAATCTTTTTCTATTGTGCTGTGCTTTTTTAAATCTGATTACCAGAAATTCATGGTGGTCATGTCTAAAACTGGCATGACCCCATGAATTTCGGGCTGAGGCCCAGATGATAATATAAAGCTGGCCCTAACCCCATTATTACCCAGCGATCCACCTGGCACCAGGGCCGCTGTAAGAGTTGGATACAGCACCAGAAGATGGCACATCTATGAACGCGCCATTTTTTAGGACAGTTACAAACTGCAATTCACAGCTGGGGAAGGCAGAAGGCTTGGGCCACCCTCACTGCGGATTATAGCCCCCAGCTGCATAGTTGTACCTGGCTAGACACAAAAATAGGGTGAAGACCATGCCGTTTTATTAATTATTTCATGAAATTCATGAAATAATTTAAAAAAAAAAGAGCTTCCCTACATTTTTGGTTCCCAGCCGGGTGCAACTAGGCAGTTGGGGATTGGGGGCAGCCCGTACCTGCCTGCTGTACCTGGCTGGCATACAAAAATATGGCGAAGCCCACGTCACGTTTTTTTTTTTAGTTTTTGTATGCAAAGTTCAGAATAAATAAAAGGACATAAAGGGCTCCTTGGAGTGCACAAGTTTAGGGGCATATACACTCACTGACAGAAGTTATGTCGCTTATTCATGTTATGTAAATAAAAGCTTATAACCTGGCCTTAAATTTCATCCATTGGTTGAATAAATCACTCTTTTGAAAGCTGAACCCCTCCCAAATTTGGTTTAGGTTAAGAAAATAAATTGGCATCCATGCTGAAATATTGATCATTTAATAAAGGCAAGGCAAATGTTTTCTCGCCCACAGAAAGTAATGTGATTTTCAAACAAACAATTTACATAAAATACAAATATGTTGCATAACATTGGTGAATTAAGTTGTGGTTCTATTAGAGTCTCATTTAATATTTTGTGTGACTTCCATGAGCTTGAAGGACTGCATCCATGCGGTTCAACAACGAGTCATACAATTTATTAATGAAGTCGTCAGGAATAGCAAAAAATGCAGTCTTACATGCCTCCCAGAGTTTATCTAGATTCTTTGGCTTTGTCTGCTAAGCTTCCTCTTTTATCCTGCTCCAAACATGCTCAATTATGTTCATGTATGGTGACTGGGCTGGCCAGTCCTTGAGCACCTTTGATCTTTTTTGCGTGGAGGAACTTTGATGTAGAGATGGATGTATGAGATGGAGCACCATCCTGCTGCAGAATTTTACCCCTTTTATGATTTGGAATGTAAGAGGTAGCTAATACTTCTTGATATTTTAAGCTATTAACATTGCCTTCCAACTTGCAAATGTTTTGCACACCCCCATACTGAATGTAGCCCAATCCATGATCTTTCCACCACAAATTTAACTGTGTTCTGGGTGTATTTTGGATCCATATGGGCTCCAGTAGGTCTCCTTCAGTATTTCTGGTGGCTCTGGTGTAATTCTACTGAAGATTCATCAGAGAAATCCACCACCTGCTACTTTTCCAGCGTTAATCTGTTTAGCAGGCTGTGGGACTTTGCAAATGCCACACATTTTTTTATTTGTTTTTTGTTTAGTGCTGGCTTCTGGGCACTGATTCGACCATGGAGGCCATTTCAAGACAGAATCTTACAAATTCTCCTAGTTGACACAGGGACTTGAGGCGACCAGGCCTGTTGGAGTTCTGCTGCAGTGGAAGAGAGGCTTGCTTTTGATTCTCTAACCATCAAACTTTCCTCCTGAGCAGTTGTCTTGCAGGGTATGCTGGACCTGGGCTTATCAAACACATCTCCAGTCTCTTCAAATCTTTTTTTAATTCTTTGTACTTGAAGCTGAGACACATTAAGGGTGCCAGCCACCTCTGGAGTGGATTTGCTTTTCAGCCTCTTGATAATCAAGGCTTTGGTCGCAGGGTGGATTTTTGGCATGTTGTCAGAGCTCAAGTTGCAGTTCAAGTGAAGGTCTGGGGTGCTGGGTCTCTTTTTATACACACGCACTAATTAACCGATCATTTACTGAGCACAGGTGAGGATGTAAACTGGGTTTGGGTGCTTTATATGACCAGGCGACAAAACTTTTGTCTTGCCAAAATCTGACCATTCTGTGTTCATTAAATGATCAATATTTCAGCATTGATGCCAATTTATTTTCTTAATCAAAACCACATTTTGGAGGGTTTCAGCTTTCAAAAGAATAATTTATAAAACAAATGGTTGAATTTAACGTCAGGTTATAAGCTTTTATTTACATTACATGGAAAAGCAACATAACTTCTGTCAAGGAGTGTAAATCCTGGGACTCATCACATGTGAGAAAAAAGGACCATTTTGAGATTGTTCGGCCCAGCCTCTTTGCTACTGAAAATTGACCTTGAGGAAGATTTAGCGGTGCTGCTTGTCAACAGACTGGAGGCATTGTGTCTGCCATGCATCCTGCAAACTGAGGGTAATTCAGACTGCACTGAAAACATAGAGGGTGGGCACAATTTATTGTGAAGGGCCTGCTGTGGGCCCTGCCAAATGAGTAAGTGAGGGCCCTCCAATATGAATAAATGAGGACAAAGCTATGTTAGTTTAGATAGTGTAGATATAGATATCTTAGTATATATTAGTATTGATAGAATAGATATATACAGTGTCTTGTGAAAGAATTAGGCCTCCTTGAACTTTTCAACCTTTTGCCACATTTTAGGCTTCAAACATAAAGATATAAATTCTAATTTTTTTGTGAAGAATCAACAAGTGGGACACAATTGTGAAGTGGAACAAAATGTATTGCATATTTTAAACTTTTTTAACAAATCAAAAACTGAAAAGTGAGGCGTGCAATATTATTCGGCCCCTTTGAGTTAATACTTTGTAGTGCCACCTTTTGCTGCGATTACAGCTGCAAGTCGCTTGGGGTATGTCTCATCGAGAGACTGAAATTCTTGCCCATTTTTACTTACAAAACAGCTCGAGTTCAGTGAGGTTGGATGAACAGCAGTTTTCAGTTCTTTCCACAGATTCTCAATTGGATTGGATATGTTTATTTTTGAAGCATTCCATTGTAGATTTTGCTTTATGTTTGGGGTTATTGTCTTTGAAGATAAATCTCCGGCCCAGTCTCAGGTCTTTTGCAGACTCCAACAAGTTTTCTTCCAGAATGGTCCTGTATTTGGCTTCATCCATCTTCCCATTTATTTTAACCATCTTGCCTGTCCCTGCTGAAGAAAAGCAGGCCTAAACCATGATGCAGCCACCTCCATATTTGGCAGTGGGGATGGTGTTTTGAGGGTGATGAGCTGTGTTGCTTTTATGCCAAACATATCGTTTTGCATTGTGGCCAAAAAGATTGATTTTGGTTTCATCTGACCAGAGCACCTTATTCCACATGTTTGGTGTCTCCCAGGTCGCTTGTGGCAAACTTCAAACAAGACTTTTTATGGATATCTTTGAAAAATGGCTTTTTCTTGCCACTTTTCCATAAAGGCCAGATTTGTGGATTGTACGAATAATTGTTGTCCTATGGACCGACTGTACTACCTCAGCTATAGATCTCTGCAGTTCATCCAGAGTGATCATGGGCTTTTTGGCTGAATCTCTGATCATTCTTCTCCTTGTTCGAGATGTAAGTTTAGAGGAATGTATGGATCTTGGTAGATTTGCAGTGGTCTGATACTCCTTCCATTTCAATATGATCACTTGCACAGTGTCCTTGAGATGTTTAAAACTTAGGGAATCTTTTTGTCTTTAAACTTCGCCACAGCATTATCTCGGACTTGCTTGGTGTGTTCATTGGTCTTCATGATGCTCTCTGCACTTGAAACAGAACCCTGAGACTATTACAGAGCAGATGCATTTATATCGGAGACTTGATTACACAGGTGGATTCTGTTTATCATTACTAGTCATTTAGGACAACATTGGATCATTCAGAGACCATAACTGAACTTCTGGAGTGAGCTTGCTGCATGAAAGTAAAGGGGCCAAAAATATTGCACGCCTCACTTTTCAGTTTTTGATTTGTTAAAAAAGTTTAATATATCCAAAAAATTTCGTTCCATTTCACGATTGTGTCCCACTTGTTGTTGAGTCTTCACAAAAAAATTAGAAATTTTATCTTAATGTTTGAAGCCTGAAATGTGGCAAAAGGTTGAAAAGTTCAAGGGAGCCAAATACTTAAACAAGGCACTGTATATTATAGATAGTATAGATATAGAGAGTGTAGATAGTATAGAGGAAGGCCCTCACACCTGCTGGCTCTGAAGACTAGCGGCCCTCAATTCAACTACTACAGTAGTCCTACATAAATAATGTTTGTCATTGGAGGCACTTGTCATGGTGTCTTCCTTCTTCTTTTAAGATGTTTTTATTAGTCAACAAGAAAGTAAATAAAACTGTCGAGATGATAACATTTTTAGCATAAAATGTTACATATAGTATTAGCACATAAGATATCTAAGAAGGTAAACAAAAAGTAGAAAAATAAAAAATAAAAGAGAAAATTTGATTAAAATAAAAGAAACTATTTACAGTTGACACGATGGTAATATGTATCAGGAATTCTAAAAATCTCTCAGCTAATTATTTTCAATATAGACAGTAAAAGGAAACAAATGAGGCCCCATCACACACGTCAATGTCGCCAGCGATCTGATCGCTGGTGACATTGACGGCTGATCGCTAGTGAGCTGTCACACAGCAGACTCATGAGCGATCACTAACAGCGAATCGCTGGTAACCATGTAAACAAGCGGGTAACTAAGTGCCGCTCGGCGCTTAGTTACCTGTGTTTTACCATGGACACCAGCTCGAAGCGCTTGCTGAGAGGCGCTGGGAGCTGGCTGATCGCGCGTCTCCCAGTGTCACACGCAGCGATCTGCATGTCCACCGGCGACCGTCGCCAGGTTTTCGGACCTGTCCAAAAACCTGGCAACCATCAACCATCAATCGCTGGTTGATTCACCATGTCACACGCGTCATTATTGCAGCAGCGTCACGTGCAGCAGCGACATTAACAGCGATATTGACGCGTGTGATGGCCCCTTTAGACTAAACTAAGTCAAACGAGATGTAAGATTAGCTACATACATGTGAACCCAACTGGCCCACTTCTCCATGTATTTTAATTTAACATGTACACTCCCTATAAGAGCAAACATGAACTCAAATAAATTATGTGATGCTATACAATCCATAAGATTCTCAATAGATGGAACCAAATCACTTTTCCATCGAGAGGCGATAAAATGTTTTGCCACTAGTAAGATGTGTAAAGCTGAAAAGCACTTACCGTATATACTCGTGTATAGAGCCGACCCCCCTACTTTTGCCCCCAAAACCTGGGAAAACCTATTGACTCGTGTATAAGCCGAGGTGGACCCCAGCACAGGTATACAGCCCCCAGCAGTGTGGTATACAGCAGCCTCCCCAGTGGTATATACAGACCCCAGTGGTAATACAGCAGCCCCAGGGGTAATACAGCAGCCCCAGGGGTTATACAGCAGCCCCAGGGGTAATACAGCAGCCCCAGGGGCTATACAGCAGCCCAGGGGCTATACAGCAGCCCCAGGGTAATACAGCAGCCCCATGGTAATACAGCAGCCCCAAGGGTATTACAGCAGCCCCAGGGGTAATACAGCAGCCCCAGGGGTAATACAGCAGCCCCAGGGGTAATACAGCAGCCCCAGGGGGTATACAGCAGCTCCAGGGGCTATACAGCAGCCCCAGGGGCTATACAGCAGCCCCAGTGGTAATACAGCAGCCCCAGGGGTAATACAGCAGCCCCAGGGGTAATACAGCAGCCCCAGGGGCTATACAGCAGCCCCAGGGGTAATACAGCAGCCCCAGGGGTAATACAGCAGCCCCAGGGGTATACAGCAGCCCCAGGGGTAATACAGCAGCCCCAGGGGGTATACAGCAGCCCCAGGGGTGTACAGCAGCCCCAGGGGTATACAGCAGCCCCAGATAAATATACAGGGCCCCCCTTGTGTAGCAATCCTGAAAAGGAAAACATTATCATACTTATCCGTCCCGCTGTCCCGCTGCCACCTGCCGTCATCATCGCGCTCCTCTGTCTTCAGGCGCAGACAATGACGTCATTGCCTGCGCCCACCGGAAGAAGGCAGATGAAGCCGGAGGAGGAGGAGCGCGATGATGACGGCGGCGACAGCGGGACAGATAAGTATGATAATGTTTTCCTTTCAGGATTGCTACATAAGGGGGCCCGTATACTGATATGGGGGGGGCTGCTGTATACTGTATACACTGTACAGTGTATGCAGTGTATACATATACAGTGACTCGCGTATAAGCCGAGGGGGGGACTTTTCAGCCCAATTTTTGGGCTGAAAAACTCGGCTTACACGCGAGTATATACGGTACATTTTGGAAGATCACAAATCCCAACTAACAGTACAGCAGAATCAAAAGTTAAAGTTTAGTTTAAATCCAAAACTAGATTTATCAGGGATTGAATGTCCATCCAAAAGGCATGTATATTATGACATGACCAGAAAACGTGTCTGATAGATCCTATGAGACCACACTGTCTCCAACACAAATTAAAAGTGCTAGGGTCAATCTTGTGTAGTTTCAAAGGGGTGAAATACCACTTGGTGAACAACTTATGTTGTATATAATGTCAAACAAGGGACAGATAAAAGTTTTTCAAAATACTGGATAATTGGTCATGTAAAGTTTGGTTGTCAATGTCAAGTGTGTTATCCCATACTCTGTAGAATCTAAAGTTGTCAGGGATCACATCTTTGTTAAAGGTTTTATAAATACCGTATATACTCGTGTATAAGCCGACCCGTGTATAAGCCGACCCCCCTACTTTTGCCCCCAAAACCTGGGAAAACCTATTGACTCGTGTATAAGCCGAGGGTGGACCCCAGCACAGGTATACAGCCCCCAGCAGTGTGGTATACAGGCCCCCTCAGTGGTATACAGCAGCCTCCCAGTGGTAGTATACAGCAGCCTCCCCAGTGGTAGTATACAGTAGCCTCCCAGTGGTATATACAGCAGCCCCAGAGGGGTATACAGCAGCCCCAGAGCTGTATACAGCAGCCCCAGAGCTGTATACAGCAGCCCCAGAGCTGTATACAGCAGCCCCAGAGGGGTATACAGCAGCCCCAAAGGGGTATACAGCAGCCCCAGAGGGGTATACAGCAGCCCCAGAGGGGTATACAGCAGCCCCAGAGCTGTATACAGCAGCCCCAGAGGGGTATACAGCAGCCCCAGAGGGGTATACAGCAGCCCCAGAGGGGTATACAGCAGCCCCAGAGGGGAATACAGCAGCCCCAGAGGGGTATATAGCAGCCCCAGAGGGGTATATAGCAGCCCCAGAGGGGTATATAGCATCCCCAGAGCTGTATACAGCAGCCCCAGAGGGGTATACAGCAGCCCCAGAGGTGAATACAGCAGCCCCAGAGGGGTATACAGCAGCCCCAGAGGGGTATACAGCAGCCCCAGAGGGGTATCCAGCAGCCCCAGAGGGGTATCCAGCAGCCCCAGAGGGGTATCCAGCAGCCCCAGAGGGGTATCCAGCAGCCCCAGAGCTGTATACAGCAGCCCCAGAGGGGTATACAGCAGCCCCAGAGGGGTATACAGCAGCCCCAGAGGGGTATACAGCAGCCCCAGAGGGGTATACAGCAGCCCCAGAGGGGTATATAGCAGCCCCAGCAGCCCCAGAGGGGTATACAGCAGCCCCAGAAGGGTATATAGCAGCCGCAGAGGGGTATACAGCAGCCCCAGAGGGGTATACAGCAGCCCCAGAGGGGTATACAGCAGCCCCAGAGGGGTATATCGCAGCCCCAGAGGGGTATACAGCAGCCCCAGAGGGGTATACAGCAGCCCCAGAGGGGTATTTAGCAGCCCCAGAGGGGTATACAGCAGCCCCCGCTGTATTCAGCAGCCCCCGCTGTATACAGCGGTACCCGGCTGTATACAGCCCTCCCCCCTGGTATACCGGGCCCCCCCTGTGGCAACCTGTAAAGGAAGCGATGATTATACTTATCGGGTCGCTGTCGCCGACGCCGCCGCTCTGTCACCGTCCGTCACCGCGCTCCTTCCCGTCTTCATGCTTCCTTCACCGGCGCACAGAAAATGACGTCATTTCCTGTGCGACGGTGAAGGAAGCTTGAAGACCAGGAGGAGCGCGGTGACGGACGGTGACAGAGCGGCGGCGGCGGCGACAGCGACCCGATAAGTATAATCATCGCTTCCTTTACAGGTTGCCACAGGGGGGGCCCGGTATACCACGGGGGGGGCCGTATACAAGAATTTTTTCTAATTTTTCTCATTACCGTATATACTCGTGTATAAGCCGAGGGGGGACTTTTCAGCACATTTTTTGTGCTGAAAAACTCGGCTTATACACGAGTATATACGGTAGTATTTCTTTTCCAAACAACCCCATTCTTAGACTGACGAAGCAGTAAATAAATGTTATTAGATAAAGTAAAGTGTAAGTGTGGGTTATTTAAAGTTTTGTTTAATATAGTCCAAGTTGGTCTATCAGATTCAGATAGGTGAATACGAGAGGAAATAACCTCAAAAGGG
Source organism: Allobates femoralis (assembly GCA_033576535.1). Classification (NCBI taxonomy): domain Eukaryota; kingdom Metazoa; phylum Chordata; class Amphibia; order Anura; family Aromobatidae; genus Allobates; species Allobates femoralis. The sequence goes on from JARQOC010000004.1 coordinate 511,128,445, forward strand.
GCCATTTTATCTTCAACAAACACATCAGACACATTTATGATATTTCTACTTTTCCAATTAGAGAGATTAAGGGAAGGAAATAACCAAGAGAAGACATCTATCGGGAACCAGACAGGGCAAGCCGTAGTGAAAATGGTTTTGGATATTCAATTAAACATCCTCCAGGCCTTAATAGTAGCCTTAAGTGGGGCGTCTAGAGGAATAAAAAAGGTATAACAATAAACAATGTGGGGTGCCTTTTTCCCATAATAGACCTCTTTATATTTACCCAAGATGGTGAGTGCTCATCACTACACCATCTTGAACTGGTTTGAGTTAAGATGTCAAAATAATAGGCTCTGAGGTTAGGGACACCCAGTCCTCCATTTAGTTAGTTCTTTTCAAGAGTAGAAGCTGCAACCCTGGGGAATTTCCCTCGCCAGATAAAACTATTAACTTCTGTCTGAAGGCTTCTAAAATACTTGGAATGACCACAGGGAGAGAATCTTAGAGTAACATTTTATAGGCTGTAATGCGGCTTGTACACGAGACTTCTAAATTAGACAAATATGTCACATCCTTAGAGAGAGATTTAACAATATCAGAGAGATTTCTATCCACCATATTAGAGAGAGGTTTGGTAATGGTGATCCCCAGGTAAGGAACCTCTGATGATACCCAGGAGAATCTAAATTCACTTTTTAAAATACCTAACAGGTGACTTTCAGTGTGATAGAGTAAAGCCTAGGTCTTACTAGCATTTAATTTATAGTAAGAGAGTCTGGAGAATCTCTCAGCAATGTCCATTAGATTCCTTAGGGATACAAGAGGATCTGACAAAATAATCAATAAATCATCTGCAAATAAATATGAAACGTGCTGACGCTCATATAATGTATAACCGATAATTCCCTTGTGTGTCCTCATCGCCTCCACCAAAGGTTCTAGAAAGAGATTAAATAAAGTAGGAGACAGAGGGCATCCCTGACATGTCCCGTTGGTAATTGTACAGGATTCAGACACAAAATTATTCATTAAAATTCTAACAGACAGATGGGAGTATAAAGCTCTGATGATATTAAGTATGGGACCAAAAAAAACTAATTTTTTAAGCGATTCAAATAAAAACATCCAGTTAACTTGATCAAAAGCCTTTTCAGCATCAAAAGTGATCAACAAAGTAGGAAGAGTCGACCTCTCTACATGTGAAATGATATGGTATATCCTTCTCGTGGCATCCAGAGTATTTCTGCCATTAACAAAGCCTGTCTGATCGGTATGAATTAAGTGAGCTATATATTGGGAAACTCTATTGACTACAACTTTGGCTATGATTTTGGAATCTGATTTTAAAGGGATCCTGTCACCTCCAGAACGCCTCCTAAGCTACCAAAACATGTCTCTGCAGCATATTATCACTAATCTCACACTTCTTTTGTCTCCTAAAAGCATCTGTGGAGCCCCCTGGGACGGGGTACTCGGTGCCGGACTGGGGTACTGCTGGGGAATGTCACGGCAGTCCTGGTCCAGACCGTGTCCTGGGTTCGCACAATAAAATGGGGAGTTATTTACAGGGGATTTGTCACTCGTGACGCCACCCACTATATGCGGCCAGTAATGGGGCCGCCGCTGCTGCAGAACCTCCGGGGATGATGGGATAGCAGCTTAGATGGAATAGTTCCTGTGGGCAGAACTGTGTTCCCCGGGGCAGTGGAAGAGGTAGTTAAAGTCTGTGAGGATGTTATTGATGCTGCAGGAGAGTAGGGGTAGCAATAGAGATGATAAGAGTAGAGGCAATAGAAGTCTATGAGGGCAAGTGGGGCTTCAGCATAAAGATGAACACACACACTCACGGTTTCTGTTGTTCTTCAAGTCTTTAAAGGCAGATGGTATTACACAGTATTGTCCACGGAGTCTGTACCAGGTTGCTCTCACCCTGACCGGGTCCTTGGCTTCCTACTTAAACGCTGTGTGTGGCCCTGCTGCTGCTTGTAGCTATACTGCTGGCCCTGTCTCTGCTCACCGGTACCAATATGCTGGGCAACCTGAGTCCTCTGTGTCACTGACTCCTTCGTGTTGCTTTGCTATGGTGTGGTGAAGATGGTGGACCTTCACTATGCCGGTGTTTACTGTCCTGTCTGTCTCAGGCACAGTCTCGGATCCGGTATCCGTCTTGAGCGCCTCCCCGGGGTCAAGTTTTTGGGGTAACTCTTTATCCCGGGTATGTTCCTCTGTTACTCTGTCTCCTTTCCTCAGACCTCTCAGGACCTCCACTTCTACTTGGCTCTGCTCCTGCTCCAGACTCAACTCTCCTCTGAACTCTGACTAAAACTGAACTAACTGTCACTCTTGCTCTGTGGTAAACAACTTTAGCTCCTCCCACTAGTGCAGGTGCCACCTAAGCTCCTCCCACTTTCTAGTGTAGTATTGTGTGGGGATAAAACCTGTGTTGTTTCTGTGGCATATTAACCCTTGGGGTGCCACACATCCTGTGAAAGTGCATAAAAACGTTTTAATACTTACTCATTAGTGATTATAATTAGCAGGGGCTATATTCTTTAGCCCTTAGGGCGTGTTGTTTTGCAGGCTCCAGGATCCACCCTCTCTCTGTCTGTGTGCTCTGCTTGTGCAGGCTTTACCCTCCCCCCTCTCTATCACTCACAGAATGCAAATCATTAGTCCTGCCTTCAGCTCCACAGCACAGCAGCACAGACAGAGAGAGGGTGGATCATTCGGGGCCTGATAATGAGCACCTAGGGAGGGCTTAGAGTCTCAAAGGGAAAGCCCTGTGAGACTTATTCAGGGACAAGAAGTCTCAGATTTGTAAGTGTATATTGTTGATTATTCCAATGTTACAGAGCTCTTTGTTTTTATTGAAAAGGAGCACTAATACTGATATGTTAGGGTGCAGGGACAGGTATTAATGGGGTTGGGGTGATTTGGAGGAGTCAGGTTCCCTTTAAAAGTGAAATAGACCTGTAATCTCTCATATTTAGGACATCTCCTTTATATTTGGGGATGATTGTAATTAATGCCTTCTGCAATTCTGCAGGAAGCAGAGATGACGTGGAGGCTGAATTGATATGTCTAAAAAGGTAACGTACAAGGATGTCGGCAAAATTTTTTAAATATTCATGAGATAGACCATCGGGGCCAGGTGGCTTTCCATTTCATTTTAAGAGATTTCACTGCCTCATGAATTTCAGAGTTTTGAAAAGGACATTTGAAGAGATCAATCTCCTTTGTAGTCAAGGAGGGAAGGTTTAAGGAATCAAAAAATGAGTTAACTTCTGACAGACAAGGCTGCACAATACCTGGGCTTAAGTTCAAATTTTAGAGGTTTTTATAAAAGCGTAAGAACTCACTCGATATATCCCTGGGATGTCTACAATTCGACTCCTGTTGGTTTTTAATCTGTAAGATCCTCTTTTTTTGTCTCATCATTTTTAGTCTATTAACAAAAAAATTGTTAGGTTTGTTATGACAAATGTAGTAGTTAAGCTTAGAAAATTGGATCATCTTATCGTAGTCAGAAATTAAGAGGGATTTTAATACTATTCCAAGTTTCAAGATATTAAGTTGAATAGATGAAGAAGGGGATGTCACTTGTGATTCTTCCAGGGAGCGGATCTCTGGTTCCAAAGATGTAAGTTTGGCGTTAGATTTTTTTCTTGAGATGTGATTTCAGTTCAGTCAATTAGCCCCGAATCACTGCCTTGTGGGCTAACCATAATGTCTCTATGCCCACCTGATCACCATCATTCTCTTCAAAATAATAATTGTGTGTCTGTCAATTCCTTCCTAGAGTCAGGGTAAATATAAAGAAACGTTTTGGCCCTCCAAATCCCAGCTAACAAGACACCTCCGCTAGGCATCAATTCAAAAGCTACCAGGGAGTGGTCAGACCAAGTTTTTTGCTAAATATTGATTTTTTTAATATTATGTATAGAAATGTTGTCAGCTAGAACGAGATCTATTGTAGATAAGGAAAATCGGGAATCATAATAGTGTGTGTATTCCCTGGAGGTGGTGTTGAGACATCGAAAGACATCGCATAGGCCTTCCATGTCAATCCAGAGATTCAATGTTAAATTAGAGATTGTACAAGAGTTAGTGGAATCCTATGAGGCATCAGGTACTACGTTGAAATCTCCAAATAAAATTAAAGAACCCTTATGACATTCAGAAATTAAATTCATCAACTCCCTCAGAAATCCAATCTGGCCCTTATTAGGAGCATACAAATTAACTAGAGTATAACAAACACCCCCAAGCCTACAGATCAAAATGATGTATCTCCCCTCCACTTCTCTAATAACATTCTCCTGTTCAAACTGGATACTATTTTTAAACAAAAAGGCAACACCCACTTTCTTTTTCTTATGAGAAGCTAAGATAATGCAGGAATATAACTTATTTACACATTTTGGAGGATCATCATCAGAAAATTTTGTCTCCTGTAAACTTGCAATATCAATTTTAAATTGGTCTCTCCACAGCAAATACCTCTTCTGAGGAGAGTTTAATCCATTTACGCTAAGGGACATTACATTAATAGCCATATAAGTAAATAAACGATGTAATGTCAGTAAAGAGAAGGCTCACTAAACTGTAAAGCCAGGAGATTAGCAAAAAGAGGTATAAAACACTCTGTGTCAATAATTACTAAAAAGAAAAGAATAAGAAAAAAGAAAAATAACAAGAAATATATACACTAACAGACTATATCGAGAAGTTAGAAACAACTGATGGAAAAAGCTCCTTGGGAGAAAAAACGGCCTCTTGCCCACAACAAATAAAAATGTAATATGATTAGTGATGGGCGAGTCCTAAATTACTCGGAATCGCTTGACTCTAGCGAGTCCGAGCCCGGAACTTGCTACTCGTTGCGAGTCCAGCGAGTCCAATGTTAATGAATGGGGAAGCGAGTAATAGCGAGTAATGTGCGATTTGCAAATCGCAGATGTGTCTCGGAAGCTTCAGGCTCTATCTGCTACAATAGCTAAATCATGTTTAATAGGCTCCCGCTGTCACAGCTCAGTTAACTCTCTGCTTACCGGCGCTGCAACAAGAAGAAGACAGAAGAGAGAAGAAAGAAGAGAGAAGACCTGGGTCTTTGGAGGGATATGTGGTGGTAATAAAGTTGGAGTCCCTAATGGTGTCTGTGTCTTTATTTTTAATATATAATTTGTCTCTGTGTGGTGTTTTTTTTAACCCTTTATTGGAGATTCTTAGTGGCCGGGTCAAACCTGGCCTGACATTAAGAATCTCGGGCTTAATACCAGCTTGTATAACAAAGCTGGAATTAACCCCTTTATTACCCAGCGTGCCACCGCCACCAGGGCCGCTGGAAGAGCGGGGTTCAGCGCCAGAGGATGGCACTTCAATGAACGCGCCATCTTCTGGGGCGGCTGCGGGCTGCAATTTGCAGCGGGGGGTGCCCAGAAAGCTTGGGCCTCCCTGCGCTGCGGATTCCAGCCCCAGCTGCTTAGCTGTACCTAGCTAGACATAGAAATTGCGCGGAACCCCACGCATTTTTTTTATTATTTCATGAAATTCTTGAAATAATAAAAAAAAGGGCTCCCCTATATTCTTGTGTCCGGCCAGGTACAAATAGGCACCTGGGGGTTGGGGGCAGCCCGTCGCTGCCTGCTGGATCCGGCTGGTTCCAGAAATACGGCGAAGCCCACGTGATTTTTTTTCTGAAAAATCAATGAAACAATCCTAAAAAAGGGACTGCATCTTTATTAACCCCTCGCCCATGGTCCAGGGAAACTCGCAGAGTACCGAGTCCTGCGAGTCCCTAACTACTCACAGAGTAACGAGTCCTAGCGAGTAGACTCGCCCATCCCTAAATATGATCATCTAAAGGTAATCACTTCAGTGTCGCAGAATGAAAAAGTTTGTTTAATCAAGTGCACATATTCAGGTAACTGATGGGTCACTAATTTCAAGATCTCTGAATAGTTTAAGTCCCTCCTCCAGTCCCTCTATCATATGAGAAGTAATACCCCGCTTGAAGTTAACTTTGGTTTGAGAGTACCACCTGTATATTACACCATTAGCACACAGTATTTTGGTGATGGGTATCAAAGTTTTGCGTTTGGATAAGGTTTCTTTAGAAAGGTTAGAGAAAATTGTAATATCATGGAATGGCCTAGGCAGAGTCTCGTGCTTCTGCATGTAGTTGGTTAAGAGGTTTTTTAGTGTTCCTAAAGCCAAAGGTGACTAAAGTATCTCTAGGAAACGTTTCAGGAATAGATATGGGTCTAGGAAGGCGAAATGCTTTCTCTAAAAAACATTTTACATCCTATAGTGAGGGCAAGATAGTTTTAAGCAATTTTTTGAGGTAAGGTTGCAATTCAGACCATGTGACTGTCTCAGGAATTCCCCTCAATATTTATTGGACTTCCTACTTGAATTGTCAAGATAATCCAATCTACTGGATAGTGCCTAATAGTCTTGTTTAGTTTTAGTTAATTCTTTTTGAAGAGAGCTATTAGCTTTAGATGGTCTTTTGATTTCAGTCTCCGTATAGTTAACTCTGGTTGTTAGAGTGGAGAGTGTTTCTTTAATGCAAGAAAACTCCAGTTTCATTTTGTTAGTGAAGCTATTGAAGAGGTGAAGTAGTGACTCTCTATCTACTGGCCAAGTTTAATCTCTCACTTCAGTAGATAAGGAAGGGGAAGTAACCCTGGATCTTTGACAGGAGGAGAATGAGAGCTTTCACCTTCTCCCGAATGCAACTAATCTAAAGTAGGTCCGACCAAAGTAAAGCTCCAAAACTTAAAGATATAAGTCCCCTTGCGAGTCCATTTCGAGGTGCCACCAGTCTGGTTATCTAGGCTGTCCATGTCTTAACCCAGGGGCTGGCTGGAGCCTCTTGCCCTGGGTAGCAGGTGCGTCCATCCAGCCCTGATTTGAGGACCGGAAGGGGGGGTGCTATCAGAGTTTTCGGACCGCTCACTCACCATTTCAGCCGCCATCTGCATCTCCGCGACGGCGGCCCATTCCTTTAGGGGGGCGACCCTACAAGTGGGCTACACCACCAGCCCCTGCCACCTGGGCCAGTCCGCCCCTGTCTAAACCCCGCACATGAGAATCCACTCTGTCTAGCTTCTCTTGTCTCCACTTTCTAAAATATGTCTAACTCTAGACAGAGTACATTTTATATTGGATTTAACTGGTTTACCCACAGGATTCATGTTAACCTTATGAGGTCTGTTTGTCTACAAGACATAAGTAACAAGATCAGGGTGTCTAAACAAGTATAGGAATATGAATCTTACTGTAAGGAGAGTCAGCGTATCTAGATATTCAACCTCAATGTAAGATAGTGGTTACTGTCGAGGCCAATCAAAGTAGCAGTTGAACCCCCAACAGCGTCAATACACTACAACACATCCCGCATCAGACAACAAAATAATTAACTTAAACAAGCATATATATATTCTTGGAATCTGCTCTACACTCCGAGGTTCCCAGGATCTGCGTAGCTCGCGGACGTAGGAGACCCTCCGATCTCACTTGCTCATGCAGAATCCTCAGCAGATTCGAATTTTGAGTAGTTGCAAAACAATATCCAGCAATCTGAGTACATCAGATGCACTGGACCAGAACAGTTGTTTAATATTCTGTAAATTCTATTAATAAGTCCAGACTAATGCTAATAATAGCAGTTTATAACAATTACTGTTGAAAAAAAAATGCCAGATTCAGCTTAAAAAATGAGCACCGCAACAATTCTGTCGTAAGCGGCAATGTATTTAATAGAAAATACTCAATTTGCTTACGCAAAGTGCGTAAGTAGCAGTTTTTACCGCTGGAAGATATCAAAATTGCTGAGCTCCTCCAGGAAGCCTCAAAATAATAAGTTCCAGACAAGAAAAAGCTCAGGGGGGGCTCAGGTAATTTTAGAATAACCCCCTAATGAGCCTGAGTGGTGATCTCTGGTCACTATACAAGCTTCACAGCACCGCAATAATTCTGGCGTAGAAGGCAATAGATTTAATAGGCACTACGCAATCTGCATACGTAAAGTACGTAATTCGCGGTTTTACTGCTAGAAATACTGAATATGTGATTTTTAGTCAGGAAAAAATCAAAATTGTGAGTGCCAGTCTGAAAACAGTTCAAGGGGGTCCAGATTATCCCAGGAAACCCCTTATAGAGGAACACTGGAGAAATGAATAAGTATAACACCGCTGCCAAAGGAATTCTGTCAGGTGTCCCCAAATCATAGTAATTAATGTAAAAGGCATAAAAAGCTGTCTCTTAAATCTTCTTTCAAAATACTGAAAGATTTGAAGCTTATTTATGTAACATTTGGGGAATATTAGAGCAATAAAGATATTATAAAGGTGACTAAGCGGTCATTATTCATGACGTGACAAAACAGTCTTTTACCTCAGGTAAAGTTGAAGACTGGATTGTTAGGAAAGTTCTTCTGAAAAATGAGCACAGACCTAAACAAAACGTTCCCAAGATGATCACAAGCTTTGTAGTAAAGCTTTTTTCAGTAGTTAAAGTCTTTATGAGGGCATTTAGCCCACTTGCTTATTGTTGTGAGGAGAGCACAGGTAAAAACCTACACCATTACCATTAGGCCACGCCCCTTCTCAGATGTCTTCCTTCTTCTGACAGTCAGAATACACATTCTGCACTGGACGAACAAGTAGGGTATCAACAAGCCTTCATATATTCTGGGGAATATTGGAAATGAAAATCTCTGAGCAGGTTGGGGAGCTTCTTCAAACTATCACTTGAACAACTGATATATTTGAGCTTGTCATCCTGTTGAATAGTGCAGCTTTTGGTGGTGCTGCCTGTCAACAAACTAGAGGCATTGTCTCTGAATTTCCTTTAGTTTATGGGTTGGAAGGCAGAGTGCACTGTGGACCAGGAGGAAGATGGGGGGCACAATTTATTGTGAAGGGCACACTGTGGGCTCTGCCAAATGAGTGAGGGCACTCCAATATGAATCAATCAGGTTATAGCTATATTAGTTTAGATAGTATAGATACAGATATCTAAGTATATATTAGTATAGATAAAATCTATATCTACTATATAATTGTCTAAGGTGTCTGTTGGTCACAGAAATCGCACACCAATGAGCGCAGACTATGCAAATAGGTGCGCGAATTCAAAGTTAAAATTTTGCGCCAATTTGCAGCACGGCGACAGCGCCACTGTCGCTGAAGCCCAGCAACAGCGGTGCGTTAGCGTCGCTGTCGCCGGGATACACAGGTCTGGCCGACAGTGGCCCGCCCACACTCCATAACCAGCTCCTCTGGCCTGCCCGCACTCCATACCCAGCTCCTCTGCCCTGCCCGCGCTCCATACCCCGCTCCTCACCCCGCTCCTCTGCCCTGCCTGCGCTCCATACCCCGCTCCTCACCCCGCTCCTCTGCCCTGCCTGCGCTTCCCACCCCATTCCTCCTGTCCTGCCTTCCATACCCCGTTCCTCTGCCCTGTCTGCGCTCCCGTTCCCCACGTCCCCCTGCTCCTTAGGGCTACTTCTTTAGTGATTTGATTTCACAGTGCATTATACACTGTGAAATCAAATGTAAAATAAGACATATGTATTTAAAATAATAAAAATTGTTATACTTACCCTCCGCCAAGTAATAGGTAACCGGGAGGAGTAGCAGGCAGTGTCATGCTAGGACCTTACATGATGTTAGAATGACATTGGCGTTCGGCACTGTGAATGGCCTGCTCGCGGTCATGTGATATGCGCATCACATATCACATGACCGTGACTGGGCCAATCACAGCGCTGTACGCCGATGTCATTCTGACATCATGCAAGGTCCTAGCAGCAGAACACTGCCTGCTACTGCTCCCGGTTACCGAGCACTCCAACCTGCCCCCCACCACCACTCCTGCCCTGCTTGGTCCATGCTGCCCCCCCCGGTGGCTCCATCCTGCCCCCCCATTGGCTCCATCCTGCCCCGCCGGCTCTTTCCTGCCCCCCTCCCCCGCCTCCTTCCTGCCCCCCTCCCCCGGCTCCTTCCTACCCCGCTCCCCCGGCTCCATCCTGCCCCGCTCGCTCCATCCTGCCCCGCTCGCTCCATGCTGCCTCCTCGCCACCATCCTGCCCCCCATCCTGCCCCCCGTCACCGTCCTGCCCACCCCCCCGTCACCATCCTGCCCACCCCCCCGTCACCGTCCTGCCCACCCCCCGTCACCATCCTGCCCCCCCACCATATATATATATGTAGTTCACTCAGGTTAACTGAACAAGTTCTGCCAGTCACAGTATGTCAACTACATACATATTCTAGAAACCCAATGCATTAGAATTGGGCCACCATCTAGTATATATATATATACACCAAAAAGAAAACTGCAGCTTTTCTTCCTTGAGGTTTCCTATGCCTTTAGTTGGCCTTTAGAACAAGATGGCAACGTTTTGGTTTCAGTGAATCTTCTTCCAGCTCCTATGTATTGGGTAGCTGGAATTTTTATAAAACTTTATTTGTATATCAATTTCAGACTTATTAATAACTTTCTACAACAGTGATCAAAATATATATACATTTGACATATCAACACCTCCCTAATAGTGCTTAAGTGCTTCATTGTATCTTCTTATAAATAATCCTTTACTATTTCCATTCTCTGTGTTACTGTTTCCTTTCAATTCATAATTGCCACTAATTAGACACTCCCGTGCACCTATGTACAGTAATGATTGTTAAACCTGAGTGCACTGTCTCTCCCCCTTCTCTCATAGTATGCGCTATTATCGGCGTTTCGGATGTAAATCTGCGCAAGCTCAGTGTACTGCTGGTTGCTGGGGCAATACCGGAATTTGGGTGGCTGGCAACTTTGTACTCTTGCACATACGCAGTAGCTGCCCGTTCCCACTAGACCTCCGTTGCCCCACTGAGCATGCTCTGAACCTGTTTCTTCCTCCTAGCATTTTTTTACTTACTCCTACATATTATTAAGTGCATTTTTGTGACCCTTACATCACTTCTTAGTAAATTATCTAGTTTCTATCACAAATAATACTTGGAAAATGTTCTTATTTGTGAACTTCATAGGTTATAATATATGCTCTGCCGTGCTCTGTGCATTACTGCTATTTGAGGCTCGGTAAGCATTCTGCACGAGTTAAGAATACGACTTCAGTTACAATTGGAGTATTACCCCCCTCCCCGGGTTCCCAAGTACCCCTCCCCTCATAAGGGCACAAGTTCACCATAATATCTATGGGGAGCCATTTAACTCACAGCTCCTCCTGACAACAAGGGTTCAACAGGGTTACCAGTCCATCATTTCCCCACAGCCACCTGGGTTGCTCACAACTCATTACTGGCTAGCACTTCTTACTGAAAAAATTAAAAATTGTGAATACCATATTTACTTGCTATGAAGTGTTTTATGTGTATTTACAGTATATGTATATGTATATTATTATAAAAAACTAACACGGAAAGATATCACTTTCACATCAGTATATGTACTTTTCAGTCTGCACCACAGGTTTCTGGATTTTTAAATTTGGGCAAATCATGATTATTTGAAAAGGAACAAAAGAAAGGAAGAAGATAAAAGAGAAGATCAATTATTATATACAGTTAGGGCCAGAAATATTTGGACAGTGACACAATTTTCGCGAGTTGGGCTCTGCATGCCACCACATTGGATTTGAAATGAAACCTCTACAACAGAATTCAAGTGCAGATTGTAACGTTTAATTTGAAGGGTTGAACAAAAATATCTGATAGAAAATGTAGGAATTGTACACATTTCTTTACAAACACTCCACATTTTAGGAGGTCAAAAGTAATTGGACAAATAAACATAACCCAAACAAAATATTTTTATTTTCAATATTTTGTGGCGAATCCTTTGGAGGCAATCACTGCCTTAAGTCTGGAACCCATGGACATCACCAAACGCTGGGTTTCCTCCTTCTTAATGCTTTGCCAGGCCTTTACAGCCGCAGCCTTCAGGTCTTGCTTGTTTGTGGGTCTTTCCGTCTTAAGTCTGGATTTGAGCATGTGAAATGCATGCTCAATTGAGTTAAGATCTGGTGATTGACTTGGCCATTGCAGAATGTTCCACTTTTTTGCACTCATGAACTCCTGGGTAGCTTTGGCTGTATGCTTGGGGTCATTGTCCATCTGTACTATGAAGCGCCGTCCAATCAACTTTGCAGCATTTGGCTGAATCTGGGCTGAAAGTATATCCCGGTACACTTCAGAATTCATCTGGCTACTCTTGTCTGCTGTTATGTCATCAATAAACACAAGTGACCCAGTACCATTGAAAGCCATGCATGCCCATGCCATCACTTTTCCTCCACCATGTTTTACAGAGGATGTGGTGTGCTTTGGATCATGTGCCGTTCCCTTTCTTCTCCAAACTTTTTTCTTCCCATCATTCTGGTACAGGTTGATCTTCGTCTCATCTGTCCATAGACTACTTTTCCAGAACTGAGCTGGCTTCTTGAGGTGTTTTTCAGCAAATTTAACTCTGGCCTGTCTATTTTTGGAATTGATGAATGGTTTGCATCTAGATCTGAACCCTTTGTATTTACTGTCATGGAGTCTTCTCTTTACTGTTGACTTAGAGACAGATACACCTACTTCACTGAGAGTGTTCTGGACTTCAGTTGATGTTGTGAACGAGTTCTTCTTCACCAAATAAAGTATGCGGCGATCATCCACCACTGTTATCATCCGTGGACGCCCAGGCCTTTTAGAGTTCCCAAGCTCACCAGTCAATTCCTTTTTTCTCAGAATGTACCCAACTGTTGATTTTGCTACTCCAAGCATGTCTGCTATCTCTCTGATGGATTTTTTCTTTTTTTTCAGCCTCAGGATGTTCTGCTTCACCTCAATTGAGAGTTCCTTTGACCGCATGTTGTCTGGTCACAGCAACAGCTTCCAAATGCAAAACCACACACCTGGAATCCACCCCTGACCTTTTAACTACTTCATTGATTACAGGTTAATGAGGGAGACGCCTTCAGAGTTAATTGCAGCCTTTAGAGTCCATTGTCCAATTACTTTTGGTCCCTTGAAAAAGAGGAGGCTATGCATTACAGAGCTATGATTCCTAAACCCTTTCTCCGATTTGGATGTGGAAACTCTCATATTGCAGCTGGGAGTGTGCACTTTCAGCCCATATTATATATATAATTGTATTTCTGAACATGTTTTTGTAAACAGCTAAAATAACAAAACTTGTGCCACTGTCCAAATATTTCTGGCCCTAACTGTATACTCATTTCAACCTTTATTTCTACAAAAGTTTTAAACCCACACCAATGTCTAGTGGTCTTATAAAACCAAAACACATTGCATGATTTGGGACACATCTATATCAGGGTACTTAGCTTATAGTCCAAATTCATCCCATTGGGCTTCAGGGTTCCTAATTTATATATCCATTTCAGTTCCTTGGATTTCAACAATTACTCTTAGTCCCCACCTCTTCTCATAGGGGGCACTCTATCAATGAGCATGAATTTCAAATCTTTTTCTGTATGTTTTAGTTCAGTAAAATGTTTGGGAACCGGGAGATTTTGCTGGGTTTTTTTCGGATTGTGTAACTGTGTTGGATAACCCTTGTTTTGAACTCTAGAGTTGTCTCACCCACGTACCACATGACACATGGGCATTCTATCAGGTATATTACGTGGTCCGTGTCATAAAATGTTGGATTTCAAATGTCTCTCTTGTCTGAGGATGTGTGAACATAGAACATTTAATCATATGTGAGCAAGCTACACACCCTACACATGGATGGGTACCTTCATACCTTTTTTTGCCCATAAGCGTAGTTTGTACTTGTTTTTTATGGGTTCAAAATCATCTTTAACCAAAATATCTTTTAGACACTCTCCCAAAATATGCCAGTGCTTCTTTATGACCCTACTAATCTCCCAGGACTCTTATCCATGTGTCCATGACCAGGGGTAGCCATTTTGGAGGTACTCCATTTCTCATATCCCTGTTACTACCATCTAATGCTTTTCATTTTTTTTGTTGTTTCAGAATATTCCCAGGTTATCCTCTCTTTTTAAACTTCTCTAGCAGTGCATTTATTTCCCCATCTACCTCCGCCTCCTCACTAACAATCCTCTGCACTCATTTGATTTGGCCATATGGTATAGAGTTCTTCATCCTCTTTGGGTGGTGGCTTTTATAATGAACTAGTTTATTTCTGTCCGTTTTCTTTACAAACAAGGTGATTTCTAATTTATTACCTTTCCGTGTTATCAAAACATCTAAAAACTGCATCTCTTTGGGGAGAATACCATGGTAAATTTGATTGTGTAATCCACCTTATTTATATAGTCATGAAAGTTGTCCAATTTAATCATGGTTCCTGACCACAATAGAAGAATATCATCCACATATCTCCACCACTTGATCACCTTATTAAAGTGGTGGGACATGTACCTCTCTTCTAATACTGCCATAACTGTATTTGCGCAACTACATGCCGTTCGAGCCCCCATAGCTGTACCTTTTAATTGCCTGTAATAGATGTCCCTAAACATGAAATAATTACATCTGAACACTAATTCTAACAACCCCAAGATGAATTGCTTAGCTTCTTCTGAATAACTTGTGCTTCGTAACTTACTTGAAATGGCATCTATACCTCTATTATGATCAATAGAAGTATAGAGGGATGTCACATCAAAGGATACCAGCAATATATCTCCCTCCAATTTTAATTCTTTCAACTTATCCAGAAAATCCCCCGTATCCCTGATATAAGAATCCACAGTATGTGCAAAGGGGGCCAACACCCTTTCAAGGAATATCCAATATTGCTAAATATTGAGTTATTTCCGGCCACTATGGGCCTCCCTGAGGGGTCTTTCAGGGCCTTCTGAATTTTTGTTACCAAATATATGACCGGAGTAACCGGTTTCTGTACATACAGTACAGATCAAAAGTTTGGACACACCTTCTCATTTAAAGAGTTTTCTCTGGCCTCCACAGTCACCAGACCTGAACCCAATCCCAATCGAGATGGTTTGGGGCAAGCTGGACCACAGAGTGAAGGCAAAAGGGCCAACAAGTGCTAAGCATCTCTGGGAACTCCTTCAAGACTGTTTGAAACCATTTTCGGTGACTACCTCTTGAAGCTCATCAAGAGAATGCCAATAGTGTGCAAAGCAGTAATCACAGCAAAAGGTGGCTACTTTGAAGAAACTAGAATATAAGACATAATTACACTTTTTTGTTAAGTATATTATTCCACATGTGTTAATTCATAGTTTTGATGCCTTCAGTGTGAATCTACAATTTTCATAGTCATGAAAATACAGAAAACTCTTTGAATGAGAATGTGTATCCAAACGTTTGGTCTGTACTGTATAAGAAATCTGCTGTTCAGTATATTCTTTTGAAAATCAAATTTGGGGTCTCTAATTTCTTGTAAACACTTTAATCATTAAGTTGTCTCATCATCTCTTTTAAATAAGTATCCTCCTCCATGACAACAACTGCTCCACCCTTATCTGCAGGTTTTATCACCAGGTTGTCGTCATGGACTTGTTCTTGCAAGGCCTCATACTCTTTTCTTGTCAAGTTTGGGTTACTATGTGTCCCATTAGTTTTTAATTTTAACTGTTCAATATCTCGTGTAACAGCTAACATATAAGCCTCTATGGCTTGTACTTCCTCAGTTGGCACAAAATCACTCTTGTGTGTACTGACAGATCCCTCATGTTTAATTCACTGGTTCTAGTTCTCACCCCCACCTCCTTCTTATGAAAGCAATGCTTCAATTTAATAGCACGGGAAAATCAAAATAAATCTACTTCAACATCAAACTAATCTACATGACTCGCTATACAAAAGTTCATACCCTTTTCTAACACATTAGATTCTTCAGAGGTTAAAGCTTTACTGGAATAAACAAATATACTCAAAAAATAAAGGGAGCACTTCAACATTACATTGTGTTGTTAAATGTTCCCTTTATTTTTTTGAGCAGTACATATACACTGTGTGCAGAATTATTAGGCAAGTTGTATTGTAGAGGATAATTTTTATTATTGATCAACAACTATGTTCTTAATCAACCCAAAAGTCTCAAATATCAAAGATTAATATTTTTGGAAGTTAGAGTGTTTTTTTTTCTAGATTTGGCTATCTTAGGAGGATATCTGTTTGTGCAGGTAACTATTACTGTGCAGAATTATTAGACAACTTAATAAAAACCAAATATATTCCCATCTTGCTTGTTTATTTTCACCAGGTAAACCAATATAACTACTCAAATTTTAGAGAAAAAACATTTCTGACATACAAAAATAAAACCCCCCAAAAATACTGACCAATATAGCCACCTTTCTTTATGATGACACTCAACAGCCTTCCATCCATAGATTCTGGCAGTTGCTTGATCTGTTTACAATCAACATTGTGATTGCGTGCAGCAGCCACCACAGCCTCCCAGACACTGTTCCGAGAGGTGTACTGTTTTCTCTCCCTGTAGATCTCACATTTTATGAGGGACCACAGGTTTTCTATAGGGTTCAGATCAGGTGAACAAGGGGGCCATGTCATTATTTTTCCTTCTTTTAGACCTTTACTGGCCAGCCACGCTGTGTAGTAGTTGGATGCATGTGATGGAGCATTGTCCCTCATAAAAATCATGTTTTTCTTGAACAATACTGACTTCTTCCTGTACCAGTGTTTGAAGAGGTAGTCTTCCAGAAACTGGCAGTAGGTCTGGGAGCTGAGCTTCACTCCATCCTCAACCCAAAAAGGTCCCACAAGTTCATCTTTAATGATACCAGCCCATACCAGTACCCCATCTCCGCCTTGCTGGTGTCTGAGTCGGAGTAGAGCTCTCTGCCCTTTACTAATCCAGCCTCTGGCCCATCAAGAGTCACTCTCATTTCATCAGTCCATAAAACCTTTGAAAAATCAGTCTTAAGATATTTCTTGGCCCAATCTTGACGTTTTATCTTATGTTTCTTGTTCAAAGGTTGTCGTTTCTCAGCCTTTCTTACCTTATGCTTTTTGATACTCCAGTAACGTTGCAGCTCTGAAATATTGCAAAACTGGTGGCAAATGGCATCTTGGCAGCTTCATGCTTGATTTCCCTCAATTCATGGGCAGGTATTTTGCGCCTTTTTTGCCCAACACGCTTCTTACGACCCTTTGGCTATTTGCCATGAAATGCTTGATTGTTCGGTGATCACGCTTAAAAAGTTTGGCAATTTCAAGACTGCTGTATCCCTCTGCAAGACATCTCACAATTTTGAACTTTTCAGAGCCCGTCAAATCTCTCTTCTGACCCATTTTGCCAAAGGAAAGGCATTTGCCTAATAATTAAGCACACCTTATATAGGGTATTGATGTCATTAGACCACACCCCTCCTCATTACAGAGATTCACATCACCTGATTTATTTTATTGGTAGTTGTCTCACTAAAATTGACAAATCCCCGGGCCCGGATGGGATACACCCCAGAGTGCTGCAGGAATTAAGTTCTGTCATAGATAGACCATTATTTTTAATATTTAAAGATTCCATAATAGCAGGGTCTGTACCACAGGACTGGCCTATAGCAAATGTGGTGCCAATATTCAAAAAGGGGACAAAAACTGAACTTGGAAATTATAGGCAAGTAAGCTTAACCTCTACTGTGGGTAAAATCCTAGAGGGTTTTCTAAGAGATGCTATACTGGAGTATCTGAAGAAAAATAACCTCATGACCATTATCAACATGGTTTTATGAGGGACCGTTCCTGTGAAACTAATCTAATAAGCTTCTATGAAGAAGTAAGTTCTGGACTGGACCAAGATAATGCAGTGGATGTGGTGTATATGGACTTTTCAAAAGCTTTTGATACGGTGCCACACAAAAGGTTGATACATAAAATGAGGGCAATGGGGATAGGGGAAAATATGTGTAAGTGGGTTAAGAACTGGCTTAGTGATAGGAAACAAAGGGTGGTTATTAATGGAACACACTCAGAATGGGTCACAGTTAACAGTGGGGTTCCACAGGGGTCAGTGTTGGGCCGCTTCTATTTAATATATTTATTAATGACCTTGTAGGGGGCATACAGAGTAGAATCTCAATATTTGCAGATGACACTAAACTCTGCAGGGTAATCAATACAGAGGAGGACAATTTTATATTACAGGAGGATTTATGTAAACTAGAAGCTTGGGCTGCTAAATGGCAAATGCGCTTTAATGGGGATAAATGTAAAGTCATGCACTTGGGCAGAGGAAACAAAAGTATAATTATGTGCTTAATTGTAAAACACTGGGCAAAACTGTCACTGAAAAAGACCTGGGTGTATGGGTAGATGACAAACTCACATTTAGTGGCCAGTGTCAGGCAGCTGCTGCAAAGGCAAATAAAATAATGGGATGCATTAAAAGAGGCATAGATGCTCATGAGGAGAACATAATTTTACCTCTATACAAGTCACTAGTGCGACCACACTTAGAATACTGTGTACAATTCTGGTCTCCGGTGTATAAGAAAGACATAGCTGAACTAGAACGGGTCCAGAGAAGAGCGACAAAAGTCATTAGAGGACTAAGGGATCTGCAATACCAAGACAGGTTATTAAACTTGGGATTATTTAGCTTGGAAAAATGAAGGCTTAGGGGTGATCTTTTTATAATGTATAAATATATGAGGGGACAGTACAGAGACCTTTCTAATGATCTCTTTACTCTTAGGCCTGAGACTGGGACAAGGGGGCATCCTCTACGTCTGGAGGAAAGAAGGTTTAATCATAATCACAGACGCGGATTCTTTACTCTAAGAGCAGTGAGACTATGGAACTCTCTGCCACATGATGTTGTAATGAGTGAGTCACTACTAACATTTAAGAAGGGCCTGGATGCCTTTCTTGAAAACTATAATATTACCAGTTATACATACTAGATTCTTTGATAGGGCTTGATCCAGGGTACTAGTCTGATTGCCGTATCTGGAGTCAGGAAGGAATTTTTCCCCCAATGTGGAGCTTAGTGTTGCCACATGGTTTTTTTTTGCCTTCCTCTGGATCAACATGTTTGGCTATGGGTTGAACTAGATGGACTTAAAGTCTTCCTTCAACCTTAAAAACTATGTACTATGTTACTATGTAAGCCTATACAGCTTGGAGTAGGACAACATGTATAAAAAGTATCATGTGATCAAAATACTCATTTGCCTAATAATACTGTACACAGTGTATATATATATACATACAGGGTGGGCCATTTATATGGATGCACCTAAATAAAATGGGAATGGTTGGTGATATCATCTTCCTATTTGTGGAACATTACAACATGCTCCAAAATATTATGAAAATGTTCTTTTTTCTGATTTTCCTAAATGATCGGTTCAAATGACAGTCAGTGTAATAAGTCATCACCACCTGTTGGAGTATACATTGAATTTTATTGAAGAAACCTCCCAATGATAACAGTATAATCTTCAAAATTAAAAAAAAAACTCTAGATGCACTGTTCCAAATTATTAGGCACAGTAGAGTTTCTAAACATTTGATGTTTGAAAGAACTGAAAATGCTTGTTTGTTGAATTTGCAGCATTAGGAGGTCACATTCGTTGAAATAAAAAGCTATTTAACTCCAAAACATCCTAACTGGCCAAGTTACATGTTACCATAGGAACCTTCTTTGATATCACCTTCATAATTCTTGCATCCATTGAACTTGTGAGTTTCTGGAGAGTTTCTGCTTGTATTTCTTTCGTGATGTCAGAAAATACATCCCAGAGTGCTGTTTTGATGTGAACTGCCTCCCACCCTCATAGATCTTTCGCTTGATTATACTCCAAAGGTTCTCTATAGGGTTGAGGTCAGTGGAAGATGGTGGCCATACCATGAGTTTACCTCTTTTATGCCCATAGCAGCCATTGACACAGGTTTTCTTTGCAGCATGAGATGGTATATTTGTCATGCATGAAGATGATTTTGCTCCTGAAGGCACATTTTTGCTTTTTGTACCATGGAAGAAAGTTCTCAGTCAGAAACGCTATATACTTTGCAGAGGTCATTTTCACACCTTCAGGAACCTTAAAGGGGCCTACCAGCTGTTTCCAAATGATTCCAGCCCAAAACATGACTCCTCCACCTCCTTGCTGACATTGCAGCCTTGATGGGACTTGGTGGCCATCCACCAATTATCCACTACTCCATCCATCTTGACCATCCAGGGTTGCTCGGCACTCATCAATAAATAAGACTGTTTAAAAATTGTCTTCATGTATGTCTGGGCCCACTGCAACCATTTCTGCTTGTGAGCACTGTTTGGGGTGGCTGAATAGTAGGTTTATACACCGCAGCAAGCCTTTGAAGAATCCTACAACTTGAGGTTTGAGGGACTCCACAGGCACCAGCAGCTTCAAATATCTGTTTGCTGGTTTGTAAGGGCTTTTTAGCAGCTGCTCTCTTAATCCGATGAGCTTGCCTGGCAGAAACCTTCCTCATTCTGCCTTTATCTGCACGAAACATGTCTGTGCTCAGAATCAGCCACAAATCTCTTCACAGTACGATGATCACGCTTACATTTTTATGCCCTATCTAATGTTTTCATTCCTTGTCCAAGGCATTGAACTATTTGTTGCTTTTCGGCAGCAGAGAGATCCTTTTCTTTCCCATGTTATTTGAGAACTGTGGCCTGCTCAATATCGTAGAACATCCAGTTTTCCGTTTATTGGGCCACCTGCCAAACTAATTATCACAGGTATCTGAATTGAATTCAGTAATCCAAAGAAGCCTGATGGTGGGTTTACATGCTCAGATATCTGAAACGATATCGTTTGGAATGTCACGTGACTGCGATCATTTCGACATCGTTAGTGCGATGTCAAAAGCCAGGATATCGTTAACAATGTGTAATTTGGCAACGCGCCAGCGTCGTTCATTACAACTTAGTGAACAATTGGATAAACTGGCAGGAATAGGAGAATTCAGAACAATATCGTTCATCTTGGTGTCACACTGAATGATGCTGCACTTTGCTGGAGCGTTAATTGGACGACGAACGATAAAAGTGAGGTCCTGAGCACACTTTTGAGATGTCTGATCCAACAATTTTTCCTTCAGATATCCTGCGGTTACACGCAAAAGCGATATCGCTCGAATGATGTCAAAAGCGTGACGTTTAAACGATATCATTTCAGATATCTGTGCGTGTAAACCCACCATTAGACACAATACCATCAGTGGGTTTCATTGAAGAAAAAAAATAAATTAACTTTGCTTTTTGATCTATGTGGGCTCCTTGTGGGTTAAATTGATCCAATGCTATCACCGTATTGAATTCTGAGAAGCACGGGGGGGGGGGGTTTTTTGTTATATTGTGCCTTGATGTTTTTTACTTCATGCTGAGGACTAAGAGGTTACCCCTCGAAACGTGTCCAGCGTTACTTCCATCTCTTCTCATGCTTTGTAATCTGGATTAAATAAAGGATCTTAAACGAAAAATTTGGTCTCCGGTGACTCTTAAAATTTTTACTGCACTTATGGATGGATGCCAGCCATTACACCAGAGCCCGAGTCCATGAGTATGTGTGAGTAGCTTCCCTCTTCCCCTTGCTCCCAATATTATATATTTCAGACTCAGTTTTTGTTACCTTTTTGAACATCGGAGCCATATTTACTATGCACCAGTCTTGTAGTACAGATCCTGTCATTATGGCATTTATAAACATTAAAAATAATGATCTGTTTATCCCAGTACTTAATTACTGCAGTACTTGAGATTTGATGCCTTCAGGGCTTGGGGATTTGTCTACTTTAGTGATTTTGAGGTTGTGCCATATTGCCTGCTGAGTTAAACAGGAGACATTTAATGGATAATTTATTGTATCCCTGATCATGTGATTAAAGTTTATTAAAATAACAAAAAATACAGCTGCACTGTCAATACTAAGTAATACTATGCAATAATTAATATACAGAAAAATTAGCTAGCATTATATCTAAGGAAGTATATTTACATTTAAAAATGGAGACACTTAGCATATAATATGGTTATAACCATAACCACCCTGTAGGCACAATGAGGTGTGCCTCTTAAGTGGGAACCTACAATCAGAGTCACTGCCTCTCTTTGGACCTTCTATTTGTGAAAACAGAGCTTTCTGACTACAGGTCAGCACGTTCAGAAGAAACTGGGTAACAAACTTTAGGGTCCGATTTGTCAGGCTGTCCCTTGTAAAAGTGAATAAATTGAAGCTAAAGCTACATTTTTAGGTAAAATGTAAATTTATTTACTTTTCCTTTCCACTTTGCATTCATACCTGCGAAGGAAATAAACAGTTAATAAACTTTTTTTTAAGTAGTCTGAGGGGTGCAGATTTGGAATGGTGTCACTTTCGGGTATTTTCTCTTATATAGGCCCCTCAAAATGACTTCAAATGTGATATGATCCCTAATAAAATGGGTCTGTAAATTTTTATGTAAAATTGAAAAATTGATAATAAACTTTGAACCCTTCAAACTTGCTAACAAAAAAATGTTTTATGTATAGTAGACATGCGAGAAATGTTAACTGTTTTGTGTGATATAACTCTCTGGTTTAAAGGTAGAAGAATTCAAAGGTTGAATATTGCAAATATTTCGCCAAAATTCAATTGTTTTCGCAAACACAAAAAAATCAGTCTATATTTACCACTTACATGAAGTTCAATATGTCACAAAAAACATTCTTGGAATCACTGCGATCCGTTGAAGCGTTCAACAAAATTTCATAAAGTGACACTTGTCAGAATTGGAAAATTGGGTCTGGTCATTAAGGTGAAAATTGGCTCAGTCACTAAAGGGTTAAGGAAATTGTGTGTTGTTCTCTAACTTTGATTGCCATTGTATTTACAATACTGTGAGTTAAGAAAAATGTTTGTGGCATCTTTTTTCTTACAAGGAGGCTAAAAATGACATTTTTAATTATGCAAATGGTGTCCGTGGAGCCTCGTTTAAGAGTCTCAAACACAGGACTAGCCAGATAAATGTGGCACCCCAGGGTTAATGTGCCACAGTAACACCACAAAGGGTTAACTCCCCACACAACCCACAACACTACACTAGCGTCTCCAGGCCAGAAGGGGGAGCTAAAGCTGCTTCCCTACATATTCTGGTGTGGAGAGGAAGTGGGGAAGAGCAGAGTGGTGGGAGGAGCTAATGTTGTTTACCTCAGAGTGGCAGTGACAGTTAGTTGGAGTTAGTGCAGTTCCTGGGAGGACTGAGGAAGAAAGGCTGGTGGTGTAAAAGGGCTGCCTTTGGCCTCTCCACAGACTGTTACCCACTTCCAGGCCTAGCCAGGGTCTGAGGGAAGGAGTAAGAGAAACAAGAGAACACATCTGGGAGACTGAGTTACCTCATAACTCGCCCCGGAGGAGTGCACAGACCGGATACCGGATTCGAAACTGTGACTGACACACGCAGCACAGTAAACACCGGGATGGTGGAGGTTATATATCTACACTGTACCTCAGCAAAGCATCACGGTGGGGTCAGAAATACAGAGGAAGACTCAAGTTGCCTAGCAAAGGGGGTACCTGTGAGGAGAGACAGGCCAGCAGCCTAGCTGAAGCGGTAGCAGGGCCAAACACACAGTGCAGGAGAGGGAAGCTGAGGACCCGGACAGGGTGGGAGCAACCCGGCCCCGGTACAGACTCTGTGGACAGTAGTCTGCTAACAACATCATCTGCAGTAAAGACTTGGAAAACTTCAAAACTGTGAGTTTGTCTGATCCTTGTGTACAAATACTGCGTTCCCTCACAAGCAGCTATCATCTCTAGTACTACCCCTATCCTGCAATATCCATAGCACCATCTATAGACTGTTACCATCTCTGCCCCGGGGAACCAAGCTCTACCTGCGGAGAGCCATACATCCTCATCTGGCAAACATCATCCCAGGAGGTTCTGTAGCAGCGGTGGTCACCTTGACCACAACCAGTGGGTGGCATCACAACAAACTCCCCTGTAAATATTCCCCCATGTACTTGTGGAACCCGGGACACAGTGCGGACCAAGACCGCCGTGATATCCCCAGCAGTACCCCGGTCCAGTACCGAGTACCCAGTCCCAGTGGGCTCAACATATACCTCCAGGGAAGGACCTAGCCCTGGGGTGGACTCCTTGCGGAAACCATCATAACCACCATATTAAGTGGCCCTTTTAGTCACTATCCCTCTCAGTTACAAGCTTAAGATATGACATGGGAATTACCAAAGCCAGGTATCCATCCACAGACAGCTGTTTCGGGGTTTTGCCCCTCATCAGAGTGCAGTAGGATTCCGGCTAGGTGGGAGCAATGCCTGGTAGACCAACAACACAAAGCATTCACTGAATCAGTGAATGCTTCATATTTTTAATTATAGAACATTAATATAATTACAAAAGCGACATCATTTGTAAGAATATGACGTTTGATAAGAATCATGGAAAGGTTTCAGAGAGCATGTGTCAGAAACTAATGTTACTGCAAGCAAAAATGTTAAGCCTCTATGGCGAGCTTACAAACAAATGGGCGCACAGCAGGATCTGGCAGGTTTGTTTTCTGGAAGGATATTCTCATAGTGTTACAAGTTTCTGCAATAGAGTATTAAGCCAAAGGAGAACATTTCTTATCGAAAATAAGCTATGAACCATTTTTTTTTTTATAATTTTTCCAAATCTTATGACCTGTGTTACAACTTTTGTGTTGGTTTCCTTTTCATCCCAGTGCTTACTCATTCTTATAGTTGTTTTTTTGGTCTAAGATTGTTTATCATACTGCATACCTTTATAGCTGAATTTTATATTTTAAATCTAAAAGAACAAATGTGGGGCATGTTTACTTAAGCAAAATGTCCCAAATAATAAATGTAAACTAACGTTATTTTTAGATGCGATATAAAACACTGATGCAATCCATCAGTTAAGTTTCTTCTTAAACAAGTTTTAAATAAAAAAAATTATGCCTTTATTATTATTGTTTATTATTATTTATTTATATAGCGTCATTAAATTCCATGGAGCTTTACATAGGAAGAGGGGAGAACAAGGACAAATACAGTAGATATGGACAATCAAGTCTTATAGATACAGGAGGGGAGAGGACCCTTATTTACTTCCCCAGGAAAAAAATAATAAGGGTATGTGCCCACAGGAAGGTTTAACGTCGGTTTAGCAGCGAAAACCGCCGGCGATTTAGCATAGGTTTTATTTAAATTTATGTAAATCCTAAGCAGCGTTAGGACTTACAAGTAACCCTACGTAATTTAGAAACCGCTGTGCACACATAGTCGGTTTATGTGAGCGGATCTGCCCGCAGTTGAGCGGTTTCCCAGCGGTTTAGCAGCATACAGCATGTCAATTCTTCTCAGCGGTTTTTGATCGGTTCCATGAACAAAATCCTCCATAGAAAACCGCCGGAAAAACCGCTGGAAAAACCGACTGAAAACCGCTGTGCACACGCTGAAAAAAAACGCCGGAAAACCGCCGGAAAACAGCTGGAGACTTCAGAGCTCAGAACTGATAATTTCCAGCGGTTTACTGACGGTTTGAGCGCCACTAAACCTTCCTGTGGGCACATACCCTAAAGGGGTCAATAAATTACACTACAATGATTTTTAGGGTTGTAATATTGGGATTTAACAATTAATTTAACATGTTTCTCTTACTTTTTCTCTGCAGAACTCCCGTTATGCACAAAACATTCCTGCTTACACCATACACACACAACTCTACTGTCCAAATATGACATCTACATAAAACCCAACAGCATACTTGTCTCTGCTACATGCCTAATAAATCCACAAACAGCTCTGCTGCATACACACAAGACTGTGCTGCATGCAATCATATATAAATACAGCTTTGCTGCATACATATATTCACACACACACCTCTATCACAGGCATTTTACACCAATTTTAGTAATTAATAATTTACTACTAGTTATAGAATCTTATTATTTCACATAATTTCCAATTTTCTCAAAGCATGTGACTGATGCAATGATATGACTGTCATATCCTGGAACAACCTTCAGCTCCTGTGTTCAGCGATGTGCTCTCTCACAACCTGAAAAATTGTAAGGACTGTTAAGGCCCCATACAGGTTTAGTGATGTACTTCAGCTTCCTACCCTGCCATTCACTGATCAGATAAATCCATGTAAGGCAAAACGAGAGAACACCCCAACACTTTTAAGCAAGATTTTATCTTGTGAAAAAGTGAAACTTACAGTTAGAACAATATGGTGTATCTGATGGTAAGGGGGTATGTGGGGCATGTGTCCTGGCTTCAGGTAGAGGAGGGGTGCTCTCAGCACATCTGATCTAGGAGACTGAGATGCCTCCTAGCAGGCAGAATTTTGACACCCTCCCAGAATGGGCATTTTTGTTCTGATGGTGGTTCTGATCATGTATTTCTGTAATGATGGTGTTTGTGATGCTGTATTCCTGTACTGATGATGGTTCTGCTAATGTATTTTTTTTTTTACTGATGGTCGTTCTGGTGAGATATTCCTGTACTGATGATGCTTGTGACACAGTATTGCTTTACTGATGATGATTCTGGTGACATATTTCTGTGTGACACCCCTTCATCTGCTGCCGTGAGAAGGGTGTTCTGTAGTTCTCACCTTGATATTGCACAGTGCCTCAACACAAATCTTGCTAGTAGTTCAGAGCAATGCAGAAGGGCCTTTGTATTCTGTTAGGGATCAACTCAGGAAACCCCTGCCCAAACGCCCAACACACTCACAAGAGATGAGATTAGAAATCTTAACAGGTTTTTTTTTACAGGGGGAGGGGGAGAAGGGAAAATTACTGGGGGAATAGCAAGTAACAGTAAGCAGGTAATGATATGCAGTATTATACAGAAATACAAGAGGCACTTGGAAATAGACCTGAATGTTATGGATGAGGCTTCCCTTTAACTTAACCTGATAACTATGGCCTTATGTCTACAGACGTTGGGAAAAAAAAGGGTACTTATGCCTAGCCGACGTCTGTAGACATAAGCCAGGAATAAGCCCTGGTGCGCCGCCCCTGGAGCTAAAATCTCTAGGGTCTTAGCTACCAGGGGTAGCTGAGACCCTAGAGATTAGGAATCGGCTAGTTTTTTACCAACACCAGTAATGTGATGACCGGTAAGCACCGTTTACCGACCATCACATTACATAAGTGAAAGTGCCTGTAAAAAATGCTTTCACTCTGATCCGACATGAAAACACATGTCAGATCATGGGGAAGCATTAACCCCTGACTGTCTGAAGACCCCCTGTATTGGGGATCTTCCTCTCACCCCCCTCCCCCAATCTACCTCAAAATGGCAGCAGCGACCGGTAAAACCCGCCGCTGCAGCTGCATCTCCATGCGATCTGACATGTCATACATGTCAGATCGCATGGAAATGACACTGCTGGTGCTCTTTGTCCCTTGCCTGTGCCCATCAGCCACCTCCAAGAGTCCCCCCCACCACCTGTCCTCCAGCCCTGGCTCCGGCGTCTGATTATTCACATACAGCAATCTATTCAATCTGACGTGTCAAACGTCAGATTGAATAGATTGATTGTCCCTGTCAGGGGGTCACCAGCAATATCGAAGTGCCCCCTCCATCATCTGGCCCCCCCCCACCCCCCTAGCACCGGTGCCAGTACCGGTATGGCGGTGGCGGTACCGGCACCGTCGATCGTCACCTCTCACCCTGAGAGAGAGGATCCTGTGTCCTCCGGTGCTCCCCCTGGCCTCCCCAGCCCCCCCCTCTACCTGAATAAAATGAAGGGATCCTCTGCAGCCCCCCTTTTCTTCTTCACAAAATGGCCCTGCACATGCGCAGTGTGCCAGGGAAACTCTGCCCTCTGCACCTAGCAACAAAAAAAAAAAAATCTGATTGGTTGCAGTGATTTGAATTGTGTGATAGACCCTATCACACAGTTCAATCCCCATTTATTAGTAAATATGGCAGCACTTGGGTCTGCTTCTCTCCTCTCTCCTTGGTAGTTGTTTTTGGAGATAAGAGAGAGACAGACTAGTTGCTGCCATCTGTGAAGATATAATCAGTTTTAAGACTTATTCTTTATCAATTTATTTAGCTAGGGTTAGGGCTAGGGTTAAGGTTAGGGTTAGGGTTCAAAGCCAGGTTTAGGGAAAAAAATCATCCCATCCGTCATTCTCCCTTCATCACTCCCCTAACCAATTAATTTTTTTTACTTTATTCTTTATCAATCCTTTATCTAGCTAGGGTTAGGGTTGGGGCTAGGGTTAGGGTTAGGGCTAGGGTTAGAGTTCAGAACCAGGGTTAGGGAAAAAAATCATCCCCTCCATCATTCCCCCTCCATCACTCCCCTAACCAAATCATTTTTGTTACTTTAGGGTTAGGGTTCGGGTTCAAAACAAGGGTTAGGGTATAAAAAATCATCCCCTCCTCCATCATTCCCCCTCCATCACTCCCCTAATCAAATATTTTTGTTCCCAAAATAAAAAAAAAATGGCCCGCAGAATGTTTATTGCTGAGCAAGCATACGCATTGCTTGACTCCGGTACCTCCGGGTCGGAAACTGAAACGGCCTCTGAAGCCGAGATGTCATCAGAGGACAGTGACTACTTGGCTTCCTCTAGGGGGTCCCCCACCCCGCCAGTCATCCCTTCTGATGCGGCAGAGGCAGGACCCAGCTCTGCAGCTTCCCGTCCTCTGTGGCAGCTCGACCCATCCTATTCCCCACAAATTCCCCCTTTCACAGCAGCTTCCGGTATACAAGTTAACGTCACCAATTTTGCCCCCTTGGATTTCTTTTCCGTTTTTGTAAACCCCGATGTCCTTGAGTTAATCACCCACCAGACTAACATATATGTCCTGCCAGTATATTGCCAAAAAACCTCAGTCCATTCACGTTCCTGGGTCCCCACTAATGTCCCAGAAATTAAAACATTTTTAGGCATCACCATCAACATGGGTATTGTAAAAAAAACCAGCCTACGCTCTTACTGGGCAAAAAATACGGTCCACAGCACCCTCTGTGTTTGCAGCAGTAATGTCCCGCACCCGTTATTAAGCCATACTGAGATTTCTGCATTTCTCGATAATTCCCAAGTCCCCCCAATAACTGACCCAAATTATGACCGGCTAAATAAACTAAGACCCCTAATTTCCCTCCTGCACCAATCGTTCCTCAATTCATATACCCCAGAACAAAATGTATTGGGGACGAGTCCCTAATGAGCTACAAGGGCCATCTCTCCTTTAGGCAATTCATCCCCTCCAAACGAGCCAAGTACGGCGTAAAAATGTTACAAAATGTGCGAAAGCAGAAGTGGGTACACCAGTACATTCATGATTTATGAGGGTAAGGACAGACAGATAAGTCCACCTAACTGTCCCCAGACAATTGGCATCCCAGAGAAAATTGTCTGGGAGCTAATGACCCCATTTTTGGAAAAAGGGTACCACGTGTACACGGACAATTACTACACAAGCATCCCCTATACCAGCCTACAACTGCAAAACAAGGGGCCTGTGGGAAGATACGGAAAAACCGTGTGGGCTTACCGTCACAGTTGGTGTCCAGACGTCTTGAGAAGGGGCGTAAATTTTCACTGGCAAGTGACAAAATGCTTGTCATAAAGTGGAATGACTGCAAGGACGTCTATATTCTTACACCCTGCATGCGGACACAACTGTGACGGTCAGAGACAGGGGCGCCACCAGGGACAGAGAAAAACCCCTTTGTGTGACTGAGTACAACAAATACATGGGTGGAGTGGACCTGTCTGACCAGGTGCTCCAACCATACCTGGTGAATCGGAAGACAAGGGCCTGGTATAAAAAGGTGGCTATCTATCTTCTACAGATAGCTACCTACAATAGCTTTGTCCTTTATAAAAAATCCCAAGGGCCCTCACCTTCCTGCAGTATCAGGAGAAGGTTATCGGAGTGTCTCCTGTTCGACTCCACAGCATCGGAGGCAGCCTTTGAAACGGAGAATGCCCGCAGACTAACAGAGCGTCATTTCATGAACATTATCCCTCCCATCCCACCCAAATGCATCCCAAAAAAAGATGTAAAGTGTGTAGCAAGCGGGGTTTGAGAGTGATCGCTACTACTGCCTCACGTGCCCATCCCAACCTGAACTTTGTATCGTCCCCTGTTTTGAGATCATACCATACAATTCACAATTATTAGGTTGGCATCCTAATGTGGTAAGCTTTTTTTTTTTTCCCACATAATTTATATTTTCAGTCATTGGCCCCTTTACAGATTGGACTTGTCAATAAATTACAACGTCATCAGTAAAACACTTTTTACCCAGTTTCCCAAATAATTCCAAAACTTGATAACTCACATACCAAACTATTATTCAGACACATTCTCATCCACATGTCCACGTCTGCATACCCCAGAATGTAGACCCCACAAATTTCTCTTGAGAAGTCTGATCCCATGTGACAAATTCTAGGACTTGATCACTCACACAAAGTTTTTTTGCCAGTTATCTTAGTTTGGCTGGCATTACAACTATGTCTTGCTACGCAAACTATTTTTTGCATCTACGTTACATATAGTATATTTATAATGGTGTTGATGGCATGATCATTTTATTGGAGGATTTCCAACAATGAGGCTATTCCGTATTCATACACCAGTACTTTACTGTGTTCTTGCCAAACTTCCTATACCGGACAATAAGTTTTTAATCCTGTTGGGGACTGGTTGTTTTGTGCATATAGCAGTTCTGACCTTGACGGGTTGGAGCCTGTCATAGTGCACCACGTCGACTGGCACATTCGTCTCTCATTATGGAATGATGGCGCTAAACAGACATTGTACGACCAGTCTCTGAAAGATGAACTTGTCCTCCTAGCCCTGCTGGTGTTTTCCTTCATATCTACAACAAGCACAAGTTTGCCACATAGCTGGCTACATTTCCTCCACATTTTGCTCTTCACGCCAGTAGAGTTTTGCGTTCCTGCTACAATATACGCAATTGCAGGACAACTATTTTGTGAGTAAGGCTATGCTTTATAATCAGCAATTGTGTTTTTCGGGGCATGCCGCCCTTTGTGAGTAAATAATTCCTGGAAGGATCTTCATGTTTGGTAGCGCAAAGTCTTGAAAAGTTTTGAATGGGTCCTGGAATTCATTCAATTTTACCCTAAAGATAAAATGATAAATAATAAAAAGTGGGAACAAACTACTTAGTACATCCCTTGACAAATACATTACAGGGTAAAAATTACAAAAAATCCATTTATGCGGGTTTTTCAGTTGTTCTTGTACTACAAAGGTTCTGCAAATATGACAATCTATTGCAAATACAGCCAAATTTGCTTTCCAAAATTCAAATAGCGCTCCATCTGTTCTGAGTCCTGCCGTTTGTCCAAACAGAACTTTTTGACTACATTTGGGTATCGACGCGCTCACAAGAATGTGGGCAACACATTTTGGGGTCAATTTTATGGTGTTACCTCTTGTAAAAGTGAAAAATGTGGTGCTAAAGCATCACTTTTGTGAAAAAAAAGAAAATTTTCATTATGATGACCTATTGTTATCAAATTCTGTGAAGTACCTGTGGGTTCAAAATGCTCACTATACCCCTAGATATAATCCTTGAGGGGTCTAGTTTCCAAAATGGGGTCACTTGTGTGGGGTTTCTGCT
Source organism: Allobates femoralis (assembly GCA_033576535.1). NCBI lineage: Eukaryota > Metazoa > Chordata > Amphibia > Anura > Aromobatidae > Allobates > Allobates femoralis. Next base: position 511,160,045 of record JARQOC010000004.1, read on the forward strand.
GTTAAGGTACCCCAGGCGTCCAAGAAGTGAAAGATGGTATCTGTCATCTATTTCAGCCAAATTTGCTTTCCAAAATTCAAATAGCGCTCCGTCCGTTCTGAGTCCTGCCGTTTGGGCAAATAGCAGTTTATGACCACATGTGGGGTATCATTGCATTCAGAAGAAACATGGTAACAAACTTTGCCATCCAATTTGTCCTGCTGTCCCTTGTAAAAGTGAATAAATTGAGGCTAAAGCAACATTTTTAGATAAAATATAAATGTATTTATTATTTCATTCCACTTTGCATTTATTCCTGTAAAGCACCTGAAGGGTTAATAATTTTTTTGAATGTGGTTTTGAGTAGCTTGAGGGGTGCAGTTTTTGGAATGGTGTCACGTTTGGGTGTTTTCTGTCATGTACGCCCCTCAAGGTGACTTCAAATGTGATGTGGTCACTAAAAAAATGGTTTTGTAAATTTTGGTTGAAGAATGAGAAATTGCTGATGAACTTTGAACCCTTATAACTTCCTAACCAAATTTTTTTTCCCCAAAATTGTGCTGATGTAAAGTAGTCATGTGGGGAAATGTTATTTATTAACTATTTTGTGTCACATAACTCTCTAGTTTAACAGAATAAAAATTAAAAATATGAAGATTGCAATAATTTATACATTTTCAACAAATTTTTAATTTCGTTAACAAATAAACGCAAAAATTACACTGGGGAACAATTTGAAAAAAAATTTCTGTTGCGTTAGGTTTTTGAGCTGATTTATACTAAAATTGGCATGCTGATTCCAAAAATGTAGTCAGTTATTTTCTAGCACGTCAAGTTTTTCCTCCACAACTTACCTGCCAGAGATGCACAATTGCACTGATATCTGTAATAAGACTTGTTATCTGATTACAATTTGACTCATATAGAGCTACGTGCCATATGATAGTGTTAAAAAACATATTTGTCATGCCTATTTCTTATATATTTCATTTTTTGTTCATATTTGTACTATTTAAAAAAATAAAAACACTTTTTAGGTACAGTAGTTTACATATTTTTGAGAAGGCAAAAATTCTATAGTTCAAAAACTTGACGAGATAGAGAAAAACTGAGATAATTTCTGGATTCAGCATCCAAAAATTAATTAAGAACAGTTGTCTGACCTAACTCCTAAAAAATTGTGTTCCCCAGTGTTATCGACCTAAATTTACTACTAACATGAAGCCCAATATGTCATGAAAAAACAATCTCAGATTCGCTAGGATCTGTTGAAGCGTTCCAGAGTTATTACCTCACTAGATGTTGGCCCGATTCTAACGCATCGGGTATTCTAGACTATGTATGTAGTTTATTTATGAAAATTTAAGAATAATGCAAAGGGAAGCTGGGTTTAAATCCTGCGCCAATATCGCTGATTGCTGGCAAGGCAACCGGCCGGGCGGAACAAATCAGCAAAGCGTGGTTAAATCTCGCGCCAATTTGCGGGCAAACTGTCGCGCGCGACCAGCGACGCAGGATTTGCGTTACAGACAAACAGACAAAAGTAGACAATTATATAGTAGATACCTGCAGCAGTACCGGTGTGCAACGGTGCCAGTGAGCAGTGGTGCCGGAGCCCAGGAGGGGACAGCGGGCGGGTGCGATCAGGAGAGGGCCAGGGCACAGTGGGCAGGAGATGGGCGGGTGCAGGCAGTAGGGAGTCAGGAAAGAGCGGGCGGGTGCAGGCAGGAGGGGGCCGGGGAAGAGCAGACGGGTGCGGGCAGAAGGGGGCTTGGGGACAGCGGGTGGGTGCGAGCAGGAGGGGGCCGGGGAACAGCGGCGGGGTAAGGGCAAGAGGGGGCCCCTCCTTTCCACACCCAGCTGCTGTTCCACGGTCCACTCCTGCCCGCAGCAGAGTGCTTAGCAGAGTATACAGCGGCTTAGTGGTTACCAGAGTTTATGGTGACTCAGTGGTTAGCAGACTTTACGGCGGCTCAGTGGTTAGCAGAGTATACAGCTGCTGAGTGGTTAGCAGAGTATACGGTGGCTGAGTGGTTAGCAGAGTGTACAGGGCCTGAGTGGTTAGCAGAGTATATGGCGGCTGAGTGGTTAGCAGAGTATACTGGGGCTCAGTGGTTAGGGGAGTATACAGCGGCTCAGTGGTTAGCAGAGTATGTGGTGGCATAGTGTACGGCGGGTGGGTGGACAGCACAGTGTACGGCGGATGAGTGGACAGCACAGTGGACGTGGGTGAGTGGACAGCACAGTAAACGGCGGGTGAGTGGACAGCACAGTAAACGGCGGGTGAGTGGACAGCACAGTGGACGGCGGGTGAGTGGACAGCAGAGTGGACGGCAGGTGAGTGGACAGCACCGTGTACAGCGGGTGAGTGGACAGCACAGTATACGGCGGCTCAGTGGACACACACACACCTACACACACACGCACACCTACCCAAACACACACCTTCACCCCCTCCGGTCTCACCCATCGCAGATGTAAGTTTGAGCCGGGAATGAGGTGGTCATGCGCAGGATGGAGGCTCGGTGGTCAGCGCAGGATGGAGGGGCAGCGGTCAGCGCATGATGGAGAGGCAGCAGTCTGCGAAGGAGGATGGAGGCCGGGTGGTTGAGCGCAGGACGATGGAGTCCGGGTGGTCGAGTGCAGGAGGATGGAGGCCGGGGAGGGTGAGCACAGAAGGATGGAGGCCGGGGGAAGGTGAGTGCAGGAGGATGGAGGCCGGGGGAAGGTGAGCGCAGGAGGATGGAGGCCAGGGGAAGGTGAGCGCAGGAGGATGGAGGCCGGGGGGGGTGAGCGCAAGAGGATGGAGACCGGGGGGGTGAGCACAGGAGGATGGAGTCCGAGGGGGGGTGAGCGCAGGGGAATGGGGTGCGGGGGGGGGGGTGAGCGCAGGAGGCTGGAGTCCAGGGGAAGGTGAGCGCAGGAGAATGGATTAAGGGGGTGGGTGAGCACAGAAGGATAGAGTCCGGGGGAACGAGCGCAGGAGGATGGAGTTGGGGGGGTGAGCGCAGGAGGATGGAGTTGGGGGGGTGAGCTCAGGAGGACGGAGTCCGGGGGGGAGTGAGCACAGGAGGATGGAGGATTGAGTCTGGGGGGAAGGGTGAGCACAGTGAGCGGTGAGTGGTGAGCGCAGGATTCCAGGGGGATTGAGCACAGGAGGATAGAGTCCGGTGGGGGGGGAGCGCAGGAAAATGGAGTCTGGGGGAGGGTGGGTGCAGGAGGATGGAGTGCAGGGATGGAGTCCAGGGGGGTGAGCGCAGGAGGGCGGAGACAAGGGGGGTGAGCGCAGGAGGGTGGAGACCAGGGGAATGAGCGCAGGAGGATGAAGTCCAGGGGGGGTGAGCACAGGAGGATGGAATCTGGGAGGGGAGCGCAGGAAGATGGAGTCAAGGGGGGTGAGTGCAGGAGGATGGGTCCGGGGATGGAGGGTGGGGGGTGAGTGCAGGAGGATGGAGTCTGGGTGCACAGGTGGATGGAGTCCGGGGGTCAGGGTGAGCGCAGGAGGATGGAGTCCAAGGGGCGGGTTTGAGCGCAGGAGGATGGAGTCCGTGGGGGGCATAGGTGGATGGAGTCCGGGGGGGAGAGCACAGGTGGGGAGGGGGGTGAGCGTAGGATGCTTGAGACTGGGGGGGGGGTGTGAGTGCAGGAGGATGGAGGCCGGTGCCGACTGAGGTGGTGACGTGCCCAGCTCGCCCCCGGCGTGTTCCCCGCCACAGCTGCTCACATCCCAGCCTGACTCATCTTTGGTGACACTCAGGCACTGCGCAGCTCCTCAACCGAGCGGGCGCGGTGGGGACTCTGGGAGTCGTAGTTCCTGACACTGCCGGCTTCTCCCCCGGGGGGCTTAATGGGAGAGCATGGTGCGGACTACATCTCCCACAATCCCCTGGGAGACCGACAGGAAATTCACGCCCCTCTGTGATGGAGTCTAGAAGAGAGCAGAGGGAGGGGGGAGCGTGTGTGGAGCGTCACTGTGACGTCACAGTGGAGAACTACACATCTCGGCAGGCAGTGCGCGGGCAGAAATGGAGGCCCAATGAAGCTGGTGAGGAAGGCTGTGGTGGCGGCGGTGGCACTGGTGGGGGGGGTCTTTGGCTAGTGTAGGGACAGTGTAGGGGCCTGCAGAGGCCACCGATGTTGGTAGTGGGGCTGTGTTAGCCCCGCTCCCGCTAACGGTCGGCCATCTTGGTTAGGTATACAGCCAGCTTCAGTCAGGATGTAACGTCATTTCGATGACATACTGACGGAAGCTGGCTTAGGGTTTTATTAGAAACGATAAATGGATACTGGTCAGATTTACAAAAAAATTCTGGTCATTAAGTTGGAAATTGGCTCCGTCACTAAGGGGTTAAAGGGATCCTGCCACCCCAAAACACCTCCTAAGCTATTAAAAGATGCCCGTAGAGCATACTCACACTTATCCTACACTTCTTTTGGCTCCTAAATGCATCTATTGAAAATGAAGATAAACGTTAAAAAAATGTGTGAATATGCTCTAGGGACATCTTTTAATAGCTTAGGAGGTGTTTTGGGGGTGACAGGATCCCTTTAAGCCACAGACTCTTAATTAATTACAATTCACCTACAAAAGGCTGCAGCATTGCAAATGACACAGACCCAAACTGGGTCCCTAGTTGTCGTGAAAAGTGGATGCACGTGCTTTAAGGGTTCTCCCGGGTTCGTCCTATATAAACTGCTAGTTAACACAATTAAAAGTCTATTTAGCACAACCTTGTATTGTTTGAGGAGTACTCTGAAGCTAATTACAAGTCCCAGGCACACACTCTTATAGATACCTTCAGTACACTTCTCCAGCAGTAGAACTACAGGTCCTAGCAATGCTACTAACTCCTTTTTGCAGATCCTTGTTATCCCAGAGTTCCAGACTGAAGTATCAGGGTCCAGTTGATTGGAAAGGATGGAAACAGACAACAAAATCTTTGCTTTGGAAACCTGATGGAGTGGGGGACAGCTCTTAACAATAGTGTGTTGTTAAGTTCTGTAGCTTTAAAAGTCAGTCTATCATCACACTGAGCAGCAGCTTGAGTACAATCCCCTCCTTCTTTCTTCTTCAGCCAGGTTCACATCACAATTTAATCTGATCCGTGGATGTCCGTTGTAAACCGGACAGCCCCGGACCGGATTTCAGCCCCATAGTATGCTATGGGGCCGGATGAAGCCGCATGGCGGCTATGTGCCATCCGGTTTCCATCTGTCCTGGAGGATTCGAAAAATCTCCCCAAATTGCATCCTCCCGGATTCTCACGGATCTGGGGCAATCCGGCGCTATCCGGCGCTCCCTAACATGGGAGTCTATGGGGCTTGATTGCCCCAATCTGGGGGGATCCGGACACCTGCGGCTGAAGTTCAGCGTGAGCTACGCTGAACTTCAGCACCAGGGAGCTGTCCTCTGTGAAGGGGTTCAGCACCACTTCGCAGGGGACAGCTGAGCTCTGCTGCATCTGGCTGCACACCAGACCGAAGGGCATATTAGCCCTCTGGTTCTGTTTGCAAATCCGGTCCAGGGCTGTCCGGTCCACAGCAGACAGCCCTGGATCGGATTGTGCTGTGGTGTGAACCCGGCCTTCAGCATATTCAGTGAATCCATCCTGTTGTCTGCTGTTGCTCCTATTCCTCCCCCAGATTGTTGAGATGAACAGGGCACATTGGGAATTGTAGTTTTCTGCAGTTTAGCAAAAGTTTAAATATCTGTAGAGGTGAATGTGTGTGCACTCTATAATTAGCTTTCACAGCAGGTGCTACATCTGTTTTATTTATAAATATGGTAATTTATTTTACTGTTGGTAATTTTGTATTCATTGACTGAAGCTGGTTTTAATGCTGTATACCTGTGCTGATCATGGTTCTGGCAATGAATTCCTCTAGTTATAATGGTATTGCTAATGTATTCCTTTAGTTATAACGATTCGGTTGATGCATCAAAGTACTGTTATTGGCTCTGATTCTGTACAGTTATAGCAATCCATTACATGTCAAATAGTGTGATAAATGGTTATCTTAAAATATTGTGCCATTGGTCAAGTAAAGGGTTAATATATGTGTATTTATGTATTTACTAGATGGTGGCCCGATTCTAAAGAATCGGGTAGTCTAGAATCTATATAGAGTTTATTTAGTAATAGGGGAGTGCTGTGAAATTAATTGTGTGTATACAGGCGGCTCAGTGGTTAGCAGAGTATACGGTGGCTCAGTGGTCAGCAGTGAGTGCGGTGGCTCAGTGGTTAGCAGTGAGTGCGGTGGCTCAGTGGTCAGCAGTGAGTGCGGTGGCTCAGTGGTCAGCAGTGAGTGCGGTGGCTCAGTGGTCAGCAGTGAGTGCGGTGGCTCAGTGGTCAGCAGTGAGTGCGGTGGCTCAGTGGTCAGCAGTGAGTGCGGTGGCTCAGTGGTCAGCAGTGAGTGCGGTGGCTCAGTGGTCAGCAGTGAGTGCGGTGGCTCAGTGGTCAGCAGAGAGTGCGGTGGCTCAGTGGTCAGCAGTGAGTGCAGCACAGGCTGGAGGGGGCAGAGGCTGGAGGGGGAAAGGAGGGAGGAGGCAGAGGAGGCAGAAACTGGAGGGGTTAGAGGAGGGAGGGGTCAGAGGAGGGAGGGGGCGGAGGCTGGGGGGCAGAGGAGAGCAGAGGCTGGGGGGCAGAGGAGAGCGGAGGCTGGGGGGGCAGAGGAGAGCGGAGGCTGGGGGGGCAGAGGAGAGCGGAGGCTGGGGGGCAGAGGAGAGCGGAGGCTGGGGGGGCAGAGGAGAGCGGAGGCTGGGGGGGCAGAGGAGAGCGGAGGCTGGGGGGCAGAGGGAGCGAGGCTGGGGGCAAGAAGGGCTGGGGGGGCAGAGGAGAGCGGAGGCTGGGGGGGCAGAGGAGAGCGGAGGCTGGGGGGGGGCAGAGGAGAGCGGAGGCTGGGGGGGCAGAGGAGAGCGGAGGCTGGGGGGGCAGAGGAGAGCGGAGGCTGGGGGGGCAGAGGAGAGCGGAGGCTGGGGGGGCAGAGGAGAGCGGAGGCTGGGGGGGCAGAGGAGAGCGGAGGCTGGGGGGGCAGAGGAGAGCGGAGGCTGGGGGGGCAGAGGAGAGCAGAGGCTGGGGGGGCAGAGGAGAGCAGAGGCTGGGGGGGCAGAGGAGAGCAGAGGCTGGGGGGCAGAGGAGAGCAGAGGCTGGGGGGGCAGAGGAGAGCAGAGGCTGGGGGGGCAGAGGAGAGCAGAGGCTGGGGGGGCAGAGGGGAGCAGAGGCTGGGGGGGCAGAGGAGAGCAGAGGCTGGGGGGGCAGAGGAGAGCAGAGGCTGGGGGGCAGAGGAGAGCAGAGGCTGGGGGGGCAGAGGAGAGCAGAGGCTGGGGGGGCAGAGGAGAGCAGAGGCTGGGGGGGCAGAGGAGAGCAGAGGCTGGGGGGGCAGAGGAGAGCAGAGGCTGGGGGGGCAGAGGAGAGCAGAGGCTGGGGGGGCAGAGGAGAGCAGAGGCTGGGGGGGCAGAGGAGAGCGGAGGCTGGGGGGCAGAGGAGAGCGGAGGCTGGGGGGGCAGAGGAGAGCGGAGGCTGGGGGGGCAGAGGAGAGCGGAGGCTGGGGGGGTCAGAGGAGAGCGGAGGCTGGGGGGTCAGAGGAGAGCGGAGGCGGGGGGGTCAGAGGAGAGCGGAGGCCGGGGGGTCAGAGGAGAGCGGAGGCGGGGGGGCAGAGGAGAGCGGAGGCTGGGGGGGCAGAGGAGAGCAGAGGCTGGGGGGGGCAGAGGAGAGCAGAGGCCGGGGGGGCAGAGGAGAGCGGAGGCCGGGGGGTCAGAGGAGAGCGGAGGCCGGGGGGTCAGAGGAGAGCGGAGGCTGGGGGGGCAGAGGAGAGCGGAGGCTGGGGGGGCAGAGGAGAGCGGAGGCTGGAGGGCTGAACACTCACTGGGCTGTTGGTGGTCAGCGGCAAGGCTGGCGGCGGTTCCGGAGGCCGGCCCCGGGTGCGGGCGGGGCTAGCTCCGTGATGGAGGAGAGTCACCGGGTGTGTGGAGAGAGTGGCAGGTTCCCGCATGTTGGTGGGCGCACAGCAGGCTGTGTGCGGAGCCAGTGGCGGGATGGCGGTCCCTGATGGAGAGTGGGCGGTGAGCAGCAGGGCTGTGGGCCGGATGTGGGTGGGCGCAGACGGGGCTCTGTGCAGGGCCGGTGGCGGGATAACGGCGAGTGGTGGCGCTTTAGCGCCCACGGCGAGGCGCTGTGCCATTTTGACAGCGGCTCGCGGTGAGCGCTATGCGCTCACCGCTCGTGGGTCTGGTACTTCCGATTCCGGTCTTTGACACAGGGCGCAGGCCATCACGGAAGTTGAGCGGATTGGCGGGAAGTGGGCTTCGGTTTTTATATATAAGATATATATATAGCAGTACGATGGTATATGGTGGTAATTAGAGCACATGTATAGCAGCACTATAGTATATGGCGGTAGATTATAGTAAATGTATAGCAGCACTATAGTATATGGCGGTACATTACAGTACATGTATAGCAGCACTATAGTATATGGTGGTACATTATAGCACATGTATAGCAGCACTATGGTATATGGCGGTACATTACAGTACATGTATAGCAGTGCTATGGTATATGGCGGTACATTACAGTACATGTATAGCAGCACTATGGTATATGGCAGTACATTATAGCACATGTATAGCAGCACTCTGGTATATGGCAATACTGCGGTGACCGCGGTCCCCCACTCCTCCTGGCCCCCGGTCGTCCACAGTAAAAATAAAAAAATCCTCAGTGAGGATACTCACCTGTCCGGCGGCTCGCTCCGCCTCCGCCTTGTAGGTCCTACAGGCCTTTAGGACCTGTAGTTGCCTGGGCAAGCAATCAGCTGAGGAGGTGAGGGGGGGCAGGATTGTGTTGGGGGGGCAGAATGGAGCGAGTGGGGAAAGAGTATGGAGGCGGGGCAACAGGATGGAGGCGGGGCAACAGGATGGAGGCGGGGCAACAGGATGGAGGCGGGGGGGCAGGATGGAGGCGGGGGGGCAGGATGGAGGCGGGGGGGCAGGATGGAGGCGGGGGGGCAGGATGGAGCGAGCGGGGCAGGATGGAGGCGGGGGAGCAAGAAGAGCGGGGGGCAGGATGGATTGAGCGGGGCAGGATGGAGGCGGAGGAGCAGGATGAAGCCGAAGGGGCAGGATTGAGCAGGATGGAGCGGGAGGAGCAGGATGGAGGCAGATGAGCAGAATGGAGCAAGCGGGGCAGGATGAGTAAGCGTGAGGGCAGGATGGAGGCGGGGGAGCAAGAACAGCGGGGGTGAGGATGGAGCGAGCAGGGCAGGATGGAGCGAGCGGGGCAGGATGGAGCGAGCGGGGCAGGATGGAGCGAGCGGGGCAGGATGGAGCGAGCGGGGCAGGATGGAGCGAGCGGGGCAGGATGGAGCGAGCGGGGCAGGATGGAGTGAGCGGGGCAGGATGGAGTGAGCGGGGCAGGAAGGTGCAAGGGGGGCAGGAAGGTGCAAGGGGGGCAGGAAGGTGCAAGGGGGGCAGGATGGTGGGTTGCGGAGCAGGATGGGGTGGCGGAGCAGGATGGAGGGGGCGGAGCAGGATGGAGGGGGCGGAGCAGGATGGAGGGGGCGGGGCAGGATGGAGGGGGCGGGGCAGGATGGAGACGGAGGGGCAGGATGGAGACGGAGGGGCAGGATGGAGACGGAGGGGCAGGATGGAGACGGAGGGGCAGGATGGAGACGGAGGGGCAGGATGGAGACGGAGGGGCAGGATGGAGGTGAGTGGCGCAGGATGGACAGAGCGAGGCAGGATGGAGAAGGCAGGGCAGGATGGAGGCGGCAGGGCAGGATGGAGATGGCAGGGCAGGATGGTGGTGGGGGAGGGGGGAGGATGTAGGGGGCGGGGCAGGATGTTGGCGGGGGGTGAGGATGGTGGTGGGGGTGCGGGATGGAGTCGGGGGGCAGGATGGTGTTGGGGGGCAGGATGGATAGGGGGGGCAGGATGGATAGGGGCGGCAGGATGGATAGGGGGGGCAGGATGGAGGCGCTCCTCCTGACCCCTTCCGCTCCCCGCGGCACCCATCCCTCTGGGCCTCCAGTCTCTGCGGCCGCCCTCCCTCTGGGGCTGCACACCCCCCTCCCCTTCATGGTGATAATAAAAATAAAAAAACCTCAGTGAGGATACTTACCCTGCGGCGGCTCGCTCCACCCGTCTTGTAGGTGGCAGGACAGGAGCTGTCGTTGGCTGGGAAACCGATCTGCTGGGGTGAGTGGGCAAAGCGGGGGTCAGTGGGCAGAGTGGGGGATGAGTGGGAAGAGCAGGGGTTAGTGGGCAGAGTCATTGGGCAGAGCAGGGGTCAGTGGGCATAATCAGTAGTCAGAGCAGGGTCAGTAGGCAGAGCTGGGGTCTGTGGGCAGAGCTGGGGTCAGTGGGCATGGTCAGTAGCCAGAGGGGGGGGGGTAGGTAGGCAGAGCAGGGTCAGAGGGTAGAGCGGGGGTGAGTGGGCAGAGTGGGGGGTGAATGGGCAGAGCATGGTCAGTGAGCAGGATTGGGGCATCAGTGGTCAGAGCAGGGTCATAGCGGGGGTCAGTGGTCAGAGCAGGGGTTAATGGGCAGAGCAGGGGTCAGTGGGCACAGTCAGTAGGCACAGGAGGGGTTAGTGGCAAAAATCAGTGGGTAGAGCAGGGGTGAGTGGGCAGAGCAGGGGTGAGTGGGCACAGTCAGTGAGCAGAGCAGGGGTCAGCGGGCAGAGCGGGGGTGAGTGGGCAGAGCAGGGTTTAGTGGGCATAGCAAGGGTTATTGGGCACAGTCAGTGGGCAGAACAGGGGTTAGTGGGCAGAGCGGCGGTCAGTGGGCACAGTGAGTGGGCAGAGAAGGGTGAGTGGGTAGAGCATGGGTGAGTGGGCACGGTCAGTTGGCAGAGCAGGGGTCAGTGGGCATGGTGAAAGGGCAGAGCGGGGGGTGAGTGAACAGAGGGTGGTCAGTGGGCAGGCCAGGGTGAGTGGTAAAAGCAGGGGCGAGTGGGCAGAGCGGGGGTGAGTGGGCAGAGCGGGAGTAAATGAGCAGAGCAGGGTCAGTAGGCAGTGTGAGGGGTCAGTGGCCAGAGCATGGTCAGTGGGCAGTGTGAGGGGTAAGTGGGCATAGCATGTTCAGTGGGCAGTGTGAGGCGTGAGTGGGCAGTGTGAGGGGTCAGTGGGCAGTGTGAGGGGTCAGTGGGCAGAGCAGGGTCAGTGTGAGGGGTGAGTGGGCAGAGCAGGGTCAGTGGGGTGTGTGAGGGGTCAGTGGGCAGAGCAGGGTGAGTGGGCATTGAGGGGTCAGTGGGCAGAGCATGTTCAGTGGGCAGAGGAGGGTCAGTGGGCAGTGTGAGGGGTCAGTGGGCTGAGCAGGGTGAGTGGGCAGAGCAGGGTGAGTGAGGGGTCAGTGGGCAGAGCAGGGTCAGTGTGAGGGGTCAGTGGGGGGTGAGTAGGCAGAGCAGGATGAGTGGCCAGTGTGAGGGGTCAATGGGGCGAGCAGGGTGAGTGGGCAGAGCATGGTCAGTGGGCATAATGGTGGGTGAGTGGACAGAGAGGGGGTGAGTGAGCAGAGAGGGGGTGAGTGGGCAGAATGTGGGTGAGGGGGCAGAGAGGGGGTGAGTGGGCAGAGTTTGGGGGTGAGTGGTCAGAGTGGGGGTCAGTGGTCAGAGTGGGGGTCAGTGGGCAGAGCAGGGGCAGAGTGGGGGTGAGGGGGGCAGAGGGGGTGAGTGGGCAGAGTTGGGGGGTGAGTGGGCAGAGTTGGGGGGTGAGTGGGCAGAGTTGGGGTCAGTGGTCAGAGTGGGGGTGAGTGGGCAGGGTCAGAGTGGGGGTCAATGGTCAGAGTGGGGGTGGGTGGGCAGAGCAGGGTCAGGGGCAGAGTGGGGGTCAGTGTGCAGAGTGGGGGTGAGGGGGCAAAGAGGGGGTCAGGGGGAAGAGTAGGGGGGTGAGTGGGCAGAGTTTGGGGGTGAGTGGGCAGAGTGAGGGTCAGTGGTCAGAGTGGGGGTGAGTGGGCAGAGCAGGGTCAGGGGCAGAGAGAGGGTGAGTGTGCAGAGTGGGGGTGAGGGGGCAGAGAGGGGTTCAGGGGAAGAGTAGGGGGGTGAGTGGGCAGAGTTTGGGGGTGAGTGGGCAGAGTGGGGGCCAGTGGTCAGAGTGGGGGTCAGTGGGCAGAGCAGGGGCAGAGTGGGGGTCAGTGTGCAGAGTGGGGGTGAGGGGGGCAGAGAGGGGTTCAGGGGGAAGAGTAGGGGGGTGAGTGGGCAGAGTTTGGGGGTGAGTGGGCAGAGTGGGGGCCAGTGGTCAGAGTGGGGGTCAGTGGGCAGAGCAGTGGCAGAGTGGGGGTCAGTGTGCAGAGTGGGGGTGAGTGGGCAGGGTCAGGGGCAGAGTGGGGGTCAGTGGGCAGAGCAGGGGGTGAGGGGGGCAGAGGGGGTGAGTGGGCAGAGTTGGGGGGTGAGTGGGCAGAGTTGGGGTCAGTGGTCAGAGTGGGGGTCAGTGGTCAGAGTGGGGGTCAGTGGGCAGAGCAGGGTCAGGGGCAGAGTGGGGGTCAGTGGGCAGAGTGGGGGTGAGGGGGCAGAGTGGGGGTGAGGGGGCAGAGAGGGGGTCAGGGGAAAGAGTAGGGGGGTGAGTGGGCAGAGTTTGGGGGTGAGTGGGCAGAGTGGGGGCCAGTGGTCAGAGTGGGGGTCAGTGGGCAGAGCAGGGGCAGAGTGGGGGTGAGGGGGGCAGAGAGAGGGTGAGGGGGCAGAGTTGGGGGGTGAGTGGTCAGAGTGGGGGTCAGGGGCAGAGAGGGTTAAGGGGGAAGAGTTTGGGGGTGAGTGGGCAGAGTTTGGGGGTGAGTGGGCAGAGTGGGGGCCAGTGGTCAGAGTGGGGGTCAGTGGGCAGAGCAGGGGCAGAGTGGGGGTCAGTGGGCAGAGTGGGGGTGAGGGGGCAGAGAGGGGGTCAGGGGGAAGAGTAGGGGGGTGAGTGGGCAGAGTTTGGGGGTGAGTGGGCAGAGTGGGGGCCAGTGGTCAGAGTGGGGGTCAGTGGGCAGAGCAGGGGCAGAGTGGGGGTGAGGGGGGCAGAGAGGGGGTGAGTGGTCAGAGTGGGGGTCAGGGGCAGAGTGGGGGTCAGTGGTCAGTGTGGGGGTGGGTGGTCAGAGTGGGGGTCAGGGGCAGAGTGGGGGTCAGTGGTCAGTGTGGGGGTGGGTGGTCAGAGTGGGCGTCAGGGGCAGAGTGGGGGTCAGTGGTCAGTGTGGGGGTGGGTGGTCAGAGTGGGCGTCAGGGGCAGAGTGGGGGTAAGTGGTCAGTGTGGGGGTGGGTGGTCAGAGTGGGGGTCAGTGTGGGGGTCAGGGGCAGAGTGAGGGTCAGTGGTCAGTGTGGGGGTGGGTGGGCAGAGCGGGGGTGAGGAGATCGTGGGTCAGTGTGCAGCGCAGGGGGATGAATAGGCAGAGTAGGTGAGATCGGGACAGGACCTTTGATGACGTCACGGTCATGTGATATGTGACTCCACCCATCATCTTGACGTCATCAGAGGTCCTCAAGCCCCATGAATAGAGATCGTGGCTGGCTGGAGGGAGCTGTGGTAAGAGGCGGGGGGTGACCGGAGAGTGGGGGGGTGACAGGAGAGTGGGGGGTGACCGGAGAGTGGAGGGCGGCAATGGTGACAGGCAGGGGGGTGATGGGGCAGCGGGGGGAAGTGTTGTGACAGGCGGGGAGCGCGGGCAGTGGAGGATGGCTATGGTGACAGGCAGGGGGGTGATGAGGCAGCAGGGCTGTGGGCCGGATGTGGGTGGGCGCAGACGGGGCTCTGTGCAGGGCCGGTGGCTGGGGCTCTGTGGGTCTGGTGCTTCCGGTTCCGGTGTTTGACACAGGAGGGAGGCCATCACGGAAGCGGAAGCGGATTTTGGGCGGAAGTGGCCTTCGGGTTTTATATAATAGATGTTAGGAGCACTAAATATAAAAAGAAGCACTGCAGTATGACAAATCTTGATAGGTAAGAAATATACTCACTTGCAGGATTCGGGTCAACCTGCTTATTCCAGAGGTTATCAGTTGACCAATAATATGTGATTTCCATATCTACAGTTCTGAGCTATAGTTCTTAACTGTACAGAACTAGGACAAGGCCTAACTTTAGAAGTATTATATAAATCTCAAAGGGAAAAGACAGTGTCACAAAATACCATGATTAACACTACAAATTTAAAAAAATGCTTACGTGTCTTTTATTGGGGACACTAATACTTACAAGGAAACGAGTTAGAAAAACTATAAAAAACACAAGTGCAAAATAAAAAGCTCCTGGTTTCTGTCCTTAAAATGCAATAATACATGGTAACAACACACCAAAAGAACCTAAATCAAGGAGTTCCACCTATTACATATATACAGGGTGGGCCACTTATGTGAATACACCTAAATAAAATGGGAATGGTTGGTGATATCTACTTACTGTTTGTAGATAATCTTGGACGAAGTGCCTCAATGTTTGCGCTGCTGCTTCAGGATCAAAGGAACCAAGACACGAAGATGTCTGGAACAGCTTAAGCCTTTATTTTCCGGCGCGTTTCAAAGCCACATACCTGAGGAAGGAGCTCGGTATATGGCTCTGAAACGCGCCGGAAAATAAAGGCTTAAACTGTTCCAGACATCTTCGTGTGTTGGTTCCTTTGATGCTGAAGCAGCAGCGCGGACATTGAGGCACTTCGTCCAAGATTATCTGCATCACAACCATGGTTACCGGTGGGAGTGCGGTCCCTGCGGCAGCTGCTTTTGAACGCTTTTCTACCAGTTGTGGGTTTCACAACTGAAAAAGGTGAGCAATTCCACATCACATAGAGAAAGTGTATAATTGAGATAAGACCCTATATGCGCATTCTTCTTTTTACAGATACTTACTGTTTGTGGCACATTAGTATATGGGAGTGGCAAAACTTTTCCAGATGGCTGGTGACCATGGTGGCCATTTTGAAGTTGGGCATTTTGGATCCTACTTTATTTTTTTCTTTGGGAAGAGGATTATATGACACATCAAACTTATTGAGAATTTCATAAGAAAAACAATGGTGTGCTTGGTTTTAACAGAACTTTATTCTTCATTAGTTATTTACAAGTTTATGATCACTTATAAAACGTGTTCAAACTGCTGCCCCTTGTGTTGGGTTGTCAATGCAACCCTCTTCTCCACTCGACATATTGAGAGCAACACTGCAGAAGGAATGCTAGCACAGGCTTCCAGTATCCATTGTTTCAGATGCTGCACATCTCATATCTTCACAGCATAGACAATTGCCTTCAGATGACCCCAAAGATAAAAGACTAAGGGGGTCAGATCAGGAGACCTTGGTGGCCATTCAACTGACCCACGACAATCAATCCACTTTCCAGGAAACTGTTCATGTAGGAATGCTTGCACCTGACACCCATAATATGGTGATGCACCATCTTGTTGGAAAAACTCAGGGAACATGCCATCTTCAGTGCATAAAGAGGGCAACACATCATAATGTAGCAATTTCAGATATCCAGTGGTATGGAGGTTTAAATTGATGAAGACTGGAACCATTATCTTTGTACCCCGTATACCATACCATACCATCAATTTTTGTGTTCCACAGTCTTGGAGGGATCTATCCACTGCGGATTCGTGTCAGACCAATAGCGGTGGTTTTGTTTGTTAACTTCACCATTCACAAAAAAAGTTTGCTTCATCACTGAATATAGAGTTCTGTGTAAACTGAGGGTCCTGTTCCAATTTTTGTTTTGCCCATTCTGCAAATTCAGTGAGCCGATCTGGGTCATCCTTGTTGAGATGCTGCAGCAACTGGATTTTGTAAGAGTGACATTAGTGAGTAGCTAATATCCACCGAAGGGATGTTTGACTGAGGCCATTCTCCAGTGACATGCGGCAAATGCTACACTGTGGGCTCTTGCTGATGCTAGGACAGCCCCTGATGTTTCTTCATTAGTGACAGCTTTCTTGCGTCCACATTTTGGCAAATCCAACACTGAACCTGTTTCACTAAATTTGGCAAGCAGTTTGCTAACTGTAGAGTGGAAGATGGGTTGTGTCGTAGGATGTCTTGCATTGATATCTGCTGTGATGACCGGGTACTGCATTAACCAGACATCAGCACAATTTCTATCCGCTCCTCACGTGTTAACCTCTGTGACATGTCAATGGCTGTAAACGAAAATAAACTTGTAAATAACTCATGAAAAAATAAAGATACATTAAAACCAAGCACACCATTGTTTTTCTTATGAAATTATCAATAAGTTTGATGTATCACATGACCCTCTTCCCATTGAAAATAATAAGTTGGATCCAAAATGGCCGACTTCAAAATGGCCACCATGGTCACCACCCATCTAGAAAAGTTTTCCCCCTCCCATACACAAATTGAGGGCTAAAGCAACAATGTTGTGGGAAAAATGTGATTTATAATTTTCACAGCTTAATGTCAGTTCCAGTCAATTTTGTGTTCAAAAAGTCTAATCGTCCTGTGGAATACTAGGGAGAAATAGCTCAACAAATTATTCATTTTCTGCCATTACCCTTGCTTAAATGCTAAATTTGGGGCTAAAGTAACATTTTTGTGGGAAACAGTAAAATTTTTCTTTTTTTTTTCTTTTCATATTTCTTAAATTACTGCGAAGCACCAGAAGGGTTAATACATTTCTTGAATTTAGTCATTTTAGGCCTATTGTTGATTGCAGTTTTAAAATGGTGTAACTTTTGGGTATTTCCTGTCATATAGGCCATTAAAAGACACGTCAAATGTGATGTGGTCACAGAAAAAAATTGGTTTTGTAAATTTTGTTGGAAAAATGAGAAATTGCTGTTAAACTTTTAACCCTTCAAACTTCCCAACAAAAAAAAAATCTTTAAAAAATTATGCTGATGTAATGTAGACATGTGATAAATGCAAATTAACGACTATATTGTATATTATAACTCTCTGATTAAAGGGCATAAAAATAAAAATTTTGACAGCTACAACATTTGAACAATTTTCACCAAATTCTGATATTTTTCTTTTTTAAAAAAAAAAAGCCAAAAATATAGACATAAATTTACTAGTAGCATGGAGTTCAAAATATCACGAAAACACATTGTCAGAATCACTGGCATATTTTGATGCAAATCCAGAGTTATTAGCACATAAAATGACACTGGTAACAAATGAAAAAATTGCTCTGGTCAGGAAAGTGAAAAAAGGATTGTGGGTTATGGGGTTAAGACTAGGGATGGGCGAACTGTTTGTTTTTTCACGGGTTTGTGACCGGGCTTGCTCTGTTAAAACAAGTGAAAGTTGATAATCATCCTCATTATACTTACCGGGTCCACGTTATTTGTTCCAGCTATGCGACGGCGCTGCGTAACTTCCTTACTTACGGGGAATAGTCATGTGACTGGCTCCAACAGCCAATCACATACGTAAAGAAGATAAGGGGCGGCCCAGAAGTGACGCAGTGCGCATCACACCAGGAAGAGGGAACAGATCCGGTAAGTATCTCAGATTTTTAACTCTTTGATTGCTTTAACAGGGCAACCACGAACACAACCCCGGGGAAAAACAAGTGGTTCCCCATCCCTAGTTAAGACCTGACGGACAGATACATGTTAGTAAAATTTATGTTATAGAACTTAAGACAAAAAGATGATAAAATCTGTGAGTCCTCAGTGGTTGATACCTTTTTACTAGCTAACTGTAAAGATGGTAACAAATAGCAATTTTTCGAGACAACTCAGGACTCTTCATCAGGCTCATAATGACACAAATTCTGAAAACACGCTTTTATACACAGTTGTATGATTGGATATTCGTAATAGATGGCACCAGTGATGTAAACTATTGACAATGAGAGGTGTCAGAGCAATCCTGAAAACAGTAGATAAACAGGTAATAAAGTAAAAAATGTAAAGAAAAAACATATGAAGAGCGCAGATCTCAGAGATCTAAAGAAGGTACAATTTGATAGCTTGGAAGAAGTAGTAATTATTGAATTTAATATTTTATGGGCAAGGAAATGTAACTTTTAGGAAAGTTTGTTTTAAATGTTAATGCTGCAAATAGGGCAGTAGAAGGAACGTAGACGTGAACTTTGAAGAAGGCAACGGTTTCTTTTAGGCTTGTAGGCCATCTTGGTATGCTTCCCAAGAGTTATCAGTGCTGACCTCAGTAAAGATGATCACGAGAAAACATAAGGAAGCAATTTCTAAAAAAATGTTATGAAATTGCAGAATATTGTTAAATTACTATTGTGAAGAACAGTAAGAATATGAGCATTGAGATCCAGTGGTGTATCTATAAATATAGATAGATATATTTTTTATTTTCTGTTGAAAACAGAAACAAACACTGGCAGCCTATGCAAACTGTTTTCATGGAGCTAAGCACTAATTTGATTCTTACAAATATCTCAGGCTTTGTGTATTATTTTTAATAACCAAAATGTCTCTTCAATGACTTGAATAACTTCTTTTCTAAGCAGCATATAAATTAGCCTAAAGTATTCTTTATAAAAACGTCAGCTTTTTATTTGCATTGATAGTTTGCCAAGGTACTTAGCTAAGTATTCAGCCTTAAAATAAACATATTCTACATTTTAAAAATATATCTAAATGGCATTTTCAGTGTAAGAATCATATTGTGAATTTCTTAACAAATATTTTCTAAGACCTTTCTCTATTTCAGGAATATGATGGTGTGCGAATAACAAAAGTAATTTAGGTACTTTACCAGTCAAAAACATGTAAATGTTGTTTGATTGGCATAAAACTATACTAGTTATTAATTTATTTTTAAAAGTATATATTGTAAAAAGTGTTTGTTATTCAACTGCTTTCCTGTATGTGTTAAATTATTTTAGTTCCACTGGTTTAAAGATCAAATTCACACAAATAACAATGGTCTAATTATCTATTATATAAAACCCGAAGGCCACTTCCGCCCAAAATCCGCTTCCGCTTCCGTGATGGCCTCCCTCCTGTGTCAAACACCGGAACCGGAAGCACCAGACCCACAGAGCCCCGTCTGCGCCCACCCACATCCGGCCCACAGCCCTGCAGCTCACCGCCCACTCTCCATCAGGGACCGCCATGCCGCCACTGGGTCCGCACACAGCCTGGTGTGCGCCCACCTACATGAGGGAACCGGCCCGGACCGGCCCACACTCCGGTGTGCGGCCTCCGCCGGCAACGCTCCCCCGCCACCTCGGGGGGCCACACAACCTCTGGGGGTACCCGTGCTCCGCGCCTGGAGAGGAGAGAGGGCGGGACTGACTGTCCTGCAGCTCTGCCCGCCCCTCCTCTCCTCCTACACCCGACGCGCGCCCACCGGTAAGTCTGCCCTCCTGCCTCCGCCTCCGCTCCAGCCTGTGCCCGCCGCCTCCGCTCCAGCCTGTGTCTCCTCCAGCCTGTGTCCTCTGCCCCCCTCCGGCCTGTGTCCTCTGCCCCCCTCCGGCCTGTGTCCTGTGCCCCCCTCCGGCCTGTGTCCTGTGCCCCCCTCCGGCCTGTGTCCTGTGCCCCCCCTCCGGCCTGTGTCCTGTGCCCCCCCTCCGGCCTGTGTCCTGTCACCCCCTCCGGCCTGTGTCCTGTCACCCCCCTCCGGCCTGTGTCCTGTCACCCCCTCCGGCCTGTGTCCTGTCACCCCCTCCGGCCTGTGTCCTGTGACCCCTCCGGCCTGTGTCCTGTGACCCCCTCCGGCCTGTGTCCTGTGACCCCCTCCGGCCTGTGTCCTGTGACCCCCTCCGGCCTGTGTCCTGTGACCCCCTCCGGCCTGTGTCCTGTGACCCCCTCCGGCCTGTGTCCTGTGACCCCCTCCGGCCTGTGTCCTGTGACCCCCTCCGGCCTGTGTCCTGTGACCCCCTCCGGCCTGTGTCCTGTGACCCCCTCCGGCCTGTGTCCTGTGACCCCCTCCGGCCTGTGT
The DNA here is from genome assembly GCA_033576535.1 of Allobates femoralis. Taxonomy (NCBI): domain Eukaryota; kingdom Metazoa; phylum Chordata; class Amphibia; order Anura; family Aromobatidae; genus Allobates; species Allobates femoralis. The sequence continues at coordinate 511,179,867 of JARQOC010000004.1, forward strand.
CCTGTGACCCCCTCCGGCCTGTGTCCTGTGACCCCCTCCGGCCTGTGTCCTGTGACCCCCCTCCGGCCTGTCCTCTGTGTCCTCTGCCCCCTGTCCTCTGCCCCTGTCCTCTGCGTCCTCTGCCCCCTGTCCTCTGCGTCCTCTGCCCCCTGTCCTCTGCGTCCTCTGCCCCCTGTCCTCTGCCCCCTGTCCTCTGCCCCCTGTCCTCTGCCCCCTGTCCTCTGCCCCCTCTGTGTCCTCTGCCCCCTCTGCGTCCTCTGCCCCCTCTGCGTCCTCTGCCCCCTGTCCTCTGCCCCCTGTCCTCTGCCCCCTGTCCTCTGCCCCCTGTCCTCTGCCCCCTGTCATCTGCCCCCTGTCATCTGCCCCCTGTCATCTGCCCCCTGTCATCTGCCCCCTGTCCTCTGCCCCCTCTGTGTCCTCTGCCCCCTCTGTGTCCTCTGCGTCCTCTGCCCCCTCTGTGTCCTCTGCTTCCTCTGCCCCCTCTGTGTCCTCTGCGTCCTCTGCCCCCTCTGTGTCCTCTGCGTCCTCTGCCCCCTCTGTGTCCTCTGCGTCCTCTGCCCCCTGTCCTCTGCCCCCTGTCCTCTGCGTCCTCTGCCCCCTCTGTGTCCTCTGCGTCCTCTGCCCCCTCTGTGTCCTCTGCCCCCTCTGTGTCCTCTGCCCCCTGTCATCTGCCCCCTGTCATCTGCCCCCTGTCCTCTGCCCCCTGTCCTCTGCCCCCTGTCCTCTGCCCCCTGTCCTCTGCCCCCTCTGTGTCCTCTGCCTCCTCTGCCCCCTCTGTGTCCTCTGCCCCCTGTCCTCTGCCTCCTCTGCCCCCTGTCCTCTGCCTCCTCTGCCCCCTGTCCTCTGCCTCCTCTGCCCCCTGTCCTCTGCCCCCTGTCCTCTGCCTCCTCTGCCCCCTGTCCTCTGCCCCCTGTCCTCTGCCCCCTCTGTGTCCTCTGCCCCTCTGTGTCCTCTGCCTCCTCTGTGTCCTCTGCCTCCTCTGCCCCTCTGTGTCCTCTGCGTCCTCCTGCCCCCTGTCCTCTGCCTCCTCTGCCCCCTGTCCTCTGCCTCCTCTGCCCCCTGTCCTCTGCCTCCTCTGCCCCCTGTCCTCTGCCTCCTCTGCCCCCTGTCCTCTGCCTCCTCTGCCCCCTGTCCTCTGCCTCCTCTGCCCCCTGTCCTCTGCCTCCTCTGCCCCCTGTCCTCTGCCTCCTCTGCGTCCTCTGCCCCCTCTGCGTCCTCTGCCCCCTCTGCGTCCTCTGCCCCCTCTGCGTCCTCTGCCCCCTCTGCGTCCTCTGCCCCCTCTGCGTCCTCTGCCCCCTCTGCGTCCTCTGCCCCCTCTGCGTCCTCTGCCCCCTCTGCGTCCTCTGCCCCCTCTGCGTCCTCTGCCCCCTCTGCGTCCTCTGCCCCCTGTCCTCTGCGTCCCTCTGCGTCCTCTGCCCCCTGTCCTCTGCCCCCTCTGCGTCCTCTGCCCCCTCTGCGTCCTCTGCCCCCTCTGCGTCCTCTGCCCCCTCTGCGTCCTCTGCCCCCTCTGCGTCCTCTGCGTCCTCTGCGTCCTCTGCGTCCTCTGCCCCCTCTGCGTCCTCTGCCCCCTCTGCCCCTCTGCGTCCTCTGCCCCCTCTGCGTCCTCTGCCCCCTCTGCGTCCTCTGCCCCCTCTGCGTCCTCTGCCCCCTCTGCGTCCTCTGCCCCTCTGCCCCCTCTGCGTCCTCTGCCCCCTCTGCGTCCTCTGCCCCCTCTGCGTCCTCTGCCCCCCTCTGCGTCCTCTGCCCCTGTCCTCTGCGTCCTCTGCCCCTGTCCTCTGCGTCCTCTGCCCCTGTCCTCTGCGTCCTCTGCCCCCTGTCCTCTGCGTCTCTGCCCCCTGTCCTCTGCCCAGCCGCCTCTGCCCCCTGTCCTCTGCCAGCGCCTCTGCCCCTGTCCTCTGCCCAGCCGCCTCTGCCCTGTCCTCTAGCCCAGCCGCCTCTGCCCCCTGTCCTCTGCGCTGACCACTCTGCCCACGTCGCTGCGCTGACCAATCTCAACCGCACTCACTGCTAACCACTGAGCCACCGCACTCACTGCTAACCACTGAGCCACCGCACTCACTGCTAACCACTGAGCCACCGCACTCACTGCTAACCACTGAGCCACCGTATACTCTGCTACCCACTGAGCCACCTGTATACACACAATTCATTTCACCGCACTCCCGTAACTATTAGTAAATAAACTATATATGGATTCTAGACTACCCGATTCTTTAGAATCGGGCCGCCATCTAGTTATACTAATAAAACAATGAAGATGGCTCAAAATCAGATGGAACCCTTGAATTCAGATTTAGTTGTGAAAAGTACAATGAGTAGTTTAATAGTTCACCTCTTTGCTGCACTTTGGGACAAACAAGCAAACAAAAAAGCTGCTGTTGTATATGACAGATTTATTAATTCCCAGACATACAGAGTGGTGCCGATGAGGCTGCTACTGCAGTTCATTATATATTACTTGAATCTTGGATTTCTATTCACAAACTTAGATTATCTTTCCCATTTTCTATATGATACATCACTACTTAGTATATCAAAAACACATTAGGCTTTTATCCATCCCTTGCTTCTATTGATACATGGTATGGTATATGTTTTATGCTACCTGTAATAACCACCCTGATTGGCAATGCTACACAATGTGATCAGTTTTCTGCTGGCCATCAAAGGACTTATCCGGCTTATATCAATCTTTACAGTATTGGGCTACACAGATACAAGTAGATAGATGGTAATTACCTACCTGATCTGCTGTAAGCCCTTCTCTCATATCAGCACCTGGCTCAGAGCGGTCACATGACCTCTCCTGCAGTGATTTTGCTGCTTCCTGTGATGTCACTTCCCGACCATACAGCATTAGCTTATCCCCCGCCCTGTACACAACATCACAGCCCAGTCACTGTGAGTGACAGCCAACTCCCCTCTGCTAAGCCAGCCCATGTGTGCTGAGTAGAGAGGAGCTGTTTGAGGCAGGAATGCATGGACACTGCAGGTACACTGAGCAGCTCCCAGATAAGTGCCTCTGTATGCAGTGCCTGCTCTCACCCAATTTTTTTCTCCATGCACTTTCAGGTGCATTGCTGTAGGAATTGCATGTTGGACCCTGTTTGTGTAATAATGATGAGTTGTCTGTGAATGATCCTTCACTGCTGTAGTACTGAGACACTGTAGAGAATAGCCAATCAGGGTGCAGTGTGTGCAGAGAGGAGTGTGGAGGGGGCAGAGAGGGGTGTACAGGGGGTGGTGATCAGCACAGGCTGTAAAAAGGAAAAAAAAACAGGAAGCTACCTAATCGTGAAATGCTGCATGTAAACATCCAACATGGAGGCACTGAACACAGAAATTGAGGACATGATGGTAGGAAAACAAAAAAACACTGTGGGAGGCTTTTTTAATACAATTCAGCACAGATTAGCTATTTTAAAATAAGACGTTTTGTGGTCGGATAGGTCCTTTAAGGGGAAGCTTGCTCTTCACCTGAGACACAGGAAGTGGTCTTTTTATAAAATTTCAAATTAAGAGCAAAAAATGTGTAATATCACAGAATTCACGAAATTCAATTCAAACTAAATCTGTTCATTTACAGTTTCTAGGCGCAGAAATTTACACTTTTGAATATTGGCAACTATATATGCAATATGTCATCACTGTGGTAAAGGTAATGTTATAAATGAATAATTACATAATAGAAATAATGACCAGTGATTAGTCTAATAGTTTCTGAGGTGAGTCAAGGGGCTTACTGTCCATATTGGGAGCTCCAAAGGCTGCTATGGTGCCTGTGAGATGGGGGTATGGCTCATTGTAGCAAGTTGATATATGCAAGTGATATTGTGTTAATGCTACTCTTGTCCTTTAAATGAATGAATTGCTACTACAATAACTTCATCGGACAATATATGAGTGGCTGTAACCATGAATTCCTAAACTGCTGCTATACCCTGCACATGAGGAGATGATTGAAGGAGACAGTTGAAGAAGGACTTCAGAGTTAACGAGAGGGACTGAAGGTGTTGAGATCAGCACAAAACTAAAAATCGATGGTGTGGAGTGAAATTAGCTTGTGTGAGTAAATCTAGCTCTGTAACTGGTTACAGTTTATCGGGGAAAGGTAGTTAGGATTTTAAATGTTTCAATAGACACCTGATCACAAGGACTGCAGGGGATCTCAGCATATAAAGACTTAATCAAGATTGTTAAATCTCCATTTGCATCTGTATGTACAATAGGACTTTGCGGCCCAGAAAAGGCTTCTTTAAACCTAGTTGCCCAAGGATAAAACAAGTTAATTTCTACAGTATTGTTTATTGTTGGGGGAGAATATCTATTCAGGACATCCGCTCAGAGTGTACACATAAAGAAAACAGTGTACTGTATGCACATTGTTGCTGTTTCATTTGTTAGCATTGATAAGGGATATTAGAGGAGAAAATGTGTACTCACAATTTATTGTAATTAGTGTGGGAGGTGGGTGTAAGATTAAATACTTGGGAGAACCATGAGTCACAGTCTTGTGCAGGTCCAGTATGGGAGAAAGGTGGGAGAGGCATAGCCTTAGGTATAATATTTCCCTTTTCTATGAAACTGAAACTTGAGATCTCCCAAGCTCTTAAACTTGTACTTTGTGGTTCACAGTTGTTGTGGCCCATACCTTGTTTGAAATCAAACTATGTTATTTGTTGCGAAGTTAAAAAAAGAAAGGTTTGTTCACGATCATATTGTGGTCGGCTTCATCCATCGGACCGCCGTATTTCACATTCACAGCAACCAGTGGGTGGTTGTTACACTGTCATCACAGTTTCAGTGCATTCACGTACACTACCATTCAAATGTTTGGGGTCACCCAATTTTGTGTTTTCCATATAAACTCATACTTTTATTTATCAAATGAGTTGCAAAATTAATAGAAAATACAGTCCAGACAGTGACAAGGTTAGAAATAATAATTTTTATAAATGAAATAATAATTTTCAGCTTCAAACTTTGCTTTCGTCAAAGAATGCTCCCTTTGCAGTAATTACAGCATGTCATGACATTGCAAAATGGAGTGATAGTGTGGCGCCCCGCAAAGAGTGCGTCACAGGAGGGTATTGCAGCCATAAATGCAGCCGCAATATTCTCTGACACAGCAGTGATCTGGTTAACTTTGAGATCCAACCCTGCATGCATCACCTAGAACAGAGGGCCAACCCAGGGTCCTGGTGGGCGGAGTGCTAGGGAAGTGTGTAGGAAGTACAGACACTTAGTCAGAGAGTAGTCTAGAACGAGAAAAGAGAGAACTTGAACTTGGAGTAGGAGCGGGGGCTCTGCACCTCGTGCAGCCCCCGGGCAGTCACCGGTCGGTGTCAGCACCTGAGGCCTCAACAACCGGATCGGGCATCACTAACCACGGGTTCCAAAATACCCCCGTGCCCAACTCACAGCCGGTTCACTGGTACCGAAGCTGGCAGCAGTTCACCTCTGCTACGTGAACCAGAAGCGTGGAGGAGCAGCTTCACAGGAGCACCCCACCATCAGCCAACTTCCAGTCGTCTAACCAGCGGTGTACCCACCGAGGGATCCAAGGCTCCCCAAAACATCCACAACGTACATCTTGGATTGAAGCAGCCTCCCCGTACCCGATCTGGTATTCCTGGGTGACAATGGCAAAGCACTTAGCTAGAATGGAGGAACACTTGCGGATCTCTAAGGGACACCATCACTGCTGAGTCCACCCGGTCCACTACCCGTGAACTGTATACCATGTACTGCCTGCTGGTTACAGTAAAGACCCGTTGCAGAGACTTTCTGTGTCCGTGCTTCCTTATGAACTGTCCGTCCGCACTACAATGTAACCGCAGGTGCCGCACAACATCTTAAGCAGCTCCAGCCTCCGGGATCACCGCTCAGCCTGTGGGGAGCTTCCATCTTGCTGCTGTCCATCCCCGGAGGTTCCGCAGCGTCGGTAACGATTACCGAAACTACTCATATGTGGCGTCACGAATAAATTAACCCCTTTAATCTGTTCCTACAAGACATCTTCACTTTTGATCTGCACTCAACCGGGCCCCACTACCGGCAGGCGCGGCCCACCCGTGACAAGGAGGAAGGAGCTACAGCCTGTCTAAACCGGAGTCCACGGGCTGACGGTGAGTCAGTAGCCTTCCTTATTCAAAATCCCTTTTACCTTGTACACTTCCCTAACTTTACCAGCACAAAAGCAACCCCAGACCATCACATTACCTCCACCATGCTTGACAGATGGCATCAAGCACTCTTCCAGCATCTTATCAGTTATTCTGCATCTCACAAATGTTCTTCTGTTTGATCCAAACACCTAAAACTTTGATTCGTCGGTCCATAAAACTTTGTTCCAATCTTCCTCTGTCCAATATCTGTATTCTTTTGCCCATATTAATCTTTTCCTTTTATTAGCCAGTCTCAGATATGGCTTTTTCTTTCCCACTTTGCCCTGAAGGCCAGAATCTCAGAGTCGCCTCTTCACTGTAGACGTTGACACTGGCGTTTTGTGGGTACTATTTAATGAAGCTGCCAGTTGAGGAGCTGTCAGGCTTTGATTTCTCAAACTAGAGACTCTAATGTACTTATCCTGTTGCTCAGTTGTGCAGCAGGGCCTCCCACTTCTCTTTCTATTCTGGTTAGAACTGTTTGTGCTCTCCTCTGAAGGGAGCAGTCAGTACACACCGTTGTAGGAAATCGTCAGTTTCTTGGCAAATTCTCGCATGGAATACCCTTCATTTCTATAAACAAGAATATACTGTTGAGCTTCACATGAAAGTTATTTTTTTCTGGCCGTTTTGAGAGTTTCATAGAACAAACAAAAAAATGCTACAGATTCTCAACTAGCTAAAAGGAAGGCAAATTTTATAGCTTCTCTAATAAGCCAAACCATTTTCAGCTGTGCTAACATACTTGTACAAGGGTTTTCTAAACATCCATTAGCCTTCTTACACAGTTAGCAAACACAATGTACCTTTAAAACACTGGATTGGTGGTTGTTGGAAATGGGCCTCTAGACACCTATGTAGATATTGCATTAAAACCTAAACATTTGCAGCTAGAATAGTCATTTACTACATTAAGAATATATAGAGTGTATTTTTGATTCATTTAGTGTTAGCTAATGTGGTGGCTCCAGAACTGTGTGAGAGACTAGGGGCTAGCATATTGATTGCAGAATGTTACCGGATTCTTTGTGACACTTTTTTATTTCAAACTCTAAACATGTTGACACAGAGACATAAGGCAGGAGGGAGTATGGTAAGAACAACAGCTGTTTCACGTTAAACACTAGCGCTTTAATGGGTTCAGCATCCTGAGTGTAGACATCATTTCCTTAACACTACACAGCCTAAATACGTCATCGCAATTAACCAAGATGCGCATTGGAAACCGAAAAATGACATTAAATTAAAATATATACAAAGACCATAAATGTAATACAAATCACCACTTGTGACAAAAAGTAAATAAATTGGCATTGCCTTCACCACAATATTAAAATACCACAGACAAAATTAGAAAAAGAAGCTAAATCATTTTTATCATTATGTCAGAAGGTAGATAATAATGATCCCATGTACTTACTTTTGCGGATTTAGAGTAAATTGGTACTTCACCACGAGGGAATACTCATAAAATTCTGTTGCAAAAGAATGCGAACTGGACAATTAAAGTCAGAGCGCAGGGACCTTGTGGGTTTTAACGATACATATGATTTGACTGTTCTTTTGTAATTTTGTCTGTAGTATTTTAATATATTGGTGAAGGCAATGTCACTTTACTTTTTGTCACAAGTGGGGATTTGTATTACATTTATGGTCTTTTTGTATATATTTTAATTTGGTTTCTCATGTGCAGCTTGGATAATTGTGATGACGTATTCAGGCTGTGTAATGTTAAGGAAATGATGTCTAAACTCAGTATGCTGACCCCATTGAAGCGATAGTGTGAAACAGCTGTTGTTCTTCCCATCCTCCCTCCTGCCCCATGTCTCTCTGTCATCATGTTTAGTGTTTGAATTAAAGAAATGTCACCAAGAATCTGGTGAGTGCTTCTCTTTGTCTTCTTAAAATGTGGATAATGTGTGAGATATTGTGAAGGGACCATCATATTGAGTAGGGGTCTGTGGAGAATTCCATGCTAAATAGCGTGCTCTCAAAATTAGTGTGAGGCTGTGGGCTCCCATACAGAGGAGATTCCAATATTAAGTACGGTAGTTGCTTTGGGGTCTTCTCTTTGTGTGATAGCCTTCAGTCTGCGTGGTTCCTGTGGGGATTCTCATTCTTTGTCGGTTAACTGTGGGCACCCTCATTCTGTGAGGATGGTTGTGGAGAGCCTCATTCTGTGTGGATTACTTATGCAGAGTAGTGGATTGAAGGGGAAGGCCCTCAGACTGAGTAGAGAGCATCATTCTAACAGGTGCTATAGTATGTGTGTGCTGTGAATCTGTAGGCTGTGGGATTCACTGTAGGGAAACTATAAGTGAGTAGGAGAGCATTTTTGGTACCATCATACTTTTAATGGCTTATAATGGATATTTTTTGGGGAAATGCTGAGTCTTCAATGAGAATATGCAGTATGTTATTTTTTAAGGATGCTCAATTAGAACCTTGCTATAGGACCATGTGATTTATATGTACATCACTGGGTGAGATCCCACTACTGATGGGTAAAGTAGGTGACATTTATTGGACAATTAATGTCACTTGTCATAAGTTTTTATTTTAGTTCAAAAACTTTACGTAATTAACTGGTTTGTACATTGGCCTTACCCCTCATTCTCTTCTATCAGCTAATTTGTAATATTTCTAAGATGGGCAACACTATTATTAATGGGATCCAGGCTGCACTGCAACATGAGTACAAAAATGAGCAACTTATTTATAAATACATATATTTTAATAGGGAACAAAAATTCTATACTTGTAATGCATTGTTAATATTCTACTCTATAATACAAGAGATGAAGGTAAGTGAATAAATGCACTGGATAGATAAGGTGCAATATTTGGTGTAGAGAATTTTGAACATTAAAACTGGTGCTATTTATATGAATATTAACTTTTACATCCTTTTCCCCACTAAAATAATGACAAACTGTAAAATGAATATTCTTTCAATGTGTCTACAACCATCTTAACAATTTTATTTCAACACTATAAAATCTTAATTTCAAGCTACATATCCTTTGCTCTGGCAGAGATCAGAAATTTGTAGTCCTAATCTTATAAAATTATTGAACTACTGTTTGTGAATACTATTTCAATGCAAATCTGGAAAGTAATATAAAACTAGGTCCTGCAGAAAGTAATATTTAAATATAACACCTGCAAACTACTTTTTATTATCTATACCATATATCAACCTTGGGAATTAACATTAAGGAAATAATGATATAGAAGTAACGTAAGGTTATTATAAACAAAAAAAACAATAAGACAACACCAGCATAAAAAATGGATGTGAGTCTACACCAGATAAACAGAGAAAAAGATTAGCTTTCTCCTATATGATTGTAAAATATAAAAAAAAGTTTTGTCACCAACGATGAGGTAAGAATAAAGATGACACATTGGGTGCACATCATGTCACAACGTATTGGTCAGCTTGGGTGTCATGATTTCTTCATTCTTTGTGACTTGGACAAATTGAGTGAAAGTTTTGCTGCCCTATGAAATTATGGGGCCGTCACACGCGTCAATATCGCGTGCACGATCACTGCTGCACGTGACGTTGCAGCGATATTGACGGGTGTGACATGCTGAATCAACCAGCAATAAATCACTGGTTGATGGTCGCCAGGTTTTAGAACCTGTTCTAAAACCTGCCGATGGTCGCCCGGTGTACATGTAGCATCGCTGCGTGTGACACCGGGAGACGCGATATTCCAGCTCCCAGCGCCTCTCAGGAAGCACTGAGAGCTGGTATCCAGGGTAAACTGCGGGTAACTAGGCAGCGCACGCTGCCTAGAAACCCGATGTATACCTTAGTTACCAGCCTCATCCGCTCACCAGCTGGTATCTAAGGTACACAGCGGGTAACTAGGGACCCTAGTTACCAGAGCGGAGGAGGCTGGTAACTAAGGTACACATCGGGTATCTAGGCAGCGCGCGCTGCCTAGATACCAGCAGTTTGCCTTGGAGACCAGCCTGCTCCCGCTTACTGCAGCCTGGAAGCGGGAGCAAGACATCGTGGAAACGATATTTAAATCGTTTCCACGATGTCTCTGGTCCATTGATTGCTGGTGAGTCTGTGTGACAGCTCACCAGCAATCATCTGTTAATGTCGTCAGCGATCAGATCGCTGACGACATTGACGCGTGTGACGGCCCCTTTAGGGTCATGTTAGGATGTCAGTTTGATATGTGATAGCACAGTCATTCAATTTATTTCAGGGGCAATTTGAGCTGTTGGTATGTTGATGGACAGCTTAGGTTTGCTTCACACTGCAGTTTTACACTGATCAGTGTCCATCAGTGTTTGGGTGCCAAAACCAGGAGTGTCTCCAAAACTCAGAACAGGTGTCAATCTTTCAATTATACCTTTTCTCTGCAAGTTCCTTTCCTGGTTCCTCTCCTGGTTTTGGCACCCAAACACTGATGGACACTGATCAGTGAAAAACTGCAGTGTGAAGCCAGCCTTAGCCATTCAACCTGAGGCTGGAAGGTGCTGTGTTTATTCAGGTGTTCCCTGTTCTGAGTGATTGCCTAACTACTTAGCTGAGCAGTCAGTCCCAGATCACTGGCAGTGGGAGCAATTGTTCATTGGTGCAAGATGCAATTGCTCATCTGTGCTGCCAGACCTTGGACCATCCATTTACCTTTCCCTTTGCTTTGATCTGGACCATCATCTGATTACATCTTTGTTTGTCTCCTTAGTTTATAATATGCTCTCTTTGTATTTGACCCCGCCACATTATACTACCCAACCGCACGGTTTGTCCATGAGTAGTGACTGGTATCTCAACGGGGGCCTTTTTAAACTTCTTAGAAAAGCCTGTGTGAGCTGCTGTGAGCCCAAAACTTTGTTTTTTCACATTGTTGAATCTATAAAAACTTTTTTTTTTGTGAAGTCAAAATAATGTTTTACTAACCAGTGATGGGATTTTAAAGATATTTTTCCATGTTACAACTTATCCAACTCAAAAAAACTTTATAGTTTAAGAAATATTTGGAGTGATATTGGTTTAGTTTGTAGTGAAAGTATGAACATTATTTTTTAAGGAAGATGTCAATATTTTATTGTAGTAAAAAAAGGGTAAATAGGACTGTGTTCACCGGACCCGCGCTTCTAATGGAGGAGACAGCTAAGAGGTTGTTGGTGGCAAGTGGCTTTTATTTGATCCGACGCGTTTCGGAGTCAGACCCGACTCCTTCCTCAGGAAGCACACTATTTTATTGCATACTTTTTTTTACATTAATAATGTTACTGTATTTTAAAGAATACCATTCATTAGCTATGAACAAAATTATTTAAAGTACTCAAGTTGGACGTCTGGTTTGATTCCTTGTTAAATGCGATACTTCAAAATATCCCTAGCATTGCATGTCTCGGCCCTTCCGTAACTTCCTAGACCCCACACAAGAGGTTATGGTGGAACACATTTTTAGATTGTCAGGCCTATGAAAAACACAGCACCTTAAGATGCTTGCTACCTAAATATAAAGTCAACAGAAAACATGACAGAGGTTTAAACTAAGTACAGGGGTTCGTGTCTATGTAAAACTAAACCGAGTCCATTGTTTTTATTTAAAAAAAAAACTTGTTTTAAATATGAATTAAAAAATATGACTTGTGAAAATGGACCCAACTCTCCTATAGAAGTTGGATATGAATTTCTGGGTTATGTGATGATCCAGGCATAGTAGTAGGTTTCCAATAACCCTATATCACTGTCTGTGGAGTCAGAATAGGTTATGAAAAAAGTGAAAGCTTAAAGTAAATGAGTAATGTCTATATCACTAACACAGTCAATAAGTAATTATTGTATTTAAGGGAACTATTCCTATACTTTCAAGCAGCATTTCAGAATATGTTTTTATGTGTGCTCATTTGGATAGACACATAAAGGATTTACACTCTAAATGGCCATTTTTTGTCTTTTATACTGCCCTTTCACCAGTTTTCCTTTTACCTATTTTCCTTTTGCAAGATAAGCAGAAAAATTGGAAATGTTATACAGCGGTACTGAGCATTACAGATGTGAATCCAGCTCTATTGTGAGACAAAGAATTGTTAGAAAGCTCAATGCCATTTTTTGTGTCTGTTTTATCTTTTCTTCTCAGTCCTCATTCTCTCTCACCAAATAGTAACCTCACACCTCATAATGTTTATAGTCCATCTTGTCTAAAGCTGAATAATTGAGGAAAGAACCAATTTAATAAGACAGTATAAAGTTGAAGGAAAAGCTTACAAATGCTTAACAAAGCAGAATTCCCCTACTAAAGACCTTTCAAAGTTTCATTAAGATAGATGGATAGATAGATAGATAGATAGATAGATAGATAGATAGATAGATAGATAGATAGATAGATAGATAGAAAGAAAAAACAAAAACAAAACAGCACAACTGTTGTTTGACGGGTGCAAAGCCCCCCTACCATACAGATGATATAAATCCAAGTAAAAAATGGAGGCAGCACTTCCTTCAGTTCAGTTATATGGGCTTTATTCCCAGGACAGCAACGTTTCGACTCAGTGGTCTTTCTCAAGCAGTGTCACTGCTTACCTTTCCCTGAGTCGAAACATTGCTGTCCTGGGAATAAAGCCATATAATGAACTGAAGGAAGTGCTGCCTCCATTTTTACATAGATAGATAGATAGATAGATTAGATAGATAGATAGATAGATAGATAGATAAATAGATACCATAAGAAATAGATAGCAGCACTCCTTGTAAATTTCAATTTTTGCATTTATTGGGCCATCAGATGTAGCATGTGACGTTTCAGCCTCACACGGCTTTTACCTTAAATTCAGATAATTTAGGCTTCAGAATGAGTGTAAATCATATTAAACCCTTAAATGATATCTTTATTGTTAGCTTCTATATACATAATCACCAGTTTTGCGCTTCCGGTCACTGAGCCGCTATTGCGAGCGATGGCGCACATGCGCCATCGTGAGCCGCCAACACTGGCCGGAAGCGCAATAATGCTGGCGCCGGACACCCCACACCCCAAGCACTGCCTGCTCCACGCACCGCCCGCCGCTCATCCGCTCCCCCGCCACATCCTCCTGCTCCCCCACCGCTCACCGCTCGCCTGCCACATCCTCCCGCTCTCCCGCAATTACCGCCCAGCACCGACCGCCGCCTCGCGCACACGCGCCGCGACCCGCAATTACCGCCCAGCTCCGACTACCGAGCACACAGTGTGACCCCAGCCCGGCCACAGCTACGCACTGCATGGATGACGTCACGGCCCGTTCCGCCCCTATCCCCAGATCCCTTCAGTATCTGCACCAAACACCACGACATCTCGCCTCACTCTTGCTGTGTTTGGAGCCGCCACCGGAAACCACCAGCCTGAGCGATGCTGAGTCTTCAACAAGACGATCTGCCCCACAGGCCACACCGTCTCCGGGTATCAGGGGCGCCGGGGGCGGGAAGAGGCCAGGAGGAGCCCAGGAGCCTCTGTGTTATGGTGGACACGGTGTACGCGCCGCCCTCCACCTTCCCCAGCCTCACACACATGCCCCGGCCAGGACCCTACACTAAAATGCCCTCACAGGCAAACATGACAGCGCTAATAGAGCCAGCCCCGGGGCATCATGTGTCACTGAGGAGGGGACCCCAGACCAGGCCCACAGCTGTCACTGCAGGGTGCGGACAGCAACAGCCACTGTCTGTATACTGTGTCTGTCTATACAATATCTCTGTACTGTGTGTAATGTATGTATACTCTGTGTATATAATGTGTGTGTCATTTATGTATACAATGTGTGTGTAATGTGTGTATACTGTGTGTAATGTGTGTATACAGTGTCTAATCTGTCTATACTCTGTGTAATGTGTGTATACTGTCTGTAATGTGTCTATACAAAGTGTATACTGTGTGTAATGTATGTATACAATGTGTGTGTAATGTGTCTAATGTGTGCATACTGTATGTGTATACAATGTGTAATGTATATATACAATGTGTGTGTAATGTGTGTATACTGTGTGTTATGTCTCTATACTGTGTGTAATGTCTGTATACTGTGTGTAATGTGTCTATACTGTGTGTAATGTGTGTATACTGTCTAATGTGTGTATACTGTGTGTATACTGTGTGTATAATATGTGCATACTGTGTGTCTATACAATGTGTCATGTGTGCATACTGTGTGTCTATACAATGTGTAATGTCTGTATACTGTGTGTAATGTGTGTATACTGTGTGTAATGTGTGTATACTGTGTGTAATGTGTGTATACAAAGTGTCTGTATACTGTGTAATGTGTGTATACTCTGTATACATACATGACACACAGATATAGACACATTGTATAGATACATTACACAGAGTAAACACATTACATAGTATACAGACACTTTGTATACACACATTACACACAGTATACACACATTACACACAGTATACAGACATTACACACAGTGTATGCATACATGACACACAGATATAGACACATATTGTATAGATACATTACACAGAGTGTCTAAGGTGTGTGTGTACTGAGTGTAATGTATGTATACAATGTGTGTGTACTGTTTGTATACTGTCTAATGTATGTGTGTATACAATGAGTGTGTATACATGTGTGTGTATATAATGTATGTATACTGTGTGTGTTATATAATGTGTGTAATGTATATATAGCATGTGTGTGCTATGTATGCAATGTGTGTGTATACAATGTGTGTGTGTCTACAGTGTGCGAACACAAACACTCTATGTATGTATATATCAGTCTATATAATGGAAGTATGTGTGTAAGGTTTGCAATCCAGGAATGCGTCCACATATGTCTATATATAATGTATGTGTCTATATATTGGGTGTGTTTGTACATGTATAATACATTATGCACACTATCTATGTACACTCAAAACTACACGTTTACACACCTATAAAAAGACACATATCCATATTTTTATCACTATCTGACATAAAATCTGACTAAACCTTTCCCGTTTTAGATTAAGTAGTATTACCATAATCCTCTACTTACATAATCACGAGTTTTGCCTTTCCGGCCACTGTGCCACTATTACAGCACCCCTTGTGGCATTGCGAACGATGGCTCGCATGCGCCATCGCGAGCCGCTGCTTTCCTCTCGATTGCAACGGCGTCGCAACTGCAGCATATGCACCGTGCCCACCGCGAAAGCGATGCAGCGCATGTGTCATCGTGAGCTGCTGCTTGCCTCTCACTTGCAGCGTCCTAGCAACCACAGCGCATGCGCCATGGCCACCGCACCGCGCCGCGCCAGCGATGGCGCATGCCCCATCGCGAGCCGCACTTTACCTCACACTACTCTATGCACACCACATTCACCCACCCTCTCGGTCACGTCACACGCCTCACCACAGCTGCCCAACCTCTACCCGCCTACGGACCGCCCCGCTGCTAACGTTCTCCTCTGTCTCTACTGCTCCCATTTCCAGCTCTAAACTTACCCAATATTCATTTCATTGCACTGCCGATGCTATAGCATCGGGCCTTTTTACTAGTATACAATAAAGATATCATTTAAGGATTTAATATGATTTACACTCACACGGCTTTTACTAGCAACCAGTCAAAACTTGGCTAGTCCTCTTATACTTTCAAATTTACATAATCAATTATACATCATCAAATTATGTTTCATCTATATATACTTACATTACATCCAATATACCATATACATTGTTTGTGCTTTACATTCTATTTCTCATGTCTTACTGTTCACATTATTGTACATCATTTGTTATCATATAATCTATCTTTTAACCTTAATTAGAGGTTACTCTCACAGGTGCTAGCATCATAAGTTCATTATCCGGCATTAAAATTATATATTTTCCCTCTTAAGATGCATCCACCATTATCCTCTTGTTGCCAGAGTCGGAAATGGCTCAGCACATGCGCAGTACGATGTGTAATCTTCCGTTGCTAGGTTACTACCGGAAGTCTGCCCAGCGCCATCTTGCTCCTCCGGTGCATACGCAGTCATATTCCGGAGGCCCACAGCCATCATACGCTTTCTGGATATGTCTCACTCTAAAATGCATATATGTTCCAAAATATTGTTTTAAAGTGCTCTATGTGCATAAATTTCCTCTCCAATGTAAATAATAGTAAAATATAATACATTTAATAAAATTAATATACATTTTACTCATAAGCTTCTTTGTCAACTATATGGTACAGGTATCTCTTAAAGGGAACCCGTCAGCTAGTTTATGCCTCTTCAGCTATCATTGTCTGTACCTGCAGCTTCATAATACTATTCTAACTATCCCTGTCTGAGCTGATAGTGTAATGTGAAAGGGGAATGAAAAGCATTTATACACTTACATTTCCTTATGTAATGAGGCAGTCAGTCCCCAGCTTGGAGGACGGGGACTGTTTGGCAGGTTAATAGTTAACATTTCAGCCTTGTGCTAGAACATGTTGGGAGACCTGATGTGATGTCACAACCATGTGACTACAATAGGCGGAGCTAAGTTCTCATAGAACATAATGCGTTTGTTGGGTTAGCTCCGCCCACTATGGTCACATGGTCATTACATCACACAGGTGCTTTAGCTATCCAAGTTAAAAGTGAGTTAACTATTATCCTGCCAGACAGTCCCCTCTTCCAAGGTGGGGACTGAAATGTA
This sequence comes from Allobates femoralis, assembly GCA_033576535.1. Classification (NCBI taxonomy): domain Eukaryota; kingdom Metazoa; phylum Chordata; class Amphibia; order Anura; family Aromobatidae; genus Allobates; species Allobates femoralis. The sequence goes on from JARQOC010000004.1 coordinate 511,196,680, forward strand.
AGTGTATAAATGCTTTTTTTTACCTTTCACATTGCATCATGAGCTCAGACATGGATGATTAGATTAGTATTATAAAGCTGCAGCTACAGACAGTGATAGCTGGGGGGAGGGCATAAACCACCTGACAGGTTCCCTTTAAGACCTTAGGTGATGTTATTCACTCGTACCTGGATCCTTTTAGGTACTTTATTATACCCTTCACCTAGGGTTTACTAAATAGGGCCTTATAACAAGGCCCATGGTCAGGTCACCTATCAGCCTGTTGAGGAGTGGTGCGCCAAATTAGCTACATCTCTCCTCAGGCTAGTCATAGGATCAATATGGTTTTGTTCATATTTAGGGTCCAATACTCTCCACCACCGGACTTCTAACCTTAACCATCTAAAAAAAAAAATATACCTTTGAAGCTTCAGATAGTATTTAAAATTTATTATAAATGTTTTTACATGCTTTTACGTTCATATGTGTTTTAAATGTACATTATAGTCATATGTGTTTTTTTATATAATGTGCAATGGTTATATACAATATAAAGTGCTCTATTGTGATAAGGTGGTGCTTTTATTCAGGTAAAATTTCCAATTGATGCCATTGACTAACTTTTTTTGCTTTTTCACTGCAATTAGAGATGAGCGAAATACTAAAATGCTCGGGTGCTCAAAGCTTGGGCCAAGCAGCCCAAGATACTCGTGTACTCGGCCCAAGCACCGAGCCCAATGTAATCCTATGGAAGACCCGAGAATTTTTCTGGCAAGAACCCCGACAGCATGGATAAACCCTAAAAATGTCACAAAAGTATCAGAACAGTGCTCAAATGACATGGGAACAGCATGGGGAAGACCCCTGTAAGCATTTCAGACTCCAAGGTTACTGCTGTGAACAATGTTGTCAGAGTATTACGCCACTTTTACGGACTGTCAAGAAAACGTTACAAAATGAAAGCAAAATGGATTTTCATGGAGAAAATATTAAGGGCTCATACCCACTTGTGAGACAGAGTTGGTGTATGTTAGTTTTTTGGATTACATGAAAGATTTTTTTTTTTTTAAATTGTGTGGCACTCCCATGCCCCTGGAAAGAGACGTACATGAATGCCTCTTTAAATAATGTGCCCATTTTAAGGAAGTGGGTCTTTTGTAGTATTGCCCGAGGCAGGGCAGCCAAAAATTGGGAGGCACCTCAATGCCCCTGAAAAGAGACGTGCATGAGGGCCTCTTTAAATATTGTGCCCATTATAAGGAAGTGGGTCTTTTGTAGTATTGCCCTAGGCAGGGCTGCTAAACATTGGGAGGCTCCCCAATGCCCATGGATAGAGACGTGCATGAGGGCCTCTTTAAATATTGTGCCCATTTTAAGGAAGTAGGTCTTTTGTAGTATTGCCCTAGGCAGGGCTACCAAAAGTTGGGAGGCACTTCAATGCCCCTGGATAAAGACGTGCATGAGGGCCTCTTTAAATAATGTGCCCATTATAAGGAAGTGGTTCTTTTGTAGTATTGCCCTAGGCAGGGCAGCCAAAAGCTGGGAGGCACTTCAATGCCCCTGGATAGAGATGTGCATGAGGGCTTCTTTAAATAATGTGCCCATTTTAAGGAACTTTGTCTTTTGTAGTATTGTCCTAGGTAGGGCAGCCAAAAATTGTGTGGTACTCTGATGCCCCTGGATAGAGACGTGCATGAGGGCCTCTTTAAATAATGTGCCCATTTTAAGGAACTGGGTCTTTTGTAGTATTGCCCTAGCCAGGGCAGCCAAAAAGTGGGAGGCACCCCAATGCCCCTGGATAGAGACGTGCATGAGGGCCTCTTTAAATAATGTGCCCATTTTAAGGAAGTGGGTGTTTTGTAGTATTGCCCTAGGCAGGGCAGCAAAAAATTGGGAGGTACCCCAATGCCCCTGGATAGGGGCGTGCATGAGGGCCTCTTTAAATATTGTGCCCATTATAAGGAAGTGGATCTTTTGTACTATTGCCCTACGTAGGGCAGCCAAAAGTTGGGAGGCACTTCAATGCCCCTGGACAGAGACGTGCATGAGGGCCTCTTTAAATAATGTGCCCATTTTAAAGAACTATGTCTTTTGTAGTATTGCTCTAGGCAGAGCTGCTAAACATTGGGAGGCACTTCAATGCCCCTGGATAGAGATAGCGTCTTCTGGATTGGTATTGTTAGTCCACACATTATAGAAAAAAAAAATTGACAGAAAAACTATTGTAATTTACCAATAGACAATATAGCTAAATAGTAAAAACAGGCAACAGCACAAACTTAAGCAGATTTTGGGTGCAATACTTCCTGAGTCATGCGATTGTCTAGCGTATAGTACATAAAGTGAAAAAAAATCAAGCAGCACTGCAGCATGTAGAAAAATTCATGGACTTTGTGAAGTTTTACTGTTACTATAAAGTAGATGATAATTTTATAAAATGAAAGATTAGAGAGACATGTATAAAAAGTGCACCATTCCATGTTGACACTGTGCTTGAGAAAGAGTTCTGCATAGGTTGAAATGTTACGCCACTTGGGACTGGATTAAAGTCCATGTTTTTTTTCTTCATGCTGGAGTGCTGCCTGATTTTTTCACTTCACAGTGGACAATTGCATGACTCAGGAATGATATATATATACCGTATTTTTTGCTTTACAAGATTAACCGAATTATAAAACGCACCCCCAAATTTGGTGAAGGAAAAGAGAAAAAATATTGCATGTTAAATTATTATTAAATGAAAGTATAAAAAATATACATGTTAAATGGGGTCCGTCTTATAATGTCAGTGTTCAATCTGAATATGGCCCTCTGATATTGGATATAGCCCGCTTGTGCTGGCACACATCCTCCAGTGCTGGCACACATCCTCCAGTGCTGGCACACATCCCCCAGTGATGGCACGCGTCTACAGTGATGACACACATGTCTCCCAGTGATTGCACACATCCCCTAGTGATGGATCATGACCCCCAGTAATGGCACACATTCCCAGTGATGGCACATGTCTATCAGTGATGGAACACGTCCTCAAGTGATGGAACATAGCCCCCTTGACTTAGTTTCAGCACCAAAGTGATATACAGCTGGTGCAGTACATATTATATGAGGCTAATGAGCGGGAGCATGTGACCTCCTGCTGCCTCCTGCAACCGGCAGCCAGCCTGCCCCAGCCCCTGGACACGTTCCAGAGACACTTCCACCCTCCCCTGCAGTATATAATCCATATATTTGGATTATAAAATGCACCCCCCACTTTTCCCCAAAATTTAGGGGAACAAAAGAGCATTTTATAATCCAAAAAATATGGTATGTATATGTATATATATGCAGTGCGTCATATATTCATGTGAATAAATGTAACCAGGTGTGAATCTATACCTTTATGGTGGATATTTCAGTAAGATTGATGTCACAAACAAAAGCCCAATAGAGAACAAAGTGAATTAAATATCCACAGTATACATAATAAAATCAGAGAAAAACATACATACACAAACCTGACAGGTTCTGGACTATCGAGATTTGTGGCAAATTAATTTGCTGTGAATCAAATTTATCAGAAAATTTTCTAGAAGTCGACAAATTTGAACTTCAAACATTTCAATCATCTCTTTTCTTTGGACAGAGCTGAAAAGATTTTGGACTCATGTACAGTGGCACGTGATTGATAATGTTCCTTTAAGTTCTTTTTTTTTTTTTGCTAAGTTTGTCACTTTAAAGTACATTTTATAAGCACAAATGATCTGAAAAGAAGGAAACATGGTGTATGAACAAAACAGCCATTTATCAGTAATTTGAAAAATTCAATTGCTTCTAATTTGCCTGAAAGCAGACTTGGTCTGAAACAAAATCTTTGTCACACAGCCAGCAAAGCAATAACTGAATCTATTGTCAAAACCAATTCATTTATTGGCTTATTCACAGGTAAGTGCATAAAGTTCTTACAAAAGACTTGACTGTGTTCTATCAAGATTTTCTTCTGTACAATTCTGTTGAATTACATTTATGTTTCCTATGATGTAATGACAAATGTTTCAAATATGCATTTCCTCTCTTATAACACAGCAAACATTTTAGAACTCGACAGAAAACACCCATAAAATACAAATTTGGAGAATAGGCAATGGCTTTAGATTGAGTTTTTTGTTGTTATTATTTTGATACAGAATTGAATTTTAGACTATCGTTGTGGTATTTAAATTAAAAAACTTCAATATACGCACACATTTGGTTTATTTCAACCACAAATCATGGAAAACATTTTCAAATGTACTTCTCTAGAGTTATGAATGAGGAAACAAATGAATAAACAGCAGAAACTTTGATTTTTTTCAAATGTTTGACACAAAAATCATTATATTTTGTATTGTATGCTTCATTGCACTTCATCCATCTCTTCTGACAAAATAAAAATAAAAAACGCGACAAACTATAAAGAATATATAACCAAATCTACTCAATTTTCAAATTTAGTAGTTTACTCGAATTCAACCAGGGTAACAGATTTTATTTAAATTAATTTGATGAACATTTGATTTACATTTCTGTGCTCACCGGAATCCAGAGCAAGATAAACATATGTAAAAATAAATATGCTCACATGAAGTTTATTGGTTTTGTGTAGCCCTTCTCTAACCAACTAGTTTTCTTTGACTACGTCCCCAATATCATCTTTTCTATGACACCTTTGGTGTCTGGTACACTTGTTGCTTAGCATCTTCAGTAGCTTACAGAGCCAATCACAATTATTGCATACAGTGTTGACTATACTGTTATGTCTTGACCATTATATCCTAATCAATGCAGATTAGGCCAAAGATGCCAAAGGTCCTAAGACACAGAAAATGGGCAAGTAAAGATCACACCAATAACTATGTGATAAGTGTAATGGACAGCTCATGAATCTTTTTGCTTGAGGAAAGACACAACTGAAACAAGGTTTATTGGTGAAAAGGTCTGTAAGGCTGGCTTCACTTTGGCGTTCCCCTCCGCAGCGTTCTGCGGAGGGGAACCCGCATGTGAGTGAATGCACTGCAAGTCTCTATGTTTATCATGGGGACGCACGGTGCTGCGCTTGACTGTGCGCTCATATTCATTTCCCTGAGTGATGTTGCGTTCCTGGTGCGGACGACAATGTATGATTTGTCCGCAAGCATGCACATGCGTACAAATCACACAGGGAAATGAATGGGAGCGCATGGTCATGCACAGTCAAGAGCAGCACCGTACATCCCCATGATAAACATAGGGATTTGCGGTGCCTGCGCTCACATGCCACTTCCCCTCCGCAGAACGCTGCGGAGGGGAACACCAAAGTGAAGGCACCCTAACGTCACACACAGTGATTAACCAAAGTGCAGATAAAAATCAAAGTTCATAAACACACAGAGAAAATATTAAATTATTTATGGAAAACGTCTTTTGAAAACCACACAGGATTAAGCAAATAGCACTGCAGTCTTTTAAGCTCTGTACCCAGTAGGAGATGCTGTAAAAGGAAAATCAATGGCAAAGTTCACTAAGGCGGCCGTCACACGCACAGATATCTAGAACGATATTGTAAGCGATCACGTGCACGCGCGATCGCTTACAATATCGCTCACATCGCTGGTGAGATGTCACACAGACAGACTCACCAGCGATGTGGATCCGCGATCTCGCTGGTAACTATGGTACACATCGGGTAACTAGGCGCCGCGCGTCGCTTAGTTACCCGACGTGTACCATAGTTACCATCTCCCAGCATAGGCTCTGCCGCTGGGAGATCATTCATCGTGGTGTTATACACCACGATGAAGCAGATCGTGACATCGTTCATCGCTAGATCTGAGCTCCGGAGCTCAGATCTGCGATGTCACGATCAAGCGATTTCACATCGTAAATCGCTTGATTACATGCAACGATTTTAAGCCCGATATCGCTTAAGCGATCAAAAAGGAGATCGCTTAAACGATATCGGGCAAGAAATCGTTGCGTGTGACGGCCGCCTCAGAGAGATGCTGTAGCCATGTCAATAACCCAGTAACACCCAGGAGGCTTGGCAATGGTACTCTCTGAAAAAATAACCTCTAACCTCATTCCAGCTATTTTGATTCCTTTAAATAATCAGCCAGCTAATATTCATGCTAACTTAATGAAGAAAATTCTGATTCTTGAAAATTGTTTTATTTTTATTATTTTAGGAGGACTTAATTTGCTTAGAAGATATTTTCTCATTTCTATTTATTAAAAATTAAAAATAGTTGGAGTTAAAAAACACGTTTACAACAATTTAGAACTAAACCAATTGTCACAATTCTCTGTAAGATATTTAGAATAGAATTTTAGCTATGAATCTTTTTTAAGGCAGTGAACAGAATCTTCTCAATGAAGAGATAACAAAAAGATAAATTACCAATAATGCAAAGTAGATGGATACATTAAAACAAGGCAGATGTCATAAAACGTATGCCATAAATAACTTTTAGTTAACATCTTTGCTGAATTTAACTGCTGCAGAAACAACCTTCTTAAGTCTTTAGTCATGATGAAGAAAGTGAGGCTCCTTAGGGTGTGTGCCCACATAGTGGTTTAGTGACGTTCAAATCGTCAGTAAACCACTGGAAAATTCAAGGAGCCTAGACTCCTGAGCTCAGAAGTCACCAGCGGTTTTCCAGCGGTTTCTCAGCGGTTTCCCAGCGTTTTTTCCAGCGTGTGCACAGCGTTTTACAGTCGGTTTTTCCAGCGGTTTTTCCGGCGGTTTTCTATGGAGGATTTTGTCCATGGAAACGCTCAAAAACCGCTGAGAAGAATTGACATGTTGTATGCTGCTAAACCACTGGGAAACCGCCCAACCGCTGGCAGATCTGCTCACATAAACCCACTATGTGTGCACAGCGTTTTCTAAATTACATAAGGTTACTTGTAAGTCCTAAAGCTGCTAAGGATTTACATAAATTTAAATAAAACCTATGCTAAACCGCCGGCGGTTTTCGCTGCTAAACAGACACTAAACCACTATGTGGGCACACACCCTTAAAATCTAAAGTGACAATAGTTTGTGGATCAATGATGATGGAGATAGAGCTCTCTAAGGCTGCCTTCACATTTGCGTATGTGTCTGCATGCTGATGGCATGCAGACACATACGCTGTGCAAAGCAGGGTCCAAATGATGTGTCCGCAGCAGAGAATGTCCGCCTGCGGACACATCATTGTGCAGGCTGCCAGCCAATTGGCGTTGTCAGGGGGCGGAGATCAGCACCGGAGATCTCCGCCCCCCGGCCGCCGGTAACCTTCGGGACGTGTCGGCGGGGAGAACAGCTGATTTGACAGCTGTTTGAATCTTCCCGCGCCGACACCGAGAGGAGATGTCGGCGCGGGAAGATTCAAACAGCTGTCACATCAGCTGTTCTCCCCGCCGACATCGCTAGCACATTACCAGCGGCCGGGAGGCGGAGGACAGCAGAGGCTCCAGCTGATCTCCCGGTGGCCGTCGGTGAGCTCCTGTGACATCACCGGCGGCCACCGGGAGATTTTTCAATGGGTCCGCAGCATTCTCCTGCGGTGTCATGCAGAGGACACTGCGGACCCATTGAAGCCAATGCATTTTTTGTGCGCTTGGGGACCCTTGCTGATTGTCCAAGGTCCCCAAACGCACAAAAAAAACCAACATGCTGCGTCCCGGGTGCGGATGCTGGACACCGGAAGCAGCAGATATCGTCCGCATCCGCACCTGAATGCAGCAAACGCAGGCACCATGCGTTCCTATGTTAAACATAGGAACGCAGTGCGCATGCGTTTGACTGCGTATGGGAACGCAGCAATACGCTGCCTTCCCATACGCAAATGTGAAGCCAGCCTTAAACGTACAATGTGTTACAGCTTTATATATTGCAAATAAATGAGAAATATCCTGTAAGTTACATGAGTAAAAGTCCAGTCACACATAACGAGGCACCAGTGATCCTGATAACGATACTGATGTACAGAGATCGCTGGTGCGTCGTTTTTCACATAGCTGGTAAGATGTCAAACAGGTATCTCACCAGCAATGTGAAAAGCGATGCACTAGCGATCCAGATTTATACCGAGGTCGTTGGGAATTGTCACTCCATAGCGTAGCATTAAGATCGTTGGTCATTGTCCCTGTCAAACACAATGATGTAGCGCTCCCAGTGACGTAGAAATGACCCAGAGCACTATGTAAAGATCAACGATCTCACAGCAGGGGCCAGATTGTTGGTGCGTGTCACACATAACGACATCGCTAACGGGATCACTGTTGCATCACAAAATCTGTGACGTTACAGCGATCTCATTATGTGTGACATGGCCTTAAGTAGATGCTTTTTACATTGGCACATGGGACCATAAAGTTGGATGTGAGCAAATACTTGACTAATTTATGCAGAAAATGTGTTAAAGCTTATAGACAAGTCTATTTCAATATCTGTCTGCTGCATTTACATTAGTATTGCACATAAAAAATGCTGTCAGGTCATATTCCTACCAAAGACATTACTCCATTTGTGGAACTAGTATTCGGCATGATAAAGAAAAGCAGAAGAGAATTGGATGATAAATTTACCGATAATTTAACTCAGGTTGCCAAAATCTATCACTCATTGCTTCTGCTGATAACAATGTGCCAATCAAAGTCAAAAATCTTTCACCCCCAAGTCTTTTAGTACCTGCTATATCACATTACATGATATTTTTCCCCATTTGCAGATCATTCTTTTATATTTTCAGTTCTTTTAATTACTATGCAGACAGTCAATCAGTCCCAAGCTTGGCAGGTATTGCCTACATGAAAATATTGTTCTGCAGAGACGGCATGGAAAATCAATACAGCTTACAGGTGTGGCTCAGCTTCATTACTTGGCATACTGCTGGTATTGTCACTCAGTGAAATATTGAGACTGCAATGTTTTTCAAATAAGTAAAGGTTAAAGATAAAGATGTCAGTTATTGAAAATTTGCATTGCTTTGTTTTTCCTTTCTTCTAAATTAGGTTTAACCTTTAACTTTGAAATATTGTTCTTTATTGAATTTATCATTTATAAAATGCATATGGCTGATTAGGTTTTTAACACTGACTGTTTTCTGTTCTTTTTTTATAGTTTTGAAAAGCAAATAATAAGCCGGCAGTATTGTATACACGTTGTTGCATGATAGTTATTGGAATGTTGTTGTAGTAAGATTTCCAAACATATCTGCTGCTTGTCATAAAAGGTAATCAGGAAAATAATGGCAATACTGGGCAGACTTGTTTCCTGCAATAATACTCTATGTGTACAGTTATCGATAGTGATATTCTATTATTAAGAATTTTAGTTGTATGTAACCATATAATCTTCACTACTTAAAATACAGACATCAAAAGGAAATGCAAAGTTTAATGTATAATAGCTATTACAAAGAAAAATAGAAATATAGAACACATAGCCAAGAAATTTATAATGTGCAACTTGAAAAGAGTATTTATTATAAACCTGGGGAAAATTAATATCAAACCAATAAATGCCTCCACAATTTAATAGTATGGTCAACAAATGTTAACTTTTTTCTGTTTCCTGTTTTAAACTAAAATATACAGTAAGTAATTACAGTACAGAACAAATACAGTAGAATAATTGGATACAAAACAATAGGCATAGAATCAATGTAATAAAGAAAATACAATAAATAAAGCAAGAAATGCCCCATCTTGAGGAAATGGGGCATAGAACTAAGCTTACATGGGTGGTCATTATACAGTCTGTGTAGACCTTTTTGGTTTGGTGGAGTTTGTAGAAGAGTAATGTCCGGAATCACTATACTCGTTACGAGTACGTTGTAATAATCGTGTATTTGTTCCAAATAGAAAGTACAAAGAAAGTTAATGGGAAATGCCAGTAATGTTCTGCTGGACCCAATGGTAAGGTCCGGGGGCCTGAGGAAAAGGCTGAAATGGATGGGAAAGTGATGAAACAGAATGGGAAGAGCCTGGAGAATATGCCTGCATGCATTTCTGTCTCTCATATGGTTTGTGAGAATAACTTTGTCATGGGATTATGCCACTTTTACAAATACACAAAAACAACTACCAAACCTAACCTAAATCACATTTAACATGCCAAAAAGGTTAGGAAACAGTTTTTCTTGCATAATCACTTGTATATAAGGCTGAATAAACCAGAGTAATACAAGAATATTGCTTTTAATGTTTGTTCACATGTAATTTTGTGGCTTTTTTTTTGCCGTTTACAATTGGGAGGTTCCTGACTTATACATTTTATAGGTCCCTCTGTAATACATCATTTTTTGTTACCTATCCCCAAGCACTTTACAAGGTCAGTTAAAATGTACTAGTAGGTATGTTGATATTTGACCTTAGAGACCTCAGGTGGCCTTGTAACATGCATTTTGTAGGGACTGCAGTTACTTATACATTTTGGTGGCCCTCCCTCTTGGAGACTCAGATAGTGGCATACATTACCCATAGCAGTTATAATGTGTCCATTGTAGTGCTAAGCTTGACCCTCCTCCTCTACCACCAAGTGATACTGCAGCCCTAAATTCAAATGTTTAGAGGAGACTTGGAAACCTGAGTTTGGTGAGGGTCCAGAGGTGGCCCTGTAACATGTGTTTTGAAGGGACTGCTGTTATTTATACATTTTGGCGGTCCCTTACTCATTGAGACTCAAATAGTGGAATACGTATTCCATAGCAATTTACAATGTGCCCAATGAAGCTTTGGCCTTGACCCTCCTACTCCTCCACCACAATGTGATACTGCAGTCCTACATTGAAGTGTTCAGAGGGCCTGCAGTAGGCAGGAAACCTGAGTTTGGTGAGGGACTAGAGAGGGCCCTGTAACATATGTTTTGGAGGAACTGCTCTTACTTAGACATTTGGGTGGTCCCTCCCTCATTGACACTCAGATAGTAGAATACATATTCCATAGCAGTTTACAATGTGCCTATTGTAGCATTGGGCTTGATGCTCCTCCTTCACCTCCATGTGATTTTGCAGCCCTGAATTCAGATGTTAAGAGGGCCTGCACTAGGCAGGAAACCTGAGTTTGGTGAGGGCCAAGAAGTGGCCCTGTAACATATGTTTAGGAAGGCCCTCCTGTATACATTTGGGAGTGCCCACTTTTATTCATTTGTGAGAGCACCTCAGTACATTTGGGGGTACCATCCTCTACACTTTTGGGGTGAAACCACTGCTAGTTGGCAGTGGTCCTCTTTTCCCCAATATTTTTGGGGACTAGCTTTGCTTTTCGCATCAATATGTGCAAATATGTAACGAAAACCTAAAATGCAAAAAATGACTGTTGTTAAGGGACAGAGATGTGGACATGGGCATGTTGTCGTCAGTAGGGCTCGAAAAAGCACTGAGTCTGTGACAGGTCTGAAGAAGCTTGATGCATCCACTATGTCTCTAGCAAAAGTTCATGGTCTGGAACATAATCATGCCTGGAAGCCAGAAGAGTTAGAGCAGATTCTGTCTTGAATAGGAGACAAGTCCTCTAGTCTACTCATTTCTCAAGCAGCACCAAATCTTTCACGACTACACAGCCTATTGACAATACAAAGAAGTTTGGCCCATCAAATCCTAAAACAAGTTCTCCTTCCTTCCCCCATCATATGTAACCGAAGACAAATGACCCCAAGCTTGCCCAGTCCGAGGGTCTGCTTTGTACGTGTTTTTTGGTTGACTATATCCTCTCACTGTGCAACATTGAAGAGGGATGTTAAAAGGTGTCGAGCGTTGATGCACAAGTATTTGAGGACCCATTTCCAGACGAAAGCCATTTTCAGTATCCTGATTTACTTTCTCCAGATGTGGAGGACGATGATGATGAGACACAGTTGCCATCAGGTCAGCCTACAATCTCAATTATGAAGGAGGATAAGATGGAAAATGGTTTGGTTGATGATGAGTCCACTAATGAAACCTGGACTGTTGGCATGCATAGCCAGCACAGCAATACAGAGGAAGATGGATAAATTACACCAACACAGGTGCCAAGGGATGGTGGTTTCACTAGATTGAGAACTGGGCCAACTGTTCTCAAGAACACGCCTACTGAAGCCCAAGTCAGGCCATGGGGGCATTTAGCCGCTGTTTGGAATCGTTTTAATGAAAGTCCTTCAGAGAAAAATATTGCAATCTGTAGCATCTGCCATACCAAGCTTGTGAGAAATTCTGAGCCTGCTGCTGACTGTGAGTGACAAATTGAACTTTGTCCATAGGATTCAATGGGCATCGTGTAACCTTACACTATTGGATTATGTCGGAACTTAGAGACGTTGTTTAAGTTAATAAATCGGTAAATGAGGAAATGTGACAGAGCCTTTATTCAAATAAAGTATTTTTCTCTAGTGTTTGTGTGATTTTTAACTGATAAAAGAGCATAGGGCTACTGTGCTAACACAGAGTTACCAAGACTAATAAAAGAAATGAAATATTATAAATGCACATGCACATGTACAGGATTGTGCATCATTGAGGCTTAAGGTTTTTTTTTGCACATGTGCCTGTAATAGCATCCATTCCCGGCATTCAGATAACTCGCAATATCCACATGCTACCTCCAGTACACTTAGCCAGAGGACACAGTAGAGGCATGCAACTGAAATCTAGTCGTTTCACAAGCATTTCCACTCTCATCTATGTGTGCCTCCTAGCTAAAATGTAGCCATCCATTATTTCTAGATTTTTCATCTTGTGCCACTACTGTTATCAGCTATTGGATATTCACGTCCATCAAATACCTGCATGTTTATGGAGTAACATTTGAAGCTTCATATGTATAATTAACTATCAGTGGATTATTTGGTCTTTGATACCCCTCATCATTGAAGGCTGCCCCAATTTTCTGTCTTTGGCTCCACTGTTGGCATAGGTAATTTTATCTATTTATGTACTTGTTTTGTAGCCATTAACCCCATGAACATGTGATTTATTTTGGGTGCATGCATTTTACAAAAAAATATTGGTAGGTACACAGCCAGAAAAGAAAAAGTGGCAGCAACACTAGTGACAAGAGTATGCAAAAATCAAAATATGTACTTTAAAAAAACAAAACCGTAGGCCCCATGCATTGAGATAAAATTAATGTATTCCAAGAATATGGAGTGTTGGTAGCATATTCATTTTCATTATAGAGCAGTACATCTCTGAATTCATGATGCCATCAATGAAATGTGGCTCCACAACACCAGCAGCACTCAAGATTCAAAGAAGCTTTATTGGCAGGACTAAATACACATTAGTGTTGCCAAAGCAAGTGTACACTCATGCAGCCCCACATTGGGGACATTACCACCATGTTTCAATGTATGCACACTTTCTAAATACATGGTGCCTACAACAAAACATGGTGGTTAAACTTTCCTTATTTTGGGCTAAATGAGCGCTGCTGATGTTGGGAAGCCACATCTCATTCATGGTGTCATGAATTCACATATGTTCTGCTGTAGATCTATAAAGAGCATGATGCGGTCATGCTTTTTCCAACATGACATTGATTCAAAACATACATCTAAAGCCACTGTTACAATTCTGAAGAACATGGTGAAAGTGATTCAGTGGCCAAGTATGTCTCTTAGGGTACCGTTACATATCACAACATTGCATGCAATTTCACTGGCAATTTTCTGGTTGCAGTGAAATCATGGACACATTGTTCTATTTGTACACGGCAACAAAATGGAACAATGTGTCCATGATTTCACTGCAACCAGCAAATTGCAAGTGAAATTGCATGCAATATTGTGACGTATAACGGTACCCTTAGACTGAACACAACTGAACCACCGATGCGGAATTCTGAAGAGATAAGTTCACCATCATTCTTCATTATCTCCATCCAGCACTGAGGCTCTGGAATAGGTCATTCTTGAAGAATGTAAAAGGATACATGTCACAATATGCAGCCATCTTGTTCATTCATCAGGGAATGTGATATTAAATGTAGCAAAGGCATGCATTTTTTTCTCTTCATGTTGCCATCTACTAAATTATTTGCAAATCAATATGCTGTTAAAAGTTATATTGAATATCTTATTTTGGCTAATATGGATATTTTACTAGATGGTGGCCCGATTCATGACGCTGGTCATCTCCTGGCTGGCTTGCCGTGGACCTCTGTACGGCAGTATATGAGCAGCTCTTTTGAATGCATGCGGCTCTTTTGCATATGCTGCGCTCATTGGTCGCTGCAGCTGCCGGCGACCAATGAACGCTGTCGAGCTGGCATGCGATTTCCGTGACAGACATGATTAGGCAATTATATAGTAGATTCTATCAAGTCTAGTAAGAATAAGTTTTATATAATGTTTTAGTTGCTAAACTGTATTTTTCGGACTATAAGACACACTTTTTTCTCAACTTTTTTGGGAAAAGTGTGAGGTGTGTCTTATAGTCCGAATGTACAGTTGGCTGTGCTGTGGGGGGGAAGGTGGCTTTGAGCATTCACCAGAGGCAGGAGCAGCCTGCAACTGTGGCTAGTGATCATGTGTGTTCACTGTTTAAACAATGATATATTCACTGCACTCTCCACAATCATTACCTCTCAGCACTGAAACCATTGCTGAGAGGTGGGAAGGATTATAGCCATGGAGAGGAGAATATTAAAGTAACTTATATAGCTGTGACCATGATCCCTTTGCAGCCATGGGTGAATGTGTATCTTGATATTCACTGCTTCCCACGACGCATAATCATTGGCGTGTGAAGCGATGAATATCATGAATGATCATACTCACCCCATCACTCCCCCGCAGCAGTGATGTCCTCCTGTTTTATGCCAATTAGCGAATGCTAATCAGTGTGTGGAGTGGGGTGTAGGACAGTGACATCGTCACTGTGCGAACCGCTGACACAGTGATCAGTGTTCAGCTTGGGAAGACAGGAAAATATCGTTGCAGCAGATGGGAGCAATGAGAGGTGAGTATTAGTGATGAGCGAGCATGCTTGCCACTACTCGGTACTCGCACGAGTATCACTGTACTCGGGCGACTCGCCGAGCACCGAGTAATCTCGCGATACTCTTGCTGTGCTCGTGGTCGTCATCTCTGCATGTTGGCGCTCTTTTGAGAGCCAGCCCACGTGCAGGGATTGGCTGGCAGACCACTGCAATGCCACAGCCCTGTTAGTTGTGGCATAGCAGTGATTGGCCGCCCTGCACAGCGTGACCGAGCCTTTATAACTCCCGGCGCGCTGTGCTCGGCACACAGCCATCCAGACAGTCAGTGTAGGGAGAGTGTCTGCTGCTGCTTAGGGACAGATTTGGGGCCTTTACAGGTAGATCCGGAGCAGGGCTGCAAACTGCTGCTGACCACAACAGTCCTCCTCAGGACTAATCTAGGAGGATATAGGCAGGGTGATACAGATCGGAATCCAAGCTTTTCTGTGACCATTAGTGTCACCAGACACTACTTACTACCTTAATACAGGTTAGGGACTAAAATCCTCTCCTGACACCATTACAGTCACCAGACTGTTGTACTTACTACCTTGATACAGGTTAGGGACTAAAATCCTCTCCTGACACCATTACAGTCACCAGACTGTTGTACTTACTACCTTGATACAGGTTAGGGACTAAAATCCTCTCCTGACACCATTACAGTCACCAGACTGTTGTACTTACTACCTTGATACAGGTTAGGGACTAAAATCCTCTCCTGACACCATTACAGTCACCAGACTGTTGTACTTACTACCTTGATACAGGTTAGGGACTAAAATCCTCTCCTGACACCATTACAGTCACCAGACTGTTGTACTTACTACCTTGATACAGGTTAGGGACTAAAATCCTCTCCTGAAACCATTACAGTCACCAGACTGTTGTAATTACTACCTTCATACAGGTTAGGGACTAAAATCCTAATCTCCTGTGATCTGACCAGTCACCAGACTGGTGTACGTCATACCTTGATACAGGTTAGGGACTAAAATCCTAATCTCCTGTCACCATTACAGTCACCAGACTGGTGTAATTACTACCTTGATACAGGTTAGGGACTAAATTCCTAATCTCCTGTGACCATTACAGTCACCAGACTGTTGTAATTACTACCTTGATACAGGTTAGGGACTAAAATCCTAATCTCTTGTGATCTGAACAGTCACCAGACTGGTGTACGTACTACCTTGATACAGGTTAGGGCCTAAAATCCTAATCTCCTGTCACCATTACAGTCACCAGACTGGTGTAATTACTACCTTCATACAGGTTAGGGATTAAAATCCTAATCTCTTGTGATCTGAACAGTCACCAGACTGGTGTACGTCATACCTTGATACAGGTTAGGGACTAAAATCCTAATCTCCTGTCACCATTACAGTCACCAGACTGGTGTAATTACTACCTTCATACAGGTTAGGGACTAAAATCCTAATCTCTTGTGATCTGAACAGTCACCAGACTGGTATACGTCATACCTTAATACAGGTTAGGGACTAAAATCCTAATCTCCTGTCACCATTACAGTCACCAGACTGGTGTAATTACTACCTTCATACAGGTTAGGGACTAAAATCCTAATCTCGTGACCTCTACAGCCACCAGACAGTTGTCGCAGTATACAGGCAAAATGCGCAAGGGCGTTGGCAAGGAACAAAGAAGTGGACGTGATGGTGGTGCAGGCAGAGGCCGAGGTCGTGTGCAAGCACTAATTTCGCAACAACAAAGGGCCACATCTCCTCGCTCGCACGTCCTGTCCCAAATTCTTGGAGCCCGCAGCAGTACACCGCTGTTGAAGCAAGAGCAGTGTCAACAGGTTGTTACTTGGATAGCGGATAATGCTTCAAGTCAGATGGGCACCTCCACAAACACCCTGTCTTCCACACGGTCAAGTGTCAGTAGCCGTGATACTGCACCGCACATTTCCCAACCTGATCCTCCTTCCTACCACCAGGCCGAGTACACATCCATGGACATTACTGATCCCACACTAGGACACTCGGAAGAGCTGTTCACGTATCTATTCGCAGACTCTGGCCTGTCGCCACCTCCTCTTGAAGTGGGTGATGAGGAGATGGTATGTACAGATGCCCAAATATTTGAGCAGCCACGTTCTCAGGAACGGAACGTTGCCAAAGTGTCTCAACAAGGGGTGGACGATGATGAGACACAATCGCCAGGAAGTCTGGAGGAGGATCAGGGTGCGGAAGACGACGTGGTGGATGATCCAGTAGCTGACCCAACATGGCAGGAGGATATGCAGAGCGAGGCCAGCAGTGCACAGGGGGACGGAGGCGTAGCATCCCAACAGGCAGTACGAAGCAGGGTCGTGTCCGCAGGCAGAAGGCAGGCAACCGTTCCCCGGAACAACAACACGACTCAAGGTGCCTGTGCAAATGTTCGGTCTTCCCGAGTCTCGGAGTTTTTTAAGTTGGCTCCAGAAGACTCAAAAAAGGCCATTTGCCACACCTGCCATGCCAGTATCAGCAGGGGTACAAAAACTAGCAGCCTGACCACCACCAGCATGATCAGGCACATGTCAGCCAAGCACCCGTTTTTGTGGGAAGTACAACAGAGTCGAGGAGCGGTGCTTGCTGATGTCACTGCTACGTCTTCGCCTGTTGTGCGTGCGAGCCAATCCCCTGTCCATGCTGGCCGCGAACAAGCCTCCGGCCCTGCACCTGAAGTTGCCCACGCACAAATTACACCACCATCAAGCACGACCTTGTCCCAGTGCAGCGTTCAATTATCCATTCAGCAAACATTGGAACGCAGGCGCAAATACGCTGCCAACGCCCCACATGCCACAGTCCTGAATGATCACATTTTGCGACTCATAGCGCTAGAAATGTTGCCTTTCCGGCTGGTGGAGACGGAAGCATTCCGCGACCTGATGGCGGCTGCTGTCCTACGTTACTCGGTCCCCAGCCGCCACTATTTCTCCAGATGTGCCGTCCCCGCATTGCATAACCACGTGTCCAACAGCATCACATGTGCCCTGAACAACGCTGTTTCAGCCAAAGTCCACCTAACCACAGACACGTGGACAAGTGCTTGTGGGCAAGGCCGCTACATCTCCTTGACGGCACACTGGATTAATATTGTGGAGGCTGGGACCCAGTCTGAGCGAGGGACGGAACACGTCCTTCCCACACCAAGGATAGCAGGCCCTACCTCTGTCAGGCTTTCACCGACACTCTACAGCTCCGGAATGTCATGCTCCTCAGCCTCCTCCTCCCGCGCATCCTCATCCACTGTACCCTCCACACCAGTCCCAAGCTGGAAGCACTGCAGCACTGCCTCTGCAAAGCGGCAACAGGCTGTGCTGAAGCTAGTCTGCATAGGTGACAAACCCCACAATGCAGAAGAGGTGTGGACAGCTCTGAAACAGCAGGCAGATCACTGGCTCACACCTCTGAACCTAAAGCCAGGAAAGGTCGTGTGTGACAATGGCCGGAACCTGGTGGCAGCTTTGAGGCGAGGCCAGCTGACGCATGTTCCATGCGTGGCCCATGTGCTCAACCTGGTGGTTCAGAGGTTTGTAAAGTCATACCCAGAGGTGTCTGAACTGCTGGTAAAAGTTTGCCGTCTGTCTGCATATTTTCGCAAGTCACCTGCTGCTTCAGTCGGCCTTGCCGGCTTTCAGCGCTGTTTGCGTCTTCCGGCCCACAGACTGGTGTGTGATGTCCCCACGCGTTGGAATTCAACTCTGCACATTTTGGTCAGGATATGTGAGCAGAAGAGGGCAGTTGTGGACTACCTGCATCACCTAAGCCGTCGGGAAATGGGTCAAACTCCACACATAACACCTGAGGAGTGGAGATGGATGTCGGACCTATGTACCGTCCTCCAAAACTTTGAGGACTCCACCAAGATGGTGAGCGGCGATGACGCCATTATTAGCGTCACCATACCACTACTCTGCCTTCTAAAACGGTCTCTGCTGAAAATCAAAGAGGATGCATTGCAGGCCGAGCGCGATGACTTGCAGCAAGAAACAGTAGTGGGTGTGGGTGAAAACAAACAGCCCATCCTCATCTCATCACAACGTGCAGTGGAGGACTATGACGAGGAGGAGGAGGAAGAAGACATGGAGCAACTCTCTGGCCAAATTGAGGATATGACATGCACACCACTCATACCCTCGATTCAGCGTGGCTGGCCAGAGGACAGGGGAGATGAGGAGGAGGAGGAGGAGGAGGAGGACAGCATGTTCAGTCATCGTGTTGGTCTGGATACTGAAGTGATGGCTGTTAAGAGTCTGGCGCACATGGCTGACTTTATGGTAAGCTTGCTGGCTCGTGACCCTCGCGTTCAGAACATCTTGGCCGACAATCAGTACTGGTTGGCAACACTGTTAGACCCACGCTACAAGGAGAACTTTACGTCTCTCATTCCTGAGGCGGAGAGGTCAGCCAAAATGCAGCAGTTTCACAGGGCCATAGTCACGGAAGTAATCAAATCATTCCCCTCACAAAACGCTAGCGGCATAGGTCAGGATTCGGTGGACAACCAAGGCGTGCGGCCGAGAGGGGCACAAGTCCAATCCGCCAGAGGTAGGGGAACTGTCTTTACGATGTGGGACAGTTTTTTCAGCCCCTCACGTACCACAGTCCCTTAGGTGCGGGGTAGTGCCACCAGAAATGCTAAGTTTGGGCAGATGCTGAAGGAGTACCTTGCAGATCGAACAACTGTACTGCGAGATTCAACTGTGCCTTTCAATTATTGGGTCTCCAAGCTGGACACGTGGCATGAATTGGCTCTCTACGCCTTGGAATCCTGGCCTGTCCTGCCGCTAGCGTTTTATCAGAGCGTGTTTTCAGTGCTGCAGGTGGAATCATCACTGATAAACGCACCCGCCTGTCAACTGAAAAGGCTGACTCTGATCAAGATGAACAAGGGTTGATTGGGCCAGACTTCACCACACCACCAGCAAATGACAACTGAATTAAAATTTTGTTATGTGAATTTGCCATGTACCTCCACTTACCCATGGGTACACACTTCAGGACTTTGGCTAATCGCTGGACTGCTCCTCCTTCTCCTCATGTGACACCATGATGACCGTTACAATAGTTAGGCTGTTGTTTGAGGTATACCCGCAGTGGTAAATTTTTTCGCCCATTCTTTTAGAATGGGCATTACAACGACAGGAGACCTGCTACTTTTCAATGGGAAAAATGTTTTGAGGCCCTCCTGCACGTCTCTATCCAGGGACAATGAGGAGCCTCCCAATTTTTGGCTGCCCTGGCCAAAGGGCTATACTACAATACACCCAGTTCTTGTTTACAGGCCCTCCTGCACGTCTCTATCCAGGGACTTGAGGGTTATAGGCCCTACTACATGTCTGTATGCATGGGTCATTGTTGAACCACCCAATTTTTGGCTGCCCTGACCAAAGGGCTATACTACAATACACCCACTTGAGGGTTACAGGCCCTACTACATGTCTGTATGCATGGGTCATTGTTGAACCTCCCAATTTTTGGCTGCCCTGGCCAAAGGGCTATACTACAATACACCCAGTTCTTGTTTACAGGCCCTCCTGCACGTCTCTATCCAGGGACAATGAGGAGCCTCCCAATTTTTGGCTGCCCTGGCCAAAGGGCTATACTACAATACACCCACTTGAGGGTTACAGGCCCTACTACATGTCTGTATGCATGGGTCATTGTTGAAGCTCCCAATTTTTGGCTGTCCTGACCAAAGGGCTATACTACAATACACCCACTTGAGGGTTATAGGCCCTACTACATGTCTGTATGCATGGGTCATTGTTGAACCACCCAATTTTTGGCTGCCCTGACAAAAGGGCTATACTACAATACACCCACTTGAGTGTTACAGGCCCACCTACATGTCTGAATGCATGGGTCATTGTTGAACCTCCCAATTTTTGGCTGCCCTGACCAAAGGGCTATACTACAATACACCCACTTGAGGGTTACAGGCACTACTACATGTCTGTATGCATGGGTCATTGTTGAACCTCCCAATTTTTGGCTGCCCTGACCAAAGGACTATACTACAATACACCCACTTGAGGGTTACAGGCCCTACTACATATCTGAATGCATGGGTCATTGTTGAACCTCCCAATTTTTGGCTGCCCTGACCAAAGGGCTATACTACAATACACCCACTTGAGGGTTACAGGCCCTACTACATGTCTGAATGCATGGGTCATTGTTGAACCTCCCAATTTTTGGCTGCCCTGACCAAAGGGCTATACTACAATACACCCACTTGAGGGTTACAGGCCCTACTACATGTCTGAATGCATGGGTCATTGTTGAACCTCCCAATTTTTGGCTGCCCTGACCAAAGGGCTATACTAAAATACACTCACTTGAGGGTTACAGGCCCTACTACATGTCTGTATGCATGGGTCATTGTTGAACCTCCCAATTTTTGGCTGCCCTGGCCAAAGGGCTATACTACAATACACCCAGTTCTTGTTTACAGGCCCTCCTGCACGTCTCTATCCAGGGACAATGAGGAGCCTCCCAATTTTTGGCTGCCCTGGCCAAAGGGCTATACTACAATACACCCACTTGAGGGTTACAGGCCCTACTACATGTCTGTATGCATGGGTCATAGTTGAACCTCCCAATTTTTGGCTGCCCTGGCCAAAGGGCTATACTACAATACACCCAGTTCTTGTTTATAGGCCCTCCTGCATGTTTGTATCCAGGGGCATTGGTGAACCTCCCAATTTTGGACTGCCCTGGCAAAGTAAGATACTACAATAGACCCAGTTCCTCAAAATGGGCACATTATTTCAAGACAGGGCTTCATGTTCGTCTCTTCTCAGGGTCATCGGAGTGCCGCACAATGTTTTCACGTAAAATCTTTCATGTAATCACAAAAAGTAACATACACCAGCTGTATCGCACTATTGGGTATGTGCCCTTAACATTTCCACCCTAAATATTCATTTTGGTGTCATTTTGGAAGGTTCTCTGGAGACTTCGTAAAATTGGCGTGAAACTCGGACAACATTGTTCACAGCTGTGAACAATGAGTGAGAAATGCTTCCAGGGGTCTTCCCCATGGTGTTGCCATGTCATTTGAGCACTCTTCTCAGACTTTTGTGACATTTTTAGGGTTTTTTCCATGCTGCCGGCAGTCATTTCATAAAAATACTCGTGTCTCCCATAGGATAACATTGGGCTCGGTACGCGGGCCGAGTACACGAGTATCTCGGGATGCTCGGCCCGAGCTTCGAGCACCCGAGCATTTTAGTACTCGCTCATCACTGATTGCAACCTTTGCCCTACATTCAGTAACAGAGAGCTCCCATCTACAGAGCTACCAGCCTGTCAGCTCTGCACATGGATTAGAAGAATTTTAGTACTCGCTCATCACTAGTGAGTATATTACATTTTTTTTTTTAAGTGATGATGATGGAGACCCATATAAAAGGATGGGAGGATCATGAGATCATGTACTAGAATGGGGGGATCATGGACAAGCACAGGGAGATCATTTAACAGAATGGGAGATCATATCTACCTGGATGTGGGGGGTCATATATACCAGGATAAGGGATCATGTACCAGGATGAGGGATTATATATACCTGGATGGGGGATCATATATACAAGTATAGAAGATCCTATATACTAAGATGGAGGATCATATAACAGGATTGGGGATCATGTATCTGGTTCATAGCTCATGTACCTGGATGGAGGATCATATACCAGGATGGAGAACATATATACCGAGAAAAGGCCCAGGATGGGGACATTAGTACATAATTTGGGGACATAACCCCATAGCAGTGTCGGCAGCAGATTCTCCACTGCAATCCCCATAACAATGCGTTATGACCTCATTTTTTACTTCTACTTTTCTTTCCCTATTGTCCTCTTCTAAAACCTGAGTGCATCTTATCGTCCGGTGTATCTTATAGTCCAAAAGATACAGTAATAACAACTGTTTGAATAATTTCTCTTTGAAAGGTATAATTCTACTGTAACAACCTTTTGGTGTAATCATATTTTAGAAAGTGTATACAGATTTAGCAAGCTTCAAAAAGCTTTAACAATTGGAATGATGCGCCGTGGCACATACGGTAAATTTAGACGAGCCAATTATTGACAATAAGCTATTGTAGGAACGCTCCTGTCAACCTAGTGATCCCTCTAGACAGGCCAACAATCACTTAATGAATGAACAAAAATTGAATGATGTGAATAATTTTTATGTAAGTTTGAAAAATCTTTTTATTGGCTACCTATACTATGCCTGTAATTGTAGAAATTGATACATTTGTACATGCAGAATGCAAATGGTTCTGATTAAATTTTCATTATTCTACATGTGTTATTATTCTATCATATTAATTAACATCTCAGAAATATTTTAGTTAGGGGACACTGCACAGAATCTGTAATAAAACTAGGACAAGATGAGAAGCATTAGTTTCATTTTTATAAATAACTTTGAATTTACAGTGTGGAAAACCTGAGTATGGCTTATTCATATGTGACAGACAGCATAATAATATGGAACATTTTGTTTTAAACATTATTCTCTATAATCAGTGTGTCATAAGAGGTGGGCAGGAAGTCTCTGAGCTTTTAAGTTTGACAAGGTCATGAAGAGGCAAACCAAACTATTGTTTTGAAACTCCATAGCTATTATTAAGTGTATGAGCAAGGAAGCACCTATCATCTGTCAGAGAAAGCCAATCCATTGTACATTTCACGTTATGAATATAAACTGGATTTTAGAAAATTGATGGCATTCACCATATGTAGAAAACTTAAATTATTAAATTTTTTGTACGGTGTAATATTTAAAGTGAAATCACATTACATTTTATCGAGCTCTCTACTTCTGCCTGCTGTTTTTTAGGTATTGTTTCTAATCAGAATAGTATTATAGTACTGTAGTCTCTGAATATCTTATTTAATCCTGAGAATACCTATTATAGGTGGATAGAGCTATGTTGTATATGATCTTATTGTATGTGGTCAAAGTATATAATTAGACATGAGTGAATTGAATTAATGGTACATTTTAAAAAAATTGCTAGTCCCAACAAATTTTAACAATTCGCTATTTAATTTGTCAAATCACTCCAAAAAAATATGCATATATGCAAATTTGCACTTCACTAAGGAAGTTGAGAAACTCCCGTGCCACATTTAAGTAGCTTCCTCAAAGTCATAATCGCTTCCTACAAGCTTTTAATATAACTAAGGGATTTGTGCCAGATCAGAACCCCAAACTACAGACACTGCGTTTCGGGGTACCTGCCCCTCATCAGTGTAGTGTGTGGGATATTCTGATCTGGCAGAGAGAGTGGGCTAAGACAAGGTCTGGGAACTTGCTCTCAACCTTATGGAGAGAGCGAAGTAGGTGAGGAGATTGTAAGCCACTTCCCTCCTCGCAGATATATGCAACACAGGTTCCAAAAAAATAGTAATTTGTATTAATGAACGAGCATGATCCCCACTGCTCCATACTCTTGATCAAGCATTGCCAGGGCAGGCTCGTCGCTCGTCTAGTATTGCGGGTCTATGCCTTGCGTGTTTAAGGGTTTTTTCACAGTCAACCAACATATGTGAATTGTCTGCCATAAAAGATAATTCCGTAGCTATGTTGGCAAATATTACCGTGATTGGCTGGCACCATTGCATCATAAGGTCATATATAAAACCCAGTGACGTGATGCTCGTCACACTGCAGTTCAGGGAGAGTTGATCTAGGAGGGAGAGCTTAGTAGGCATATAGGCAGGGCTTATTGCATTACAGTCCTTCTACAGGTGTACTGCTGCAGCAAGCTAAAAACAAAAGTCCTTTTCAGATCTTAATACTTTAATCAACTTAAACTGCTGTTACCTGTATTTAGTGTGGGGATAACTGCTGCATCATGGCTAGTTTTGGATTAGAAATGTATCTAAAGATGGGGAAACAAAATGCACAATAGGGTCTTATCGATATTTTTAAAATGAAAGAATAGTGATTGTTGCTGCTCACCTGAGCCGGTTGCGAGACCCCAACCAGTTTGAGCGCTTAGTACACCTGGTGCTGGATCCACACTCAACATGCACAGTGGTAGAAATACATAAATACAGTAGATGGTGCTTTTGTGATCTGCACTAACTATATATGGACAATGACCACAAGGGATCATACAGTATGGTTGCATTCCTGAGGAAGGAGCGCTGTTTGCTCTGAAATGCATAGAAATAAAGCACCACTATCTGTAAATCCCCTGTGGCCATTGTCCATATACAGTTAGTGCGGATCACAAAAACCCCATCCATTGGATTTAAGTTTTGAATTAGAAGCATATAGGCAGGGTTTATTGCCTAACAGTCATTCAATAGGTGTACTGCTCCAACCTAAAAATAAAATTCATTTTAAGGGCAAAATACTGTACTTAATTCTAGTAAAACTGCTGTTACCTAAATACACTCTAGGGATAACTGCTGGATGAGGGATAGTTTAGGAATAGAGCCAGCATACAGGGAAGATTTATTTAGCCTTACAGTCCTTCTACACTTATACTACTGTTGCAAACTTACACAAAAAATCTTTTCAGAGCTATAAATATATATATATATATATATATATACAGTTAGGGCCAGAATAATTTGGACAGTGACACAAGTTTTGTTATTTTAGCTGTTTACAAAAACATGTTCAGAAATTCAATTATATATATAATATGGGCTGAAAGTGCACACTCCCAGCTGCAATATGAGAGTTTCCACATCCAAATCGGAGAAAGGGTTTAGGAATCATAGCTCTGTAATGCATAGCCTCCTCTTTTTCAAGGGACCAAAAGTAATTGGACAATGGACTCTAAGGGCTGCAATTAACTCTGAAGGCGTCTCCCTCGTTAACCTGTAATCATTGAAGTAGTTAAAAGGTCAGGGGTGGATTCCAGGTGTGTGGTTTTGCATTTGGAAGCTGTTGCTGTGACCAGACAACATGCGGTCAAAGGAACTCTCAATTGAGGTGAAGCAGAACATCCTGAGGCTGAAATAAAAAGAAAAAATCCATCAGAGAGATAGCAGACATGCTTGGAGTAGCAAAATCAACAGTTGGGTACATTCTGAGAAAAAAGGAATTGACTGGTGAGCTTGGGAACTCTAAAAGGCCTGGGCATCCACGGATGACAACAGTGGTGGATGATCGCCGCATACTTTATTTGGTGAAGAAGAACCCATTCACAACATCAACTGAAGTCCAGAACACTCTCAGTGAAGTAGGTGTATCTGTCTCTAAGTCAACAGTAAAGAGAAGACTCCATGACAGTAAATACAAAGGGTTCACATCTAGATGCAAACTATTCATCAATTCCAAAAATAGACAGGCCAGAGTTAAATTTGCTGAAAAACACCTCAAGAAGCCAGCTCAGTTCTGGAAAAGTATTCTATGGACAGATGAGACAGAGATCAACCTGTACCAGAATGATGGGAAGAAAAAAGTTTGGAGAAGAAAGGGAACGGCACATGATCCAAGGCACACCACATCCTCTGTAAAACATGGTGGAGGCAACGTGATGGCATGGGCATGCATGGCTTTCAATGGCACTGGGTCACTTGTGTTTATTGATGACATAACAGCAGACAAGAGTAGCCGGATGAATTCTGAAGTGTACCGGGATATACTTTCAGCCCAGATTCAGCCAAATGCTGCAAAGTTGATTGGACGGCGCTTCATAGTACAGATGGACAATGACCCCAAGCAGACAGCCAAAGCTACCCAGGAGTTCATGAGTGCAAAAAAGTGGAACATTCTGCAATGGCCAAGTCAATCACCAGATCTTAACCCAATTGAGCATGCATTTCACTTGCTCAAATCCAGACTTAAGACGGAATGACCCACAAATAAGCAAGACCTGAAGGCTGCGGCTGTAAAGGCCTGGCAAAGCATTAAGAAGGAGGAAACCCAGCGTTTGGTGATGTCCATGGGTTCCAGACTTAAGGCAGTGATTGCCTCCAAAGGATTCGCAACAAAATATTGAAAATAAAAATATTTTGTTTGGGTTATGTTTATTTGTCCAATTACTTTTGACCTCCTAAAATGTGGAGTGTTTGTAAAGAAATGTGTACAATTCCTACATTTTCTATCAGATATTTTTGTTCAACCCTTCAAATTAAACGTTACAATCTGCACTTGAATTCTGTTGTAGAGGTTTCATTTCAAATCCAATGTGGTGGCATGCAGAGCCCAACTCGCGAAAATTGTGTCACTGTCCAAATATTTCTGGCCCTAACTGTATATTTTTTTTTTCTTTCCTATTAAACTTCTAGCGGTATTCCCGAGTGTGACTCAGGGTTAACTTTCACTGTCAGAAGCGGTAATCCCGAGTCACACTCGGGTTTACCCGCAGGCAGTGCCGCCACTCACTTTGAAGACCCAGGGTGGCAGGGGTTGGGGTGGTAGTGCTATCGAGAATCTTGCCGCGGCTCCGGGGGGGGGGGCGGTTGGGGTGCTATCGAGAGTCTTGCCGCGGCTCCAAGGGGGGGTGCTATCGAGGGGCGGGGGCTGTGGTGATGTTCATGCCAGCAGCAGTTAGGTCGGGGTTGGAGTAAGGGTTAGGATTAGGGCTAGGGTTAGGGTTAAGGCTAGGGTTAGGGGTAGGGCTAGGGTTAGGGTTAAGGTTAGGGCTGGGGTTAGGGTTAGGGCTAGGGTTAGGGTTAGAGCCTGGGCTGCAGACGGGAGGAGGGGCGGGAACACCCAAGGGAAGCAAGATGCTTCCCTCAGTTACCCTCCTCACCTCTGTCACAGGGTCACGGGGTTCCCCTACTGATGCTTGAGGGGCCCCTACCCAGTCGGGCAGCAGCTCATTGGAGGCCGAACTGGGCGGATAATAAAAGACTATAAAATTTCTGCCCATAATAAAAAAGTATAAAATTTCTGCCCATAAAAGAAATATTTTACCAAAAAAATGGAACCACTTTTAGTACAAAATTCCTGACATAATCATACCACCAGGGAGGTTAATAACTAAAAGTTCACAGGCATAAATAGTATTTTTTTTAAATTAAATGTGCAAGTTGTGCAGTAAGGAAAAGTGTGTTGGACGTGCTGCTAATGTTGCATGCAGAGGCCAGGGCCACTGGCCAGGTGAAACTGTGCCTGTTGTGGGGTCACAGCAAAAATGCACACCGACAAGACATACACTATGTGCAGAATTATTAGGCAAGTTTGTATTTTAGATGATTATTTTTATTATTGATCAACAACTATGTTCTCAATCAACCCAAAAGACTCATAAATATCAAAGCTTAATATTTTTGGAAATTGGAGTGTTTTTTTTTAGATTTGGCTATCTTAGGAGGATATCTGTTTGTGCAGGTAACTATTACTGTGCAGAATGATTAGGCAACTTAATAAAAACCAAATTTATTCCCATCTCACTTGTTTATTTTCACCAGGTAAACTAATATAACTGCACATAATTTAGAAAAAAACATTTCTGACATGCAAAAACAAAACAGAATAAAATTAGCGACCAATATAGCCACCTTTCTTTATGATGATACTCAACAGCCTTCCATCGATAGATTCTGTCAGTTGCTTGTTTACGATTAACATTGCATGCAGCAGCCACCACAGCCTCCCAGACACTGTTCAGAGAGGTGTACTGTTTTTTCTCTCTGTAGATCTCACATTTTAGGAGGGACCACAGGTTCTCTATGGGGTTCAGATCAGGTGAACTTTCCAAACATGACTAAACACCCAACCTGGGGTTTACAAGTATATAGGATCCTTGCATCAAGTCCATATGTAATAACGTCCATTCAGGATTCTTTGTGTCCAGTTGTGCTTCCTTGTATGCAAATATCCAACTTGTCTGATGAAGTTAATCTTCATCAATTGTGAAGAATTGCTGTGAAAGCCGCATCCTTTGATAATGGACTATATATCCACGCATAGGCATGTACTCATAACCTACAAAAGTACCCAAAACATAATAATACTAATATAATAAAGAAAATAGGGAAAGGAAGCACAACTGGACACAAGGAATCCTGAATGGACTTATTACATATGGACTTGATGCAAGGATCCTATATACTTGTAAACCCCAGGATGGATGTTTAGTCATGTGAGTGGAAAGCTTTTAACACTGTGCTGTGGTGTTTACTAACTTCGGCGCCCTGATGAGGCGTTTGTACTCTGGAGCGGGCCCGCCCCCTTCCGTGGAGTCAGTATCTCCCTCGCGCATGCGCGGTCACCTAGGTGACGCATCCCAGCTGCAGCGCATGCGAGATTGGCGATGAAGTCGGTCGGGGGGCGGATACTACTTCCGGTGAGGAGCAAGGCGTGATTTCTGGATCTGAGAACGCCACTCCCAGATGTGGCATCCTAATAAAAGATGGGCAAACTCATCACATACCAACCCCTGATGAAGTAACCATCGTGCGTTGGGGTGGTCAGGGGAATCTCCTCTCTCCGGTGTCCGGTGCCTTGGGTGGCAATATAGGTCTCAATGGGTCATTGACACTGTTGTATTTACTCTGTTTACTTCCTATGGGCTATAATATGGATTGATTGTATGAAACCTTGCTACAGCACTTAAATGAGGACCATTATCCCTATGTACTATTGCACTTTATGTATGGTTATATAATCTGTTTGACGATTTGGTGGACGATGAAGTCACTGGCACAAACTGGGAAGGTGCCATGTAGAGCAAGTACAGCAACGCAGAAGGAGAGGGATCTACAGCACTGAAACAGGCAGGAAGAGACAGTGGGGTGGCCCCAGGGAAAAGGCAGTACACTGTTTCCTATAACATTTACCTGTGGCAAGTTCCAAAGGCCAAGTGTTAGGTGTTCACCAGTTTGGTTCTTTTTTCAAGAAAGTGTGCAAGATAAAAAAAAATGGTAGTTTGCAAATTGTGCCATGCCAAAATCAGCAGGGGCCTGACCAGCACATGTTCAGCTCAGGCACATCTCATCAAAGCACAAGACTAGATGGACCATAAACCAGGATCCATATTCAGTGTCTCCAGGTGGCATCACTGCCTCTTTCACTGTAATATGTTCTTCCAGTCTCATGTCCAGGTTTGCACCCATCATTGTACATTTACAAAACACCATCAGCAACCCCGTCCACTTCTTTATCCCAGTGCAGTGGTCATCTGTCCCTAACCCAGGCATTGGAACAAAAAAGGAAATACCCAGCCACCCGCCCAAATGTACAAACTCTAAATGGGCATATTTCCAGACTGCTTGGTCTAGAAATGTTTAGGCTTGTGGACACTGAAGATTTCTGCAACCTCATTGTGGTGGCCATCAATCACGGTTTCCTCAACACTACACTATATTGTCCACCTTCCCTTCCCTCTCTGCCTTCTTCAAAATGTCATCTTGGAGCATATTGTCCATGTCAGTTGCAAGCTGTAAGCAATTCAGTACTGCCTCTTTAAAACATCAACAGACTTTTCTAAAATTTGTTTAGGTGACAAACAGCACACCACTACAGAGTTGTTTACAGCTATAACAGACCTGACAGATCTGTGGCTCTCATCATTGAACCTACAGCCAGGCATGGCCTTATGTGATAATAGTCATAACTTGGTGGCAGCTCTGAAACTTGGGAAGATCTTACATGGACGATGCCTGGCCCATGTTTCCAACTCAGTACTTCAACAATCTCTAAAAACTTACCCAGGTTTGCCTAATCTACTTGGAAAGGTATGCCACGTGTGCACCCATTTTGTCAAGCCATCTACTGCTGGTGGTCTTGCAGTGCTGCAGCTGCACTTGCAAGTGATAGCTTGCTGGTGTGCAACATGTCCACCTACTAGAATTCAAAATTACAAATTTTGGCAAGGCTTTGTAAGCAGCAGAGGGCAGTAGTTGAATACTAGGTTCAACATGCTCATCAGTATGCCGTTCAGTCTCCACTCATAAAAACCGACAAGTGGCCATGGATGTATGACAACTGTGAGGTTCTATAAATCTTTGAGGAATTAATGAAGATGGTGAGTGGTGATGATGCTGTAATTGCCATAACAGTCCTGTTTCTGTGTCTATTCAAACACTCGCTGCTCACAATTAAAGAGGAAACATTTTCATGTGGACGAGGTAGACAAAGAGGAAGAAAATACACAGGGTAATACTACCAAACCCAGCCTCACCTCATCTTCTAAGCATGTATCAGGTGATGAGGAGCAGAAGGAGGCTGAGGAGGACTAGGTAGACAAGGAGGAGGTGGATGTGGAAAAGGAGATTGTTACATGCATGCAACAGATATACTACCCACAGTAGCTTTATCCCTCCTGTTCAGCATGGAAGAGTTGAGAAGAATGAGAAGGAGATGGAGAGTCTTCCTTCTGGTGGGGACATGGAAGTCTGGCCTGCTGTAAGCCTGGGACATGTTCACTGTATGGGGCATGTAGGACTCATTACTGTCCACCAATTGTAACAAAAATGTACTGTCTAAGGTAGACAATATATAACACATAACCTTTAATGTTATTATAAAAGAGAGTATAATTAATTCCACCAAAAAAGCTAAAGTCTATCCAAGCCAGCATAGATGGCTCTGATATTAATATCCGAATACATGTCAAAATTAGGGACCCAAATTAGGTAACAAAAACCCTGGGCTTAGATATAGTTGTGCCCAAATGTTTACATACCCCAGCAGATTTCTTTCCTTTTGTGGCCTTTTTCAGAGAATATGAATGGTAACACAAAAACTTTTTATCCACTCATGGGTAGTGGTTGGGTGAAGCCATTTATTGTCAAACTAATGTGTTTTCTCTTTTTAAATCATAATGACAATCAAAACATCCAAATGACCCTGATTAAACTTTCACATACCCTTGTGATTTTGGCATAACATGCACAGAATTTGACACAAATGGGTTTAAATGGCTAACATATGTAACATCTTGACCTGTGACCTGTTTTGCAAAAAATCAGTGCAAAAATCCGCACAGGAATCACACAAAAAGCTCTCTGTTTATAATAAGTATTTTTTCCAGTTTTTATCAAGTGCTATAAAAAAAGTACCCAAAACAGGGCTATTGGTCTGTACGTTTTTTGCTAAAAATATACGCAAGCTGCCTCACCTCCGTCACGGTTGCCCTGACCGAGGCAGTCCCTAGCTTATGTATGCATTTAAAATCTGTGTGTGTGGACATACCTCAATCCAGTCTCCAGCCAGGACTCCACTCTGTGGGCTTTTTACCTGTGAAACAGCTTGTGTGTGAACTACTCATAGGGGAAGGGTGGGTCACTTCCCTTTCCTGCGAACAGGAGAAATACATTCACCAAACAATAATGAGTAGTGCACTACTCATTATTGTTTGGTGACTGTGACCTGTTTTGTTGTAATCAGTGTGTGCATAAAAGCTGAGTGAGTTTCTGGGATCCAGAAAGACTCTTGCATCTCTCATCCAGCCACTGGCATTTCTGGATTGTGAGTCTTGGAAAAAGCAAAATAATTGTCAATGGATCTATGGGAAAAGATAGTTGAACTGTATAAAACAGGAAAGGGCAAGAAAAAGATATCCAAGGGATTGATTACGCCAGTCAGACATGTTCTAACTGTGATTAACAAATGGAAAATCAGGGGCTCTATAAAAACCCAACCACGATCGGGTAGACCAACAAAAATTGTGGCCACTACTGCCAGGAAAATAGTTCGGGATGAAAAAAAGAAACACAAATAACATCAGCTGAAATACAGGACTCACTAAAAACTAGCTTTTACTAGATGCACAATAATGAGGCCCTTAAGCAAAAATGGGATTCATGGTCAAGTCGCCAGAAGAAAACCATTACTGAGCAAATGCCTCAAATTATTTCACCTACAATATACCAAACAGCAAAGAGACAAGCCTCCAATCTTCATTTGGAGTGATGAGGCAAAAATCGAACTATTTCGCCACAATCATAAATGTTACATTTGGAGAGGTGTCAACAAGGCCTATAATGAAAGGAACACCATTCCTACTGTAAAGCACAGAGATGGATTGCTGATGATGTAGGGATGTGTGAGCTACAAAGAAACAGGAAGTTGGTCACAGTTGAAGGAAAGATGAATGCAACACTTTATCAGCAAATACTAAAGGCAAATTTGCACTCATCAACCCATAAGTTACCCATGAGACCTACTTGGACGTTAAAACATGGCAACAAACTAAAACATAAGGCCAAGTCGAGCTGTCATTGGCTACAGCAGAACAAAGTGACGGTTCTGGAGTGGCCATCTTAGTCTCCTTACCTCAATATGATTGAGCCACTCTGGGGAGAACTCAAGCAAGCAGTTCATGGAATAAAGCCCAGGAATATACCGGAACTGGAGGCTTTTTGCCAAGAAAAATGGGCAGTTTTACCATCAGACAAAATTAAGAGACTCATCCACAACTACCACAAAAGACTTCAAGCTGTCATTGATGTTAGAGGAGGCAATACATGGTATTAAGAACTTGGGTATGAGATCTTTTGATCAGGGTTATTTGGATGTTTTTGGTTGTTATTATGATTTAAAAAGAGAAAACACAGTATTCTGACAATAAATTGCTTCACCCAATCACTAACCATGAGTGGACAAAACGTTTTTGTGTTATCATTCATATTCTCTGAAAAAAAGGCTAATAAAGCAAAAATCTGCTGAGGTATGTAAACTTTTGAGCACAACTGTTTAAGACTCACAATATTATTAAGGTTATAATTCGTTCACTAGTCCGGACATTAAAGTAAATAGTGCAATTTCCAAAAAAGTGCAATGTTTGAAACATTCCTTCTTTTTAGTTATCTAAAATCTTGCCTCTCTATGGGGAACATGACCCAAGATGGTTTAAGGGTCTGTGTTGAAATCAGACAGGAAAACATTCCTTATAACAATTGATTTTATATTTAAAATATTTTATCCTTAATTAATTGCACACTCTTATCAACTCTACATACTTATGGTTTCTATTTAAAGGCTCATAGCAGTTCTTAAGCTTGTAACACGTTATCAGTTCTTATTTCAGTGTCGTTCTTTATTTTCACACAAATTATAAAAGCATCTTAAACACCGCAGGGTTTCGCTATTGCTAGTGTGGCGCCCCTGCGGGTATGCGCCACAGAGTGGTATTGCATCTAACATCTATATGTAATATATTGTAAGTTGCTAGGTTAGGATTTAATGCTTATGGAGTCTATTTTTAGCACTCACTTAGGACCGCACCACTTAGAGTAGGGGGAGCTGTAATATAGTAGGTTCCACAGGTGGTGGGCGAAGCTTAGGATAGAGTTAGAGTGACAGTTAAGAATTTACCTCAGACGGCTTGGGAAGGCAGACCGTGTGGTCACGCCTGGCGGCTCAGCTGAGTGGAGGGTACCCCATCTTTATGAGGGGGCCCAGGACAGATGGCAACGGACCAAGACTGGTAGGAGCCAGCTGGTCATGTTGAGGGTACACAGGTGACACGGACAACCGAGGCAGCCAGGAGTTCAGCCCTGACTGCGAAGCCGACGAGCTGCAGGCCCAACAGGACCGGGTTGCTGACAGCCCCACAAAGGTACCTCACCCCTCATGCCCAAAAGACAGTCCTACACTAGTGAGGGAAGACTGAAACCCGGTGTCAGGTGGGAAACTTGTGCGTTCCTGCTGTTCCCATTTGGACCGGTATAAGTTAAGCTAAGCCTACTAGACACAGACTGCAGGACTGGCGGGTGAGCTCTTCAAAGGTGGGAAAGATAGAAAGATCTAGAAAGAGAATAGAAACCCTGAAAGACAGAGAGAGAACATCTAAAGACTCCTTAAGAGAAATCCTGAGTTGGTAACAACACCCTAAACCAAACTGTACCGTGTATTGTTATGCCATCAGCCAGTACCGAGTAAAGCAAAGTTAAAATGGAAACGGTTTCTGTTATTCTTCCTGCCGCAGCTCAAAGGACTTAACATCATCAACATCTACAGCAGAGGGGTAAGAACTGCACCACCATTTACCATCACTGTCCTCCCTCACCGTCTCACCACCATCACAGCTGCCCTGAGGTAAAGCTCCACCTGTGGGGAGCTGTACCACACACTGCTGCCCCCTCCATCACCTCAGTGGCCGGCTGGCAGCGCCGGTACCACCTTACCGGACTCTACAGGTGGCGTCACGTTCCCCTGTAAATAACCCCTTTTACCCCCACCGTTTTACCATTAACACCTGGTATAATTGTTCGCCAGGGCACGGCACCGGGGATACCGACCATCTGTGACATCCCACACAGAAGCCCCGGTGACCGAGTACCTCATGCACCCCAGCTCTGGTTGAAACACTAGTGTAACCCTCCGGGGTTTATGATGCTCTTATCTTTTGTGTGAAAATAAAGGTTCTTAACAGAGGAACAGCACTAGATTCCTCCTTACTTCATTATACAAGTGGTTGCCAACCAGCACACCGGTGTAGGAAGTCCAATGAGTACATGCGGGAAACAGCTGCCTTCCTTCCCTTTTTACTGAAAGTTTGATTGACACTAAGTTTGTATCACTTTCTAATTATTATAAGGTGCGTCTATCATTAAATAGGTATAAGGGAACTACTCTACTATTGCATTATGCCACTTACAATAAATAATTTTATGATAAGTTGCTTAATAGTTTTCACAGAATAGCTATACAGTGTTTAAACCATGTTTAAATTGAGACAATACACCTTTTTAGTCTCAAGCATCCTATGCCTTTCTTTAAGGTTATCTATATTCCAGGATACAACTCTCAAGTTGTTTATGATAATACAACCCAGGCTGCCTTGTCACCCCTAATCTCTTGAGGGCACAGCAGAAGGCCTGTCATAATGCTGTGACCCGTGGAAGGGTATTTACCCAAAACGGTGCCGTCGTCACCTCTGCGCCCCCTCCCTGCACCCCTTTGTATGCTGCTCCTGGACTAAATAAAAAGAAAAATCCCGCTATATGCCGTTCTGGTGAGTGCCGATGTTTTTTCTTCTTTTTGCTTGATTTCCATTACTGGGACTTTTTCTGGCACCTCAGACGGTCCTGTGCCTCCCCCTCACACGTAATTGAGTTCCCCAGTGGGAACCCCAGTATTAGCTACGGTGGTGCCCCTTTTCATTTCTGCTCTGGACTATATATGGTCATAATATTTCACTGTCCCTATGATACCGTCCATGTACACTTAGGATGTGTCTCAGCTTTGTTTTACATGTCAGCCATGGCTCGGATAGGCTTTAGCTTTTTGGTGGAATTCATTCAGCTATATTTTTTAAATAGTAAGATTAAAGGTAATGTTTTAATTATTATCCATTTTAGCCAGTGAAAGTCTGGCACATATGGCTGACTTTATGTCCCACTGCCTTTATTGTGACAAAAAAAGAAGCAGACACAAAGAAGATACAAAATATTCAGGTAACAATAAAAGTTAATTTGTTAACAAAAATGCATAACACACATTAAAAAACATAAAACAGGCCATATGGTCAATATAATCTACGTCTCAAAAGTACATAAAATCAGAGGGTAAAGGCCACATCACACGCTTCAATATCGATCACTGTTTTTTAATCGCTAAAGCGATATTGTTTGTGCGTTGTTGCAGGGTAACCGAGCGATTTTTGGATGAAAAATCGATTGGTCGCTCCTTGCAGATTTGTGATCCTGACCTCAAATCCGTCGTTGGTCATTCAAAGCTCCAGCGTTCAACTGGTGCATCGTTTGTGTGCGACATTGCGATAACGATGTCGTTCTAGTTTTTAGTGATTGAGAAATTTGTTCCATAGGCGTGCCTTTGTGTTTGTTTTCCCACGCCCCGTGTGTGCCAATTGGTTGTTGGTAGTGCGTTCCAATTGGCTGTTGTGGATACTTTGCAACGTTGCCATATTTCTAGTTGTGCTCTTCGTTTTTGTGACTCCTTGGCTTCTTGTTTTGTGTACATCATTCAAACACCTGTTTAACCATGTAGAGTCATTGAATTTGCCATACATGCATATTAATCGTCTAGCTAAGTGCGCATGGAAATGCAACTGTGTTTAACCTAAATATGTGTGGACTCCCATATATCACTTAAATCTTGCATTTTGTTCGATTTTTATTTTGGTTTTTAAAGAGTCATAAATGTGTTTACCCATATGTGAACTGACATATGTATTTTCAGCTTTCGGAAAGAATTGATATACACCATTGCTAGGTTAAGCATGTGAATATATGACATCATACACCTGACATGTAAAGTGTATGGGCACTAAACATATCCACTTAAGATGTCCACAAACATATGAATGTTTGTGGTCATGTTCATATTGGTTATCTGATGCAGACCCCTCCACATACATACATACTGGTGTAAGCATCAACATCTCAGTTGTTGTACTGATGCCATTGTTGTATTTCCTGAAATATGTCCGGATTGTGTTGAGACGTAGGCAGTAAACAATCGTCCCTGCGCCAACGGTCATGAATGTCCTGCCAACAGTAAGCTTGATTGGAATTAATCCCATGTTGACTCTTGTGTAGGGACCACATAAACACAATGAGGTGTGTTTTAAATAGGAAATCATCATGTGCACGTTATCGGGAAATTAATGGCCATTCAAAGGTACACTGTTAAATGGTCCTCCATGTGAATTTTAACAATGGCCGTACCATTCTTTGTCTTTGCCTTTGGCTCATTTGCTATTAGCAGTTCACATACACACGTCTCCGTTGATGGAGGTACAAAAACACAGGCACTTTTACAACATGTGGACAAGTTTATGATAATGTGTGGTAATTATGTTTAAATTAAATTGTCAGAATGCTTCCCACCCTCCCTCTTGTATGTTGTAGCAAAGGTAGAGGTATTGTAACTAGGAAAGTTTGCGGAAATTAATACATTTGTAAACTTCTTCACCTATCAATACTGTGTGGTGTGTGGTGGCTCCATCACATGTATCGTCATCAAGATTTGTATGTACAGTGGGCGCATTATGGTGTTACCGAATGCGTATGGCAAAACCACTGTTTCATCACTATTTTTGTTGGTTGAGCCAAAACAACTCACTAAGCTCTTATGTAAGGCTTTGAAGATGCAACATCTGTATTGTGTGTCATCGTGGCTGCTTCACCATGGACTGAATATTGCTTGACCCCGCATATGTTTTGAGGCTTCACCAATAATTTATTGCTTACCCAAACATGTACAGAGCAACGGAGACCACCACCGGCATCTCCGGTTGTGCGCCCAAGGAGGGCAGCCG
Organism: Allobates femoralis; assembly: GCA_033576535.1. Taxonomy (NCBI): domain Eukaryota; kingdom Metazoa; phylum Chordata; class Amphibia; order Anura; family Aromobatidae; genus Allobates; species Allobates femoralis. The sequence goes on from JARQOC010000004.1 coordinate 511,234,777, forward strand.
CCCCAGCTGTGTCACCATCTGTGGAGGAAGGAGAGGGGCCAGAACAGGCAGAGCCATCAGCCAGCCCACCAGCTGAGTCACCATCTGTGGAGGAAGGACAGGAGCCAGAACAGGCAGAGCAATCAACCAGACCACCAACTGTGTCACCATCTGTGGAGGAAGGAGAGGGGCCAGAACAGCCAGAGCCAGCAGGCAGCCCACTAGCTGCAGACATTCAAGATATAACACCACCCGCTCTGGCCAACCCTTCCCCCAACTTGGAGGGCTCGGGGTCCTCCTGTTGGTGCAAAATTCTCACCCCATTCACCAATTCTAGTTGGTGGCTGGTCACCTTCTGGAAAGGGCACATGATGTATGTTGTCATGGTCTACACAATCAGTACATTAATCGTGTGGTGGTTTTTATAAACCCTGACTTTGTTTTTCCTTAGCCCTTGGTGCATCTGTGGGTTTGGTGAGCCCCATTGCCTGGAGGGCCTCTGAATTCGATCAAGGAGAGGAGGAGTCTACGCGTAAGTATAACTGAACTTTGCCATTTGTTTGTCAGGCATCCATGAACATAGTCCCGATGTTTTGCTTCTTTTACCTGTAGGAGTACCAACCTTGGAGGGTCTTGTGGCCTCTAATCAGAAGCTAATGGTGGAGGTACTGTATCAGGGCTGCCTCTGAGATGTCTGTTAGCGGCCTGCCACCGCTAAGGGCCTCAGACTCCTCCTTCCCTTTGTGCTGCTTCACCCAACCTTTATTTTGTGCATTACTTATTTGTTAATGTAAATATGTTTGTAAGCTGAAACGTTGCCTTTTGTAGTACCACCAGAGTATTGTTTGGGTCAATTCAAAACTTTGTGTGTGGACCCAACATTTGCTTGTTGCACAACGACTTTGACAAAACACTAGATTGGTCATACATTTTGCCTCCGAACAACTTTAGGGAAAAAACAAAAAATGGCCAAAAAGAGATGTTGGCCCAAATTAAACGTGCTTTCGCTTTTTCAATCTATGTTTACAACATCATTATGTACTTTTAACACATCCTTCACGGCTGTACTGTACCGCCTTAGAAACTGTATAATCCAACATTTTGTGGACTTTTGTGTTGACACATACATGCGGTGACACCGTAAACACACTTGTACTCTGCATTACTTAACTTTCAAAGGATTCTCTCTTTGGCAACACAGTTAACACAACAGTAATGTATTTTACAGTTGCATATGTACAAGGACCCCGGTCCTGATAGTGACCTTCAACACCACTAAATGCATTCTGACACATTATAGGCCGAACAAGTTCCTCACAAATATCATTTTTTAAATTTTTATGGCTGAAGTCCAACAAAAAAACATAACGTGTTAACATCACATATGCATTAAGGTGCATGGACATGGCTTAAATGTTATGGTATTGTCTGCACCGCCAAAATCTTTACCATGATTTGTTGAGGGAGCCAGCCCCATATTGCCATAAAAAAACATAGGCGCCCTAGACTGAGGGTACGATGCTCCGCCAACCCTATGCTCATCCAGACCTGGGCCTGGCTCAGTAATTGGTGCTCTCCAAGGCTGAGAGATACACAGCTGCTCGGGGAGGTGGCATAGTCAGGTTGATTCTGTCAATCTGCCATCTCATGGATTGTCCAGTGCTAGGTGAATGACCCGTTCTAGAAGAATGTGCGGTTTCACCTTCAGATGGGCCACCCGCTTGTGTACCAATTGTGTAATAGTGCAAATACACTCCTTCTGCTCTTGGAGCAGCAGGCTCTTCGCCAAATTACCCAAGTCCGACAAATATGATGTTCCTAAAACTATTCTCCTTCGAGAATTTTGCCTTAACACAGGCTGTTGCTCAGCACTAGCATCTACAGATCTCCAGCAGTGTGTCGTCTTGTGGAGGATCAACAATGGGTCCTGATGTAGCGCTGGAGGACGCTTCCTGTCGGTCCTGAAAACATAGATAACCCTAATTAATTACATTTAACTACAACATTTAACATTTCACCCTCACATATGCACAATGCACGTGACAGTTACATAGGGCAGGTTATGCTCATCCAATGCCTATTTGTGGCAAAATGTGGATTTTGGAAAGGTGGAACAATATTTCACATATTGTAAAAAGCCCTTTATGTGGTGTTCATTGTGCCAGGATAACAACAACAATTTGCAAATTTAATCAGTATGTGTGTCAACTACTCATACTATGTGTTTTCAAAGCAGGGCAGTTGGTAATGTCATGTCAAACCAACATTGCTGAATGGGCAACCAGAAAAAATTGTTGTGCGCACAGGTTACATTACACATAGCACGGCGTACACTGCTGCCTTAATAAAATGTGACTTGAAGTGATCAGCAGAAGATAAATAAGCAACTGTTCATTTCAATGTAGCTGAGGCCAATGCAACGCCAAAGTGGCCTAACACCACTGATATGTTACATCAAACAGCCATTGAGGCATGGACAAATTTAAAACAAAAAAAATATCAATAACCCACACAAACTCAATTTCTAAAAGTGATAAACTTCTTAGCCAAAATGATAGTAATCATGTTGTGAATATTTGGTATGACAGCAAAAGCGTTCTAGTCCACCACTGGTGACTTGAGAAGCTCTGACAGTGACAGACAAAAAACTGAAACCATATCACACAACACCCCATGTGTATGAATCACTCACTAATATTTGTTTGCATTTTTAAATAAATCCTCCAGACATGTTAGGCCCCTTTCACTTCAGCGTTATTTTTAAATTGCGGCAGATGCGGTGAAAAAAACCGCATCTGCCGCGATTAACGCATAACCGCGACACCTGCGGCACAGCTGCGGCTAGCCCCATAGAATGTCTATGGGGGCTTGCGGCAGGTGCAGCATGTGCGGTATCGGCACTTGCGGCAGGTGCGGCCGCAAAAAAAACCGCGGCTGACCGCGGTTTTTTTTCGCGGCCGCACCTGCCGCAAGTGCCGAAACCGCACTTGCCGCACCTGCCGCACCCTTACCGCAAGCCCCATAGACATTGCATGGGGCTTGCCGCAACTGTGCCGCAGGTGTCGCGGTTATGCGTTAATCGCGGCAGATGCGTTTTTTTCACCGCATCTGCCGCGATTTAAAAATAACGCTGATGTGAAAGGGGCCTTACAGTACAACAATGTTATTTATTTATTTTTTTTAAACCAGTAGTTTTTTATTTATAGATAGAAAAAACAAACATTGAATAATCTGATCAAACTGATCAGAAGCAGTGACATATAACAAACGTATTGGGGGATCGGGGGAGGAAGGAGAGAAAGGGGGGGGGGAGCTCAAGGGAAGAAGGTGAGGGGGAGAAGGGAATGGAAGGGTTATGCAGTATCTCATTTCAAACAACTTATATACAAGTCACAATATAGAATTAAGTATTGCCAGAGAGCTCATTTTAGTCCAGCATGTGGGGAGGTCATCCGATCTATTCCCGTATAGCTTATTTTGTCTTAAATTATCATTCTGGGATGGACACCGTGTTATAGATTGAAGTGATCCACGGGTCCCACCAAGTGAGGACCTTCGTCCTGCGTGGTAAATCATGTGCTAGATACAATTCGTGAGATAAATGGGAGTTCAGGCGTGAGGTGACTTCAGGTATCGTCGGAGGGGAAGGGGATTTCCACAAGGCCGCGATAGATTGGCGCGCTGCTATTAATACATTTGTAATAATGGGTCTCAGGGGGGACGGTATGGAGTGCAGGTCAATGCCCAATAACGCCAGGGGTGTGGAGAATTGAGGGGGAAACAAGTTAACACCTCTATAAGTGCTTCTACATTTGTCCAGAAGGTCTTAATTGGAGGACATTCCCACCAGATATGGGCATCAGTGCCAGGGGAACTGCAAGTCCTCCAGCAAAGAGAAGAGACCGTGGGGGCGGCGCGTCCAAATTTCGCAAGGCGAACAGGAGTAAGGTACCAACCCATTGAAAGTTTCTTGGATTGCTCCACATGGTTCACACATCGAGTAAATTTAGCTGCATGATTAGAGGCTCTATGCCAGTCTTCCAGGGAGGCCAAGAACCCTAGCTTGCTCTCCCATCGGGTCATATACGGGTGTTTGGAGGTTGCACGTGCCGTGGTCAAGGCCTTGTAAATGATAGATACACCTCGTTGTGTGTAGCCAGATTGTTTGAAAAAGGCTTGTAGGGACAAGTTAATTAAGAAGGGATCCCAATCAGGAAGTGCGCAGGTGTCCAAGAAATGCTTGACTCGCAGATAAGAGAAATAGGCCGAACTCGGAAGGGAGAATTTAGATATTAAAGAAGAGAAGGGGGTTATAGTATTCATGGATATGATGTCTTTCAGTAATAGGATGCCCGCCTCTCTCCTGCTTCGAAGGGAGATATCCACTGTCGGGGAAAATTTTACTGTTCCACTCCCTCGCCAGTCATCCCAGATTAGACTATGAACACGCGGTACCAGATAAGAGTAAATCAGACTGAGAGAGTCCAGTTCAAGCTTATAAGGTGTCCAGGTTTAATAATGACAACGTGCACGGCAACAACTACTGAACCCAATATCCGGGTACAGGGCATTTTATAGTCTAAAAGATAAGCATGTAAATGTCCATGGCAGGGTGGGAGTTAGGTGGGATTAAGCTAATGTCTATGTTTGTTAATAATAATAGTTCTTTGTATTCTGAGAGTCAGTTCTTCATCACGTCATGGTATCATCCCTTGGCTGCTGGGATACAGGTTATCTTGGGTTTCCCATAGCACAGTCTGGAGCAGGCACAACGAGGACCAATCAGCTTGTCCATTCTCAAGGCAATTCTGTGCAGCCATATCTTCTTTCCAGCATACACATCTGAAGAGACACTTTGTTTACAAAACAGCTCCTTGTTCACAGATTCATAGTGGGAAAGAAAGAGAGAAAGAAATAGATGGAGGAGGGGAGAGACAAAGAGAGAAGAGAAAAAGAAGAGAAAAAGAGAAGGAGAGATAAATAGATAGATAGATAGATAGATAGATAGATAGATAGATAGATAGATAGATAGGGAGAAAGGGAAAAGAGGGAGAGAGAATATTGGATACGTACCTGAATACAGGAAAAACTTATTGTTTCATTTAATGCTATATGAGTATAAAAACTAAGATTAATAGATAAGATATAATTCATCCTCCACACCACCATACAGGACTCCAGGGCCTGAACCGTAAGATATCTAGTAAGAAAGAGAAAGTGTGTTTTCGCTAGAGCGTGCCAAATGGTGACCAGAGTTTGCATAGACTTCAAAGGCGTGGGAGGGGGGCTAGTGCATAGGTAAGACATTTGTAAGAGAATGGTTGTAGAGTGATATGGGGAATGTGCAGATAATATTTGAAGCCATCTAGAGGGTGGGGTCATGGTCCACCAAATTTTAGTAATGTCTAGGTGAACCGCTCGGTAATATGATAAAATGTCTGGTATACCCAAGCCCCCTAGTGTAGTTGGTAAAGTGAGCGTTGTCAGTGCTACGCGGTGTGGTTTGTCGTTCCAAACAAACTTTCCAATGAGAGATTGAAATAAGTTTACATAATGTCTGGGAAGCGTCAGAGGGATAAATCTAAACATATAGATGAGCTTGGGTAGCATCATCATCTTGACTATATTAACCCTAGTAATCCAAGATAATTGTGTCTTAGTGTATTCTGCGCATAGGGACTTCAAAGTGGACAGTAACACTTCACAATTTGTCTTGGCCAGTACCGGGGTGGAAATCACTTGAATACCCAAATATTGAAATCCCTGGGGGTTCCATAAGAAGGAAAATTTAGACCGAAGTGTATATTGCGTGAGCGGAGACAGATTCACCGGAAACAAGGAAGACTTGGTGAGGTTTAATTTGTAGAATGAGATATTAGAAAAGGTCATGAGGAGAGAGACCACGGCCGGGACAGAGACCGCGGGATTCGTGCAAGCGAGAAGGACGTCATCTGCGTACAAGGAGATCTTATGTTCAGAATGGTCTACAGTCACTCCCGAGATGTCCTGGTGTGCCCGAACTGCGGCTGCCAGCGGCTCCATAGCAAGAGCGAAGATAAGAGGAGAGAGGGGGCAGCCCTGTCTCGTCCCATTGGAAATGTCAAAGGTGGAGGAGGAAAAGCCTCCCGTCTTCACATAAGCACAAGGGGAGGAATATAATGCTAGTATTCCCGAGTGGATATTGCCACAGAAGGTAAATTTATCCAGGACGGCTGCCAAGTACCCCCAGTGCACTCGATCAAACGCCTTCTCTGCGTCAATGGATAGAAGAACACTGGGGGTCCCTCTCTGCTCAAGGATCTCCAAGAGGTCCACCACTCTCCGAGTCGCATCTCTCGCCTGTCGGCCAGGGATGAAACCCACCTGGTCCGGGGCGATCAGGGAAGAGATAACGGTCTTGAGACGATCCGCCAGCAGTTTCGCATATAGTTTGATGTCGCAGTTAAGTAAGGCTGTCGGGCGGTAATTGCCTGGGAGCGATGGGGGCTTGCCCGGTTTTGGAATAGTTGAAATAGCAGCGGTCAGACCCTCTGCTCTAATACGTCCCTCTCGCTGCCAGAATTCAAAAAGAGTGAGCAGGTGGGGGGCCAGAAGTGGGGCGAAAGAGGAGTAGTATAAGTAAGAGAAACCGTCTGGACCAGGGGCTGTGCACTTCCTAGAAGACCGGATTGCTCTGAGGATCTCCGTCAGTGTGAAAGGAGTGTTTAGGTATGTCAGCTGGTCGGTGGAAAGGTGTGGAAGCTGGAGGTTGGAGAGAAAGGAGGAGATAGCATCAGCAGAAGGTTGGGGGGTAGAGGGTGAGTTAGAAAGGTTATACAGGTCATATAAGTCTCAAAAATGTTCCGCAATCTGAATTGGGTTACGGATGTGAGTTCTAGATTTAGAAAGGAGATGAGAAATTTTGGAACGTAGCTCGACCTTCTTAACTCTACGAGCCAGCAGAGCTCCAGCCCTATCACCCATCCCATAGTAATGGGATCGCACTTTTTTTAACTGGTGCTCCACTCTGGACAGGAGAAGAGCACGTAGGCGAGTACGTGCCCCAGAGAGAGCAGAGAGAGTAGTGGGGTCAGAATTGGAGAGAAATGCTTTCTCCAGAGATTTGATTTCGGTCGTCAAGGAGTTGAGGCTATTAGTGAATAGTTTTTTAGAAAGAGCCGCCATTTTCAGGCAATGCCCGCGAATGACCGCTTTATGAGCGAACCATAACCCATCTGGAGCAATCCCAGGAGTATTATTAAGTCTAAAGTATTCTTTTAAGTGGGAGGATAGTATCTCTTGATTTTTTTTGGGGAAGTCAGCAGATAATCATTCAGTCCCCAGGGGGCCCTGGGGATGCGTGGTGTAGAGTCAGCAATTGTGAGAGAGAGAGGGGCGTGGTCTGACCATGAGATGACATCGATATCCGCTGTCAAGCAAAGAGGCAGGAGGGAATTGTTCACTAGAATAAAATCTATTCGACTAAATGTTTTATGTCTATTAGAAAAGAACGTATAGTCTCTCTCATTACCATGAAGGTATCTCCAGATGTCGTGTAGTCCAGCAGATGAGATCAGGGGGAAGAGGTCAGTATGGTATGAATTTGGAGAAGAGCAATCTAAATGGTTATTTAGAGGGGCATTAAGGTCACCTGCAACCACTATGTGGCCCTCCATGGTTGGTATATGGGTCTCAAGTAGATGTCTGAGAAATTTAAATTGATTCTCATTAGGGGCGTATATGGCCAGTAGAGAGTAGAGGACTTCGTCCAGTTTAGCAGTGACTAAGAGGAATCTACCCTCCGGGTCTGATATGGTATTAATCAGATCAAATGACAGGGATGAACTGATGAGAATCGCCACCCCTGCCCTCTTCTCCGTGCAGTTTGAAAATAATTGATGTGGGTAGAGGGGGGTCGTTATGCGTTTATTGTCCCCTTCTAGAAGATGAGTCTCCTGGAGGAAGATCACTCCAGCCCGTGACTTTTTAAGTTGGGAACGCAGGAGCGATCTCTTTTGGGGCGAGTGAAGCCCATTAACGTTAAGTGCTAGCACGTTTACAGGCATGGGTACAGAGAAAGGGCAACACATCTGTGATTGTAACAATGTGAGGTCAATAATACTGCATTAGGGATGGAGGAGGAGTGGGAAAGGGGACTGACAATAAAGCACAGCATGCTGGTTCGTACATGTGTCCCTGCTGCCGGTACCCAGTGTGGCCGGGAGAGCAGGTGTCGAAAGCAGAAGGTGGCGGGGAAGAACAAACACAAAAAACGGAACAGAAAATAAACAAGTGAACCAGCGAAGTGGATCTAAAGAGTCCCAGCGTCCTAAAAAGAACACTGTAAAAAATGAAAAAAGTTGTCTTAGTCCAGAGCGCGAAAATGCGCTCAGTGGGGCAGTAATCACCCATCGGCTGCAGGACCCAAGGTAGAGGAGAAAGGAGAGATAGAGGACGTAGAAGGGTAAGAAGAGCGTCGCAGAGGCGACAGGAGAGGTGGAAAGGTAGAGTAGCGGTCTAGGTGTATAGTAAGGTAGAGGAGAAGATAAAGGGTAGGGGAAAAAGTGAGCGAGACTAGGGTTAGGAGGAGAATCAGAGAGGTACCCTCAGAGAGCGAGGACAAAGAGGGAGATGGGGGAGGTGAAAATCAGAGAAGAGAGAGGTTAAGAACACGTAGAGAAGGGGGAAGAAGGTCAAGAAATAGGGAGGAAAAAGAGAAATCGAGGTAAAATAACTTGTACGACCTACTGGGTGATGTACAAGAGCCAGGAAGGCGAGCCCCAGGAGAAAAATAGAAAATTCTTCGGCCCAGATGGCCTGCCAAAGTCCAGGCCACATCCCACTCCGGATATATCTTTTTGTGCCTGGGACGGGAGTCAAGACGTCGGTTTTGCGGCTCACGGCGATCACGCTGAGGCGGCGTTGTGAAATCTGACGGAAGCAAGTCCCATTTCTTTAGGAGTGACGCCACCTGCGCCGGTGTAAGGCACACGTGGGAGACATCATTTCTTCGGACGACCAGGCGTGTCGGACGGCCCCAGTGATAAGATACGTCTTGTTCCCGAAGGATGGAAGTGTACGGCTTATAGGCACGACGCAATGCCAGGGTCCCAGGGGACAGGTCAGGGAAGACTTCTAGTGCAGAGAAGCGGTTTGAAAGTGTCGGTTCTCGTTGTAGAGCCTTTAGGAATCCCTCTTCCGTCTCAAAAAAATGGATTCTCGCAATAACGTCCCTAGGGAGTTCAGGACGCACTCCAGGGGGTTTCAGCAGTCGATCTTAAAGTCACGGGCATCCAGCTCTGGGAGGACCTCTTTCAGGAAGTCACATAGGAATGCTCTGAGGTCAGAATCCGGGATCACCTCTGCGACGCCCCTGAGTCGGATGTTGTTTTGACGGTTTCGGTCTTCCATATCGTAACTTCTCGCTTGAGCGGTAGCCATCTCGTCCTGTAAGTGTTTGTGTTCATCCAGCAGATTGTTGTGTGAATGTACTAGCTCAGCCATTTTGTTTTCAAGTCGGTCCGTTCTAGATCCCAGTTCAGTCACTTCACCTCGTAGATCCTCCACCATTTCTCTCATATCATCCTGGAGAGATGAACGAAGGTCTGATAGGAGATCTGTCATAAGGGATTTCATCAGTGAATAGGTGACTGGGGAGTCTGCAGTGAGAGGTACAGTGCCAGTCTCCAGCGCTTGTTGTTCTCGTCATGTGGCGCCATTTTGGATGCGCGGGCAGAGTCAGAGGGGCCCGATGTAAAGTAGTCAGAGACCCGCTTTGGGAGGGAGGGTTGCTGAGTCCTCACCTATCCCATCTGTGCCTGGCTGGTTCAGTGGGTCGCCGGAGGGGTTTTAGAGCGATTTTGGCAGTCTGGGATGCTTATAAGCCGCGGTATTCTCCCGGGGTCCGGGAGCTCCTGGATCAAGCGGCCTTCCTCATGCGGTGCTAGGCCACGCCCCCAACAATTTTATTGACCACCACAATTGACTGTAGCCACAAATGGGAACACTCTGGGACATTACTACGCTACTCACATCTACTTCTAATTCATTTTAGCAAGGGTTGGCTGTTGCAGTTTGGACAAAGGTCTCGCTGGACATCATGGGCCGAGGGTTGGTTTGGTCTAATGTGAAACGGAGGAGGTGATAATACCAAAGTTTCGGTACATACACCTCCTCCGCCCCATTTCCGGACTGCAAGGAGTCTTTAACCTTGTCCGTTTCCTTCTTGAATACTGTCCGCAACCTCTGTATTTTTTTTCGCACAAATTTTATGTTGTAGTCGTCACCAAGATGGTACTGGCGACAAACTGCAACCAGCTGTTCATAGGCAGCAGTCTTGACGGGACTTGTTGGAATAGTTTTGGGACTTTGCTTTACATAGGCATTCATGTGTCCTGTAGGTATCACTAAATGCCGTCAAAAAAGCCTTGGATGAGCCCATCTGTAAAAAAAAATATGAACACAAAATCAGGTGCACACATACATGTAGCCATGAGGTACTATGTAAAGAAAATTTGTTCTTAGTAATTGTGTGGGCTTTGCAACCAAGCTTTGATACAAACAACCCTATGTCAAATAGCTCACATGGTAAAGATAATTTTGGTCAACTATGTAAACCCAATAGATTTAATCAGACATATGTGTAACATACATTTGTAACAATGCTGCCAAATAATGTAATTCTGACTACTGATTCCATGCCATGGCCACTGCTTTAGCTTATGAAAAATTTTTATTTTTTATGGCCGAAATAACACATGTTTAAAGGTTGGGCCAGCCACAATTTAAATTTTGGTGTACAAAATTATAATTTTGACTTTATACCATATATTATTGTGACTGTTGTGGGGCACATAATGGCCATAGCATCACTCAGTTTGTATACATTTGTAAAACAAAATTGTGAGCTATTATGACAGTAGGCCCATTATAGGACACAGGGCAAGCAATAATAACAGGAGCTACAGTTGTGGCCAAAAGTATTGACACCCCTGCAATTCTGTCAGATAATACTCAGTTTCTTCCTGAAAATGATTGCAATCACAAATTATTTGGTATTATTATATTCATTTAATTTGTCTTCAATGAGAAAACACAAAAGAGAATGAAGCAAAAAGCAAAACATTGATCATTTCACACAAAACTCCAAAAATGGGCCAGACAAAAGTATTGGCACCTTCAGCCCAATACTTGGTTGCACAACCTTTAGCCAAAATAACTGCGATCAACCTTTTCCGGTAACCATCAATGAGTTTCTTACAATGCTCTGCTGGAATTTTAGACCATTCTTCTTTGGCAAACTGCTCCAGGTCCCTGATATTTGAAGGGTTCTTCTCCAAACTGCCATTTTTAGATCTCTCCACAGGTGTTCTATGGGATTCAGGTCTGGACTCATTGCTGGCCACCTTAGAAATCTCCAGTGCTTTCTCTTAAACCATTTTCTAGTGCTTTTTGAAGTGTGTTTTGGGTCATTGTCCTGCTGGAAGACCCATGACCTCTGAGGGAGACCCAGCTTTCTCACACTGGGCCCTACATTATGCTGCAAAATTTGTTGGTAGTCTTCATACTTCATAATGCTATGCACAAGGTCAAGCAGTCCAGTGCCAGAGGCAGCAAAGCAACCCCAAAACATCAGGGAACCTCTGCCATGTTTGACTGTAGGGACTGTGTTCTTTTCTTTGAATGCCTCTTTTTTTTCTCCTGTACACTCTATGTTGATGCCTTTGCCCAAAAAACTCTACTTTTGTCTCATCTGACCAGAGAACATTCTTCCAAAACATTTTAGGCTTTCTCAGGTAAGTTTTGGCAAACTCCAGCCTGGCTTTTTTTATGTCTCGGGTAAGATGTGGGGTCTTCCTGGGTATCCTACCATACAGTCCCTTTTCATTCAGACACCGACGGATAGTACGGGTTGACACTGTTGTACCCTCGGACTGCAGGGCAGCTTGAACTTAATTGAATGTTAGTCGAGGTTCTTTATCCACCATCCGCACAATCTTGCGTTGAAATCTCTCGTCAATTTTTCTTTTCCGTCCACATCTAGGGAGGTTAGCCATAGTGCCATGGGCTTTAAACTTCTTGATGACATGCGCACGGTAGACACAGGAACATTCAGGTCTTTGGAGATGGACTTGTAGCCTTGACATTGCTCGTGCTTCCTCCCAATTTGGTTTCTAAAGTCCTCAGACAGTTCTTTGGTCTTCTTTCTTTTCTTCATGCTCAATGTGGTAGACACATGGATACAGTCGAGGTTGAGTCAACTTTAATCTATGTCAACTGGCTGCAAGTGTGATTTAGTTATTGCCAACACCTATTAGGTGCCACATGTGTGTTACAGGTGCTGTTAATTACACAAATTAGAGAAGCATCACATGATTTTTCTAACAGTGCCAACACTTTTGTCCACCCCTTTTTATGTTTGGTGTGGAATTATATCCAATTTGGCTTTAGGACAATTACACAGGTCAACAAAAAAAATTTTTTCTGGTGCCCAAAATATTTTAATGAATTTGGGGTATTTTGGGTGCTGATTCTGAATATGCTATCAGTTTTGCCAGATTGGCTCAAGTTTTTGAGATTTTAGGTATCTATTTATAGCACTTGTTCGTAAATGCGACGCATCATCTCATTAATTTCTTTGGATTAGTACTTGAACTGAGCAGTTCTCATATAGTTTTGTGTTAATTAGTGTTCTAAAAGTTTGTTCATAGCTTGGTTTTGGCACTAACTTTATGTTGTTGTCTGTTGTCCGTGAAAGCATGAACTCATCAAGAAGAAGTTGTCTTAACGATCCAGACTCATTCTGTTACATTTGTGGTGAATATACACTGACAAAAATAGAAGAAACATAACAGACTTCGTTAAAAAAGTAGCAAAAAACGTCTTTTTTGTTACACATTTTACGAAAAATCTCAAAAACTTGAGCCAATCTGCAAAACATGACATATTCAGAATCAGCACCCAAAGTTACCCTAAATTCAATGAAATATCTTGGCACCAAAAATGCTGTTGACCAGTGTTATTTTTGTGCTTTTCATTGAAGACAAATTAAATGAAGATAATAATACCAAAGAATTTGTGATTGCAATCATTTTCAGGAAGAAACTGAGTATTATCTGACAGAATTGCAGGGGTGTCAATACTTTTGGCCACAACTGTATATTTGAGGGTACAGAAGATTACAAAAATAACAAAAAACATTAAAGAAGTGACACTACAGAGCTGCACACCTACCATCAAGGCAGCAGTGAGACGTTACCACAATGGAAATATCACAATGCCCAGCAGTAACTCCTGAACGCCTTCTTTTTAAAGGGCGCTTGTCCAATGAAAATGCAGGTGTGTCAGCACAAAACAATTGTCAGGGCGTCTGTTCGTGTAAGCCACACCTATTTGATAATACAACACCTACATGATTGGCTGATTGTCCATTGAGCACCTGGAGTTTGCGTGCAGTTTTGATATTGCTAATTCGAAACTGCAATGTCATTGGATTTTTGGCTGAGAATAAACAGCGGCGCAACTGCGTTTATCTGCTTTCAAGACACAGATTCCACAGACAAGATATCCATTCATGTTTAGATATAAAAAAATAAACCAAACTTACATTCTTCATAAACTTGGACTTGCTGACCTCCTATAGAGAACAGCGGCACTGTGTTCTCTCTCTCTCACTCTTTTCCCAATATGATGATTTATTGACATTTGTAGAGACATACAAACATTAACGCTTGCCTCCACAAATCCCATAACTAGATCGACACATAAATATACCCACACATGTATACACCTGCATGAAAATTTACAGACACATAGCCATGAAGAGTACACTGAAGATACGTATATAGCCAAAACACTTGGACACATTGCTTGTGTGTTGCCTGTTGCCAAGGCAATGAATATGTGGCTTTCATGTTTGACATTTTGTAAACACAGCAGGGGATTGCATTGGCGTCACCAAAATACCTTACTTTTTTGGTTACGCATGTGCAAGCCACTGCTAAGACAACAAACTGACAGACATGAATAGTGTGATGAAGAAAAAGCTGAAGCACCAAACTATTGGCCATGTTACCAGCCAAGACTAACCACTGGAAACACACTTGTGGCCATCATTCGGGTCGAGGCAAATCACAATCAGGAAAGCCTATGTCCAAGCATACATCATATTACTACGTCCACATTGGAGACACAAATCATTCAAAATGTTGTGGTGTGACGGCGTCTGAACGACTGCTACATCGTTCGCGGGGTCGCTCACGCCACATCTAGATCACTTAATCGTTGAAGTGTCGTTGGCGATATCTACACGTGTGACATCTCACTAACGATGTCGACAGATTGTCCTAGCGATCTCGCTCACGGCAGATCGCTCATGCAATCTTTCACGATATTGAAGCGTGTGGCGTGGCCTTAACTCTGACTGCTTTAAAAGAAAACCTCATGAACATGATTAAAAATTCTTACAAAATCTCATCAATAAATAGATTTGATACAAATACATACAAATATTAAATAAGGTTTCCTTAAATAATAATAGATCAGCTATTATAAAACAGCATTGATGCAAAGAATTAGAACCAGCCCAGCTTAGCAATGGAGAGAGCACATGTTTAGACTAGAGCAATTCCTTGACAAATGGAAAAAGCAATCAGGGGAGGAGGCACACCCCAAACATGTTTTCACTACATGTGTGGCTTACTCAAAAGCTAGGTGCGTGCATTCCAGAACTTGTCATTCCTGCCTGTACCTGCCAGTATCTGCCATACTTGGCAAACCTGTCAATACCTCCCGTATCTGCCAGTACCTGTAGAACCTCCCCATTATCTGCTGTACTTGCCTAAACCTTGCCATAGGTGCAGGCTGGTAGTCTGGTACTGACAGATGTGTCCGTGTCGGTGTTCATGACCCCTGGAGTCAGCTGCTTTCAGACTAACAGTTCTCTTGGAGTGGTACTTACTAACTACCTTCCAGCAAAAGTTTAAGCTCACCATCAGAGTCAGTATGAGGTAGTCACTTAGTCCCTCAGGGTGAGCCCTTTTAATATAGTGCCAGGATTGACATGAAGTACCAGTTGCAGATATGGTATAACTAAGTTAAGCAATGGAGAACAGTTCAGTTTGCTATAATGTGTATACTTACTGAGATAGTTTTTACAGTAGACACAAATTCTGCGATAAAGCCATCACTTCACGTTGGTATACATTTTTTAGACAAATAACAAATTTAAAAGACATAATATAATGATCTGCAAATTGTGATCTTGATGTCATTTTTTTTCTTAAAAAGGGTTTTCCCAAGACAAAAGTCAATTTTAATCAATAGAGCTTGAAAAATTATAATTTCCACAATTGGATTTGTATAAAAAAAGTTATGTGTTGTATATGTGTCTCTGCTATGCACTGTCTAATGGCCGTATCTGACCATATACAGTCATATGAAAAAGTTTGGGCTCCCCTCTTAATCTTACTCTTTTTTTTATTTTTAAATTTGGGTTTTTGCAACAGCTATTTCAGTGTGATATATGTAATAACTGATGGACACATTAATATTTCAGGATTGAAATGAGGTTTATTGTACTAACCGAAAATGTGAAATATGCATTATTTCAAAAATTGGCAGGTGCAAAAGTATGGGCACCTCAACAGAAAAGTGACATTAATATTTAGTAGATCCACCTTTTCCAAAAATAACAGCCTCTAGTCGCTTCCTGTAGCTAATAATGAGTTCCTGGATCCTGGATGAAGGGATTTTTGACCATTCCTCTTTACAAAACAATTCCAGTTCAGTTAAGTGTGATGGTAGCCGAGCATGGACAGCCCGCTTCAAAACATCCCACAGATGTTCAATGATATTCAGGTCTGAGGACTGGGATGGCCATTCCAGAACATTGTAATTGTTCCTCTGCATGAATGCCTGAGTAGATTTGGAGCAGTGTTTTGGATCATTGTCTTGCTGAAAGATCCATCCCCGGCGTAACTTCAACTTTGACACTGATTCTTGAACATTATTCTCAAGAATCTGCTGATACTGAGTGGAATCCATGCAACCCTCAACTTTAACAAGATTCCCGGTGCCGTCATTGGCCACACAGCCCCAAAGCATGATGGACCCTCCCCCAAATTTAATAGTGGGTAGCAAGTGTTTTTCTTGTATTGCTGTATTTTTTTGTGGCGCCATGCATAGCGCCATGTTGTATGATCAAACAACTCAATCTTTGTTTCATCAGTCCACAGGACCTTCTTCCAAAATTAAACTGGCTTGTCCAAATGTGCTTTTGCGTACCTCAGGCGACTCTGTTTGTGGCGTGCATGCGGAAACGGCTTCTTTCACATCACTCTCCCATACAGCTTCTCCTTGTGCAGTGTGCGCTGTATTGTTGCACGATGCACAATGACACCATCTGCACCAAGATGATGCTGCAGGTCTTTGGAGGTCGTCTGTGGATTGTTCTTGACTGTTCTCACCATTCTTCTTCTCTGCCTTTCTGATATTTTTGTTGGCATGCCACTTCTGGCCTAAGCAAGAGCTGTCCCTGTGGTCTTCCATTTCCTTACTATATTCCTCACAGTGGAAACTGACAGGTTAAATCTCTGAGACAACTTTTTGTATCCTTCTCCTGAACAGCTATGTTGAACAATCTTTTTTTTCAGATCATTTGAGAGCTGTTTTGAGGAGCCCATGATGCCACTCCTCAGAGAAGATGCACATAGGAGAACAACTTGCAAGTGGACACCTGAAATAGCTTTTCTCATGATTGGATACACCGGGCTATGAAGTACAAAGCTCAATGAGGTTACCAACCCAATTTAGTGCTTCAGTAAGTCAGTAAAAAGTAGTTAGGAGTGTTCAAATCATGAAAATCAGAAGGGTGCCCATACTTTGGCACCTGTCAAATTTTGAAATAATGCATATTTCACATTTTTGGTTAGTACAATAAACCTCATTTCAAACCTGAAATATTAATGTGTCCATCAGTTATTACATATATCACACTGAAATAGCTGTTGCAAAAAAACAATTTTAAACAAAAAAATATGAGTAAGGGCCCTTTCACATCAGCGTTTTTTGAAATTCGCGGCAAATGCGGTGAAAAAACTGTCATCTGCCGCGATTACCGCACACCGGCTGCACTTGCGGCGCAGTTGCGGTAAACGCCATGCAAAGTATAGGCGTACTTGCGGCAGGTGCGGCAAGTGCGGTTTTGCACTTGCAGCAGGTGCGGCCGCGAAAAAAACCGCGGCTGACCGCGGTTTCTTTCGCGGCCGCACCTGCCGCAAGTGCAAAACCGCACTTGCCGCACCTGCCGCAAGTACGCCTAAACTTTGCATGGCGTTTACCGCAACCGCTCCGCAAGTGCAGCCGGTATGCGGTAATCGCGGCAGATGCGGTTTTTTCACCGCATCTGCCGCGAATTTCAAAAAACGCTGATGTGAAAGGGCCCTAAGATTAAGAGGGTTGCCCAAACTTTTTCATATGACTGTAGGAACATGATTTGAACATGCCATATCTACTGGGCCAAGGAGATAGCAAAGAATATAAAGACAAGAATGAAATCACAAATTACTCTTTCTTTGAGGTAAAACACTTTTTAAAAAGAGGCAGGGAAATGTTTTATCTCACAAAAAGAATCAGCTATGATCCCAGCTGTAATGTCTGTATAATCTTTTGCTTCCCCCCCTGCCCAGGAGATGTGATATAATCAGACCATGCCCCTGTACAGTCAGACACATCCATTACACAGTACATAGCAGGGGCACATTTATAAGATTATCTCAGCATAAGAATATTTTTGACAACACATCCAATTGTGGAAATTATTATTATTATTATTCCAAGATCTATTGATTAAAATAAACTTTAAAACAAACTTTTTTCTTGGGGAAATCTATTTTCTGGAAATGTTTAAATGGTAAAATCTTCATGGAAATAATTAAAAAGCTTCTGCTCACCAATTTACACTGTGCAGAATGTCTTTAAAAGATTATCAATACTGCAGTGTACAAAAATGTTGCCACCCTAAAAAAAATTTTTTTTTTATTAAGCACACAATTTATAACACAGAAAAAATAATAACTATTTGTTTTTCTGATTTAATAACTCAGAACAATTGAAAACTAAATAGTACAAAATTTGTGACACCATTTAATTTGTGCCATTGGCATCACATCATATAGAGGACACTGTGCTATACAGACTACTTGAAGAATATGAATCACACAGTATACAGAGACATTCTATTCTCTAAAAATAATTCTGTGGTTATGACATTTCACATAAGCCAAGTGAAGGAAAAGCTCCAAATATCAGATAAAAAGGTTCATGTACAGAAAAAGGTTTGGGGAAACAGTACTCAATTAAATGCCCCATAGTGAGCAGTAGCTAAAAAACAAAGTGATTTAGAAGGTTGGGAGGAATCTGGGAGTACTAGAGTCAAAAAGCCATATCATGTAATGCATTGAAGTAAAATATATTGGCAGCCAGTTTGCCAGTTTCAAAGTAAGGATTTCAGCATTTTGTGTCAGGGAAAAAATGAAAGAGGATGATCAGATGGTCTAGTTTCTACTTTTAATACATTATTATGTTAGACTAGAGTAAGATGATGTACAGTACAAACGGCGAAAAAGAAACCAAGGGAATAACGTATATTTTAAAAATGCTGTAATAGGCTAAATATCATGATATATTGTTAGACTAAAACAGCCATATACAATGGTAGCATTATATTTCATATTTTTAAAGTGATCTATTTAGAAACATTTCAGCATATGATATGAGTTGCAAATGTACTTGTAAAAACTATGCAACTAGAAAGCCTCATATTTTGAAGGTGTGTACACCTGAGATTAGTCAGGAGTCAATAAGCTCAGTGATTGCATAGAGTATTATGGTGGGTTTACACGCCGCGATATCGGCGTCCAACTCCGATCCAACTCCGACAAAAAGTCACGTGGTTCGTGAGTTGGAGCTGATATCGTTCCTGCATCGAAACTGTTTGAAGGTACAATACGATGCAGGAACGATGGTAATCCGATATCGGGGGTCGAATGAGCGGGCTATTCAACCGCCCGATATCGGATGCCTGTTGGAGCCGGATCGTTGGTGTAAACATCCAACTACGATGTGTACTCGCACCTCACCCATTAACTCCCATGTTAAATGGTCGTTACTGGGTTCGGTGGGCGTACACATCGTAGGGACGTTGTTTCCGATATCACAGCGTGAAACCGCCGATGCGATATCGGGAAAAGTGCTCAAAAAATGCGCGCTCCCGCGCCGTTGTATAGCGATTCGCCACGATATCGGGACGTGTAAACGCACCATTAGTGTACTCTAGATGACACAAATTCATCAGTGCAACCAAATCACCAAGACCAGAGCAGTGCAGGGAGCCAGCGGTGAACTCATAGCGGGTGAGAACCTGATGAGATTGTTGTTTGAAGTATTTTACAGAGTTTGGAAATAGTTAACCTGAGTGTGGTCAAACCCTTGAATGTATATTTTTTAAATCTGTAATAGAGATGAACAATGTTCGACTGAACCTGTTAACCAATTTCAAATTCGACCTGTTTTGAGGTATGTTCGAGTCGTTTGCCGAATGCGAACGATTTGCTAAAAATGTCATAAATTAGGTTATGTTCGATAACTGTTCGTTGACCAAAAGTGTTACTGACTTTTCACATTAATGATTTTGTTCAACGTTATTATGAGTTTCAGCTTCTAGGAATAGTGGGGCGGGGGGAGGGGGGGAGGAGAGGTCTGTGGTCAAATAATGCAGATCTCCATTATTTTTATTCCCGCACTTAGTGTGGGTGGTCCGGTCTGTCAGCCTATCAGCACGCATAGAGCAAAGTGCACTTTTTGCTCACAAAGGCTTGTGTCATTGGCTGGGTATGTCACATATCCTTGCCATATAAAAACCAGCCATTTTCCCTCCTCGCCATTATCTTTCTCTGTAGCGCACACAGCATCTGACACTGAGCTCCAAAACTGAGATAGTTAGATAGCAATTCCATTCCAAGTTAGATAGAGAGATAGAAAGAGAGATAGTTATTAGGTTTAGGGCTCCTTCCATAATAGCCCTTTTTAGGGCTTAAAAACACTCTTTGCCAAGCAGGTCTGTTCCAGTGCTCTGTTGAAATCTACATAGATCCTGAGCTTTGCAAGCGTTTTTTATGCTATCTGGCCAAATCTAGCCAAGCAAATTCTTTTTGGCTAGTTGCACTGTGTGGCAGGCAGGGGTGTGGCACAGCTGTAAAGAAAGCTACACCTCCTGTGTTAACAAGCCTTTTTTTCTGCATCTAGCCAAGCAAATCCTTTTTGGCTAGTAGAAGTGTGTGTCAGGCACAAGCATAGCACTGCTGTGAAGAAAGCTACACCTCCTGTGTTTACAAGCCTTTTTCTTACTGCATCTAGCCAAGCAAATCCTTTTTGGCTAGTAATAGTGTGTGCCAGGCAGGGGTGTAGCACTGCTGTGAAAAAAAGCTACACCTCCTTTGTTTACAAGCCTTTTTTTCTGCATCTAGCCAAGGAAATCCATTTTGGCTAGTAGCAGTATGTACCAGGCAGGGGCGAAGCACTGCTGTGAAGAAAGTGTCGAGCCCAGGCTTTGGGATACTCGGGTATCAGGCTTCAAGGGGTTAACACTCCTGTTGTCACGGGAGTGGTGGCCACGCCTGATCCCGTGTCCTGGGTATATCTTCAAAAAGGGTGATTATTTACAGGGATTTTATATATGCAGTTTGTCGCGACGCCACCTGTAGTTTCTGGTGAGGTGTCACCAGCGCCGCCACAGTCCGCCGGAGGTAGATGGTATCATGGCTAGTTGTCAGAGTCCTCTACAGTATGGCTGGACCTCCGGGGCAGCATTCCTGTTTGGGGAACAAGTTCATGCAAAAGGAAACCCAGGCAGAGGCAGAGTCACTTTTCCTCTGGTTACTTTACTGTTAACTTGCATTGGCATCATACAAAGTTCACAGCTCAGCACTTTTGATTTTACAAGAAAAGGTAACTTACCGGGTGGCTGCAAGTGGATCCCAGGTGGTATGATGGAACCCTTGGTGTGCCTTCCTTCACTAACTTGTGTCTGTTCTTTCCTGCTTTCTAGTTTTGGTGTGAAGCCTAGTGACTTGAAGTCCAGCCTGGCCTCCTTTCCTCTCACCTTTGCTGCCGTCAGGTAACCCTCTACTGGCTAGCCGCTTGTTCCTTTGGCGGTGCCTGGTACCCTTCTTGTGGACTGCTCAGGTGCCTGGAAAAATTGAAGACTCCCCGGGAATCCAGATTTTCTGTCGTGCTTGTAGCTACGGCAGTCTGCGGGCTCCGGTGCCCGGTAAGCTGTCTAGGAGAACCTATCAACGGCCCCTCTTCCCAGACCGGCTGCTTCCTGAAAAGCTCCTTCTTCCTTAAACCCTCTCTTCCTCCTCCATCTCTGCTCAGCCGATGGAATTTGCCTCTAGAGCTTGTGCTGCTAAGACTTCCTTGTTCCCACTGGAGGTGTTTTTGTTCCCTCCCGGGTGACCTCCCACCATGTATACTAGTGTGGGAGTGCTGAAAATGGGTCCCACCCACCAGCCTAGGGTCCACCTGCAGCTGGAGCATCTGCACCTTGTTTACGGGTGCAGTACCCCTCTGTGACGCCTGCTTGGCGGGGGGCCACAAAAGCTACACTTCATGTGTTTCTTCATGTGGTTACAAGCCTTTTTTTACTGCATCCAGCCAGCCAATCCTTTTTGGCTAGCAGCAGTGTAGCACTGTTCTGAAGAAAGCTACACCTCCTGTGTCTAAAAGCCTTTTTTTTACTGCATGTAGCCAAGCAAATCCTTTTTGGATAGTAGCAGTGTGTGCCAGGCAGGGGTATAGCACTGTTGTGAAGAAAGGTACACCTCCTTTGTTTACAAGCCTTTTTATACTGCACCTAGCAAAGCAAATCCTAATTGGCTAGTAGCATTATTTAGATAGGCAGCTGTGATCCAGTGTTCTGTTGAAATCTACCAAGACACAGCGCAGAAAACCCATGGTATTGCATCTGCCCAAACCCACTTACCAGTGATGGGCGAGCATGCTCGCCAGTACTCGGTGCTCGTCTGAGCATCACAGTACTTGCGATGCTCAGTGAACACCAAGTACCGGCAAGATGCTCTGGTTAATGCTCATCTCCCCCTCCCTGCATGTTGGTGCTCTTTACAAAGCCAGCCTCCATACAGGGATTGACTGCCACACACTGTAATGACACAGCTATGTTGGTTGTGGCATTACAGTGATTGGTTGGCCGCACAGCATCATCAGATCTAAATAATACTTGACAGTGCTGTGTTTGTCACTTTGATCCACATTGTCAGCTAGTGTAGGGAGAGATGCTGCTGAGTGAGGGACAGATTTTGGGTCTTTTAGGTAGTGTAGGTTTTGAGATATAAATTCCATCAAAACAACAGTCCTTTTGAGTCCTTTTGAGGACTAATCTAGTTGAATGCAGGGAGACAGGCAGGGTATATAGCACATTTCTGTGTACCACAAGAGGCTGTATACCAGGCAGCACACCTGGGGCTGGTGTATAGGCTTCTAATATCTATCCAGCAAAATAACAGTCCGTCCAAGGATTAATTTAGCTGTATATAGGCAGGAGGGGTATATAGCACACTTTGGTGTACCACAAGAGGCTGTATACCAGTCAGCACTTCTGGGGCTGGTGTACAGTCTTCTAATATCTATCTTCATAAATAAAACAGTCCTTTTTAGGATTAAGTTACCTGTAGACAGGCAGGCAGGGTATGTAGCACACTGCGGTGTAGCACAAGAGGCTGTACACCAGTGACATCTGGGGCTGGTGTATTAGGCTTCTAATATCCACCTAAACAATCATTTTGAGGATTAACACTAGAACTACTGTACTCGTGACACCTACTAGAACTACTGAATGTAGTCATTTTGACTACTGACTTGTTTTCGTTTATTTTTAGAGTTTCAATTGTGGTTATTTATTAATAATTATATTTTTCAATGTATTATTATTGTGAGATCCAACAGTAACGCTTTTGAATGTTTTTTTTCTGATTTTTTTCATATTTTTCTACAGGAAATAACAAAAGTAAATTAAGTAAAACAATAATAATAGACGTTTTAAAATAATTTATTATTAAAGTGCACACATATAAACAACAACTCAAGAACAACAAGCAAAGAAAATGTAAGTGAAGGAGAAGAAAAATGAAAATATGTCGCAGAATCTCAATAAAACTGACCAACCGTTATTATGAAGTACAACCGGTAACTTTCTAAACATTTGTTGATTCGCATTTCAGGCATCGTCTTTCAATTACAGCGGTACGTTGCCCACACAAAGACTTATGGCAAGTCATACAATTTCCAACAGATCGATTATTTTTGCATTTTGCTTTTATCTGGCAAAATTTTTTTTGAGACATCACATCTGAAGATGTAGCAACTTGGGACATGCCACCCTTTCCCCTAGATACAACATACGGACCACTCAACTCTGTGACAAGCTTTTGCAAAAATGCCTTGCGTGACATTTGTCCGGTGGTCATCTCCTTGTATAATATCCAAGCATTTATACCCGCTAAGTCTAAGGTATTTTCAAATGCGTGAACAGGCCATCTCCTAGTACCTGTTCTTGTGCTGTATTTGCGTGCCATCTGATCTATTACATCTACTCCATAGGTAGGTAAGCTCTATTCAGATCAGCATTACACAGTAATACAACCAGGTAACACAATGAAAATGTGAAAAGTTGACATCTGAATTGAACTACATCTATATGAACATCAGGGTAAATAAGATACAGTGAAAAAATTATGCATAAAACTTTACAGCAACTTTTAGTGACAAAAGGACAGCAAAATATAGCAGGTAGTCAAAATGACTACCTTTAGTAGTTATAGGTGAATGTTGCAATAAATGCGCAATTATTTATTGCCACAAAATCTTTTTAACATCCTATTTGAGGAAAAGTCACCGAGTCTCAAGCCGGAATTCCAAAAAATGTAGTCACAGAGGAGAAATACATAGTGCGAAGTAATCAACATGACTACCTCAGTAGTTCTAGTGTTAATCCAGCTGTATACAGGCAGCCAGGGTATGAAGCAGACTGCGGTGAGAACTCCTTTTCAGGATTAATGTAGCTGTATACAGGCAGGGTATATAACAGACTGCGGAGTATAAACTCCTTTTCTGAATTAATGTAGCTGTATAAAGGAAGGGTATATAGGCAGTGTACAGTACTTGACAGAAATTATGTCGCTTATCCATGTTATGTAAATAAAAGTTTATAACCTGACGTTAAATTCATCCATTGGTTTTATAAATTACACTTTTAAAGGCTGAAACCCTCCCAAACGTGGTTTAGGTTAAGAAAATAAATTTGCATCAATGCTGAAATATTGATCATTAAATGAACACAGAATGGTCAGATTTATGTCAGGATTTGAAGAGACTGGAGATGTGTTTGACAAGCCCAGGTCGGGCAAACCTCGCAAGACAACTGCTTACAAGGAACGTTTGTTGGTTAGAAAATGCAAAGCAAGCCCCTCTTCCACTGCAGCAGAGCTCCAACAGGCCTGGTCACCTCAAGTCCCTGTGTCAACTACAACAGTTTGTAGGATTCTGTCTCGAAATGGCCTCCATGGTCGAATCAGTTGCCTAGAAGCCATCACTAAACAAAAGGCAAATAAAAAACCTTTAGGCATTTGCAAAGTCCTACAGCCTGCTAAACAGATGGACAGTGGAATAGTGGCAGAAGGTGGATTTCTCTGATGAATCTTCAATAGAATTACATCAGAGCTGCTGCAAATACTGCAGGAGACCTACTGGAGCCCGTATGGATCCAAAATACACCTAGAAAACAGTTAAATTTGGTGGTGGAAAGATCATGGTCTGGGGTTACATTCAGTATGGGGGTGTGCGAAACATTTGCAAGGTGGAAGGCAATATCAATAGCCTAAGTATCTAGAAGTATTAGCTACCTCTTACATTCCAAATAATGAAAGGGGTCAAATTCTGCAGCAGGATGGTGCTCCATCTCATACATCATTCTCTACATCAAAGTTCCTCCAGGCAAAAAAGATGAAGGTGCTCAAGGACTGGCCAGCCCAGTCACCAGACATGAACATCATTGAGCGTGTTTGGGGTAGAATGAAAGAAGAAGCTTGGAAGACAAAACCAAAGAATCTAGATGAACTCTTGGAGGCATGTAAGACTGCATTCTTTGCTTTTTCTGTTGACTTCATTAATAAATTGTATGAATCAGTGTTGAACCGCATGTATGCAGTCCTTCAAGCTCATGGAAGTCACACAAAATATTAAATATGACTCTAATAGTACCACAACTTCATTCACCAGTGTTAAAATACAAATATATGTTGCATAAGTTAATTATTTCTTTGAATACCACATTACTTTGTGTGTGCGACAAAAGTTTGTCTTGCCAAAATCTGATCATCCAGTGTTCATTAAATGATCAATATTTCAGCATTGATGCCAATTTATTTTGTTAACCTAAACCAGATTTGAGAGGGTTTCAGCTTTCAAAAGAGTAATTTATAAAAGCAATGGATAAATTTAACATCAGGTTATAAGCTTTTATTTACATAACATGGATAAGCGATGTAACTTCTGTCAGGGACTGTATATAGTCCTCCCTTTAAAATGTGCAAGGTGCGTGGCAAGAGACGAGGAACTGGATGTGATGGTCATAGTGCATGCAGAGGCCGAGGCTGTGGGCAAGCTACAATTGTGCTTCAACAAACACCCACATCTTCTCGCCTGACCTTCCTGTCCCAATTCCTAGGGGACCGTAGCACACCACTATTAAACCCAGACCAGTGTCAAAAGGTTGTTGGTTGGATAGCGGATAATGTTTCCAGTCTGTTTGCCACCACCACAACCACCCTGTATTCCACACGGTCAAGTCTCAGTACCGTGAGTCTAGACCACTTGTTTCTCACTCGCCCTTTCCAGGGCTGCCAAAAATTGGGAGGCACTCCAATGCACCTTTGAAGAGACATGGAGGATGGCCTCTTTAAATAATGTTCCCATTATTACGAAGTGGGTCTCCCTTAGTGTTGCCCTATGCAGGGCTGCCAAAAATAGTGAGGCACTCTGATGGCCCTTGAAAGAGACGTGGAGAAGGGCCTCATAAAAACAACATTCCCATTACAAAGGAGCGGGTCTTCTATACTTGTAATGCCCATGTACTAAGTATGGACTGACAAACATTTACCCCTGGAGGGTATACATGAATATAATGTATACCTTTTTTTTGTTACGGGCATTACAAACACCCTTTAAAAATATTATGTGGTGTTGCATCATGGACAACAGTCACCCTGGTGATATGGTGGTGAAGGATGAGGAGAAGGAGGACTAGAGCAAAT
This sequence comes from Allobates femoralis, assembly GCA_033576535.1. Classification (NCBI taxonomy): domain Eukaryota; kingdom Metazoa; phylum Chordata; class Amphibia; order Anura; family Aromobatidae; genus Allobates; species Allobates femoralis. The sequence goes on from JARQOC010000004.1 coordinate 511,261,122, forward strand.
AGCCAAAATCAGGAAGCATATATCCATGTGTGGGGGTGAAGAGGAGCATGAGAATATACCTCCCAAAAAAGACACTGGCTTTGAGTTTATATTACACTGCTATCATTTGGTGGTGTTGAAACGTCAGGCCCAATCCAGCCCCTTTTCATTTTGATAAGAGTCAGCCTGTCACCATTTTAAGTTGACATGTGGGTGCGCTTATCAGTAATAATTTCCCCTGCGGCATTAAAAACCCGCTCTGACAAAAAGCTAGCGGCAGGAGAGGCCAGTACTTCCTAGGCGTACAGACCCAGTTCATGCCATGTGTCCAGCTTGGATACCCAATAATTATAAGGCACAGAGGAATCACAAAGGACATTGGTACAGTCGGCAAGGTACTTCTTCAGCTTCATTTCAAAAGTTGCACTCCTTGTGAGAGTACCCCGTGCCTCAGGGCCTGAGCTATGGTAGAGGCTGAAAAAACTCTCCCAGAACTTTGACAGTGTTCCCCTGCCTCTGCTGGATTGGAGTTGTGTTTCTCTCGCCTGTACTGCTTGGTTTTCCACTGAACCTCTGCCACCAGCGTTTTCAGAAGGGAATTTTTTTTAATAATTCTGCAACAAGGTCCTTCTGTTACTGCCCCATTTTTGTAGACCTCTCCGCCTCGCGAATAAGAGATAGAAAGTTCTCCTTGTAGCCTGGGTCTAAAAGTGTCACCAACTAGTAATGAGTGTCACCCAAAATTTTGATAACATGAGGGTCATGGGACAGCCAGCGTAACATAAAGTCAGCCGTGCGCGCCAGACTGGTAACAATCAAGACTTCCATGTCCTAACCCAGAGGATGACTAACTCTCTTCCTCCTCCCTGTCCTCTGGCCATCCATGCCGGTATGACAGTTGTGCAGGTAGTACCATCTATAGCGCATGAAACTACCTCCTGTTCTTCCTCCTCATTGTCCCCCAATCCATGTTGGGATGGGATGAGGCTACTCATTGTGTTATCACCCTATATGGTTCCTAGCTCCATTATTGTGCTCCGCCTGCAATGCATCCTCTTTGATTTAGAGCAGAGAGTGTTACTGGAGACAGAGAAGTGGCATGGTGATGCTAATGATGATGTCATTACCGCTCATCATCTTGGTGGAGTCATCAAAGATTTGGAGGATTGTACATATGTCGGACATCCGACATTGCACAGGCTGGGAGATGTTACTGATTACATCAACTTTTGTACTGACAATATTGTACCAATTCATGAGATTCGGTGTTTTGCAAACAATAAGCCTTGGATTACAAAAGAATTGAAACATCTACTAAACAGGAAAAAAAAAGCTTTTAAAAGGAAGGACAAGGAGGAAATGAAAATTGCACAGCGAGACTTAAAGGGGAAAATTAAGATTGCCCGTGAAGCATTCAGAATTAAATTGGAAAATAAATTGTCACACAACAACTCCAGAGAAGTGTGGGCTGGAATGAAGCTATTGACTGGGTTTAAGGCAAGGTCAGATCAGGGGGGTGGGGGGCTGATCATGGCTAATGAAATGAATGAATTTTTCAACAGATTCAACAATAAAGGTGCGATGTCAACAGGGGAGAGGGCCGGGGAGCGACAAGCAATATCAACTGGGGGGAGGAAGTTAGAGACTTTCTTGATCTCCAAAAATGATGTGAGGGAACAGTTTAGTAAGCTGGTCATTGGTAAAGCAGCAGGGCCTGATGGTATCTGTCCACGTGTCCTCAGAGTGTGTGCAAATCAGTTGTGCACTGTCTTCCAGCACCTGTTTAACTGGAGCTTACAATCACAGAGAGTACCAGTTCTATGGAAGACTTCTTGCCTGGTGCCGGTTCCCAAGACTACCTTCCCGAGCTCCCATAATGACTATAGACCAGTGGCCTTAACATCGCATGCGATGAAGTCCTTGGAGAGAATTGTACTTGCCTACTTGTGTCCGAGGGTGTCTGCTTTTACGGACCCCCTTCAGTTTGCGTATCGGCAGAGTCTTGGGGTGGACGATGCTGTAGCGTATCTGCTACAAACAGTACATTCCTTTTTGGACAATGATGGAACCACTGTGCGTGCCATGTTCTTCGATTTCTCCAGTGCATTCAACACCTTACAGCCACTATTATTACGTAAAAAGCTGGTTGAAAGGGCGGTTGATGAGGGACTAGTGAATTGGATCATTGTTTACCTATCGGACAGGCCACAGTTCGTAAGGTTGGGGCGGCCGTATCGGATAGTGTGTGGAGCAGTGTTGGAGCCCCTCAGGGAACGGTGCTGTCGCCATTCCTTTTTACGTTATACACAGCTGATTTTCAGTATAAATCAGACCTTTGTCACCTTCAGAAGTACTCTGATGACTCAGTGATAGTTGGAGGTATTGAGAGAGGCCGGGGGGAGGAGGAATACAGAAGGGTGGTTTTGGACTTTGTTGACTGGTGTCAGGCTAACCATTTAGAACTCAACGTAAAGAAAACCAGGGAGTTGGTGTTGAGTTATGGAAGGTGCATGAAGGATTGCTTACCTATCACTATATGATGGTCAGGATGTGGAAATAGTGGAGAATTTCAAATATTTGGGGGTTCACCTGGACAGCAAGCTTGATTGGAGGTGCCATATGGAAAAGGTTTGCAAGAAAGGGATGAGTAGACTTTACTTCCTAAGGAAGTTAAGGTCGTTTAATGTGTGTAGCAAAATGCTTGAAATGTTCTACCAATCTATTGTGGCGAGTGCAATCTTTGCTGCAATAATATGCTGGGGTAGTAGTGTGCGCACAGCTGACGCTAATAAGCTGAATAAACTTATCAAGAAGGCTAGTGCGGCGGTGGGTCTACAAGTTAGGACTTTCGAGGAGGTATTAGAGGATAGAATTAATAAGAAATGCAAGGCTATAATGAGCAACAATACACACCCGCTCTCTGAACTGTTTGCGAAGCAAAAGAGCACATTCAGCAAGCGTCTAATCCAACTAATGTGTAAAAAGGAAAGATACAGAAAATTGTTTTTTCCGACAGCTGTGGGGATGTTTAACAAATGTATAAGTGTAAAGCATCCCAAGATGGTACATGTACCAGTCTACCCGCATCTGCTGTCCATATAGACTTATTTTGTAAAGTGTGTAATGTTCTTGATCTTTGTTCTGCTGCTGTAATACTTTAATTTCCTCCGGGATCAATAAAGTTTATCTAATCTATCTAATCTAATCTAATCCATGTCCACTCCTAATATCTTATGTGTGGAGTCTGAAGCTAATATCAACAGCCTTGTTGATGCTAGTAGTCAACAACTGCCCTCTTCTGCTCACAAAGCCTGACTAACATTTGCAGTGTTGAATTCCAATACGTGGGGACCTCACACACCAGTCTGTGAGCAGGAAGCTACAAATGCTACACAATCCAGAGGTGGGGCATATAACACTGATGGAGTGGTCTCAGATCAAGGACCTCTGCACCCTTCTGCAGAGTTTTGAAATGGCTACTAAGATTTTTAGCACTGACGATGCTAATATCAGCATGACTATTCCGGTCATCTACATGCGGAAGCACACTTTAACCAGTATTCTGAGTCAGATGGTGGGCCAAGAGGAAGTAGACGAGAAGGCGAATGCGGAAGAGATAACAACATCTTAAAGGTCCCCATGGTTGGCTGCACCAAGGCGGTTGGCATGGGAGGGTGTGGGAGGGGGAACAACGAGGGCACATGGTATCAGCCAAACTGTTGATGAAGGTGCATGAGCCAAGAAAGAAATGGAGGACGAACAGGCGATGGGCATTGAAAACTCAGCAGATGAGGGAGATCTTGATCACATTTCTCTTGTGCGAGGTTTGGGGGAGAGGGCAGAGGAAGCAAGCGTGAATGTTACCCCACTGCCACCAACACAACAAGGAATTGGGCCTCCTGGATGCACAAGACACATAAGAGCCTTCTTGCTGCACTACCTGCAACATAATCCTCGAATTGTTAGAATTCGAAGTAATGCTGACCACTGGGTTGCCACACTGTTTGATCCCTGGTACAAGATTAAATTTGGCCAAATGCTTCCTGCCCTGCAAAGAGATGCACGCATGCAGGAGTATCAACAGAAGCTTTTAGACAATCTTAGTATTGCTTTTCCCCAAAACACCAGTGGAGCACATAATATCGTAGTTCTACGTTTCCAACCCAGGGAACATTGAGTTATCATCACTCAAACGTTAACAGTAACAGTATATCTGGTAACAGAAATTTTGTAGAATTGTTTCACCTTTTTTTAGAACATCCTTTGCAACGCCAGAAGAGAGAACAAGTCTGACACATAGTGAACGCTTAGAGAGGATAGTACAGGAGTACAGCTAAATATTGATGCCATGACTGTGGAACTGGACGCTTGTGCATTTTGGGCTTCAAAACTGGAAAAATGGCCTGAGCTCACCACTCATGCCTTGAAGATTTTGTCGTGACCCGCAGCCAGCGTTGTCTCTGAACTTTTCTTCAGCGCTGCTGGTAGCGTGCTGATGGTTAAGTGCACGTGGCTGTGCAGTGACAGTGTAGACAGACTTACATTTATCAAAATTAACAAGTCATGGCACTGCAAGGACTTTTTCATCCCAGTGTCAGCCTCGGGAGACTAAACGCTTGTGTTCTTTTGAATGTGTTGCATTAAACTCCCCGTTTAATATTTCAATTCTGGGGCATCTGATGCCACTTTAGTGGTGGCTGTGCTTAACTTTTTTGAAAAATGGAGACTGTTGTTGGGGTCTGCTTGCTGTTTGCTGCTTGACTTGAGTAGGGCCCTCTGAGCTCAATACCTATCCCTGACACTAATGCCCCTGTTTCTGAATATTCAACCTTTTTGTCCATCAAATCAGTGATGAATAAATTTGCTGTATTCACATCCACCATTTTTGGGTGCTTAAAAGCAGTACTACATCTCCCTTAATGTTTGTATAAACTGGTTTTGGGCATCAAAGCAAGTTTTGGCAAATGGGATGTATACACATGAACATTTTTTGGGCCCTTAAAAGCATTGATTGGTCAATCTCCTCTGTCCACTAGACCTATACAGGTCACTGAACTACCTCACTATTATTTCCTGTAATACTCCACAAAACGTATAGTTGTCCCACCTGTGTGTGGCGGGGAATAACATTGAAGGGATCGCTTGCATGAGTTTTGTGGATATCTGGCCCACTAGGCCTAAACAGGTCACTGACCTACCTCTCTATTATTTCTGTATTACTCCACAAAACTTATAGTTATCCCACCTGTGTGTGGCGGGGTATAACATTGATGGGAGCGCTTGTATGAACCTTGAGTTTATCCGGTCCACTGAGCCTAAACAGGTCACTAACCTACCTGAATAGGTTTTCTAGTAATATTCCACAAAATGTATAGTTGTACCATCTGTGTGTGGCAGGGCATAACATTGACGGGAGCGCTTGCATGAGCTTTGAGTTCCACTAGGCCTAAACAAGTCATTGACCTACCTCAATAGTTTTTCCGGTAATACTCCACAAAACCTATAGCTTACCCACTTGGGTGTGGCAGGGCATAACAGTGATAGGAGCGTTTGCATGAGCTTTGATTTTATCTGGCCCACTAAGCCTAATCAGGTCACTGACCTACCTGACTAGTTTTTCCGGTAATACTCCACAAAATGTATAGTTGTCCCACCTGTTTGTGGCGGGGAATAACATTGATGGGAGCGCTTGCATGAGATTTGAATTCATCTGGCCCAGTATGTCTAAAAAGGTCACTGACCTGCCTCAATAGTTTTTCCTGTAATACTCCACGAAACCTATAGCTTTCCCACCTGGGTGTGGCAGGGCATAACATTGATAGGAGCGCTTGCATGAGCTTTGAGTTTATCCGGCCCACTACGCCTAAACAGGTCACTGACCTACCTGAATATTTTTTCCGGTAATACTCCACTAAATGTATAGTTATGCCACCTGTGTGTGGCGCAGCATAACATTGACGGGAGTGCATGCATGAGCTTTGAGGGTATCTGACCCACTAGGCCTATACAGGTCACTGACCTAACTCTCTAGTTTTTCCTGCAATACTCCACAAAATGTTTAGTTGCAGAGCAATGTTTAACCTTGAAATGCTAGGCCAGGTCCTGTTCCAGACCCTGTGCCATGCATGCAGGCTGGGTCATTCAGCAATTTTTGGTCTCGGGCAATTGATGCCATTTTGCTGTGGTCTGAGGACTCTTGTTGGGATTCCCTTGCTGAGTAATACATAATTTGAGCAGGGCTTGACATCCCTATACCTGTGTCTCATCCTCCTTTTACTCCTCCTCCTCTTTTTGCTTAATGTAGAAAACTATTGCCACTTATCCCCTGTAACTTATCCATTTGTCAATTCAAAGTCCGTTTCACTCAGGTGAATGTTATCCACCTTCTATTTTAAAGTGCTTTGGAAGAGTGTGCAGGCTGGCACAGACCGTTTCTTGTGCACCCATGCTTCTCCATGTGAGTATTTGTACTGTGTGTAGATTGTTGTCACTTTTCCTTTTGTATGTTGTCTATTCTGAGTAGTTTGGCAGCTTTTGGACACCTTTGAAGGTATTTTCTTTGTGTTTGCTGTAGCCTGCCATTGATTCAAATGGGGTTCAATTGTGTTCAACGAACATTCGATGAACAATTCGTCGAACATACCCCAATTTGGCGAATCAAACTCGAATACTTAGGTATTGGCTCATAACTAGTCTTTAATGGGACAACATATGAAGAAATTTGATAATTTCTGTGTTTAGTACTATTAGGTTTTATTGACACACAGTCTGTCCAAAGGGAATCTAATAGATGATACATGCTGCCAGAACTATAATCATCATGTATCAGAACGTGCCTGTTTGATTTCAGCCATACCTGACTATTTCTGAATTGCTGCAGTGTTTCTGTGAAAAACATAGTTTAATAGCTACTGTACATAGGAGACTAGTTGTAATCCCTGGTGGCTTCTGCCTGCCTGCTACCTTGGAGTTACAGATCACTCCCAGTATGCATGTATAGACAGACACCTATGACTCAAAGAAGAAATCACTGGGGACCCACCTTTCTGACAGTCTGTTGACAATTAAATGTCATGAGTCTGTGTCAGGTTTGGGACCTGTGTTTCATTCCTATATTGAGACTTCATATTAAATGTTTCTTTTCGTTGGCAGTGTAGGGGTTAATGTCAGTTTCTGTTGCTAGTAAAGCTCTTTAATTCTCTTTCCAGGTACGGCTACTTTATGAACACTCCCATTTTCTTTATTTGGTCATATGGTCCAGAATTCCTTGCTGTTGAATAAACTCCATTTTTAGCCTAGTTACCTGAGGTGAAGGAGCTACTCTGGAGAAGCTAAATGTTACCAAGTTGTCTGGGAGAGTGGCAGCAGGCAAGAATGTATTTTGTTGTTTCACTGCCTGTCTTTCCATCTTATTGATATTAGTGCAGTGGTTGGGACTAGTGCTCCTGCAGGCCATCTCCCTATTGAGGATTAACATCAGGGCCAGTGAGGGACTAGATATTCTGCTCGGCAACTGGGTGAAAAAACTCATGTAGGGACAGTAAGGAGATCAGAGCACAGCTTCAGGTAAGTGCAATAGTTCACCTTTCCACCATTCCCTAAGAGCAGGGCCCTCCGTTGTATTTGTCTTCCCATGTGTTGTCCCTGTCTGTAGTTGTGTGTGGTGTGCCAGACATTGTTGATCCATGTGCTATTGTCATGCACTGTAGCCGGAAGCTTCATAGTCAGTGGAATGAAATACAACTGGTTTTCTCTGAAATGCACTTTATATTCAGGATTAAACAAATATGTCTGAAATCATACAATGTGGTGTGGCTCTTGCAGCATGTATCAGCTGTCAGGTACCTTTAAAAAAACCATTAAGTGGATAGGAGATTTGCAATTATCATGTAGTCATTGGTTTAAAATTTATTATTTGTGTTTTTTTCCCCTATGAAGCAGATACAAATAAATATATACTAGTTTCGCAAAGGAAATGTATTGTTTATAAGAGTGTGATTTTTCTTGCACTCTAGGGTACCTTTACACGCCGCAATATTTTGTGGGAATCCTGACGGCGATATGTCGCCCTGAAACTATCGCCGTCAAATTACCACCCAGTAGTGGCGTGTATTTGGGGCATTTTTCAGCGATAATTCGCCTGTTGCCTGGTTCTGATTTCAGAGCACTGCTCCAAAATCAAAGGCAATCCTGAAGGCAAGATACTCGGCATTTGGTGTGTGAACGGGCGATAGCCAGTGGGAACACAGCAGCCACCACCAATCATCACTGACAGGGGCGCGGACTCCAGCATGCTGTGGCACGCCTACAGGAAATCAATAGGCGACGCTGATTCCATTACTGTCACTTCACAGGGAGCCATATTTGAAGAGCTGTCACTTCATCACCACACACGTCTTCACCTACACAACCATCCACTAAATCAGTCCAGTTACGCTCGCATTCAATAGCGCAAGCTATGTTGTCCGCGTGTATTGGAAGTTGCACTGTGTCCACTATACAGCCACACATGACAGCTCAGATGTTGGCCTACACATCACACATGGTTGCCATGGGCAGCGCACTGTAATCGGCTGGGAATTTGGTGATGCTGATGGGTACATTACACTGCTCCCACTCCGCGGATGGCTACCTTGTTGGCGGTGCCAGTGTGCGTGGTGACGTCATCACATTTCTTTTTGTTACTCCCTGCTTGCCAGGTGCCTGCCCCTCCCCTGCACATAGGAGAACAGTCATGGCTGCCGCACAGCGCGCTGCCACATGGGGTCTGGCAGAGCTAATGGTGCTGATAGACCTGTGTGACCGACATGAGCGCAGCATACTTAGGCGGATCCAGCGGGCCATGCTCCAGAAGCTGGGGGTGGAGAGGACCCGCAAGCAGATCCAGAAAAAAATAGCAGACCTGAAGCACAAATCCCCAGGGCACATTGTGGACACTCGTGCCAGGATTTCCAGGCTGCGTGGTGAGTATGTGGCAATGCCAAACACACACATGGCAAGCTAACTACTCCAAAACACAACACAAACATCATGTGTTCTTGGGCCATGGCACGTAGTGTGACATTAAGGAGCAGGTGGACCTGTCACCCATGTGCCTGTTGCCCTGAAATTGCTATGAAATGGCGGCGTGTAAATTGGGAAGTTGATCGTGTTACCCGCTGTTGATTCGAATACCTGTTGCTGAGCCGTGCTCAAAATCCAAGGCAACACAAAGGCACAATTGCCATGGTAGTGGTGTCTAAACGGGGCACAGGCATGGATGTTGCGTCGCCTAGTGAATTCCCAGGGGCGTGCCACAGCCTCATGGATACCGCGCCCCATCAGTGATGATTGGTGGGGGCTACTGTGTTATGATTGGCTGTCCCTACACAGGGCGCCATATTTAAAGAGCTGTCGATTCACACTACACAATTGCAATGGCGTCATGTATTAGCCAGCCTTCCTGCGCAGGCTGGCCAATCATGACGCTATTGCTTGTCCAATCAGCGTATTAGCGTCACGGAATATGCAACTCTGTCACGCCTATGCACTTGCGGCGCAAAAGATGTACACCCATATTCCTTTGTGGATAGCGGCGTGTGAAGCAGCGAAGGTATTCCACAGGAAGTTATCCGCAGGTATTGTCGGAACGTCCGGGGAAGAAAGATACCTTCAGTTGACAATGCAATGGCGGCGTGTACTTGCGGTGTTGGCGATCGTTAGCAACCGTTAAAAATGTGCGAGTGCACGTGCGGTTGATACCGGTTGCTAGGCACAGTGGCGGCGTGTATAGATACCTTTAGAGATGACTTTTCACATGTGCTGTGTACACTGGATTAAGAATCAAAAGTCATCCTTATTTCAAAGAGATGTGTAACCCCTTAGCACAGAAGCCAGTGTGCATACTGAGCATACTAAAAGACGCCCATTTTTTTATCTGATGTTTCATTTTAAGAGGTATTACATTTGTAAGGTATCTTTCATTCCGAGTGACTTCTGACTAGGAATGAGCGAGTAGTCAAATACTCGGACTCGCTATACTGGTGCCGAGTACATTGTAATACTCGGGTATTCGGTGCGAAATGCGAGTAATTGTCTTCTGGACCCAAAAAAGCAGTCTGCGGGCTGAGGAAAAGGCTGCAATGGGTGCATGATTGCCGTAATGATGGACATCTTCTGACAGCTCAGTGTGTAAGTGGTGTAAAGAGAGCAATCTGCCCTAGGGGCTGTGTGATGGTTAACACAGGAAGAAACCACCCACAATCATCATCATCAACATCACAAGGGCTTCACAATTATAAAGCTTGGACTACTGGCATTGTCGTTCCACTACCACTGCACAATGTGCAGCCATAGTGTCTCCATAAAGTAGCTCAAGGGGCTGTACCATGGTTGATGAAGGAAGCAGGCCTCAAGGACCAAACAATTATAATGCCAGGACTACAAGCTCAGTAGTTGCAGTGCCCAATGTCCAGGCATAGCCGTAGCGTCTCCAAAAAGGAGCCCATGTATGGACAGAGAATGCTGGGTCATCCTATTCTCAACCTGTTCCCAGTTCATCACCCTATCAGGAGTCACAGGAAACTTTTGACCCCAACCTTGGCTACTCCAAGGATCTGATTGGTTCATATCCTTTCATTGCCTGTGGCCTCTCAGCGCGCAACATTGAAGAGGAATGTGAGGAGGTATTGTCTGTTCATGCCCAAATATTTGATAACCCACTGCCAGAAGAAATCAACTTTCATCAATGTGATATACTGGGTGAAGAGGTGGAAGCTGATTGTGATGACACACAGTTGCCATCTGGCCAGCCTACAATATCAACATGGAATGAGGATAACATGGACGACGAGGTGGTCGATGATGAGACCACTGATCTGACCTGGACTGCTGGCATGCATAGCCAGCACCGCAGCACAGAGGAAGAAGGTGGATATGTAGCACAAACAAAAGGCACCAAGGGCTACTGGTTTGAACAGAGTGCGAAGTGTGTCAACTGTTGCCAAGAGCAAGCCCTCTGTGCCCCAAGTCAAGGCAAGGGTGCGTTCAGCTGCTGTCTGGAATTTTTTTCAGATAGTCCTTCTGAGCCAAATGTTGTCATCTGTAGCATCTGCCATATGAAGCTGAGCAGAAACCAGGGCAAAGGCAACCAAAGCACCACCAGTATGTGAAAACACATGGCAGCCAAGTACCCTAGTCGTTGGGCGGAACACTAGGGTACCAAATCGGTGTCTGTGGGTCAAAACACTGCCATGTCGCCTGTGATCCATCCTTCCCAATCTGCTGGGGAGGAAGCAGGTGATCATACCTCTTGCTCACAAACTGCGGTTGCACAGACGCAGAACACAACAAGCACATCCACTTGTTTGTCCCAGCAAAGCGTTCAGTTGTCCATGCCCCAGATCTATGACAGGAGGCGTAAATACCAAGCCATGCACCCACAAGCACAAATACTGAACATGCACACTGCTAAGTTGCTAGCCATGGAGATGTTGCCGTTTAGGCTTGTGGGGATACAGTCTTTCCATGATCTGTTGGCTGTGGTTGCCCCTTGATAATTGGTTCCCAGCTGGCACTATTTTTCCCGATGTGCCATCCCCATGTTACACCAGCACGTCTTAAACAATCTAAAGAGTGCTGTCAACAACACTGTAACCGGGAAGGTCCACCTTACAACAGACACGTGGACAAGTACATGTGTACAGGGTCGATACATCTCTAGTCCACACACTCTAACTGGACCATCACATATGCTACCCACGCCACGAATATCGGGCCTAGCCTAAATCAGGGTTTCCGCCTCATCATATACGTTGTGTCTCCCCTCTTACTCCTCCTCCACCTCATCATCCTATGCTGAATTACCATCCACATCACTCCCAACTTGGGAGCTGTGCAGTAGCTCATCGGCAAAGCGGCAACACACTCTGCTGAAGCTTATCTGCTTAGGTGAAATACTACACACTGCAGCAGAGCTGTGACAAGGAATAAAACAACAGACCAATCAGTGTCTCTCTTCACTGCAACTCCAACCCGATCTGGTTATAATGGGCGTAACATGGTGGCGGCTTTAAAGCTCGGGAAGCTTTCACACATGCCATGCATGGCTTGCGTGCTGAACCTAGTGGTGCAGAAATTTATAAAAACATACCATGACTTGCCATACCTACTTGAGAAGGTGCGCCGTATTTGCGCCCATTTCCACCATTACTCAACCGCTATTGCCGGTCTTGCAGGCTTCAAAAGCAATTTAATTTGCCAAACCGCTCATTTGCGGCCTGCCAACAAGGTTGAACTCAACATATCATATGTTGGCAAAGATAAGTGAGCAGCAGAGGGCACTTGCTGAATACCTGCTTGAACATGCCTGTCAGACTGAAACTCAGCCAATACACATAACTGTCGAGTGGGTGTGGATCGCTGACATTTATTATTATTATTATTATTATTATTTATTTATATAGCACCATTAGATTCCATGGCGCTTTACATATGAAGAGGGGGGAACAAGGACAAATACAGTATATTCTGGACAATCAAGTCTTACAGATACAGGAAGGGAGACATTTGTGATGTGCTTGATAATTTTGAGTAGTGCAACAAGCTTGTGAGCGGTGATCAGGCTATTATTAGCGTAATCATGCTTATTATGCTATGTTTCGTGAAAGTAATGCTGTATAATCTAAAAAAAGAATCTTTGAGTGCCCAGCAGCTGGGTATGGAGCAAGATTTCACAATGGGTGATCCTACCCAGCCCAGCCAATCTCATCAGGCAAAGATTGGGGGATGAAGATAACTCACCTCTTCTCTCCTACCACAACATTTTCTCCTTCTCACTCACTAACCCTCGACCACCACAGCCCAATCCTACCCATCACACATCCAGAAATCTGCAGGCCATTAACCCTTATGCACTCACAGATTCCCTCATCTCATCACTGTCCCCAATCTTTTAAATCTCCTGTCCAGATCAGGCAGTAAATCACTACAATGACACTCTCAGAAGCTCCCTGAACCAAGTAGCGCCCCTCACCCTCAGAACCTCCAAACATAGAGCAAAACATCCTTGGCTCACATCACAAACTCGATTCCTCCAGCGATGCTCTAGGAGTGCTGAATGTCTATGGAGGAAAACTCGCTCACCAGGAGACTTTTATCCATTATAAATTCATGCTCAAAACTTACAACTCTGCCCTTCACCTTGACAAACAGACCTACTTCAAAACCCTGGTCTCATCACTATCCAACAAGCCAAAAAAGCTCTTTGACACCTTTCACTCTCTCCTCAGTCCTAAAGTGCAGGCCCCCATCACTGACCTCTGTGCTGATGACCTGGCTTCTTACTTTATGGAGAAAATAGACAACATCCGCCAGGAAATCAGTTCCCAGCCTCCAAACGCTGCAACTCCCATTCTTCCCCTCATCTCCTCCGGTTCACTCTTGACATTTGACCCAGTCACAGAAAATGTCTCCAGGCTCCTCTCTTCTTCTCGTCCCACCACATGCACTACTGACCCCATTCCCTCACACCTACTCCAGTCCCTCTCTCCAGTCGTCACCACTCATCTAACCAAAATCTTCAATCTCTCCCTCTCTTCTGGCATCTTCCCCTCCTCCTTCAAACACTCGATTATTACTCTATTATTAAAGAAAACCTCTCTCGACCCATCCTGCACAAATAACTACAGACCAGTCTCCAATCAACCCTTCATCTCTAAACTCCTGGAGTGCCTGGTATACTCCCGCCTCACCCGTTACCTCTCCACTCACTATCTTCTAGATCCATTACAGTCTGGTTTATGCCCCCTTCACTCTACAGAAACTGCCTTCATCAAAGTGACCAATGACCTCCTGACGGCAAAACATAATTGTGACCACTCTCTGCTTATTCTCCTTGACCTCTCTGCAGCTTTTAACACTGTTGACCATCATCTCCTACTCTCTATGCTGCATTCCATTGGCATAAAGGACACTGCTCTCTCCTGGCTCCTCTCCAATCTTTCTGACCGCTATTTCAGTGTATCATTCGCTGGCTCCACTTCCTCCTCTCTTTTTCTCACTATTGGGGTCCCTCAGGGCTCAGTCCTTGGTCCTCTTCTCTTCTCTCTCTACACAGCCCCGATTGGACACACCATCAACAGATTTGGCTTCCAGTACCATCTTTATGCTGATGACACACAATTATACACTTCAGCCCCTGACCTTACCCCTGCGGTATTAAAGAACACCAAAAACTGTCTAGCTGCAGTTTCCAATATCATGTCTACTCTCTATTTGAAACTAAACCTTTCCAAAACTGAACTCCTTCTGCTCCCACCCTTCACTAACTTCCCTAAATCTGACATCGCTCTCTGTTTGTGGCACCACGATAATGCATAGGTAGCAGGCTCACTGTCTGGGTGTTATGTTTGACACCGATCTCTCCTTCTCCTCCCACACACAATCTCTTGTCCGCTCCTTCTGCTTACACCTGAAGAATATCTCTAAAGTCCGCCCCTTTCTCACCATGGAAACAACAAAAACCCTCACCGTGGCCCTAATCCATTCCCGCCTTGACTAAAGCAATTCTCTATTAAGTGGCCTCCCCCTCACTAGACTTTCTCCTCTCCAGTCCACCCTTAATGCAGCAGCCAGGATCACTCATCTGGCCAATCGCTACTCAGATGCCTCTGCTCTGTGCCAGTCATTGCACTGGCTGCCCGTACACTACAGGATCAAATTCAAATTGCTTGTTCTCACCACAAAGCTCTTCACAGTGCAGCACCCCTGTACATCTCCTCCCTCATCTATGTCTATCACCCCACCCATTCTCTACGTTCTTCAAATGACCTTCGACTAACATCTGCACTAATCCGATACTCCCACTCCCAGCTCCAAGACTTCTCCCGAGCTGCACCAATCTGTGGAATGCTCTACCCCAAGAAATCAGGACTATCCACAACTTGCATGGCTTCAGACGATCCCTAAAAACACATCTTTTTAAGGCGGCCTATGATACTCCCTAATAGAAGTTTTTTGTACTTTAGATAGTGAATGGGCTATCTCTTTTAACATTACTCTTCTACAAACTCCACCAAACCAAAAAGGTCTACACAGACTGTCTGATGACCATTCATGTAAGCTTATTTCTATCCCACATTTCCTCAAGATGCCTGGACCATTAGTGCAATAAGCCCCTGTACTTTGTGCAACCCTATCCCGTTTTAGATTGTAAGCTCTTTTGAGCAGGGTCACCTTCATTTCTTGCTTTATTTATTGTATTTTCTTTTTTACATTGATTCTATGCTATTGTTTTGTATCCAATTATTGTACTGTATTTGTTCTCTACTGTCATTAGTGTATTATATTTTCTGTACTCTAACCACTGTATTGTAAAGCGCTGCAGAATATGTTGGCGCTATATAAATAAACATTTATTATTAATATTTATTATTATGAGGAAGACGAGGAGGGAGAGAACTTCTTTTTTAGTGGTATCGCGAGGACCCCTCATGCTACAGAGGGGACTCCTAACCCCAGATTCATGTCTGTCCAGCATGGGTGAGCTAGAGAGGAGGACAGTCCGTGCAAGGAGACCACTGGTATTGTTCCTCCTTCTGGGGCCATAGAACAATTGCCTCTTTGCAGCTTGGCACATATGGCACACTGCTTATCTACAGTGCGTTGTGAAAGTATTTGGCCCCCCTGGACTTTTCGACCTTTTGCCACATTTCAGACCTCAAACATAAAGATATAAATTCAAATTTTTTTGTGAAGAATCAACAACAATACAACACAATAGTGAAGTGTAATAAAATTTATTGCATATTTTAAACTTTTTAACAAATAAAAAAACTCAAAAGTGGGGCGTGCAATATTATTCGACCCCTTTACTTTCAGTGCAGCAAACTCACTCCAGAAGTTCAGTGAGGATAAATACAATCCACCTGTGTTAAATCAAGTCTCCGTATAAAAGCACCTGCTCTGTGATAGTCTCAGGGTTCTGTTTCAAGTACCGAGAGCATCATGAAAACCAAGGAACACACCAGGCAGGTCCGAGATACTGTTGTGGCGAAGTTTAAAGCCGGATTTGGATACAAAAAGATTTCCCAAGTTTTAAACATCTCAAGGAGCACTGTGCAAGCGATCATTTGAAATGGAAGGATTATCAGACCACTGCAAATCTACCAAGACCTGGCCATCCCTCTAAACTTTTATTTGAAATAAGGAGAAGACTCATCAGAGATGCAGCCAAAAGGCCCATGATCACTCTGGATGAACTGCAGAGATCTACAACTGTGGTGTCCATAGGACAACAATCTGTCGCACACTGCATAAATCTGGCCTTTATGGAAGAGTGGCAAGACGAAAGCCATTTCTCAAAGATATTCATAAAAAGTCTGAAGTTCGCCACAAGCCACTTGGGAGACACACCAAACGTGGAATAAGGTGAAACCAAAATTGAATTTTTTGGCCACAATGCAAAACGATATGTTTGGTGTAAAAGCAACACAGCTCATCACCCTCAAAACACCATTCCCACTGTCAAACATGGTGGTGGCAGCATCATGGCTTGGGCCTGCTTTTCTTGAGCAGGGACAGGGAAATTGGTTAAAATTGATGGGAAGATGGATGGAGCCAAATATAGGACAATTCTGGAAGAAAACCTGTTGGAGTCTGCAAAAGACCTGTGACTGGGACGGAGATTTATCTTCAAACAAGACAATGGTCCCAAACATAAAGTAAAATCTACAATGGAATGGTTCAAAATAAATGTATCCAGGTGTTAAAATGGCCAAGTCAAAATCCAGACCTGAATCAGAAAGAGCTGAAAACTGCTGTTCACAAATGCTCTCCATCCAACGTCACTGAGCTCGAGCTGTTTTGCAGGGAAGAATGGGCAAGAATTTCAGTCTTTCGATGTGCAAAACTAATAGAGACATATAGCAAGCAACTTACAGTTGTAATAGCAGCAAAAGGTGGCGCTGCAAAGTATTAATTAAAGGGGTCCGAATAATATTGCACGCCCCACTTTTCAGTTTATTTGCTAAAGTTCAAAATATTCAATACATTTCATTCCACTTCACGATTGTGTCCCACTTGTTGTTCATTCTTCACAAAAAAATTAGTATTTATTCTTTGTGGGGAGCCCACTGGGACGGGGTACTTGGTACCGGACCGGGGTACTGCTGGGGGATGTCACGGCGGTCCTGGTCCGGACCATGTCCCGGGTTCACACAAGTAAATGGGGTGTATTTATAAGAGATTAGGTTTGCCGTGACGCCACCCACGGGTTGTGGTCAGGGTGACCACCGCTGCTGCAGAACCTCCGGGGATGATGTTTGGAAGCTGTAGATGGAACGGCTCCCCGCAGGTAGAGCCTGGTTCCCCGGGGCAGTGGTAAGTAAAGTCTGTGATGGTTGTTATAGATGTTACAGGAAAGTAGGGGTAGTAGTAGAGATGATGAGAGTGGAGGCAATGGCAGTTTATGAGAAAAAGTGGGTTTCAGCACAAGGATCACACACACTCACGTTTGTTGTTGTTTTCCAAGTCTTTACTGTGCAGATGGCAAAGCAGAGTATTGTCCACGGAGTCTGTACTGGGGCCGGTTACTCCCACCCTGACCGGGTCCTTGGCTTCCTACTTCTGCGCTTTGTGTGTGGCCCTGCTGCCACTTTTAGCTGAACTGCTGGCCCTGTTCTCCTCTCACGGGTACCAATCTGCTAGGCAACTTGAGTCCTCTGTGTCACTGACCCCTTCGTGTTGCTTTGCTATGGTACAGTGAAGATGGTGAACCCTCACTATCCCAGTATTCACTGACCTGTCTGTCTCAGGCACAGCCACGGATCCGGTATCCGTCCTAAGCGCCTCTCCGGGGTGAGTTTAGGGTAACTCCTTGTCCCGGGTGTGTTCCTCTGTTTCTCTGACTCCTTCCCTCAGACCTCTCAGGACCTGCACTCCAACTCGACTCTCCTCCAACTCCAGACTCAAACTAAACTCAACTGACTAACTGTCACTCCTGCTCTGAGATAAACAACATTAGCTCCTCCCACTCTTGCAGGTGCCACCTAAGCTCCTCCCACTTTCTAGTGTAGTGTTATGTGGGGAGTAAATCCGTGTTGATGTTTCTGTGGCACATTAACCCTTGGGGTGCCACATTTGTTTGAAGCCTGAACTGTGGCAAAAGGTTGAAAAGTTCAAGGGGGCCACATACTTTCACAAGGCACTGTATATACATGCGATGACAGCACATCTGAAATCTGAAATCATCTGAAATCTATTAATCAATTTCAGTTGTGAACAATTAATATAGTCCGTATAAGGACAGCCTCAATAAAAAGCAATAATACAGAGTGATCTGGCACACCAAAAACAGAATAAAGTCCAAGATTGCTGAAAAAATATTTTTTGTATTCTTTATTGATGGTTTTCAGACAAATAATATTTTGCATTGTCAACAAATTTATCAAAACTTATTTGTCAGACGTTTCGACTGTAGTCGTCTTATGACATACTGATTAATATAAAGAAAAAGGATTTATTTTACAAAAATGGTTACAAGTCACAATATCATAAAGAATTATCATAGCCTTGTTTGCTCACCAAAACATTACCAAAAAGAATATATATCATCAGACACAATAAATATAATGAAAATAACGTATAAGATCAAAGATCAAAAGGACGTTGTCATCCATCTTAGTGGAAGGGAAAAAATGTACAAAAACGTATACTACCTGAACGCAGTTCTATGCTATTGTGTACAACTGTTTATAAGCACTGTATATAATTTGTCTAAAATGAAAGATTGTCAGAGAATTAGAAATAACAAAATATATATATAAATAAATAAATATAAATAAATAAATATATAAATGTATACTCCAGGGCAAAGGTATGTTAATAGAACTTGAGATAATGACAAATATAGGCTATAATACCAAATATAAATGGTGCCAAAGAACAATATACATAATGACATAATTAATGTTATAATCTCAGCTGCATAAAGAATCCAATAGGGATGGGCGAATCTACTCGCTAGGACTCGTTACTCGGCGAGTAGTAAGGGACTCGCAGGACTCGGTACTCTGCGAGTTTCCCAGTGATTACTCGCACGAGTCCAATGCAAATCAATATCAATCCTAGTTTTGTCAGAAACCCTGACAAAACTAGGATTGCCATTGTTTGCATTAGACTCGGCTACTGTGCCAGTGATAGCAGGGAAACTCGCAAAGTAACTGCTGTTTCTTTGCGAGCCGAGTCCAGCTGTCTTCTCTGTGCAGCTCCAGGGTCCTAGAGCCCGCCTGCTCACAGAGATGATGTAGCAGTGCTGAGATTGTTCTCAGTCTGCTCATTCCCTGTGCATAGACATCTATATCTATGCACAGGGGATGTAGCAGAGAGGACATCGCGTTTTGGACTACGTCGGACGGAAGAGGATTTTTTTAATTAAAGATGGAGTCCCTAATGGCTTTTTTTTAATTTCAAATAAAAATTTTTCTCTGTGTTGTGTTTTTTTAACACTTTATTGGAGATTCTTAGTGGCTGGGTCAAACGTGGCCTGACATTAAGAATCTCGGGCTTAATACCAGCTTGTATAACAAAGCTGGTATTAACCCCTTTATTACCCAGCGTGCTACCGCCACCAGGGCCGCTGGAAGAGCGGGGTTCAGCGCCAGAGGATGGCGCTTCAATGAACGCGCCATCTTCTGGGGCGGCTGTGGGCTGCAATTTGCAGCGGGGGGTGCCCAGAAAGCTTGGGCATCCCTGCGCTGCGCATTCCAGCCCCCAGCTGCTTAGCTGTACCTGGCTAGACATAGAAATTGCGCGGAGCCCCACGCATTTTTTTTTTGATTATTTCATGAATTTCAGAGTCAGAGTCTCAGAGTCAGAGTCTCAGAGTCAGAGTCAGAGTCTCAGAGTCAGAATCTCAGAATTTCATGAAATAATTTAAAAAAATGCGTGGGGCTCCACGCAATTTCTATGTCTAGCCAGGAACAGCTAAGCAGCTGGGGGCTGGAATCCGCAGTGCAGGGATGCCCAAGCTTTCTGGGCACCCCCCGCTGCAAATTGCAGCCCGCAGCCGCCCCAGAAGATGGCGCGTTCATTGAAGCGCCATCCTCTGGCGCTGAACCCCGCTCTTCCAGCGGCCCTGGTGGCGGTGGCACGCTGGGTAATAAAGAGGTTAGGGCCAGCTTTGTATTATCAGCTGGCCCTAAGCCCGAAATTTATGGCGGTCACGCCAATATTAGACATGACCGCCATGAATTTCTATTAAATTGTTTTAAAAAAAACACAACACAAAGAAAATTTTTTATTAGAAATAAAAAAAAAAGCCATTAGGGACTCCATCTTTAATTAAAAAAATCCTCTTACGTCCGACGCAGTCCAAAACGCGATGTCCTCTCTGCTACATCCCCTGTGCATAGATATAGATGTCTATGCACAGGGAATGAGCAGACTGAGAACAATCTCAGCTCTGCTACATCATCTCTGTGCACAGACATTCATGTCTGTACACAGGGAATGAGCAGACTGAGAACAATCTCAGCACTGCTACATCAGGCAGCAGGCAGGCTCTAGGACCCTGGAGCTGGCAGCCAGCACAGAGGAGAAAGCAGGACTCTTATCTGTGCGAGTTTCCCAGCGATTACTTACAAAGTAAACGAGTCCAATGCAAATAAATGACAAAACTAGGATTGCTTCAGGCTGAAGCTTCCGAGACACATCTGCGATTTGTAAATCTCACACTACTCGCTATTACTCGCTTCCCCATTCATTAACATTGGACTCGCTAGACTCGCAACGAGTAGCGAGTCCTGGGCTCGGACTCGCTAGAGTCAAGCGATTCCGAGTAATTTAGGATTCGCCCATCACTAGAATCCAATCAAATTCTATTAGTCATATAATAAAATATCTATCAGGTATGGAATACTAAGTAAGGTATAGATTTACCTGTCCACCTTGACAAGAGTTAATATAGGCTAGTCCTGTCAGATGTTCCTTTTAAATAAAGCGTATACTACAATAAATCAAAAAGTATAACCCATTAACTATAATACTGTAAATGAGATCTGTTAATATAGTTATATAATTATAAAGAAAACCAAATAAAGATACCTGTGATCTACAAGGGGTTAAACATACACCCCTAATGTAATGATAAAGGAAATGCCACTGCTATATGAAAAACAAAGCACAAGTTGTGAAAAAGCTGGTGACAGAAGGCAAGAAACAAAATCCTATACAATGGAGCGTATACCTGCATATAAATGATAATGGGAAAGCCAGTGACTTGTAGTGAAATAAAGGGGAAAGGATCTCAGGAAAACACCAATAATGAACCTCCAAGTCCATAATCAGTAGATTGCAAGGTATCCCTGTACTCACTGGTCTGTGGTATCTCAGCGTCGGCAGGGTGTGCGCCGCCATGTTATCCTGGAAGTATTTATAGCAGGTCACGCTAGAGACACTCCTCCTGCTTCCTCTAATTGGAATGCAGGCGTGTCTCAAATGCAACACACGCTGGCGGCGCCTGCGTAATTACGTCACCAGCTATGCGCCTTGCACCTGCGCAAAAGAATTCAATGAGTAACTAAACGCCATGTATGCAAACAGAAGATAGCAGTGGCGATCAGCATTAATTATAATAGTGATGTGGAGTCTTATACCTAGGAAAAGAAAGAAAAAGAAAGAAAATAAGATAAGAAAGGTCATTATAGTATGTATAAAAACTATATAGGCAATATATCTTTGAGAATATTTAAGAAAATAAGCAAGTTTAGTATATTTTATTAGTTAATAAGAAGGCTTATTTATTAGTGATGAGCGAGTACGCTTGTGACTACCCGTTACTCGCACGAGTATCACTGTACTCGGGCTACTCGGCGAGTACCGAGTAATCTCGTGATACTCGTGCTGTACTCGGGGTCCTCATCCCTGCATGTTGGCGCTCTTTAGAGAGCCAGCCCACATGCAGGGATTGGCTGGCAGTCACTGCAATGCCACAGCCCTGTTATGTTGTGGCATTGCAGTGATTGGCCTGCCCGCACAGCGTGACCGATCCTTTATAAGACCCGCCACGATGTGCTCTGCACACAGCTATCCAGACAGTGAGTTTAGGGAGAGTGTCTGCTGCTGCTTAGGGACAGATTTGTGGCCCTCATAGGTAGATCCGGAGCAGGGCTGCAAACTGCTGCTGACCACAACAGTCCTTCTCAGGATTAACCTAGGAGGATATAGGCAGGGTGATTCAGATCGGAGTCCAAGCTTTACAGTGACCAGAACAGTCCTCAGGAGACTGTTGGAGCTGACTAGCTGTATACAGGCAGTCTCTAATATCCAGCTTTCCTGTGACCAGAACAGTCACCAGACTGTTGTACTTAACTAGCTCTATACAGGCAGGGTCTAATATCCAGATTTCCTGTGACCAGAACAGTAACCAGACTGTTGTACTTGACTAGCTCTATACAGGTAGGGTCTAATATCCAGCTTTCCTGTGACCAGAACAGTCACCAGACTGTTGTACTTGACTAGCTCTATACAGGCAGGGTCTAATATCCAGCTTTCCTGTGACCAGAACAGTCACCAGACTGTTGTACTTGACTAGCTCTATACAGGCAGGGTCTAAATATCCAGCTTTCCTGTGACCAGAACAGTAACCAGACTGTTGTACTTGACTAGCTCTATACAGGTAGGGTCTAATATCCAGCTTTCCTGTGACCAGAACAGTCACCAGACTGTTCTACTTGACTAGCTCTATACAGGCAGGGTCTAATATCCAGCTTTCCTGTGACCAGAACAGTCACCAGACTGTTGTACTTGACTAGCTCTATACAGGCAGGGTCTAATATCCAGCTTTCCTGTGACCAGAACAGTAACCAGACTGTTGTACTTGACTAGCTCTATACAGGTAGGGTCTAATATCCAGCTTTCCTGTGACCAGAACAGTCACCAGACGTTGTACTTGACTAGCTCTATACAGCAGGTCTAATATCCAGTCTTTCCTGTGACCGAACAGTCACCAGACTGTTGTATTGACTAGCTCTATACAGGCAGGATCTAATATCCAGCTTTCCTGTGACCAGAACAGTAACCAGACTGTTGTACTTGACTAGCTCTATACAGGTAGGGTCTAATATCCAGCTTTCCTGTGACCAGAACAGTCACCAGACTGTTGTACTTGACTAGCTCTATACAGGCAGGGTCTAATATCCAGCTTTCCTGTGACCAGAACAGTCACCAGACTGTTGTAGCTGTATACAGGCAAAATGCGTAAGGGAGTTGGCAAGGAACAAGGAAGTGGACGTGATGGTGGTGCAGGCAGAGGCCGAGATCGTGTGCAAGCACTAACTTCGTAACAACAAAGTGCCACATCTACTCGCACGTCCTGTCCCAAATTGTTGGGGCCCACAGCAGTACACCGCTCTTGAACCAAGACCAGTGTCAACAGGTTGTTACTTGGATAGCGGATAATGCTTCAAGTCAGATTGGCACCTCCACAAACACCCTGTCTTCCACACGGTCAAGTGTCAGTAGCCGTGATACTGCACCGCACATTTCCCAACCTGATCCTCCTTCCTACCACCAGGCCGAGTACACGTCCATGGACATTACTGATCCCACACTTGGACACTCGGAAGAGCTGTTCACGTATCCATTCACACAATCTGGCCTCTCGCCATCTCCTGTTGAAGTGAGTGATGAGGAGATGGTATGTACAGATGCCCAAATATTTGAGCAGCACATTCTCACGAACGGAACGTTGGCAACGTGTCTCAACAAGAGGTGGACGATGATGAGACACAATTGCCAGGAAGTCAGGAGGAGGATCAGGGTCCGGAAGAGGAAGACGACGTGGTGGATGATCTAGTAGCTGACCCAATCAGGCAGGAGGATATGCAGAGCGAGGACAGCAGTGCACAAGGGGAGGGAGGCATAGCATCCCAACAGGCAGTAAGAAGCAGGGTCGTGTCCGCACGCAGAAGGCAGGCAACTGTTCCCCGGAACAACAAATCGACACAAGGTGCCTGTGCAAATGTTAGGTCTTCCCGAGTCTGGTAGTTTTTTAAGTTGGCTACAGATGACTCTAAAAAGGCCATTTGCAACACCTGCCATGCCAGCATCAGCAGGGGTACGAAAACTAGCAGCCTGACCACCAGCAGCATGATCAGGCACATGTCAGCCAAGCACCCGACTTTGTGGGAAGTACAACAGAGTCGAGGAGCGGTGCTTGCTGATGTCACTGCTACGTCTTCGCATGTTGTGGTGTGAGCCAATTCCCTGTCCATGCTGGCCGCGAACAAGCCTCCGGCCCAGCACCTGCCCCACGCACAAATAACACCACCATCAAGCACGTCCTTGTCCCAGAGCAGCGTTCAATTTTCCATTCAGCAAACCTTTGAACGCAGGCGCAAATACGCTGCCAACGCCTAACACGCCATAGTCCTAAATTCTCACATTTCGCGACTGCTTGCGCTAGAAATGTGTCACGTCCTACTGACGGACCCTATGTGTGGACCCACTGGACCGCGTAAAGCGGATGCTGATACCGGGTGATAGAGAGACGGACAAGTACCGTAGAGTCAACTGGTTTATTAACAACAACACAAGACCCCACGCCCCTGGGGAGGGCCACAAGGTCGCAGCACTGGAAACCCACCGAAGGAGGCCCCGGAGCGCTTAACCCCTATACAGGGGTCCCGCCGGTACCAACCTCGGAGGGGCCAATGCAGTGGACACGAGTGTTCAACCGACCCCAGGCGACGTGGTAACAAAACAGTAACCGGGTATACAATAAGAAACGGAAACACAGAGGACCAGGAACACGGAAACCAGGAATACAGGGAATCCAGGAACACGGGGAGATCCAGGAACACAGGGGAGATTCAGGAACACAGGGGGAGATCCAGGAACACAGGGGGAGATCCAGGAACACAGGGGGAGATCCAGGAACACAGGGGGAGATCCAGGAACACAGGGGGAGATCCAGGAACACAGGGGGAGATCCAGGAACACGGGGGATCCAGAACCACAGGGGAATCCAGGAAACCAACCAGGAACACGGGGGATCCAGAACCACAGGGGGATCCAGGGACACGAGGCGATCCAGAGCCGGCAGGGCAGGAATCTGTAGGAAGCAACAAGATAGATCAGGCAACGGACCAAACAAGGAGCGACCTGACCAGACCAGATATGGCAGCTCCACAAGGGAGAAGGGTGGTTGCCCTGGCCCCGACTGATTGGAAACAGGAGGTTTATATCAGAACAGGGCAGTCCTGATTGGAAGGACACAGAGACCTGGTGATTGGCTGAGGGGAGGAGCAAGCTCCCTGCACTCTCCAGCAGAAACTGATTAGGAGACAGTTCCATGTGCACAAGCAGTGGTACCGGAAGTGAGAGGAGCAGTGTTGCTCAGGCAGAGGTGCTGGACCCCTGCGGCTGGGGACAAGTGCGCGTACCCGGGGGCATATGGTAAGGAAGTTGCTACTCAACTGACCGCGGGGCGGCGGCTGCCTGACCCGTCGGCGGACGGACGACACCCGGGAACTTGGAGGCTGGACAGAGGCGATAGGAGCCAAGGAGTAAGGGCAGCAGGTCGGGGGGCACGGGCGGCAGAAGCCAGGGTGGTAACAAAATGTTACCTTTCCGGCTGGTGGAGACAGAAGCAATCCGCGACCTGATGACGGCTGCTGTCCCACGTTACTCGGTCCCCAGCCGCCACTATTTCTCCAGGTGTCCGTCCCCGCATTGCATAACCAGGTTTCACAAAGCATCACACGTGCCCTGAACAACTCTGTTTCAGCCAAAGTCCACCTAACCACAGACACATGGACAAGTGCTTGTGGGCGAGGCCGCTACATCTCCTTAACGGCACACTGGGTTAATATTATGGAAGCTGGGACCCAGTCTGAGCGAGGGACGGAACACGTCCTTCCACACCAAGGATTGCAGGCCCTACCTCAGTCAGGGTTTCACTCACACTCTACAGATCCGGAATGTCATGCTCCTCAGCCTCCTCCTCCTCCTGCACATCCTCATCCACTTTACCCTCCACACCAGTCCCAAGCTGGAAGCACTGCAGCACTGCCTCTGCGAAGCGGCAACAGGCTGTGCTGAAGCTAATATGCATAGGTGACAAACCCCACAATGCAGAAGAGGTGTGGACAGCTCTGAAACAGCAGGCAGATCACTGGCTCACACCTCTGAACCTAAAGCCAGGAAATGTCGTGTGTGACAATGGCCAAACCTGGTGGCAGCTTTGAGGCGAGGCCAGCTGACGCATGTTCCATGCGTGGCCCATGTGCTCAACCTGGTGGTTCAGCGGTTTATAAAGTCATACCCAGAGCTGTCTGATCTGCTGGTAAAAGTTCGCCGCCTGTCTGCACATTTTCGCAAGTCACCTGCTGCTTCAGCCGCCCTTGCCGGCTTTCAGCGCCATTTGCGTCTTCCGGCCCGGACTGGTGTGTGATGTCCCCACGCGTTGGAATTCAACTCTGCACATGTTGGTCAGGATATGTGAGCAGAAGAGGGCAGTTGTTGACTACCTGCATCACCTAAGCCGTCGGGAAATGGGTCAAACTCCACACATAACACCTGAGGAGTGGAGATGGATGTCCGACCTATGTACCGTCCTCCAAAACATTGAGGACTCCACCAAATGGTGAGCGGCGATGACGCCATTATTAGCGTCACCATACCGCTACTCTGCCTTCTAAAACGGTCTCTGCTGAAAAACAAAGATGATGCATTGCAGGCGGAGCCTCATCTCATCACAATGTGCAGTGAAGGACTATGACGAGAAGGAGGAGGAGGAGGAGGATGAAGACATGGAGCAACTCTCTGGCCAAATTGAGGATATGACATGCACACCAGTCATACCCTCGATTCAGCGTGGCTGGCCAGAGGACAGGGGAGATGAGGAGGAGGAGGACAGCATGTTCAGTCATCGTGTTGGTCTGGATACTGAAGTGATGGCTGTTAAAAGTCTGGCGCACATGGTTGACTTTATGATAAGCTGCCTGGCTCGTGACCCTCGCGTTCAGAAGATCTTGGCCGACAATCACTACTGGTTGGCAACACTCTTAGACCCACGCTACAAGGAGAACTTTATGTCTCTCATTCCTGAGGCGGAGAGGTCAGCCAAAATGCAGCAGTTCCAGAAGGCCATAGTCACGGAAGTAGGCAAAGCATTCCCCTCACAAAACGCTAGCGGCATAGGTCAGGAATCGGTGGACAACCAAGGCGTACGGCCAAGAGGGACACAAGTCCAATCTGCCAGAGGTAGGGGAACAGTCTTTACGATGTGGGACAGTTTTCTCAGTCCCTCACGTACCACAGCCCCTGAGGTGCGGGGTAGTGCCACAAGAAATGCTAAGTTTGGCCAGATGCTGAAGGAGTACCTTGCAGATCGAACAACTGTACTGCGAGATTCTTCTGTGCCTTACAATTATTGGGTCTCCAAGCTGGACACGTGGCATGAATTGTCTCTCTACGCCTTGGAAGACCTGGCCTGCCCTGCCGCTAGCGTTTTGTCAGAGCGTGTTTTCAGTGCCGCAGGTGGAATCATTACTGATAAACGCACCGCCTGTCAACTGAAAATGCTGACAGGCTGACTCTGATCAAGATGAACAAGGGTTGGATTGGGCCAGACTTCACCACACCACCAACAAATGACAGCGGAATTTAAATTTTGTTATGGGAATTTGCCATGTACCTCCACTCACCCATGGGTACACACTTCTGGACTTTGGCTAATCGCTGGACTGCTCCTCCTTCTCCTCATGTGCCACCATGATGATCGTTACAATAGTTAGGCTGTTGTTTCAGGTATACCCCCAGTGGTACATTTTTTCGCCCATTCTTTTAGAATGGGCATTACAACGACAGGAGACCCGCTCCTTTTCAATGGTAACAATGTTTTGAGGCCCTCATGCCCGTCTCTATCCAGGGATAATGTGGAGCCTCCCAATTTTTGGCTGCCCTGCCAAAGGACTATACTACAATACACCCACTTGAGGTTTGCAGGCCCTTATGCATGTCTGTATGCATGGGTCATTGTTGAACCTCCCAATTTTTGGCTGCCCTGCCAAAGGGCTATACTACAATACACCCACTTGAGGTTTACAGGCCCTCATGCATGTCTGTATGCATGGGTCATTGTTGAACCTCCCAATTTTTGGCTGCCCTGCCAAAGGGCTATACTACAATACACCCACTTCAGGATTACAGGCCCTTCTGCACGTCTGTATACAGGGGCATTGTTGAACCTCCAAATTTTTGGCTGCCCTGCCAAAGGGCTATACTATAATACACCCACTTGAGGTTTACAAACCCTCATGCATATCTGTATCCAGGGGCATTGTTGAACCTCCCAATTTTTGAGTGCCCTGCCAAAGGGCTATACTAAAATACACCCACTTGAGGTTTACAGGCCCTCATGCATGTCTGTATGCATGGGTCATTGTTGAACCTCCCAATTTTTGGCTGCCCTGCCAAAGGGCTATACTGCAATACACCCACTTGAGGTTTGCAGGCCCTCATGCACGTCTGTATCCAGGGACATTGTTGAACCTCACAATTTTGGACTGCCCTGGTAAAGGAAAATACTACAATATACCCACTTCCTCAAAATGGGCACATTATGTCAAGACAGGGCTTCATGTACGTCGCTTCTCAGGGACATCGGAGTGCCGCACAATGTTTTCACGTAAAATCTTTCATGCATCTCACTATTGGGTATGTGCCCATAACATTTCCACCCTGAATATTCATTTTGGTGTCATTTTGGAAGGTTTTCTGGTGAGTCCGTAAAATTGGCATGAAACTCGGACAACATTGTTCACAGATGTGACTTTTGAGTGAGAAATGCTTACAGGGGTCTTCCCCATGGTGTTGCCATGTCATTTGAGCACTCTTCTGAGACTTTTGTGACATTTTTAGGGTTTCTACATGCTGCCGGCGGTCATTTCATAAAAACACTTGGGTCTCCCATAGGATAACATTGGGCTCGGTGCTCGGGCTGAGTACACGAGTATCTTGGGATGCTCGGCCCGAGCTTCGCGCACCCGAGCATTTTGGTACTCGCTCATCAATATTATTTATAAAGGAATCTTTATCATGATTGACATGGAGTAGTCTATCAATACTCATATGAGGTCATGTTATTAATAATAAGTAACAAATAACTCAAACACCCTGTTATGAAGATCTAAAACCCCCTTCAAGAATTTTGCACAGAGGCTGATCCTGATAGAGTATAGGTACATACTTGTGTAATATGGAAATTATGTTCCCATAGTCAGAACTGTATGGTATTGAAAAAGTAATCAGGTGCTCCTCCTCCTTGAAACTACCTCCACCCTTATAATGCAAGCAATTTCTTTTGGATTTCAGCATATCACAGCTTAAAAGTCCTTCTCAAGTTTTGCCTGCAGCAATGCTTTTGGCCCGATATATTATCCACCGTTTATAGCCTCTAGGTGTTAGCCTTTTCTTCAATATCCCGACAATGTGTCTGGAAAACACTTTCCTGAGAGCACATCCTTCAGGCCCTAATAAACTCTCCCACTGGCACGCTTTTCATTGTATGCAGCGGGTGGCAGCTATTTGCATGAAAAACGAGTTGCCGGAGATGGGTTTTCTCTATAGGCCAGACGATATGTCAGCAGTTAGTTCACTCCCCACCAGGACCACATCCAAGTAGTTTGTTTCCACACCATGATCCTGTGCAACAAATTTGATATTCATATTGTTCCTATTGCAACAATCAATAAAGGAAACAATATTGGGGTCGGGAGACACACAAACGATGCAGCCCAAATTAGGATCAGATCATCGATGTATCTCCCATACCAACATAGATTTTTAGCAAAATGATTACTAGCCACATACAAGTACTTGTTCTCCGATACAGACATGTAAAGGTTAGTCACTGAGGGGGAAAATTTCACCCCCATTGGGCAACCACATGTCTGCAGGAAGAACGAGCCATCAAACTTGAAGAAATTATTCTTTAGGAGAAAATGTACACTTATAAGGTTAAACTTAATCTCATCTTGTAGATAAGATGATCTATTCAAGACAATGGCCAAAGCCTCCATTGCCAGGTCATGGGGAATACCTGAGTACAAAGATGTAACATCCATAGTAATCCATCTATCCCATCTGCCCCATCTCTTATTTTTCAAAGCATTTAAAAGATGTTTTATGTCACAAATGCAGCCAGACATCCCCAAGACCAAAGGTTGCAACCTACCATCCACCCACTCACTCAGATAAATGCTCATTGAGGGATCCAATCCCTGATACTATCGGTCTGAGAAGTGGAGGGAAACAGTCCTTGTGGTTATTGGGGAGGGCATGAAAGATGGGACATATGGGGTGAGATACCAGCATGTTTGTGTTGTTTGTCATTAATAGCTCCCATAGCAAGTCCCTTGTCTAACAATACTCTAAGGTCTTGTTGTGATTTGTTTGTAGGGTCAGAAGACAAAGGTATGCATGTACTTAAATTCTTGAGGATATCCATAATTTCCCTGTGGTACAGGAAAGCATCCATAGTAACTATGGAGCCCCCCTTATCAGAATTCCTTATAACAATATTTGTGTTATCCTGTAATTCCTTGAGAGCCTGTCTCTGGAATGGTTGCAAATTGTCAGTTTTAGCACTTTCATTTACAAGTAATTTTTAACTTCCTCCTCCACAATGCTCTGACAAGAATCAATCACATCAGCTTGGAATTTCAGAGGATAAAAGAGGGGGTTAGTAACAGTGCTGCTATCACGGACAATCTGCATCTCTCGTATCGATCCCTCTGTGTTTGTTTCCATCCTGTCCAATTTAGACACCGTCGATTGATCAGAAAATGGCAATGCCAATTTATCGGGGTCAAACACACTCTCATTCCCAATGGAAGTCATGATACCAAAGAACAAAGACGCAGAAAGACTGCAACTATTTTTTCCAGGGATGGATCTACTCCAACTGTAACAGGTGACATCTGCAACACCTTTCTGTCCCTAGAGAAACTTATGATTCAGCACATTAAGGTCTCATGGGACCATTTGACTTTGAACAAATACA
Source organism: Allobates femoralis (assembly GCA_033576535.1). NCBI lineage: Eukaryota > Metazoa > Chordata > Amphibia > Anura > Aromobatidae > Allobates > Allobates femoralis. Next base: position 511,292,146 of record JARQOC010000004.1, read on the forward strand.
TTGTCCATAACATGATTCGTCGGGGCCTGCGCCTTACAAAGTTGCCAACTACGAACTATGGTGAGGACTTCATGAAGCAATGGTATGATAATCTCTCCTCATGTTCCATAAAGTTAATGGAACTAATCATCAAAGAGGAATCTGGTCGCTTGTTGGAGCCTAATGATCATTTTTACATAAATGACAATAGGAAAATACAGACTCCGTGACTTGTAAAGACAATTTTTCCAAATTTGATAATATGTCAAAACTTCTGTTTTGGCACATAGCAGGGTTTGGAAGTGAAGAAATGCAATTTGGCATTTGGAGCACAAATTCAGTTGGACTAGTTTGTTGGCTGTAGATACAGAATCTCATTGTGCAATAACAATAATAAAAAAAATCTAAAATGGACCCCATTTCAGGCACTAAATCTCTCAATAAAAATAGACTATGGATGTGGTAAGCACTTTGAACTCATGTTCCTCATATAATTACAGTATATAATGATGGGACACTGAAACAAAAAATTGTTACTGTAATCAGAAATGTCTCATTTTCACAAGCGTTTATTGGAAAACATGGACTCTTACAATTTGAATCAAGTCTCCAAAATGTGACAATAGCTTATATTTGGTCGATAACTACTGGACACACTTGAATCATAAGAAAAGATTTTTTTTTTGTAATAAGGAATGCAAATTTGGTTAAATAGTTTGCCATTGTAGAGACTTTGAGGTGACAAAAACACAAAAACCTACAAAATTACCCCAATGCAGAAACAAAGCCAATCAGGAAATCCATCTACTGTAGTGGTGTAATAAACATTGCACCAATTTCTTTTCTATTAGACTTCTACATATTTATATAGGTTAAAAAAAACATATATGTATCCATTTTGGTTTTGTTTTTGGACATTTTATTGTGAGTCCATTAAAGTGGTGTAATACTCAGACAACATTGTTCACAGCAGTTACCTGGGAGTCAGAAATGCTTAAAGGGGTCTTCCCCATGCTGTTCCCATGTGATTTGAGCACTCTTCTTAGGCTGCTTTCACACTACGTTTTTTTCCGGTCCGTGGGATCCTACTTTTTGTAGGACCCCACGGACAGGAAAGGACACCTACAGAAGGTGACATATTCTGTGTCGGGGTCCGTAATTATCACAGATCCGGACACAGTAAGACCTGTGCGAGGTAATTTCACTTCCACAATGTATATATACATTGCGGAAGTGAAATTTAAGTATCATCATGTGTTAAAAAAAAAAAAAAATTCGATCCTCACCTGTCCTGCGATCCACCACTGTCGGCATCTATCTCTGGATGCTGAAAGGACCTGGATGGGCGGGGCTACCCACTCAGCATCATCAGTCACATGACCGGTTACTGCGGAAACCGGTCATGTGACTGTGACGTCAGGCCAGGTCCTGTTCATCCAGAGATGCCGACGGCGATGGATTGCAGGACAGGTGAGGATCGAAATTTTTTTTATTTTTAACACTTCATTTTACTTAAATTTCACTTCCGCAATGTATATAGACATTGTGGAAGTTAAAATAGATGGTTAGCAGTGATTTTAATGTACTAAACATGCTCAGTACACTAAAATCGGGTCCGAGAAATCATTGATGTTTTCTCGGACCTGTGCTCCATAGGGCCCCATGTTATGGGCCACGGATCATGTCGGGTCCGATTTGATCCGCAGTGCCCAAAATCGGAGCTGTCTCTAATTTTGGTTACAGGAAAAGATCGGACTAAATCGGATCCGACAAAAATCGGATGCCACTGAGGGCAAATCCGATCCGATTGTGCCCATAGGCTAACATGGGGGCCAAATCGGATCCGTGGCTGTTCGTTTTACAACAGTTGTGACATTTGTAGGGTTTATCCAGGCTGCTGGGGGTGCCGCAGAAAAATGCTCCGGTTTCCCATAGGTTAACATTGGAAATCGGTGCTCGAGTCGAGCAGCCGAGCATCTCGATATGCTCGACCCGAGTATCAGTACTTGAGCATTTTACGGATCGCTCATCACTAGTCCTTATGTAAATTCACTTGCATCAAATGGTATTGATTAAATATTTTGTGTGAAATAACTATGGTTTAAAGGCAGAAAAATTCATAGCTTAAAAATTGCAAAACATTAACATTTTTGGTTACAGATTTGATATTTTCCTGAATGCAAATTAAGGCAGGTAAACTAACTTTACCACTAACATAAAGTAAAATGTATCATGTAGAATGAGATTCAGAATCACTAGACTATACTGAAAAATATTAGAATCTGAGAGTCCTCAGTCACTGATACCTTTTAATAGTTAACTGAAAAGATGGTAAGCAAAGCAAGCTTTCGAGACACTATGGCCTCTTCATCAGGCTATTATTATTATTATTAGCTAAAAAAATTAATCAGGGGCGCAGTGCATAAATAATAGTTCCAATTTTCCCACAAAAGGTGTGAAAAGAATTCTTAAAAATGTACGGTATGTAAAATATAAACTTTTTTCCAAAGTTATTAGATAATTTAATAGGGTAAAATAGTACAATTTCTTAGTTTGAGTTTTATAATACAAGGTAAATGATTAAACATACTTATGATATAACTGGGTCTGCGGCAATTTCAGTTAGTTCAAACAAAACAGGTAAGGTAATATCGTTGCCAACGAGCATAGGACTAGTCTGCAATAAATCAGCATAGTTAAGGTTAACAACACATCTCGTAATTTATGAGCTTTTATAACTAATTGAATGATATAATTCAATAAACAAAAGTTCTGCAGTTTGGTTAAAAGGGGGAGGGGGGAGAATAGAAGGATCGAGAGGGAGGGGGGAGGGGAAGGGGTAAGGGTGAGGAGAAAAGTCATCCCTGTTCAAGAGTTTGGAAGTGTGTTTGTGAATGACTTCATTGATACAGTTCATGTGTGTTTAGACTTGCGAGTTGGGGAAGTGACTAGAGGGAAATAGCCTGTTCCAAGGTCCCCATTTTTGTTGTATTTATTAATTGATTTGTGCCTAAGTGCGTAGGATAGCTCATAAGCATTGTGTGTAGAGACCTTCTCTAGAAGAGTAGAGAACGAGGGTGCTTTGGTGTCTCTCCACAACGATGCGACAGGTGTCTTTGCTGTTAAGATAATGTGAACAGTCAGAGGTCTATAGTGAGGGGGGATGTGTTCAGTATCAAGAAGGAGGATGACAAGTTCCGATGAAAGAATACATCCGTCACCTGTTAAGTCCGTGAGCAGCATTTGGGTTTCGCTCCAGAAAGACTCCAATGCTCTACAATGCCAAAAGATGTGAGAGATGTCTCCAATCTCCATGAGACAGCGCCAGCAAAGTGGGGAGTTCTCCTCTTTGATCGAGTGTAGTCTTTGCGGGGTGAAGTACCATCGGGAGAGAGTTTTGTAATGGGTTTCTATGAGTGATGCATTCGGAATCGTCTTTTGGAGTTTCGCAAGTGAGTTGCTAAGAAGCTCGGGGTGAATTGTGGTTCCCAATTCCCTTTCCCAGGCGGTTAAGTTGTGTGTTTTAGTAAGAGCACTATCAGTATTCACAATGTTATAAATGCTTTTGGTAGACAAAAAAACTAGGGATAGGTTGTGCTTGTATAATTGGGCAACAAGTTGAGGGAGAAGAAAATTTGGTGTTTTTTTGTTTATGTATCTGAATATCTTTTCCCAAGTGGGGAGTTCAGATTCTTGTAAACAAAAAGTTGCTTGTAGCCGATCTAGTGGAAACAGCCTGTTGTTCCTGTCCATAATATCAGAAATGTAATTTATCCTAGAGCTTTTCCATATGTCTAAGTTGATGTTCGGGATCATAGATTTTAAGATGTCGATTGGTATCCAGTCGTAGGATAGTGCTGTTGAGGTTTCTTTTGCTTTTGATGTGAAGAGTTTCCAAGCCTGAATAGTCGCTTTGATGGTTAAGTCCTGAGGAAGTCAGCAAAAGAAAGAGTTTGTTTTTAGGGTGCTTGGATTCCTCTAGAGTGAGCCAACTGGGTCTTGTCATCTCGCTCCACCAGGTCCTGCTTAGGGTGATTAACATAGCTGTATAATATGCCATGAGGTTGGGGACTGCCACGCCTCCGTTAGCTTTGCTCTTCTCCAATGTACTTCTTGCAACCCTAGATTTTTTCTGCCCCCAAATAAAAGAGGATAATTGGAACTGGAGTTTCCTAATCCAACTTTGTTTTATGGGAATTGCAAGGGAGCGAAAAATGTAGAGAGTCTTCGGGAGCGTGAACATTCTATAGGATTCGATCCTTCCAATCCAGGATAATTCTATTTTTGATGCGTGGGCAAGATCCAATTGGATAGTGTTAAGGAGAGTCGTCATGTTTTTGTCTATAAGATTAGAGGTGTGGTCTGTGATTATAACCCCTAAATAATTTAGTTCCTTCTTGTCCCAAGCAAGATCATGCTCAGCTTTGATAGAGGACAGAGTTTCAGGATCAAGATTAAAATGCGAGACTTGAGTTTTGGTGAGGTTAATCTTGTAGGAAGATACTTCAGCAAATTCTTCGATAGTCAAGAGTAGATTCCTCAATGAATTAATGGGGTCGATAGTGTGAGGATGATGTAGTCTGCAAACAGACTAATCTTGTACTCTTTTGTTACGGTGTGGACGCCTTTTATGAGGTAGTTCATTCTAATCTTCTCTGCCAGCAGTTCAATGAAAAGGTCGAACAGTGAGGGTGATAGGGGACAGCCCTGTCTAGTTCCGTTTGTCAGGGGGAAAACTGTCTGATAGGGTATTGTTAGTCAGTGTGCTAGCTTTGGGTGTGAATAAAGAGCTTGGATCATGTGGAGAATGTTGCCCCTGAATCCGAATTTTTTGAGGGATTCAAAGAGGAATCCCCAATGTACCTTGTCGAACGCCTTTTCGGCATCAACTGATACAAAAATTGCAGGAGTTTTACGGTTTTTGACTTGTGATAATAGGTTAATAATTCTTCTGGTTGCATCTGCTGAGCCTCTGTTTTTGATGAATCCCACTTGATCACTATGTATCAATTTTGGTGTGATTGTTTGAATTTTAGAGTTTAGAGTCTTAGAGATTATTTTTAGATCTGAATTTAAAAGGGAAATGGGTCTATAATTTGAGACATCTTCCGGATCTCCCTTATTCTTGGGTATCATAGTAATTATGGCTTGAAGGGTTTCTTTAGAGGGGAGAACTTTAGGTCTGTGAAAGAGTTTAAGAGTCTGGTTAGATAGGGGGCTAGTATGTATTGGTAAGTAGAATAGTATTCATTTTGGAGGCCATCTGGCCCTCGGATTTCAGCTTTTTGAGGGATTTAATAGTATCCATGATCTCTCTCTTTGTGAAAGGGGAGTTCAGGAAGTCTAGATCCTCTTTTGAAAGCGTGGGGAGGTCAATTGAGTCAAGAAAATTAATATTTTGGAATGAGAGGTTGGTGGATCTGAGCTAGTTTGATTCAAGTTATAAAGCGACTTATAGAATTCCGCGAAAGTTTCTTAAATCTGTCGTGGGAGTTTTTGTGGCACACCATGCTTGTTCTTTACTTGGGAGATATTAGTTTTGATTCTCCGGTGTTTTATAAGTGAGGCAAAAAGTTTGGAGGGTTTATTCGAACAGTGATAAAAATTTGACTTGCTTAGGCGAACCATTTTATCATAATCGGAGACCATAGTGCTTTGAGCTCAATTCTCAGTTTAAGAAGTTCTTTTAGGGTCGTTTCATTAGGGTGGCTTGCTATTGATAGTTCAAGGGTTCTTATTTGTTGGGTCAGGGTTTCTGTTGCTAAAGTCAGGGATTTTTTGTGCCTCGAGTTAATTTGTATTAGAAATCCTCTTATTACGGCTTTGTGGGCAGACCATATGGTTGTTATTGGTGTGTCGTTGATGTCATTTTCATTAAAATAGTGTTTTAGGGTTTGTTCAATTTTTTTTTTGAAGTGCGGATGGTTGAATAGAAAAGAGTTAGCCCTCCAATTACTCCTACAGTTTGAAGGGGATCCCTGTGTGGCAACAAAAATGACTGGGAGTGGTCTGACCAAGTTTTAGGGAGAATTTCAACTGATTTTATGCATCTAAGGGAGGAAATGTCTGTAAGGACTAAATCAATACGGGCTAGGGATTTGTGGACATTGGAAAAGTGAGTGAACTCTACTGACGATGTGTTGAGGCATCTGAAGGCATCATATAACTCCTCTTTTTTTAGGAATGGATCCAATTGGGTGTTTTGGTTTTGACTTTTATTGGATGAGACCAAGTTGCTATTTGGCACGGAATTAAAGTCTCCAAATATGTACAGAGTGCCTTCTTGTTTTTCTCTGATTAAGCGGGTAAGTTTTTTTAAGAAAGAAATTTGACCGGAATTTGGGGCATAGACGTTGACTAGAGTGTGGGTTACATCATTCAGCTGACATTTAAGGATTATGTATCTCCCTTCTGTGTCGTTTGTGACTTCTTTCAGTTCAAACTTGACCGATTCCTTGATCAGTATAGCTACTCCCGCCTTCTTCTTATTGTTTGAGGAAAGAAAGATGTGTGGATAATGTGCGTTCGAAAATTTCGGTGGGTGGTCCTTACTAAACCGTGTCTCCTGGAGTCCCGCGACATCTATGGTCAGTTTTCTCAGATCCCTCCATACATGAAAGCACTTCTGGGGCGAGTTAAGACCATTGGTGTTTAGTGATAAGAATTTCAGAGACATATTTATGTCGGGGAGAAAGTGATTCAGTTGGGTAGGATGACTCTAGAGGGGAGGAAAAAATAGGTGGGAGAGGGGGATCTAGGAAGGTGAAATCGGGCCTTATCAACTGGACAAGGTTTTGTTACTAGAACACTTTAAGTACTTTATCAATAACAAATCAGAAAATAAGTTTTAAGGAAGGGTCTTCCTTTTGGCTAATGGTTTGGCCACTGGTGCATGGTTTTTCGACTGTAAGTAAGTAAGGCTCCATTAAGTTAGAGAATCAGGCCAGCCTGGTACTCTTATGTTGAGGTCCTTTAGAATCTTGAGTCCTTCCCCAGATTCTTCAATGATGTAGGTCTTTTCCTTGAGTGTGACTATCACGTTCGATGATGGATGACTCCACCTATACATTAATTGTGTATAGAAAGGTAGGGGCACCGGGCACCTTCAGGGCTATTGGTCTTTCTTATTTCTCCATAAAAACAGACCGCTGTCTTATCCCCAGCCACCTGGTGGTGCTACGCCTGCATCAGCCAGTCAAGCATTTACAGTCCAAGTATAGAAAACAAATAGGCGGCACTCACCGTGTGTTCGTAGGTGCTTTCTTTATTGAAGAGGTGCGGGGAGGGGGTGCATGAAGGTACAGACGACAGGTCCTGTTTCGCGGTTTACCCGCTTCTACAGGTCTGGGGGAGGTGACGTCATGGCAGAATTTATAGGGAAACTCCCTTAAACGTCACCTCCTCCTTGATACAGGTGTGCAATTAAAAACACTAGAATGAAGTAAAAACATGCTTACAAAAATGTCACCATAGTATATACATGAATAAGTCACAGTAATTACAATTTCATGCAGAAATGCAGCCTAATGCTGCACAGAGAGGACACTGCCATTTCTGTCAGCGCCATGACACAGGCAACGCTGAGGTATACTTTATGGCGGAAATGTCGCCTATTAACTGACGACAGGTGTTATCAGGGCAATCGGCTGCAGACTACCAGTGTCTAACAGCCGTGTTTTATAGTAAGGTTATCGCCCCTGATGCCAGGCGTTGTCCAGGCAACCAAACGTGAAGCGCCAGTGTCGTGCGGTTAGAAAGGGCAAGAGTGTGTGGGTCTGTGGGAATTAATCCTGGAGGCGGAATTCACCTATTAAGCCTAGACCTTTATTTCCACAATAAGTGAGAACTTGAACCAGATTTGACTCCCCAATGTGGAGGGGGGGAAAAAAAAAAAAAAAAAAAAAAAAAGAGAAAAATGTTTTAAAACCATCCCCTTTTCCCCTTTCTTTTTCTTCCCTTCTCTTTGTGTCATATTGATTAAATTGATTAACCGTCTAAGATAAAAGCTGAATTTTCAGCAGTAAGGGGGGAAAAAATCCGTTTCCCCTACATCGTTCAAGCCTCAAGTTTCACTTTGTGTGTTATTACAAACATAATCTATATAAATGTTGATATGTATGGTTAGAGGGGAATCAAGTTGTTCCATAGTAAGTAAAATTTAGCTAAATTAAACTCCCCAATGGGGAGGGGGGAAGAGGAAGAAAGGTGTTTAAAACCATCCTTTTTTGTGTCATATTGATTAGAATGATTAACCCTCTAAAGTGAAGGCTGAATTATCAGCAGTACCGGGAGAATTCCATCTCCCCTGCGCCTTCCAAGCCATAAGTTTTACTATGCATGTTATCACAAACATATTCACATATATAATAATGTATATGGTCAGGGAGGGATTGTTTCCACAGACACACCAACACACCTCCAACTGCCTGTATTATGATCTATACCCACACTACACTGCTCCTTCCTGGTACCGGAGATGAACTGTGGGTCTCCCTTTTTTGTTAATTGGATCGCTGTGTCTTCCTTTATGAACACCCACGACTACAGGGCACATCTCTGTGGCCTATGTTCCTCTTTCCCAACAAGTAAATGGCAACGTATCAGGTCTAATAAATAATAAATGACACATCATACACGTAGCTTTTGACTGAGTGGCCAATAAGGTGTCGACACATAGAGGCCCGAAGAGGTATCCAGGTGACCAAACGTTGCCAGTGTAGTGTGGGTATAGATCATAATACAGGCAGTTGGAGGTGTGTTGGTGTGTCTGTGGAAACAATCCCTCCCTGACCATATACATTATTATATATGTGAATATGTTTGTGATAACATGCATAGTAAAACTTATGGCTTGGAAGGCGCAGGGGAGATGGAATTCTCCCGGTACTGCTGATAATTCAGC